>CM044016.1:39565374-39685374 GCA_024085815.1 Flaveria linearis | reverse complement strand
TACGCCTTGATCTCGGTTAGAACATTCATCCACACATATCTTAATAAACTCATCATACGACACATGATTTTTTTGAAAACTTCTAAACTTCACTTTCAAACCCTCCATTTGCGAGGCCCTGAGGATCTTTTTAGCGTCGGCCACTGTCACATGTCCGTCTCTCTGGAGACGGACATGGTTTCTGGCAATGTCCATTTCCCTGAGCCTCTCCACCAGCTTCTCACTGTTGGGATGGAGAATCTCAGGGAAGACAGTCGCAGAAGATAAGTACAGTGGCCGCCGTTGGAGAAACCTCTGGAAGATGGAGTCGTGTTCTGGGTTAGGCGCGACTCCATCAGGATTAAGTGGGATCATCGGTTGAACCGACGACGATGACGAAATGGAAGGACTTCTTAATGTTTGATTTGAGAATTTGTTACTGCGTATATTGAATAATCTTTGCATTATTTTTTGTTTGAAAGCCATGGAGGAAGCACAAGCTTTCCTGCTTTCTTGTTTTGTATAGCAGAAGATTTCAGTCATGAAGGGTGGTCTTGTATTTATAGGTGTAAGTGTAACTATGGTTAATTAATTAATTATAAAAATAGGATAAGGACATAAGGTTAATTATTCTCTTTCATAAACTTAAATCAGCTTCTAAAAGAAATGCATTGTGTCTTCCTTTTGGAACTATTCTTTCTGAAATGCATGCGTAACTAACAATTATTATGTTATACATTGTATTTAATATTTATGAAATCAATTGCACAATATTCTATGATACCCAGCTTTTAAAACTCCGTCCAACAAATGCTAACATCTCTTGTAGAGAGGTCTTGAGTTTAATTTCGGACGTTAGATAAAGTAATTTGCTGTAACTTAGGAGTAGGATTAGAAAATTTTAAACTAAAAAAATAGCTGTAAGGGACAAACAATTAGAACATATTCTGCTAAGATAATTATGAAAACAAAGAGAACAAAATAAGCTACACGGAACACATATGTCATTGTAAAGTGACGTTTAAATGTTTAGAATGTTTAATATACTAAGGGTGACTGGTGGATGGAGGCAATTGTTTTGAAAACCGGATCGGACCGGCCGGTCTAACCGGTTTAACCGGGAACCGGAGTACACCAATCCGGTGCGGTTTGATGCTTAAAACTGTTTTGGCATTGGACCGGTCTAACCGGCGGTCGAATCGGGGACCGGACTGGTTGAACTTGGGGTCAAACCGGATGAACCGATTTTATCCGGTTCTTATATCCGGTCCGACCGGTTGAACAGGTCCGACCAGTAAACCTGTAAGACGTCCGATTCACTGTCCGATCCGGTTCTAAGAACATTGATGGAGCAGAGAGAGAGGGGGTGGTGCTTGGGTTTCATCGGGAAAGCACAAATTGAATGAAGTCGTTGGCTTCTTGACAGTTGAACGGTTACATTAATGCCGTTAAATTTCGACCGATGCCAAATTTAAAAATTTTTATATTTTAAACACTATAAATATAACCTTATTCTACTCTTTCACCAAAAAGTATATACTTTTTTCTACATTTCTACCGTTTCACATCACAGTTTAAGTGTTACGCATATTGTAACTCACACACCTACTACTTGCTAGAGATTATTCCGAAAGAACAAGTGGATTGGGTTAAAAAAAACCTGGCTCAACCTGAGTATTTTTAATCAGAGTAAGATTTGAACTCATGATCTCCTAATATTTACACGTTATGTTATTTAATATTAAACAGTTGAGCTAAGAATTATTAGCAAGAAATCATACGATTAATTACCAACATAACATTCTCTCTATAGAATAAATGTTGTTCATACGGCCATATTGACTCACCGTTCTTATAATATATGTTTTTTCGATCTGATTTTGAGTCGAATAATTTGATGCATAGATAATATCACCGTTTCACCATCTTTATATTTGGCGAAGTATTTATTGAATTCAAGGTTTTTTTATGCTATGTTATATCGTTGAATTGTCTGATTTAGATCACATTTTGACACATTAAAATACTGGATCATGTGATAATGCTACTTTTAATGGACAGCAATGAAATGTTTTTTTTTTTCAATTTCTTTTATTTAATGTTTTGAATTTTAAAATGTATTTGGCTTTCAAAAATACTTTTATATAAATATATATGTTAAAGATAGATGAATCTTAAAATAGAAACCGGCTATCTATTATCTTTAATTTGGTGTCTCTGATGTGAGTTAATTAAAAATTTATAACTGATGAGGTTTTGTGTTTAAGGTCCTGTTTGATTCGTCTGACCACGCTTCTGACCACTGACTGGCTGACCCGGTCAGCCAGTCAGCGCTTTTGATTTAGCTGACCGGGAACTCTGACCCGGAAAAAAGGGCTGACGAGTCCTCCCCTTCTACCTATCTGTCCAAATCTTCCCCCTCTTCTCCACAAAAAACCAGTCCTAAACTCTTCCCCCCTCTTCTCCACAAACAATCGGCCGCCTCCCCGCCCCGGCCTACCCGCCTCCTGCTGCCGCCTCCGTCGTGCCCCTGTCGCCCTTCCCCTGCCCCCGTCGCGCCCCCTGCCGCCCTTCCCCTGCCCCCGTCGCGCCCCTGCCGCACTTCCCCTGCCCCCGTCGCGCCCCTGCCGCACTTCCCCTGCCCCCGTCGCTCCCCTGCCGCCCTTCCCCTGCCCCCGTCGCGCCCCTGCCGCCCTTCCCCTGCCCCCGTTGCGCCCTTGCCGCCCTTCCCCTGCCCCCGTCGCGCCCCTGCCGCCCTTCCACAAACCCGTCGCGCCCCTGCCCCCGTCGCGCCCCTGCTGGTTTCCTCCCGAGGTAAAGTACCTACTACTTCATTATTGAACCGCCATCTTTGTTGTTCCGTTTGATTATAGTTCTTGATCTTATGATTAGTTGCTAATTTGCTCAATTTCTAGTTATTACTTGTATATTTGAGGCGACGTTTAGATGTGTGTATTTCATGATTGGGTAAGAAGTTTGGTTCGGTTCGGTATGATATTGGTTAAAAGACGTAGTCATTGCTTGTTTTGCAGTCCATAACTTTATAAGGAAAAGCAATATTCAAGACGAATTATTTACAAACACAAAACACTATGTTTACTCCTGATGGTGAAGGTGGAGGAAGAGATGATGAAAACACACAAGGCATGGAGTGGGGTTCAGAAGGCGTTGAATATATGACTGCTTTGCGTGATCAAATTGCAAATCAACTACTTTCAAATGCTTCAAGTTGATTTGTATGCAAACTCTTGCGATATGTTTGAAATTCGGTGTGTTCTATTCGGATTATGTGTAATTTATGTTTAAGTTGATTATGTTTAACTTGTATTTTGTATGACATTTTGAATTTTAAGCTATTATGTTCTTTTGAAAGTTCGGTAATTTCTATTGATTACACAACACAAGTTAAAATACAAAGGCAAGTTTCAGTCAGCAGAGTCAGTCAGATATATAATCAAACACCCAAGTTTCAGTCAGATGTATGACTCAGTCAGATCTTCTGACTGGATCAGCTTCTAACTCAGTCAGCTCATACTGGATCAGCACAATCAAACAGTCCATAAGTTTCACCACTAACAAAAATATTTTGAATTAGGTTAGGAGGTTTTCAGTTATGTATTTCCTTTTAAAAGAATTGTGAGTGATTAAAATAATATTTATTATCGGAACTAGGTTCGTAAATTTACTAAAAACCAAAAAAACCTGATATTTTTATGTTGCTCATCAGAAGTGTTATTTTATTCTTTTTTTAACGATAAATCTATACTACTTTTAAATTACTTCATATTACACTAATGCCTGGGTTTAAATCTAAAACCTCTGCTTTAAGAGACAAAGCCTCTCACAATGTGCTAGCCTCACATTGTCCTGACTATTTTATTCACTTTTAAAGCTGGATAATAGGCACAACTACCTCCACCAGATAATGACTAGCAAGCTTCACATGACAAACTTAATCACCATACACGTGTAAGTAAGAACCGTCTGATTAATATCGATGACAATCGATAAAGCTGATGATGACCTGACAAGATTTAACCATGCAAATGTTAAACCAATTAAAAGTTGTCAACGCATTTAAATCATATTTAGTGGATAAGAGGAACTGATTCTTATACAGTTAATTGCATGTATGTACACATCGTCTTTGTGTCTTCAAGTTTATACACATGCCACGTAATATTCTAGGTCTAACTTATCGTTTTCAATTCATTTATTTAACTTAAGATCGTCTCTTAACACGTTGTTAACTTTTATATAAACTAGATTAATTCTCGACCTTGCGTTGCGGATGTCATCATGACTCTCGATTTGAATTTAAACCGAAATTTGTGTCTTCATTCTATTTTCTGTCAACTTATATATGAATTTATAAGTTCATCTAAAAATGTTAAGCAATAAGCATTATGATATAAAGGCTCATATTTGTAAGATCATTTCGGTTGCAGGTACTATTATTGGTATTCCTACAAGAAACTTACTATGTACCAATGACACTAATTATTGCGACAACAACATTTGCCGCTGAATGTTGAGCTATATCGATGACATGCAGTCGTCATTAAGTTTTAGGGATTTCCAGCTAAATCTACTAGAGGGAAATGTTGACGCCTTTTTGAAACCTTATATAGTGATGATATGTTGTCTCTATAGTTTAAATATATTTTATGTTAATTTTCTTTTATTACTGATTAACTGTAAATAATATTAAGAAAACACTTAAATATATCTTATTTATTTGACGACACATCGACGTGAAAGTAAATATATTATTTATTGCTTTTCTATTATTATTGATAAATTACAAAGCAATATAAATATAATTAATATATATATATATATATATATATATATATATATATATATATATATATATATATATATATATATATATATATATCCACGATATGTCATCGTTATGAGTCAAAATTAATTTACTAAAAATTTTAATTTTTTCACCATAGCGACCACAAGTCATCGCTATAGGTAAAATTGAATTTATTTTAAAATTTTTCTATCAAGACTATAGTAATAACATGTAGTCGCTATAAACGAAATAATTATCATTAAATCATTTTGTTTTTATAGAAATTATAAACTAGAACTAACCGACACTGACCATATGTCGTCGCTACAGGGTGACCTATATCGACGAACCTTATAGAGACGACTTTTTTAATCTTTAATGACAGTCCTACGTCGACAACATCTTTAGCGACCAAACGTCATCAGTACATGTACATTTGGGCTATTGCAATGAAATGTCGTCGTTATAGGTCTTGAAAATACCATCGCTACTGGTCTTATTGTTGTAGTGTATAAGGCCTACCATGACGAAACAGTGATTTTAACAACATTGTATTTTATCTCCATTGCCTATCGAGAGTATTATACTATATATACATAAGGAACTATGAGAGTTTAGATAGGTTTAACTTGTTTTCATGTATTTGAAAATAACATTATCAAAATTTAAGTAACACATCTAACAATGTTAAACAACAATAGGTCCCAAACTCCAAGAACGGTTAGCATTTTTCAGGAATAACGAACAGGATACTAGACCACAGCCCCAAAATCGCCAAAAGTACTTAGCGTTTATCACCAATATCAAACAAAAGAACTAAATTCAGGAACTAAAGTTCAGGATAGCATGTGCTTATCATCACCACCTTCATTAATAGCAAACAACAACAATCATCACATACACATAATGCTTACGATTTAGCATCAACATCCTCACACCAGCTCACTTGCACATAAGCTCATTAATCACAACCCAAAATCACCCATGATAGTATGATTTACCCATTATATTAAACAACATAACCAAATCAGGGTTTGAAGCAAATGAGTATGTCGTTATCATCATAGCCCTCAATGAATAACATTGGACAAAAACAAACTATCAAAGTCCTAAACACCAAAATAGTTGTAGTTAGGCATAAAAAGACCATCTAATATCCAAGTTTTGATCACAACAGGGTCATCATCATAACTATGATAACCAAAATTAGACCATCGCAACCCCTATACACTAAAGTAGTTAGGGTCTACCCATAATATCCAATAACGTTACAAGAATAAGGGATATTGAGACACAAATGAGGGTTTGGTGGCGGTACATCATTACAATTCTCAAACATAACATTCACTACAAAAAATCTGGTTTTTGGCGACCAAAGATACGGCGACGACATTGTCGCCGCCAAACACACGCTAAACGACAAAAAACTTTAGTCTTTGACCAAAAAAGTCAAAAAAAACTTTTAGCGACGACAATGACATCATGTCGTCACTAAGGTTTTTTCTAATTACTTTTTGTATTAAATTTCAACAAATAAGTCAAAAAAATACAGCAACGCCAGTTGTCGTCGCCATAAATTTCCCTCAAAATTGAAAATAACCTGAAAAATATTTGGCCACGACTTTGACGACGACAAAGTCGTCCCTATAGAATTTTCATAAAAAGTTAAAATTTTTTGATTTCCCTCCGTAATGAAAATTGTCCTCCATTACTTTGTGACGACTTTAGCGACGACAATGTCGTCTCTAAAATTGATTAGACTAATTATTTTTAATATATATATATATATATATATATATATATATAAACAATACTATTTATTAATTTGATTTAAATTCTTCTATTAATTATTAATATATAAATGATTACTATTAATAAATTTGATTTAAACTTTCCTATTATTTATTAATATATATATATAGTTACTATTTATTAACTTAATTTAAACTCTTTTATTATTTTATTAATATATTACATTAATTACTAATTATTATTTAAGGTTTTTCAATATAAAAGAAAGTAAATATGAATGATAAACTATATGAGCCGGTAATCAAACAGGAGACAACAAACAAGTATCAGTACAATTGATTATATACATACTAGGCTTTGATTGTGAAAGGTCGATCAATCATGTCATATAAAGCCTACATACACGATTTCTCTGGATACTTGGCCCAATAGGAGATAACAAACGAGGATTAGATACATACTAGACTTTTATTGTGAAAGGTCGACCAATCATGTCGTATAAAGCCTGAATACACGATTTCTCTGGATACTTGGCCCAATAGGAGATAACAAACGAGAATTAAGCCCTGCATACACGAGTTATACAATATGATTGGCCCTATAGGTACAAATGAATGATTGAGAAACATATTTCACCTATTAGACTTACATGAGATAACAAATGAGGTTCAAAGCCTAAATACACGAGTTATAATAATACCTGGCCCAGTAGGCACAAATGAATGATTGATAAACATACTGGGTCTATTAGACTCACATGAGATAACAAATAAGGATTAAACCTAGGGGTGTTCAAAAATATCCGAATCCGAAACCGAATCCGAAATATCCGAAAATCCGAAATTCGGATATCCGAAATTTCGGATATCCGAAAATTCGGATATCCGAACTTCGGATATCCGAAATTTCGGATTCGGATTCGGATAGTGATTTTGAGAATTTTCGGATATTTCGGATATCCGAAATATCCGAAATATCCGAAATATCCATATAAAAATTTAAAAATATTAAATATTAATTAAATATTTTAGATATTTTCGGATATTTTGGATATTTTAACAAAAACTTTGGATATATAAATAAATTTCAATAAAAATTTATTATATTTTTATAAAATTTATTAAAAAATATAATTTTTTTTGAATTTCGGATATCCAACGGATATCCGAATCCGAATCCGAAATTTCGGATATCCGAATTTCGGATATCCGAAATTTCGGATTCGGATTCGGATAGTGAAATCCACTATCCGAAATTTTCGGATATCCGAAATTCGGATATCCGAATTTCGGATATCCGAAAATGAACACCCCTAATTAAACCTTCCATACACGGGTTATACAATATGATTGACCTAATATGTACAAATGAATGATTGAGAAGCATATTTAGTCTATTAGGCCCACATGAAATAACAAACGATAATTAATCCTTACATACAAGAGTTATACAGTATGCTTGCCCCACATGAGATAACAAACAAGGGTTAAGCCCTAAATGTTCATGTTCTAAAGATATAAACTAAATTGTTTCAGAGATTTGTACACCACGTGTGGAAAACAATTGGCTTTAGATCATCAACTTCTTAAAGGACAGACGTGTGTAAAGAACTTAAATAACAACTAGTAACTAACGTAATATACAAATAAATAATAAAAGAGTTTATATATATACATATATATATAAGAATTTATAAATAATTAATAAACATTATTGATACACACACACATATATATAATTAAAAGGATTTAAAAATAATTAATAAATTGCATTACTATTTGACGACGATAATTTTAGTTTTGGCGACGACAATGTCCTCACCAAAAGTCCCGAAGGGAAATATAGCAGCTTATCTTCCTTCAAACCCACCACATCACAACTCATAACCCCTCTCCATCTCTCTGCCCCCCAAATCGATAAATCCGTCAAATCCACCACAAATCATACCAAATCAACCCACCACCACCCACCACAACCGCCGACAGCTGCCCCACAGTCGCCCAACGCCGCCGGATCTGCCCTTATTCCCTACTGCATGTGCCGCTTCACACAACCACAACAAAGGTATGTAATTGGTTGTTATTGTTGATGTTGTTATTAATGTTGATCTTGTTGTTGTTTTTGGTGATGATTAGGATAGAAATGTTGTTGGGTTGGAAGTGACATAGTGATGATAGTTCTCCATGTCTAGTCAGGTGGTAATTTTGATGTTATTGTTAATTAGTCTAAAAACAGAAAACTTTTGATGTTGTTATTGTTGATTAGTGTAAAAGTTGAAAAATTCTTGATTTTGTTGTTGTTGATGATGATTAGGTTAGAAAAAGAAAAGATATTGATGATGTTGTTGTTATTGATATTATTGATATTGTTGTTGTTGGTGGTGGTGATGATTAGACTAGGAATGTTATTGTTGATTAGTGTGGAAGTTGACAAATTCTTAATGTTGTTGATGATGATTAGGTTAGAAAAAGAAAAGATGTTGATGATGTTGTTTTGATATTGATTAGGCTAGAAAAAGAAAAAAAATGTATTTATCTCTCTTGTTTTATACCGTAGCTCACCCGTTCAAAATTAAGAGTTTTGATATATATTTGTATGTTTTTTATCCATGTATATTTATGTGATTTTTAATGTTATATAATTGTGATGAACACAACAAATCTAATGTCAATCGATAAGAGTTGGATTACTTTAGACCGTAGGTCCAAAGAATTTTGGTCTGGTCTTACGTCATTTAATGTAGAGGTGCAAGGATCATGTGACTCACTATGGTTTATGTCGATGCCCATGTGAAAGATGTGAAAATCTTGAATGGTTGTTACTTGAGGAGACACAATTGGTTCATAGTCGAGATCTTAACCGAACAACTCAGAATAGTGATGTTCAAAAATCGATGTTGACGGAATACTGTAATATGGTGTGTTGGAAGAAATTCTGGAGCTACATTATTTAGGAGGCCACAAGGTTGTTTTGCTCGATGTAAATGGTTCAAAATCGATAAACAAGGTTGTCTGACTAAGGATAACATAACCAGTATTTGTACTCGATATGAATGGTTTAAAGAAGACTAGTATCTTCTTGCAACACAAGCAAATCAAGTATTTTACCTCGATGACCCTGTTAACACAAGAGGCGAATCAGAGAAATACTGGAAAGTCGTACAAGAAGTTCATCATCGGAAGATCTAGGATTGAGATATTAATGCGGGAGATATTAAAGTGGATCTTTTGCATGGCAGCAATTCATCTTATATTTTGTTGTCTTCTAACTTGGAAGATTTCACACCTACGGGGTTGAGTAGAGGCGAAGCTATGGAACTCGAACATAATCTTTCCCTGGACCACGATGACACGGATGACAACACGGATGATGACATGGATGATGACACAGACAATGAACATGAATCACAAGTTGATACTTGTGATGAATCTGATTGATCATAAAATATAATGTATAGAAACACTTTGTTTTAATTCATAAATATTTTAATTCATATATATATGCTAAATTCTTTTTTTATACTTGTATTATTTTCTTACAGATAGTCAGGGGCAATGTTACCAGGCTATTATGGTGGAGATTGCGGAGGTGATCCCCCTGGGGGAGATTGGCAGGCATCATCTGGGTGCCAGGCGAGCGGTATGATAAACTTTTGATTTAATTACTTGTATTTTCTTAATATAATTTATTAGATTTAATTATTTGTATTTTTGATTTGTTTACTTGAATTTGTAGGGGGAGTAAAGGAAGAAAAGCCAAAAACAAAAATATAAGTTTGAAGGCGGTTTACAATAAGAATGGTAAAAAACCCCTCGAGATTGATTTTGAGAAAGGAGAAAAGAGGACTTACATCGCTGTTGTTTCGAACAACAATAATTTCAATTCTTTGGTTGGGATTCTTGTTTCAAAGATCCCTTATCACTACGAATCCTGGAAATAAGTCCCCCCCTCGAGGACACATGCACTATTTTTGATGAGATACAGGTTAAGTGTTTTTAGTTCAATCTTGTATTTGTAAAAATATACAGTAGCCTCTAACCTTTACTTATATTTTACAGGACTACTATGATATCAACAATCATTTTGAACAGACGGGGGTGATATTATTAGGCGCGGACTTGAAACATACTTTAAATATATATATAAAAATCAAAAGTACAAGTTCGGCAAAAAACACTTTGATTCCAGGGGAGGGGTTGAAATGGCACCCATGCTTAAGGAGGCGCCTCCCAAAGATTATCTGTCACACCCCAACCTTGACGGCGGAAACGTCGAGATGTGAGAGTTAAGATCGTTCACAGCCACATAACGCTATTATTAAATCCAAATATATCATTCATAAGTTTCAAAGGTAACATTACAAACATAAGTCTCAAATAGAGAAATTAACAAGCATAATAAGTAATATAACAAGCTCATTCATTTATTTAACTAGGTCCATTCCTATATGTGTACAAGCTTTAAAAGTGGTGATCAAACTTGAGTATTTCCTGAAACATGTTAAAAATAAGAGGTCAACAATAATGTTAGTGAGATTTCCATAGTTTTCAATACATAAGTATATAAAAGATGGCAATTCATGTTGTAAATTAGAGAACAAAGTAACTAGGGATGTAAGACAGAATGCATAATCAAACCTTGACAAAGTTTTACAAGTCTCAAACGTTTACAAGTATATACGATTAGCTAAGTGTACTTGGATCAACCAAGCAGGCTTGTCAGGCCCATAGATCTATGACGTCGTCAGGCTAGCAATAGTTAATGATTGTACATATATTCGACATTACATGGTAGCTACAAGGTTCAACTAACCACAACACACAAGTAAATTGCCATAAGTTTACAAGAATCAAACGTTTACAAGTGCAGTGATTATAGCGTAACATGTTTCACCCCAAAGTGTGAAAATAAGAAAAAGGGGTATAGAAATACTCACACATATACATTTGTATGTAAGGTGATATTAAGAGTAAACGTTGATCCAACGATTTACTTTACGAGGTACCTAAATGTATATATTATAAGATTTTAAGTTTAATAATAATAAGGTTAACAAATGTGGTCTTGGGTTTACAATAAGAATTTGGGGTTTTGGTAAATAAATAAAATAGAATCACTTATCTTTTAATTCAATGAAAAAGTTTATACATTAAAATAATTTAATATAAAGAACAGAAATTAAATCATTCATAATAAATGATAAAGTTTAAGTGTAAATAAATTTTTATCATGATTTAATCAATAATTGAAAGCAACGTATGGATTTATTAATTTAAACCATTATTTAAAGTACCTAAAATAACTTTTGTAAATAATTTGTGAAATCATAAAATATATAATTTCTACAATTTTCATGATTAATCCATAGTTAAACATAATATAGTGTCCATTGAAAATTTAATGATTTTAAACTATTATTTCAAGTCCATTTTTATAAGAAAAACTATTTATAACATTTATAAGTAATAGTTTGTATAACCAATGTTAAGGCTTTTAAATACATAAAACTATAGAAAATAATTAAGTATCATTTAAAATAACTAGGGTTTAAAACTTATTTTTTTTTATAATTTTTAAGAATTTTTATGTATTTTTAAAAGCTTAAAAAAACTTTTAAAAAAATGATGAGGGTGCCCGGGTTCGAACCCGGGGCCTCATGGTGTAAATTCAAGTAGCTAACCAGTGAACCAGGGCCGTGGCCTAGGTGTCACTTGGTTATTAAACCTTTTAAACAAAACACAGAAATTAACCCAAATTCATATAAACCCTATAATGTTTTGATCTAAAATTGAAGATCAATTGGAATCTGAAGGTGTTAGGATTCATAGGGCTTTTGTTCCCCATGTAGAGACGAGTATTTAGGTGTATTTAATTACCCGTTTTGATTTGAGATGATGAAAAGAACACACGAAGAACAAGCCATGAACGGGTCGCGACAAAGGTGAACTTGATTCGTGTGCTAACGATCACAAAACTCAAATTAAACTTGTAGACAGCTTCAAGTGACGCTCTGGATCCAAAGCCCCTTATCAATTGAAGTTCAGAACACCTGAATGGTGTTGAACTCCTTGGTTGCAGACTTATGATGGTAATGGTGATAGAACTCAAAGATTTCGTGTGTTTCAGGTGGAATTGAAGGTAGTATACGATTAGATGTAGCCATATTATTGTTTATTTTAGTTTAATTAGATTGTAATTTGGATTAAATGCTCAAACGGCTCCATGGTTAAAGACGAACTTTGGTTTCGTGTTTGAATGCTCATAACGACCCTTAAAGTCAAATTAAAGTGCAATAACAGGTTCGATTCTTGGTCGAGAATGGTTAAAATCAGTTTAATTGCATTTAATTCGATGTTTGGTTGAGGTTTGGTGGTCGCCGGAGGCGTGGCCGGAGTTTGGGCGAGTGTGCACGACGGGGAGAGGGGGTTGGTTTGGGTTTTAGACAAAGTTACACATATGGTCCCTGATGTTTAAGTTGTTTATTATCTTATGTAAAAACTTTTAAATTAAGTTTTGAAAATTACAAAGTAAACCCTGGATTTATATAAACTAATTTGAATAATAAATCAAATTAATTAGTTATTAATCTTTAACACTTTTATAAGCTTGTAAACCTTATATCTTGATTATTTTTACTTAATAATTAAAATTCATAATTACTTTTAAAGTTTCCATTTAGTTATTTATTGCAAAAATGACTAATAAACTTTATATCTTTATAAAAAGAATTATTTATAAATCCTTAAATTATTACAAGTTGTTTAGTTTATTAATACATGAATAGTTAATGATGATAAATTGTACTTTTATTGTATTTGGTCCGTTAAAATTATTAAAATAATTTAATAACGGAAGTTCAAAATTTGTTTATAAATAAATAGATAATAAAAAAGTGGGTGTTACATTATCCAGCTGACCTGTGGCGCCAGTTTGTTGATTATATGTACGGGGAGAAATTTCAGAGTCATTCTGAGGCGAACAAGGGTTGCAGAGCAAAGCAAGAGATTGTGGTTCGCCATGGTCGAAAAAAATCTGGCCCAAATTCGCAATGACAATGTAAGTTGTTTTATATTTAAAGTATAGTTGTGATATTATAAATTACATGTTAGGTCTAAGATTGTATAGGGCTAGATCAATTTTGTATAGGCTTAGTACTTGAAAATCAAGTCTTGTAATTAACATGTGTAACAATCAAAATATATATATATGTGATTTGAATCTATAGGTTAACCCCATATATGTATGTGTGTTGATTTGTGACTTGACAGGAAAAACAATATACTTGGATGGATTTACTGAAATTGACCAAGTGTAGGAAACATCTACGGATGAACAACTTTGTTAATCCGTAGATATGTTTCTTGACCAAATGTTTCTGCGGATGATCAAGTGTCGAAGGGAAGTCACCTGCGGAAGAAGAATTTCCTACGGAAGAACAACTTTGCTACGGAAGACTAAATCATCTACGGAAGAACAAATGTTCTGCGGACAAGAAGATTGCTGCGGAAGAACATTATACTTGTGCGATTGCAAATACCAAGAAGTCAAACAAGTCAACTCAATCAATAACAAATCCCGAGAGATCCGGTGTTTCCTTAACCGACTCAAATCATCTATAAATATGAGTCCTAGGTTTCACGTCTCGAGAACACAATCAATCAATATTACGGCGATCAAGAGTTCATTGTGCAACCCTAGCAGCCGTCACATCAACATCAAACATCATTCGATTCACAGAATTCGATTGTTCATAGTTATTCATTATTCTTTTGTAATCATTACATTATAGTTAATGAAATACATTTGAATTATTATAGATTTCGTGTTTATTGTGTTTCTGTGGTTGTGTTCATCATTGATCATTATAAATAATTAAACGTCAATTAGTGATAATTCCGCGATCATTAAATTGATTTATTTTAATACTGATAATTCCTAAATTGCGATCCTTGGATTCACAGGTGGTATCAGAGCCTTGGTGCTCATTGATTTAGATCAATTGATCTATCAGTATTAAAATTGTTTAATTGATTTTCAAACAATTCAATCAACGACTGACTTTTCAGCAAGCACTCTCGCATTGCTTGTTTGATTTAGATCTATATTCAAATCAATTGAAGACTAGATCTGGGTCATTGATAGATCTGTCAATTTTCATGTTTAAGTTTTATTCATTCGTTTACTTTAAACATGAGTACTTTTGGAGGAGGATCTTATCAACCATCAAAGTTAGAAACAAAAGCTGATTTTAAATCCTGGAAGATCAAGTTCAGGAATCATGTGAACTACACAGATTCTGACTTGTGGGAGTCCATCACACAAGGTCCTTATATTCCACCCACTCTTGGACCGGATTATAATGACAAAAATCAGCCTATCAGCACTAAGGACTTGCCACCTGATGATGTCAAGAAGGTCAAAGTCGATATTAAAGCATACAGCTTGCTTAGTATGGCTTTGCCTGAAGAAATCTTGATCAGGTGCGAGAACTATAAAATAGCCAATTCCTTGTGGAAGATACTTCACACTCTATGTGAAGGGAGTGACGAGATCAGAAGCATAAGGAAAGACACCCTTAGATCACAATATGAAACTTTTCATCATATTGAGGGTGAGTCAATTCCTCAGCAACTCCATAGATTCATGCAACTCGTTACTGAGATGAACATCTTGGAGTTAAAATATACTACTGAGGAACTGAACAAGAAGATGCTCCACACTTTACCTGAAAGTTGGAAGCAAACAGTCTCTATGTTCAAGAACACCATAGATCTCAAGACAACTGGTCTAGATACTTTGGTTGCTAAAGTTGAAGCACTTGAACTGGATGAACAATCAAGAAATAAGAGTGTGAGAACTCATGTCTCACCTTATCACTTCAAGGAAACAAAGAATGCTGGAAGTGCATTTATCTCTAATAATGAAGATGATAACTCTTGTGCTTTGAGTGATGATGAAGAGGAAGTAAGTTTCTATGCATCCAAACCCACTAAGAAATCATCTCAAAGCAAAACTCAAAAGGAAAAGGCTAAATCTTCAGAGAAAAGAGAATCATCAGCAACAGCAAACTCAGAACCAATAACTGTGATATTGGATTCTGAAGAACAAAAAGCAGCCTTTGCAGCTTTTAGTTCTAGCTTTCAAGCTTATCTTGGAAGTTCCCTTACAGCAGCAAACATCTGCCAGCAAGATTTGGAGGAACTCCCTCCTGATGTTGTAGAAGAGATGGATCTACAATGGCAGATGGCGATGATTGCTTACAGAGCCAAGCAATATCTTCGACGAAATAAAAATCTGGCAGCAGCAAGCAAAACATCGAAGATTGGAGTTGATAAGTCTAAGGTCAGATGTTACAAGTGCAATCTCTATGGCCATTTTTCTAGAGAATGCAATCAACAATCAACTCCACAGCATCAGCAGCAGCAACAACAACATCATCAGCAACAACACTATCAGAATCAGCAGCCAACCTCTCAAAGATCTCTGCATAGACAACCTCAGCTCACATCCCCACCAGTAACAAATACATCAGCAGTACCAAGCAACTCTAAGGAGACAGGTCTGATCATACTTCAGGATGGAACATGTGACTGGAGCCTGTATGAGAAGGAAGTGATCGAGGAGAATCAAGCACTGATGGCACATATGGAAAACAAAGTTCCTCCTATGGCCAGAGAGGTAAAAGACAGGTTATGTTCATCAACATGTGTTGAGGAAGTAGAGAGATATAGAGTCCATGCTCAACAATTGGCTGACAAAGTAAAAGAAACTATGGTTTTAAATGAATCACACTTAAGAGAACAAAAACTATATCAAATCAAAATAAACTCTTTACAAAAAGATTTAGAAAAATATGTTTCTGAAAACTACAGCCTAAAAGCCCAAGTTGAGCATCTGACCACTTCCTTAACAAAATCCATGGCTGATCATGCATCCACTGAAGTGAAACTTCAGAAGTTTCAACTATCATCTCAGCAATATGAGAAGTTGCTAAATTCTCATATTGAATCAAAGAACAGGTGCGGGTTGGGTTATAATGCTGTTGCACCACCTATTAATGATAACTACACACCATTACCTGAAACAATGACTAACAATTTGTCAAATCATTTTGTGCAAAGCACCAAAATTGACATCAAAGATAGTCAAATAAATAACAATAAAACTGAGATGAGTGAAACTGAATCTACTGAATCAGAATCACTTAAACATAATTGAAGTGTGTTTTGATGTATAGACTTTAGCAACAAATTTTACACAATGAAGCTTTAAAATTATAAAATGATTTTCACCTTATGACTAATTACACACACAATAGGCAAGTGTACCTATCGAATAGTAGTATAGCTTTTGGTAAGAAACAAGTATCGATCCATGGACACGAGAGCTCCTGATACTAAGTCTTTATCATTATCTAGCCGATGAAAGAGGATTTGTGAATATTATCATTAACTAATTTAACTAACAATTAAACTAATTGAAGAAAGTAGATAAAGATGAAGATAACCAATCAGAGGAAGGTATCACTTAGACTTTGAATCCGCTTAGCAAAACAATGACGACATGTATGAACCTATGGTGAGATCATTTTCTACACATGAAACATGGATATAAACTAGACTCTTGTCAAAGTTATCTAATTATATAACTCTTTGGAAAGCTAAGACGATAAACACACAATAGCCACCGAAAGTTATGCCATGAAGAACTAATGATAATATTATGTCAATGTTAATTATGATTTGGACTCCCGTCAAGGATACCAAACCCACAAATCTTTGGAAAGTTAACACGATGAACACATGGCAACCACCTCAATTCACGTAATGTAACAATACCTATATATATCCTTCAATTTATGAATATCCTAACATGAATTTATTAACCATAAATTTGCGCATTATCTATGGTTTTACATAACAAAGTTAGGAGGTATTCATAACAAACACAATGGTTTTCACAAACACATGTATAAGGATGCATACTTGTTCAACTTTACTAGATATTCAACCATTCATTCACTATTTCTAGTCAAATGCCATAAACTACATACTAGGTTATGCAATTCATGAATAAATGTTCCAACACACATGGTTTTCCAACATAATGTGGTTGCAACACCCACAAGATTCAATATTTCATCAAGTTAAACAAGAACACACCACCATTAAAGGACATTCATAGCTTTGTAATGAGCATTGACATAAACACCACCAAGGTTTCATACAAAATGTCAAAGTATGCTAAGCTTCATCTAATCTAAGTGATTAAGAGTATTTAGCCCATGAGGCTTACAAAAGTCACAACCAAACTCATAGAAATGGAAGAAAACATGTTAGGTCTAGAGATTTTCAAACCAAAGATGAGTGAGGATGGGTTGTGTGAAGTTGAATCTTTCTTTGAAATGCTTGATCTTTAACCTCTCTTGAACTCTTGAGAAACTTCCTTCAAATCTCCTTCAAAGATGAAGAAAAACTAGGGTTTTATCTTCAAAATTCGTCCCCCCTTCAATGAAGAAGAAGAAGGGGTTAAAAAGGGGACCTGATGCGTGTCATGCCCATGACCCAGTTTGTCATGGCCATATTGCGCTCGAAAAGGGGGGTCTGCAGCTTGTTATGGTCTTGACAGCTCCTGTCATGGCCATGACAGCTTCTAAACTCCCAAACTCTTCATGAATTCCTTGGCTTTTCCTTTTGAAATCATCAAACCACCATTCGAAGCTACAAAAATCAAATTAATCACAATTAAGTATCGCTAAAGATTAATTTGAAACAAAAATCACTTAAAATAGGAAAAGATATGTATTCTTAACATGTGTAATTTTTCACATATCAAATATCCCCACACTTAAGGTTTGCTTGCCCTCAAGCAAAATGACAAAAGATTTGACAAGATTCCCATTGGCATTAATAATATTTATAGGTAGTTCACAAATAAGCTAAAGATTTAAATGCATAAGATTTTTAAGAAATGCACATTTAAAAAGGAAACCAACGAGTCAATCAATTTCCAACGTGTGAGAATATCTAAATAGATTTGACAGTTTATGAAAAGAAATTTATGCCTTAACTTGCACTTCTCACAATGATTCGCTCAACACTCGGATGTATATATGGAAGTAGGTATGTAAATCACTCAAAGCACATAATGAAGCAACATTATCATAAGCTTGATTAGAGATCAAATTCTCCACCACATAACATAAGAAAGTTGCACAAATCAAGAGGTCTTTAAAGGTCGTAACGGGGCTAGGGTTGAAGGTGTGGATTTTGGCGAAAAAGTGGTTAAAATGTTAAAAATCCGGAATCGCTAGATGCTTTCTACGAACAAATACAAAACATAAGAAGAATGCACAAACTAAAATAAACTAATATGAACATACGTATAATGAGTTATCATAATGGTTTCTCATTATAACATATAAAATTTGTTCATTTTTAATTGATTTCTCCTAAAACAAACAAAGAAAATAATTCACTAATCTTTTTTTTTTTTTTTGTTTTTTTTTCATATTTTTTTTTTCTTTTTCTTTTCTCTCTCTTTTTTTTTTTTTTTTTTTTTTGAATACAACATATACTACGCTAATAAAACAATAACACAATTGTTCTAAACATAATTACAACTATATAATATAAGTTAGACAACTAACAAAATCCGGATTTTAACACAAAGATTAAAAGGAAGGAGGCTATTTGGCTAATTAGGTTATTCACGGTGGTAAAACAAAAAACATGAGGTCTAGGCTCAACAAGGGCGACTAAGGGTGATGATCGGGCATGAGAAGAGAAACGAAAATGGAGTAAACAAGGTGAGTTTTCCTAACGCCTCAATCATTTTCATGCAACAACTTAGTTCATGATTTTGAAATGAATCACCTAAGCAAGTTCTAAAATGTTACAACATTCGAGCCACTCCATAATTAACAAAAACGTGAGCATGTGATATATAGTGAATAACCAATGCTCGAAAGGCACAAGAGTTTTTACTCACGGAAACGGGGTGGTAGGAATCGATGCAAACTTTGGCATAAAAATCTTTCAATCAACATGACAATTATTACGATATTTTCAACATTGTTTTTGCATTTTCGTTGGATTCTCTTAGAAATGTGATTTCAAAATTGAGCTTATGCTTAAAAATCTACTGTTTAAGCAAAATGAACACCATAAAAAAAATTAAGCCAAAAAGAGGAATTTGTTAGAAGCAAAAATATAAGATCGGTGGTTTTGATGAAATCAAACAAAAATCCCTAACATCCCCACACTTGAACGATACATTGTCCTCAATGTGTCAAGATAAGTAAAAACAATGCAAGTAGATGCAATTAACATGCAAGTGAGAATGAAAGAGAACAAAAGAACTCCCCTTATCAAAAGATTTCTGGTCGCGCGCGACATGCAAGTGAGAGGCTGACGAATCGAGAAGAAACGTTGCCATGGTTTCGTGAGCATCGCGTCAACACGAGTCTTCTCTCCAAGAGCTTCCAAGGTGGACATGCAAATCGTACGTGATGGCTCAAAGTTCCTTAAGCGAATGGCTTCATATCGCTTAGCCCTCTCGCTGCCTTGCTCAAATTGAAGAAACCGATGAAGATCGTCATTCGCCATCACCTCATGCCATGAAGCTCTTGCAGCTGTAACCATGCACCAGTAGTATGACTCGGGTACAAATGGAGATCGGGGAGCAGGTCCAAGGTCACCGAATGTCCATTAAAGAAACCACCATTGTTATATTAATTTCAGCACCTGCAGTTATTGCTAACTGAATAAAAATTATATCTTTCTTGATTCTTTATGGTTGATTTCTTTGGGTGACCTATATAAAATCTCATCAACAACCTCTTACAGTCACAAGCATTCGTCAACTGTAACAACAATTGTGAGTGCAAAGGTCCTTTAACATGTCAATCCAATGACGTATCAAATTCAAAATCTATACAGTAGATTGGCGCCGCTGCAACTTACACAATTAAGTTACAAACTCAAGTTTTTTTTTATCTTAAAACCAAACCATAACTGTATACTCTCTTACTCATATATTTCATGCTTTCACACAACTTAACCAATCCTAGACTAGAATACAAAATCATCATTTAACGCATCGAAAAATAAACATACAGATCTAGTGATAACAAAAGGAAAATAAAAGAAAATAAAAGAGAAAAAAAAATTCTAGTTAGATACCTTTGTAGAAGAAAAATTAAAGAGAAAAGAAGGGAAATGAGGTTGAATTCGGGTTGATAGTGGCGATGGTTAGGGCTGCTGGTGGTTGTGGCTGCGAGATGGTGGGGGCGACGGCTTGGTGATGATGGCTGGTGGTAGGGGTCTTGTGGAGGCTGGGAGGAGACGGCTTCGAGATGGTGGCTGCGGTGGTTGTGGCTGCGGGATGTGATTGTTGCGGTGGTCGTGGGTCGCCGATGGATGGGTTCGTAGATGCGGGATGGTCGTGGTTCGTAGGTGGGTCGCCGATGTGGTGGATGCGGGATGGGTTCGTGGTGGACAGCAGGGATGTGGTCGCGGTTGGGATGCGGTGGGCGAGGCTTCGAGATGGCGACGGCAGGGAGGGGTGAGGGTGGCGGCAGGTGATCGCGATGGTGGCTTGCAGCTGCCGACAGTTGCGGTTGTTGGCTGCTGCGGGATGGTGGCTCTTCGAGATGGCTGTTGCTATTGTTGTGGAGGATGGGAGGAAGGGAGGAAGGGAGAAAGAAATGGAAGAAGATGGAGAATGGAGAAAATGGAAGAAGATGGAAGAAGATCTGAGATTTAGGTTTCTTTTAAGATTCAAATTTTTTTTTTTTTTTTTTTTTGAAAATTTGACCAGGATATGGCCATGACAAAAATGGTCATAGTCATGACAGTAGCTTTTGAGCTCCTGACAATGCAAATGTCATGGGCATTACTTTTGTGTCATGGTCATGACAAATACATTTTCAATTTTTTTTTTTTTAATTAATAAGAAAATTTATCTTATCATCTAATTTTTTTTTTATCATTAATTCTATTACAATTACCTAATAAAATAAATATTTGAATTTTTTTTTTTTTAAATATAAATATTTAACGGGTTATACCAAAAGATAATGATTTCAAAATTTAGTTATTGGTTTTTCGAATGATTAGCATAATCACTTAAGAAATACTTACCGAGTGACGCCGGTAATTAAATCTCGAGTTTCATCATGCTATAAGAAAAACAACGATTTCCTAAAAATCAAAACATTATAGAGCCCGTAAAAAGAGAACATACAATACCATAATGCGTTCAAACCCTCGGGTTGCCACCCGGAAGCGCTTAGTTTATTAACGAGTCTTTAGCTTGACTCGACCCCGCATTAATTGTTCTTGGGGTGAAGATTCACAATCTCCAATTCCTCATCCACCGGGCCTTCGATGTAATGTTTCAATCGATGACCATTCACTTTGAAAACTCTTCCGTCCGGATGTTCTATTTCAACGGTGCCATATGGAATTACTTGTTTCACAAGGTAAGGACCTGTCCATCGTGATTTTAACTTTCCTGGAAACAACCGAAGTCTTGAATTGTAAAGCAAGACACGCTCTCCTACTTGAAATTGTTTGTTATCCTTCAAGTGATTGTCGTGTGATTGCTTTGTTCGTTCCTTGTAGATTCGAGAGTTCTCGTAAGCTTGATTTCTCAATTCTTCAAGCTCATGAACCTGCAACCATCTGTTTTCACCTGCACATCTTAAGTCAAGGTTAACTGATTTTAAAGCCCAATATGCTTTGTGCTCAATTTCAAATGGTAGATGACAAGCTTTTCCGTAAACCAACTTAAATGGTGTTGTGCCTATTGGTGTTTTGTAAGCGGTTCGAAAAGCCCATAAAGCATCATCTAGCTTATCTGACCAAATCTTTCGGTTTTGCCCCACTGTTCGCTCCAGAATGCGTTTAAGGCCTCGATTAGTGACTTCCACTTGTCCACTCGTTTGTGGATGATACGCCGTTGAAAATCTATGGTGAACACCATAGTGTGATAAAGCTTTTTCAAGTAATGAGTTACAGAAATGAGTGCCTCTGTCACTAATTAAGGCCTTGGGGGTTCCAAACCGTGTGAACAACTTTCTCAAAAACTTCACAACAACCCTAGCATCGTTTGTGGGCAATGCCTGTGCTTCTGCCCATTTTGAGACATAATCAACAGCAACTAGGATGTATTTGTGTCCTCGTGAAGATGGAAATGGTCCCATGAAGTCGATGCCCCAAATATCAAATACCTCACATACCTGAATCCCGTTTTGGGGCATCTCATCACGGGATGAGATGTTACCTGCTCGTTGGCAAGCATCACAAGCTTTTACCAATGCATGTGCATCCTTAAAAATGGTGGGCCAATAGAATCCAGAGTCGTAAACCTTCTTGGCGGTGTAATTAGCCCCATGATGTCCACCAGTGGGTCCTTCATGACAATGGCGAATAATGCTCATCGCCTCACTACCATACACACATCTTCTCACCACTTGATCTGCACATACCTTAAACAGATGCGGGTCTTCCCAAAAGTAGTGCTTTAAATCAGTAAAGAATTTCTTTTTCTGTTGGTAGGTCATTCCTTTAACGAGAACCCCACCCGCAAGGTAGTTTGCAAAATCTGCGAACCAAGGATGATCATCAATCTCTTGAACTTGCAAAAGAAATTCATGTGGAAAATTGTCATTTATGTTGGATTCCCGGAGTTCTTCTAAAGACGGGTTCTCGAGACGAGAAAGATGGTCAGCTGCGACGTTCTCAGCCCCCTTTTTGTCTTGTATCTCTATGTCAAACTCTTGTAAAAGCAAGATCCATCGAATCAATCTCGGTTTTGCATCTTGTTTTCCAAAAAGGTATCTGAGAGCTGCATGATCAGTATAAACAACAGTTTTCGATAAAACAAGGTAAGAACGAAATTTATCAAAAGCAAAAACCACAGCAAGCAATTCTTTTTCAGTTGTTGTGTAGTTCTCTTGAGCATCATTTAGGGTTTTGCTTGCGTAGTAGATTGGATGAAAATGTCTTTCCTTTCGTTGCCCTAAAACTGCTCCAACTGCATAGTCACTAGCATCACACATTAGTTCAAATGGGAGGTTCCAATCCGGGGCTACCATTATGGGTGCATTTATTAATTTCTCTTTTAACAGATTAAATGCAACCAAGCATTCATCATTAAAAACAAAAGGCACATCTTTTTCAAGAAGTTGGGTCATAGGTCTTGCTATTTTTGAGAAGTCTTTGATAAAACGTCTATAAAAGCCGGCATGACCTAAGAAACTTCTTATTGCTTTGACAGAATTTGGTGGTGGTAGTTTCGAAATGGTTTCCACTTTTGCCCTATCTACCTCTAGCCCCGCATTCGAAATCTTATGTCCTAAGACAATGCCTTCCTTCACCATGAAGTGGCATTTCTCCCAATTCAAAACAAGATTTGATTCCTCGCATCTTGCAAGCATCCTTTCCAAGTTACTTAAACAATGATCAAATGAATTTCCAAAGACCGAGAAATCATCCATGAACACTTCCATTGAGTCTTCGATCATGTCATGAAATATGGCAACCATACATCTTTGAAACGTGGCCGGTGCATTACATAACCCAAATGGCATTCTTCTGTATGCGAAAGTGCCATAAGGACATGTAAATGTCGTCTTTTCTTGGTCCTCGGGTGCAATAGGAATTTGAAAGTATCCTGAAAAACCATCAAGAAAACAATAAAACATGTTCCCAGATAAACGTTCTAACATTTGATCAATGAAAGGTAAAGGAAAATGATCTTTTCTTGTTGCATCGTTGAGCTTGCGGTAATCGATGCAAACTCTCCAACCCGTGACGGTTCTTGTGGGTATAAGCTCATTCTTTTCATTCGTCACCACCGTCATACCTCCTTTCTTTGGTACCACTTGAACCGGGCTAACCCATGGGGAATCAGAAATCGGATAGATTAAGCCCGCGTCAAGTAGCTTGATTACTTCCTTCTTTACAACTTCTTGCATGTTAGGGTTAAGGCGACGTTGATGTTGTACCACCGGCTTGTACTCATCTTCCATTAAGATCTTATGGGTACAAAAGGAAGGATGTATTCCTTTTATATCCATGATCTTCCAAGCCATAGCTTTCTTGTGCGTCTTTAACACCTCTAAGAGCTTCACCTTTTCATCATTTGTCAAATCGGTAGCGATAATGACGGGTAATTTGGAATCCTCATCCAAGTAGGCATACTCCAAATGAGATGGTAGCTCCTTAAGTTCCAATGATGGTGGTTCCTCAACAGATGGTTTAGCCTTATTTGCTTCATCGCTTTCCGATACTTCAAATACTTTTGGACTTGAGGATGGTTCATTGGTCAACGAGCAAGCTAACTCATCAACAACTTGCACGTGACAAATGTCAAAGTTTTCCCCATCAAGCAATTGTGTGTCCAAAGCATTTTGTTCACAACTTTCCTGCAGATAATGATCCACATATGAGTCAATAGTATCAATAAAATATAATGAATCATCATGATTTTGTGAATGTTGCATGGAATTTTTAATATCAAAGACTACCTCTTCTTCATCTACCCTTAGAGTTAATTTACCATTGCATACATCAATTAAGGCTCTAGAGGTAGCTAAGAATGGGCGACCTAAGATAAGTGGTACATTTTTATCTTCATCCATGTCAAGAATTACAAAATCAACCGGAAACACAAATTTGTCAATTTTAACCAACATGTTCTCAACTATGCCTCTAGGGTACTTTACAGATCGATCGGCAAGTTGGATGCTCATTCGGGTCGGTCTAGGCTCACCTAGGTCTAATTTTGCAAATACCGAGTAGGGCATCAAATTGATGCTAGCACCTAAGTCGGCCAATGCATTGCTAACAGATAAACTACCAATTAAACAAGGAATAGTAAAACTCCCTGGATCGGTCATTTTCTTCGGTAGCTTGTTTTGCAAAACCGCCGAGCATTCTTCATTCAAAGTCACATGCGAAAGCTCCTCGAGTTTCTTCTTGTTTGTTAGAATGTCTTTAAGAAACTTGGCATACTTTGGCATCTGTGATAAAGCTTCAACAAATGGTAAGTTAATATGCAATTGCTTAAAAAGTTCGAGAAATTTACCATATTGTTCTTCCATCTTTTCCTTTTTCAATCTACCGGGATAAGGAATAGTGGGCTTGTAAACTCTCAATGGTTCCTTGACTTGTGCGGTACTTGATGGGCTTTGCCTAGTATGTTGCACCTCGTCTTGAACCTCAACTTCCTCTTCATCAATTGGCTCGGATGTAGAAGCTAAGTTATCCGAATGAGTGGTCTTGCCACTTCTAGTCGTGACCGCCTTCACATGAGCTTTAGGATTAGGCTCGGTGTTACTCGGAAGACCACCAGGTTGCCTTTCGGATAATTGCCTTGAAATTTCTCCCATTTGAGCTTCTATACTTTGCATTGTGGCTCGATGGTTTCTCAATTCCATTTCCTGTTGTTGGTGACGAGCTTCCGAACTTTGATGACGACTTTCGGCTGTAGATAGAAATTGTGCCATCATCTCTTCCAAATTGGGTTTCTTTTCTGGTTGTGAACCACTACTTGATCCTTGATGTTGGAATTGTTGATATTGATTTTGATTTTGGGAGCGGAATTGATTGTGAGTTTGTTGTTGATACGGTTGATAGCCTTGTTGTTGATGGTTTTGATATGTTGGTCTTGGTTGAAATCCCGGGGGTTGGTTGCTACCACTTTCCTTCCAACTAAAATTTGGATGGTTTTTCCAACCCACATTATATGTGTTACTATATGGGTTATTTTGAGGACGAACTTGACTTCCCATATAATCAACTTGTTCCGGAGGGTTGAACATTTCCCTTTGTTGACAATCTGCACTCATATGTGGTCCCCCACACATATCACAAACTACTTGGGCTCTGTTTACCTGCATTTGATTCATTCGATTTGTAAGTGCTTCAACTTGTGCAGATAAAGAATGATATGTATCAACTTGATGAACACCCTGTCTAGGTTGCCTTGTTCTTGGAGCTTGCCATGAACAACTGTTGTTAGCCAAATCTTCAATCAATTCATGTGCCTCCTCGGGTGTTTTATCCCAAAATGCACCTCGCGAAGATGCATCAATAATCTGACGACTTTCCGGACATAACCCGTTGTAAAATGTTTGGATTTGAAACCAAGGTTCCAATCCATGGTGTGGACACTTCCTCATTGAATCTTTGTACCTTTCCCATGCTTCATATAGTGATTCTCCTTCATCTTGCATAAATGATGTGATCAAGTTCCTTAATCTAGCGGTTTTCGATGGTGGAAAATACTTCAGAAGAAATTTTTCGGCCATTTGATTCCAAGTGGTGATGGAACCAACAGGAAGTGTGTTCAACCATTGCTTTGCTCTATCACGTAATGAGAAAGAGAATAATCGGAGTCTAATTGCATCATCACTAACTCCATTAATCTTGAAGGTATCACATATCTCAAGAAAGTTTGCAAGGTGAAAGTTTGGGTCATCATCCGGACGCCCATCAAATTGACAATTGTTTTGGATCATTTGAATTATGCTTGACTTGATTTCAAAGTTGTTTGCTTGCACATTCGGTCGTACAATGCTAGGTTTTGCACCTTCTAAAGATGGTTTGGCAAAATCATAGATTGTTCTTCTATCTTCTTGCCCCGCCATTGTGTCTTCGGTGTGCTCTTCTTCACTTTCTGTTCCGTTTGTATCCTCCTTTTCACTTTCGGTCTCGTTTGAGTACTCTAGCCTCGTCGCTTCACCTTCGATTTCTTGTGCTACTTTGTGGGATCTTGCCCTCAAGTTTCTCCTGATTACTTTTTCGGGTTCAGAATAAGGCTCTACAAGATCATCAACCGGTGAAGATGCGGACATAAGCTTCCTGAAACACAAACACTACCAAACGCGTAAAGAAAGATAAAGGTAACAAAAAAATTAAATTAAATTAAAATAGTAAATACAAAGGATTGGCTAAAGTAATGACTCGGATCTTTCTCAGAATTGCCGTGTCCCCGGCAACGGCGCCAAAAACTTGAAGTGTGTTTTGATGTATAGACTTTAGCAACAAATTTTACACAATGAAGCTTTAAAATTATAAAATGATTTTCACCTTATGACTAATTACACACACAATAGGCAAGTGTACCTATCGAATAGTAGTATAGCTTTTGGTAAGAAACAAGTATCGATCCATGGACACGAGAGCTCCTGATACTAAGTCTTTATCATTATCTAGCCGATGAAAGAGGATTTGTGAATATTATCATTAACTAATTTAACTAACAATTAAACTAATTGAAGAAAGTAGATAAAGATGAAGATAACCAATCAGAGGAAGGTATCACTTAGACTTTGAATCCGCTTAGCAAAACAATGACGACATGTATGAACCTATGGTGAGATCATTTTCTACACATGAAACATGGATATAAACTAGACTCTTGTCAAAGTTATCTAATTATATAACTCTTTGGAAAGCTAAGACGATAAACACACGATAGCCACCGAAAGTTATGCCATGAAGAACTAATGATAATATTATGTCAATGTTAATTATGATTTGGACTCCCGTCAAGGATACCAAACCCACAAATCTTTGGAAAGTTAACACGATGAACACATGGCAACCACCTCAATTCACGTAATGTAACAATACCTATATATATCCTTCAATTTATGAATATCCTAACATGAATTTATTAACCATAAATTTGCGCATTATCTATGGTTTTACATAACAAAGTTAGGAGGTATTCATAACAAACACAATGGTTTTCACAAACACATGTATAAGGATGCATACTTGTTCAACTTTACTAGATATTCAACCATTCATTCACTATTTCTAGTCAAATGCCATAAACTACATACTAGGTTATGCAATTCATGAATAAATGTTCCAACACACATGGTTTTCCAACATAATGTGGTTGCAACACCCACAAGATTCAATATTTCATCAAGTTAAACAAGAACACACCACCATTAAAGGACATTCATAGCTTTGTAATGAGCATTGACATAAACACCACCAAGGTTTCATACAAAATGTCAAAGTATGCTAAGCTTCATCTAATCTAAGTGATTAAGAGTATTTAGCCCATGAGGCTTACAAAAGTCACAACCAAACTCATAGAAATGGAAGAAAACATGTTAGGTCTAGAGATTTTCAAACCAAAGATAAGTGAGGATGGGTTGTGTGAAGTTGAATCTTTCTTTGAAATGCTTGATCTTTAACCTCTCTTGAACTCTTGAGAAACTTCCTTCAAATCTCCTTCAAAGATGAAGAAAAACTAGGGTTTTATCTTCAAAATTCGTCCCCCCTTCAATGAAGAAGAAGAAGGGGTTAAAAAGGGGACCTGATGCGTGTCATGCCCATGACCCAGTTTGTCATGGCCATATTGCGCTCAAAAAGGGGGGTCTGCAGCTTGTTATGGTCTTGACAGCTCCTGTCATGGCCATGACAGCTTCTAAACTCCCAAACTCTTCATGAATTCCTTGGCTTTTCCTTTTGAAATCATCAAACCACCATTCGAAGCTACAAAAATCAAATTAATCACAATTAAGTATCGCTAAAGATTAATTTGAAACAAAAATCACTTAAAATAGGAAAAGATATGTATTCTTAACATGTGTAATTTTTCACATATCAATAATGCATCAGATTTTGATAACTATGATGACCTGGATGATTCTGATGAACATGATACTGATCAACTGAACATTGGTAAGAATGTTCAAGTTGAAACTGGTCTTCCGCGAGTCCTTGAAGAATCAAAGTTGCAGTACCCGCCAAAGCAACGGAATATGCTGAAGACCATTTGCAAGAGGATTGCTGAACTTAATGAAGGATTACAAGAACTGCATCTTCACAAAGTTGATAGCTGCGGATCAAGCACAAAAGTACCTTTGTCAACTGATAAAGGTAAGAAACAATCAAACAAGAATCCTAAGAAAGCACCAACTGAAGAATCCGTAGAACATCTGCGGAAAGCAAAAACTGTCAAGTCCGTAGATCATCTGCGGAAGGCAAAAATTACTGAATCCGCAGACAAGCCACGGAAGAAAGAATCTGATTCTGCAGACAAGGTATCAAGAGAAACAAACAAACATGCTCAGAAAAAGGTCAATATCAAGCAACAAAAGGGAGCTAAAGACAAAGAAACAACAGCTAATGAAGCACAAATCAAAAACAAGAAGAAATCATCTGATGTTTCAGCAAGTGAGAACAAAACCAACAAAAAGAAGGCTGAATCCGAAGACACTTCTGAGAAATATTGCAAATGGTGTGATATGAAGAATCACAACACTAATGAATGCTATTTCAGTAGCTACTGTTCCATTTGCAACATGAACAATCACATGACTGATGATTGCTTCTTCAACAAACATTTTGCCATTTGTGACAAAAATAACCATTCCACTCAGGAATGTTATTTTAATAAGAAGAACAAGAAAAAGAGCAAAAAGAAGTCACAAGATACATCATCTGAATCAGATTCTCAAGCCTCAGAAAGTGACAAAGAGACAAAGATTCAGAAAGAACAACAAAAATCAAAGAAAAGACCCTCTGCTGCGGACAAAACTTTGAAGAAGAAAGCACCAATACAGTCTAAGACACCTCACAAAAAGGTGGATTTGACAGATAAACAAAGTGAAGCAGCGGATGGCTTCTTTGATAACTTTGCTAAAGGAACTCCTGTGTCTCAATCGAAGCAGAAAGATGAAGAAACTTTCAAGTCTACAGGATCCTCTTCAAAGTTAAGATACCAACCAAAACAAGCCAAGTTGAAGAATGTCTCGGATAAGCATGAAGATAATCAGAAACCTGAATCATCTTCAACAGAATCATCCTCACCACCATCAGATCAAAAAGAAACAACTAATAGTGAAACTTCAAGATTAATTCATGAAGGAGTAACTATTGTTGACACAACTGGCAAACCCAAGACAATTAAGCCTTGGGTTGTCACGACTAACTAATTTCTTTTTTTTGTGCAGGAACAATCAAGGAGAGCTGACAACAAGTGGTATGTTGACAGTGGTTGTTCCAGACATATGACAGGCAACTGTGCACTTCTCCATGACTTCAAACATAAACATGCCTCTTATGTGGCATTTGGTGGGGATAAGAAGGGAGGTAAAATTGTTGGTGAGGGAATGGTAACTAACGGTGTTTTAACATTTGAAAAAGTAAATTACTGTGAAAATTTGCAGTATAATTTACTTAGTGTTTCCCAAATTTGTGATCAAAATTATTTAACACTATTTGATAACACTAACTGTTACATTCTTAAGCCAGGTTTTACAGTTCCAGAAGACTGGATACTTCTCAAAGCATCAAGAAAAGGCAACACATATATCTTGGATATGAACAACACAACACTCACACAACATGAGACATGCCTGCTGTCCAAATCGTCCGAAGATGAATCTCAATTGTGGCATAGAAGACTTGTGCATTCCAACATGAAGAACATGAATAAATTGGTGAAAAATGACTTAGTCATTGGATTACCAAACAAAGAATTTCATTGTTCTAATCACTGTTCTTCATGTTATAAAGGAAAACAACACAGAGTGTCTCATAAATCCAAAACAATCAACACTTACACTACACCACTCAAATTGCTTCACATGGATCTCTTTGGTCCAACCAATGTGCTGAGCATTGGAAAAAGGCAATATTGTTTGGTGATAGTTGATGATTTCACTAGGTTTACATGGGTCTTTTTCTTAAAACATAAGAGTGAAACATCTGAAACATTAATGGACTTTGTGATCAAGATTGAGAATCAACTTGATTTAAAAGTTAAAATTTTTAGGAGTGACAATGGAACTGAATTTGTTAATGCTGATTTGAATTCTTTTTGCACGACTAAAGGAATAGCTAGACAATTCAGTGCCCCAAGAACTCCACAACAAAATGGAGTGGCTGAAAGGAGAAATAGAACACTGATAGAAGCAGCAAGAACAATGCTAGCTGATTCTCAGCTGCCCATTACATTCTGGGCAGAAGCTGTGAATACAGCTTGCAATGTTCAAAACAGAACTTTGATATCAAAGAACATAATAAAACACCTTACGAACTCTTATTTAAAAGAAAACCTTTTATAGGATATCTTAGAGCTTTTGGGTGTCATGTGTCTGTTTTAAATACTAAAGAACAATTGGGAAAATTTTCTGAAAAAGCCTATGATGGTTTCTTTGTTGGATATTCATCCACTTCTAAATCATATAGAGTGTACATTCCAGAACATAACATAGTTGAAGAGACTCCCAATGTTTCTTTTGATGAATCCATGTTTACTACCACTGTAAAAGGATCATCTTGGTTATTTGATATAGATGCATTAACTGAATCATTTAACACTGGTTATTTGATCAACGCAGGTGCTGCGGATACATGTTATCCCTTTGTGCCCCCAAGTGTGAATGAAGTGCCGTTAACAGCTGACCCACCAAGAGCACAAGTGTCATCTGGACCACAGCAAAGATCAAGTCAGCAACATGAAGCTACTTCCGGAGAAGCAAACTCTTCATCCCCAGCACATGTAAATTCATCCGTAGATGTTCCCTCATCCGCAGATATAAATTCTGGTGCAACTACTGATGCTAGAGATGGACAGGAGGTAGTCATTCAACCACCATTGCCAGCTGACCAACATTGTTCATCCGTGAATGGTGATATATCTCCTACGGAAGAACAAAATACTGCTTCCGTAGAACCTCCTGCGGAAGAACAAAATACTGCTTCCGTAGAACCTCCTGCGGAAGAACAAAATGCTGCTTCCGTAGAACTTCCTGCGGAAGAAGACACAGCAGCCAATCAAACACAAGCTGATCCGAACGACCATGAGCCTTTTGATTATTTCATTGACTCAACTTCTCAGCTGACACCATCTGCTTCGATGGGTTTCACTAACTTGGACTCCACAGTTCAAGTTGATGCTGTCTCAACAAGCAGAGTACACAAGTCTCATCCAACAGACAATATCATTGGGGACTTGCATGCTAGAACCACAAGGAGCAAAGGAGGTGTGGCAAACATTTGTTTGTTCACCTGCTTTTTGTCCCAAACAGTTCCTGCAAACATTACAGCTGCACTAAAAGACAACAGCTGGATTGAGGCTATGCAAGAAGAGTTACAACAATTCAGAAAACAAAAAGTGTGGACTCTTGTAGATTTGCCTACGGGTCAACATCCAATTGGCACAAGATGGCTTTTCAAGAACAAGCTGGATGACAGAGGTATCATAGTGAGAAACAAGGCAAGACTTATTGCTCAAGGATATACTCAGGAAGAGGGTATAGACTATGATGAAGTCTTTGCACCCGTTGCAAGGATTGAAGCTATACGAGTCTTCCTCGCTTATGCAGCATTCAAGAGGTTCACAGTCTATCAGATGGATGTGAAGTGTGCTTTCCTTTATGGGAAAATTGATGAAGAAGTCTATGTGGCTCAACCCTTTGGTTTTGAAGACCCTGATTATCCACATAGAGTATACAAGCTTGATAAAGCTTTGTATGGTCTTCATCAAGCACCCAGAAAGTGGTATGACACTCTATCATCATTCCTGCTGAAGAATGGCTACAAGAGAGGAACTATTGATCAGACACTCTTCCTCAAACAAGAACATCAAGATCTTTTGGTGGTTCAAATATATGTTGATGACATCATATTTGGATCAACCAACAAGAAGCTGTGTAACACCCCGGCCCGACAAGGGCTGACGTGTCACTAATACGGATATCAAATCAAAACGCATTCCCAATATTAAAAACGATTACAAGTTCAAATTCCAAAACCTAATTAAGATGTTCAATACATTAATTAAAGTAACAGATATTCTTGGTCTTCAATTCACTCTTCACTTGTTTCCCGGATTACCCTGCTGACCTGACGTGCATGAAAACAAAAGCACGCCTGAGCATAACGCTCAGTGAACGGAATAGCGGATAACAAAAATAAACAGACATGTTGATAAACAAAGAATCGACAGATATCAAAAATAAACAGACATGGTGATAATCAAAGAATCGGCAGATATCAAAAATAAACAGACATGGTAATAATCAAGGAACCGACAGATATCAAAAATAAACAGACATGTGATAATCAAGGAATTAGCAGATATCAAAAATAAACATACGTCATAAGACATATGTCAGATAGAACATACCCCGAGCTAATAATCATATCAAATAATAACTGAACAGGGGGAACACAGGTAGCGAGCCCGTGAACCAACGTGAAATGGAGTATGGGCAGACATACAAACCATTCACCAGAGTCCTGAATGGAATGGTGTTTAACCATCCATCAGGAAATAACAGAACTAGCCTAGGATCGATCCATACGCCTCTGAGGAAATAATAATATAACCAGACATAATTTCAGAGTCCTCTTTAGAGACGCCGTGATCTCAGCTCACCGCCACGGTTGGTGCCACGTTATCGATGCCGCAATAACGCGTCTTGGTCACCCCCAAGATAGGGAGAGCTCGGGTAACAATTTCAGAAATATATAGTAGTCAAGCTACTTATAACAGAATCAGAAGCAAATTATCAGGAAATCAAAACTAGAAATGAACGGAAATCAAATACGAGACAGAAATCAGGAATTTGTACTGCAACGTAACGGAAAATATTATTTATACTAAGATACAAAGAATCAGGAATCCGTACCTTATACACGAATGACAATAATCAGAAACAAGGTCTAGGCTCGGTTAATGCCGCGAGAACCTACGATAACGTAACGCGAATTATGGTTTGGATTTTCCTATTTTAAATTGGAAAAATTCCAGTTCTGCCCTTGTCTTTTCGCACTTGTTAAAAATACTAAACGACGTTTAAAAATTCTGAAAATCTCCAGTTTACTAGATTAGTGATTTCTAAACAACTTTCATTTAGAAAAGTTTCTGATTTGGATTACCGAAATATGAGAAAAACGTGGATCTTTACAGCTGCGCAGAACTGCTAGCTGTTACGAAAACGACTATTTGGAGGTCTAAACGAATGAGTTTTTCTATGTTTTATATATCAACAGATTCGTTTTTCGACGAACTTCGTCGTGGACATAAGGTTTAACTGATTTGGATCTGTTATGATAAAGTTATGGCCTCCGTAAGTTGGCTGTAAAATACGTATAAATCAAGGTATTTTGGTGAACCGTAAATTATTTCTAGTTAAAATACGTCCGTTACGGGTCTGGAAATATTTTTATAAATAAGTATAAATCATGATTGACTTCTGAAAAATTTGGCTAATCATATTATTAATCCGTTTGTCATTTATAAAATCACATTCCAAAATATTCATAAAAACTAGTTAAACGTGTAACTTGTTTAAAATGCTCGGTTAAGGTCTAATTCTTAATTTGGTCAAAATACTTATATTTCCAATAGCTAAAACAATATCAAAATGGATTCCTATCAATTTTACTAAGTTAAGCAAGGAAACTATGTTTAAAACGTAAACCGAATTTAAACGGATACTTATGCGAACGGGCATCCTATGATCGAAGGCAATGAACTAGAGTTACTAATTAGGATATCTAAGTTTCAAGGATAACGTAACGACTAACAACATCTTAATGATTCCCACTAATTAACGTTTATTTTTATAAAAATAAACTAATTATCACATTTGTTAACATTTATAAATACGAATTGTTAAGGTATTTAATTAAATAAATTTACAGGAAATAGTTGGATAACTTTTAAAATAATCAGGGTTTATAAAACTTGTTTTTATAATTTTTAGAAATTTTTATAACATTTTAAAAGGTCAAAAGGCATAAAAAAAATAACAGGAGGTGCCCGGGGTCGAACCCGGGACCTCATCTAAGGCAAAGAGCGCAGGAACCGGTGAACCAAGGCCGCAGCCGCGGTAATGATCCGGTTTCCATTACTTTTAAACACAGGTTAATTTGTTTCCCCCAAATCCTAAATCCATATAAACCCTAGAAACGATTTTGACCAAATCGAATCCCAAATCGATGTTATAATCGATTGAAAGCATAGGGCTTTCAATCCCCACATGAAATCGAGTGTATAGGTGGTTCGAATTACCTGAATTGAAGCTCTAATCGTGGTATTCTAACAGTTGCAGGTCGCGGCTACAGTGAGGCTCGATTGGTATGCAAATGATGATATAAATCGAATTGAACTCGTGGGAAGCTTCTACTCGATCAAATGAAGAAAAGCCCTCTATTTAATTCGATTAACCTTGATCGCAGGTTGGGTTTTAGATGAGTTGCAGGTCCGAGACGAAGGTGGCGATTGAAGGTGGTGTTTTAATGTATTTTAGATCGAATTGAGTTCTATGGAAGGTTTTAAATGATTATACGATCGTTAGTGCTCCATTATTTCAGTTATTAAACACGTTTTAGTGCGATTTGAATGTGGTGTCGGCCGAAAGTTTAAAGTGGTCAACTTAGATCGCACTACCGATGTTAATAATCAATTTGTCGTGGGGTATTATGTTCGCCTCTTTCACGTGAATGATTTGGTGTATTTTTGGCGTTTAACGTTGAGTTTTTGAGTGGGTTCGGGGTCGCCGGAGGGCCGACCGGACTTGGCCGGAAATCCCACCGGAAAAACGGGTCGGGAGAGAGAGAAAGAGAGGTTTTTACATTTTACACAAATGGTCCCTGTGGTTTAATCTCTTATCATTTTATTTATTTTTTTTTTTTAGGATATTATAGTTCTACCCCCCTTAAAATAATTTCGTCCACGAAATTGCTAGGTACAGAATTGAACAAGATATGACATAACGTACACGTAGTAGTAAAATCAACAAGTGAATGAAATCACTTATGGTTATCCAATTGCTGAAACGGTATCGATTCAAAAGACGAAATCGTATAAGAGATGACTAATATGATGTCCAAGAAGCAAATAATTGATAACTTCATAACGGATAACAGAACATATAGAAGATAATAACTAAGAGGTAAATAGATACGGATATTGAGAACAGATTTCATCTTCTATCTCCCATGTAGCTTCGCGTTCGGAATGGTTTTTCCATAATACTTTAACAAAAGGAATAGTTTTCCTACGCATAATGCGTTCTTGTCGGTCAAGGATAGCTTCTGGTTCTTCCTCGAATGATAAATCTTCACGAATCAGATGAAGCGGATAATTCACAACGTGAAGGGGATGATAATTGTACCCCCTTAAAAGAGATACATGGAAGACATTATGCACATGTGACAGTTGCGGTGGTAAAGCCAAACGATACGAAACCTCACCAACTCTTTCCAGGATTTCAAAGGGTCCGATAAACCGTGGACTAAGTTTCCCTTTTAGACCAAAACGTCGTACGCCTTTGCAAGGCGAAACCTTCAGGAATACTTTGTCACCGACTTTAAACTCCAAAAGTCGACGGTGTCGGTCTGCATAGCTTTTCTGTCTACTTTGAGCTTCCTTTAACTTTTCTCTAGCAATAGCAACTTTCTCATTCGTGATCTGAACTAACTCGGGTCCTTCGATGACTCTTTCACCGACCTCTTCCCAACAAATTGGTGCTCTACATTTACGACCATACAATAATTCGAAAGGTGCCATGCCAATGCTAGCTTGCCAACTATTGTTGTAAGCAAACTCGACCAAACACAAGTATTCATCCCAGTTCCCAGTCCACTCTAAGGCACAAGCTCGAAGCATGTCCTCAAGTGTCTGGATAGTACGCTCTGACTGACCGTCAGTCTGAGGATGAAACGCCGTACTAAACCTCAACTTGGTACCCCATGCAGCTTGCAAACCCTTCCAAAAACGAGAAGTGAACCTCGGGTCTCGATCAGACACGATAGACACCGGAGTGCCATGAAGTCTAACAATCTCTTGGGTGAACACTTCAGAAAGTTTACTAACTGAAAATCCTTGCTGAATTGGGAGAAAGTGAGCCGACTTTGACAATCTGTCAACTACAACCCATATTGCATCATTCTTCTTAAGTGTCCTCGGCAACCCTGTCACAAAATCCATGGAAATATCATCCCATTTCCATACAGGAATAGGTAGTGGCTGAAGCAAACCACTAGCTCTCTGATGCTCAATCTTGACCTGCTGACAAGTAAGGCAACGGCTAACATACTTAGCCACGTCTTCTTTCATACCATTCCACCAGAAATTCTGACGAAGATCACGATACATCTTAGTAGATCCTGGATGGATAGAGAACGGAGAACTATGTGCCTCAGCTAATAACGATTCTCGAAGAGAAGAATCATTAGGCACACATAAACGTTTACCACACCAGATTACTCCATGCTCATCTACTCTGAATTCTGATTGCTTACCAATCTCCACATTCTGTAAGATTGCCCAGAGTTCACCATCGTCTTTCTGTGCGTTCTTAATCCGGGATATTAAGTCTGACTCAATCTGGAGTGTAGCGAGATATCCGTTGCTCTTACCGATAAGTAGGCCAATACCCAATCTATCAAGATCGGTAATGTTCTGAGGTTGTAGCTGTAAGGAGGCTACTGTTCCTGAGCTCTTCCTGCTAAGAGCATCAGCAACCACATTGGCCTTTCCCGGATGATATTGAATATTGGCATCATAATCTTTTAACAACTCTAACCATCTTCTCTGCCTCATGTTTAGTTCTTTTTGTGTGAAGATATATTTCAAGCTCTTGTGATCAGTAAAAATATCACAAGTCTCTCCGTAAAGATAGTGACGCCATATTTTCAGCGCGAAAATAACAGCAGCGAGTTCAAGATCATGCGTAGGATAATTAACCTCATAAGGTTTCAACTGCCGCGAAGCATAAGCAATGACCTTACCATGCTGCATTAGCACACATCCGAGTCCCTTTTTAGAGGCATCGCTGTAAATCTGATATCCATCCGTGCCCGATGGAAGTGTAAGAATCGGGGCAGACACCAATCTCTTCTTAAGCTCTTCGAAGCTTTTCTCTCGCTCATCATTCCAAGAGTACTTAACCCCTTTCCTTAGAAGTTGCGTAAGGGGTAAAGCAATAACAGAGAACCCTTCGACAAATCTACGATAGTAACCAGCAAGACCAAGAAAACTCCGGACTTCTGTGGCTGAAGTAGGTCTTGGCCATTTAGTGATTGCCTCTATCTTTGCTGGATCCACCATAATACCATCTGCAGAGACCACATGACCCAGAAAGGCTACTTGACTCAACCAAAATTCACATTTTGAAAACTTAGCGTAAAGCTTCTTGTTACGCAGAGTTTCAAGCACGATACGAAGATGGTCTTCATGTTCCTCCTTACTCTTAGAATAGATAAGAATGTCATCTATAAACACGATGACGAACTTATCCAGATAGTCATGGAAAACTCGGTTCATTAGGTCCATGAAAACAGCTGGGGCATTCGTTAACCCGAACGGCATAACCAAGAATTCATAGTGACCATATCGCGTACGGAAGGCAGATTTAGGGACATCAGAATCTTTGATCTTTAGCTGATGGTAACCAGACCTCAGATCGATTTTAGAGAAACACTTTGCACCCTGAAGCTGATCAAATAAATCATCAATACGAGGCAGAGGGTAACGATTACGGATAGTGATCTTGTTGAGTTCTCTGTAGTCAATGCAGAGTCTCAAAGAACCATCTTTCTTCTTCACGAATAGGACCGGTGCACCCCAGGGTGAGACACTTGGTCTAATAAATCCAAGATCTAATAACTCCTGTAATTGCTCCTTCAGTTCTTTGAGTTCAAGTGGTGCCATACGGTAAGGTGCCTTGGAAATCGGTTCAGCACCAGGAATAAGATCAATAGTGAATTCCACCTCGCGGTCTGGTGGAAGTCCAGGTAGCTCCTTAGGAAACACATCGGGAAAATCACAAACAACCGGATAATCAGAAATACTAGGCTCTTCAGGAGATAAAATTTTAACTGAAGCAAGGAATCCTGCAGCGCCGTGTAGTAGGGATTTACGAGCCTTAAGTGCTGAAATTATTTGAAGAGTTTTTCGAGGTTTAGTCCCCTGATAAATGAGTTCAGGATGATGGGGATCTCCAAACAGAATGCGACGAGTCTGACACTCAATTGTAACATGATGCCGAGTTAACCAGTCCATTCCCAAGATGATGTCAAAATCTTCCATTTGCATGGGCAACAGATCCGCTGTAAGAATGAGCGATTCAACTCGGATCGGACAATCTTCATACACATGAGAGATTGTAACAGAGTTTCCCATAGGAGTCATAATGTTCAAAGTATTTTCTAATAATGTTGGGCTCATCGTTAGATGTTTAAGAAAAGATTGAGAAACTATGGAGTGTGTTGCTCCAGTATCAAATAAGACTTGAACTTCACGAGTTCCTAACATGAGAGTACCAGAAACAGTACCTAAAGAATTTATGTTACCATGGCACACTTAGTAATAGATAACAAGCATAATTAGAATTGTAAGACTACTAGATTATTCAGATACGATAGATTCACATATGGGAGGAATATCAAGAGTCATACCTGGTGTGTTTGCTGCATCTTTGGCGTTCAGAGCAAACACTCGTCCTCCATTAGTAGGCTGTTTTGCACTATTTCCAGCCTTCCCTTTGTTATCAGGATACGGACAGTCTTTCAGTACATGGCCGGTCTTTCCACATCTAAAACAGGCTCCTGAAGCTCGCCGACAAACACCAAAATGACGTTTTCCACATGTAGTGCATACCGGGACTTGCTCTTGACCTTGGTTTTCGGCAGGTTTAGGATTCTGCTGTTTTTGTTTCCATTGATTACCTTGGCGGTTATTATTTCTGTTGAATTGGGCTTTTCGATCACCTGTATGGTGTTTCTCGCTTGAAGATTGCCCAGAAGGTGCGGTATGGTGTCCTTCACGATTTCTCTTTCGACTCTCCTCAGCTTTAGCTAACCTCTTCTTGTTTTCCATGTCAAGTGTTTTCACGGCATCAGCTACTTCATTGATATTGTTAAACCTTTGAGTCACTATCCACCTCCGAGTCCTCTCATGAACAGCCCATTTCAACTTTTCTGCTTGGGCCTCTGGGCTACCTGCAGCTTCCCCAAGAAAGCTAGCCAACCTACAGAATCTTGCCATGAATTCCTGCCAAGGTTCACCATCGCGTTGCTCAATAGATGCATATTCACGTGCATACTCATTTCGTTCCACTTCCGAGAAATACTTTCGGAAGAATATTGTGCGGAAATCGGCCCAAGTAAGGGTAGCAGTATAACCTTCTCCACCATGTGCAAGTTTTACCCCTTCCCACCAAACTAGAGCATCATCCTCCAGTTTGTAAGAGGCCAACCTAGTTTTAAATATGTCATCGACTCCTAGTACTTCGAATATCTTTTCCACATGGGCTATCCAATTCCGAGCATCCATCGGTGTAGCAGCATCACTAAAAGTTCTTGGTCTTTGCTTCATAAAGCGCTCAAGCCAGACATGAATCCCAGCCACAAGTGGTGTTGCATTTCCACCGGAAGATGGTCCAGTGTGGTTCCCGCCAGAAGGTGGCTCTGAGTTATTTCCACCGGGTGGAGGTCCTGTGTTGTTTCCCTCCGAATTTGTCTGTTGCATCTGCTGGATGACTGTTTGAGCAGTCTGAGTCATCAGATTAGGAAGTATTCCAGAAATAGCAGCGTTTACAGCATTAGCAACGAGGGTTTCAAGAGGAGTATCAGATGAGGGGCCACTCGATTGATTGCGGTTGTTCACACGTCTCTTAGGAGCCATCTGAAATGAAAATATACGTGTGAACACTGGAATTTAGATTGGAAAACAAATTAGATCCTAACCCAACGTCTACCCATTACCTCACAAGTTTATTATTAATGTTTAAGTTTTCTACAGGAAAGAGCCTTTGCTCTGATACCACAACTGTAACACCCCGGCCCGACAAGGGCTGACGTGTCACTAATACGGATATTAAATCAAAACGCATTCCCAATATTAAAAACGATTACAAGTTCAAATTCCAAAACCTAATTAAGATGTTCAATACATTAATTAAAGTAACAGATATTCTTGGTCTTCAATTCACTCTTCACTTGTTTCCCGGATTACCCTGCTGACCTGACGTGCATGAAAACAAAAGCACGCCTGAGCATAACGCTCAGTGAACGGAATAGCGGATAACAAAAATAAACAGACATGTTGATAAACAAAGAATCGACAGATATCAAAAATAAACAGACATGGTGATAATAAAGAATCGGCAGATATCAAAAATAAACAGACATGGTAATAATCAAGGAACCGACAGATATCAAAAATAAACAGACATGTGATAATCAAGGAATTAGCAGATATCAAAAATAAACATACGTCATAAGACATATGTCAGATAGAACATACCCCGAGCTAATAATCATATCATATAATAACTGAACAGGGGAACACAGGTAGCGAGCCCGTGAACCAACGTGAAATGGAGTATGGGCAGACATACAAACCATTCACCAGAGTCCTGAATGGAATGGTGTTTAACCATCCATCAGGAAATAACAGAACTAGCCTAGGATCGATCCATACGCCTCTGAGGAAATAATAATATAACCAGACATAATTTCAGAGTCCTCTTTAGAGACGCCGTGATCTCAGCTCACCGCCACGGTTGGTGCCACGTTATCGATGCCGCAATAACGCGTCTTGGTCACCCCCAAGATAGGGAGAGCTCGGGTAACAATTTCAGAAATATATAGTAGTCAAGCTACTTATAACAGAATCAGAAGCAAATTATCAGGAAATCAAAACTAGAAATGAACGGAAATCAAATACGAGACAGAAATCAGGAATTTGTACTGCAACGTAACGGAAAATATTATTTATACTAAGATACAAAGAATCAGGAATCCGTACCTTATACACGAATGACAATAATCAGAAACAAGGTCTAGGCTCGGTTAATGCCGCGAGAACCTACGATAACGTAACGCGAATTATGGTTTGGATTTTCCTATTTTAAATTGGAAAAATTCCAGTTCTGCCCTTGTCTTTTCGCACTTGTTAAAAATACTAAACGACGTTTAAAAATTCTGAAAATCTCCAGTTTACTAGATTAGTGATTTCTAAACAACTTTCATTTAGAAAAGTTTCTGATTTGGATTACCGAAATATGAGAAAAACGTGGATCTTTACAGCTGCGCAGAACTGCTAGCTGTTACGAAAACGACTATTTGGAGGTCTAAACGAATGAGTTTTTCTATGTTTTATATATCAACAGATTCGTTTTTCGACGAACTTCGTCGTGGACATAAGGTTTAACTGATTTGGATCTGTTATGATAAAGTTATGGCCTCCGTAAGTTGGCTGTAAAATACGTATAAATCAAGGTATTTTGGTGAACCGTAAATTATTTCTAGTTAAAATACGTCCGTTACGGGTCTGGAAATATTTTTATAAATAAGTATAAATCATGATTGACTTCTGAAAAATTTGGCTAATCATATTATTAATCCGTTTGTCATTTATAAAATCACATTCCAAAATATTCATAAAAACTAGTTAAACGTGTAACTTGTTTAAAATGCTCGGTTAAGGTCTAATTCTTAATTTGGTCAAAATACTTATATTTCCAATAGCTAAAACAATATCAAAATGGATTCCTATCAATTTTACTAAGTTAAGCAAGGAAACTATGTTTAAAACGTAAACCGAATTTAAACGGATACTTATGCGAACGGGCATCCTATGATCGAAGGCAATGAACTAGAGTTACTAATTAGGATATCTAAGTTTCAAGGATAACGTAACGACTAACAACATCTTAATGATTCCCACTAATTAACGTTTATTTTTATAAAAATAAACTAATTATCACATTTGTTAACATTTATAAATACGAATTGTTAAGGTATTTAATTAAATAAATTTACAGGAAATAGTTGGATAACTTTTAAAATAATCAGGGTTTATAAAACTTGTTTTTATAATTTTTAGAAATTTTTATAACATTTTAAAAGGTCAAAAGGCATAAAAAAAAATAACAGGAGGTGCCCGGGGTCGAACCCGGGACCTCATCTAAGGCAAAGAGCGCAGGAACCGGTGAACCAAGGCCGCAGCCGCGGTAATGATCCGGTTTCCATTACTTTTAAACACAGGTTAATTTGTTTCCCCCAAATCCTAAATCCATATAAACCCTAGAAACGATTTTGACCAAATCGAATCCCAAATCGATGTTATAATCGATTGAAAGCATAGGGCTTTCAATCCCCACATGAAATCGAGTGTATAGGTGGTTCGAATTACCTGAATTGAAGCTCTAATCGTGGTATTCTAACAGTTGCAGGTCGCGGCTACAGTGAGGCTCGATTGGTATGCAAATGATGATATAAATCGAATTGAACTCGTGGGAAGCTTCTACTCGATCAAATGAAGAAAAGCCCTCTATTTAATTCGATTAACCTTGATCGCAGGTTGGGTTTTAGATGAGTTGCAGGTCCGAGACGAAGGTGGCGATTGAAGGTGGTGTTTTAATGTATTTTAGATCGAATTGAGTTCTATGGAAGGTTTTAAATGATTATACGATCGTTAGTGCTCCATTATTTCAGTTATTAAACACGTTTTAGTGCGATTTGAATGTGGTGTCGGCCGAAAGTTTAAAGTGGTCAACTTAGATCGCACTACCGATGTTAATAATCAATTTGTCGTGGGGTATTATGTTCGCCTCTTTCACGTGAATGATTTGGTGTATTTTTGGCGTTTAACGTTGAGTTTTTGAGTGGGTTCGGGGTCGCCGGAGGCCGACCGGACTTGGCCGGAAATCCCACCGGAAAAACGGGTCGGGAGAGAGAGAAAGAGAGGTTTTTACATTTTACACAAATGGTCCCTGTGGTTTAATCTCTTATCATTTTATTTATTTTTTTTTTTTTAGGATATTATAGCTGTGTCAAAGCTTTGAAGACTTAATGAAATCTGAATTTCAGATGAGCTCTATGGGAGAATTGACTTTCTTCCTTGGCTTACAAGTTCATCAGAAACCAGATGGCATTTTCATTAATCAAGAGAAGTACATTCATCAAATTTTGAAGAAGTACAATCTTGCTGATTCCACTTCCTGCAAGACACCAGCATCAACAATAGACAAGATTGTGCCTGACCCTGCTGGCAAATCCGTAGATCAAAGATTGTACAGATCTATGATCGGTTCTTTAATGTATCTAACTGCCAGTAGACCTGACATAATGTTTGCTGTTTGTGTTTGTGCCAGGTATCAATCAGACCCAAAGGAGTCACATTTGAATGCTGTAAAGAGAATTTTCAGATATCTGAAAGGCAAACCTGCATTGGGACTTTGGTATCCCAAAGATGGAGACTTTAGCCTTTACTCCTATTCAGATAGTGACTATGGAGGGTGCAACAACAACAGAAAATCCACAACTGGTGGATGTCAATTTTTAGGACCAAGACTTGTTTCATGGCAGTGCAAGAAGCAAACAAATGTATCTGTATCCACAGCTGAAGCAGAGTACATAGCTGCTTCCGCAGGTTGCTCTCAAGTACTTTGGTTGCAAAACCAATTACTTGATTATGGTTACAATTTCCTTCATACACCAATTCACATTGATAATTCAGCTGCTATGTTTATAACTGCTAACCCAGTTCAACATAGTAAAACAAAACATATAGAAATCAGATACCATTTTCTGAGAGATTGCTCTGAAAAGGGTCTAATCAAGTTAGTCAAAGTAGATACAACCAATCAGCTTGCTGATTTGTTTACTAAAGCATTTGATTCTGTTAGATTCAATTTTCTGATAGAATCTTTAGGGATGATTAACTTAGAATAAATCAACAAAAGCATATGATTGACTTTGTGAAGAGTAATCGTTAAGGATAACTTAAGTGTCTGTTCGAACATCTATACATGCATTATATATGGGAAATGATAGTAGACTATACTTGGCTATTAAACAAAAACTCAATCTGACTTATATCATACTGATATGTGAGTAGGTTCAACTTGAGTGGAAACAAAGCTACGAGCATGCCAAACTAAAAGCATGAGGTAACTGTCTGTGAGGATTCCATTTGAGAATCAGGAAGGTTTGTTCTCTCCTGATGTGATCAAATCACTTACACAAGCACACTATGTAAAATACTTTATAATATTCTATCTTTGCAAAGTCATATTCCCTCTGTTTTGTGTGAACAAAGACCTGGGACTGTGATTAATAAGTGTGATCTTCATTCTCCCTCTGTTTTGTGTAAACAAAGACCTGGGTTAAAGTTCACCTCTGTTTTACGAAAGTAAAGACCTGGTGACTATGAAGATCATATTTCAGCTCTAACAAGGAATCACTTGTGATCCATTGTACATCAAGTCAAAGAGCTTTAACATCCAAGCATTCATGAGACTGATATTTGTCTCAAGATAGAACTTATAATTTAATGTACATAGTCATTAAGTGTGGAATGTAGTGGCTTGCCTCACCTACGGAAGACATACTCTAATGATAATTGAATGTGAGACTCATGATTGCTACTGATTAACAAACTTCACAACATGATAAATAGCATGCCTAGTTGATACAATACTCATGCTTGAATTTAAGTGGATCTATATACTTGCAATCAGGTATGTATTGAATCAACTAATCAACATCAGCAGAAGCCAAGTTATAGTATGATCCCTCTATATATATATGCAAGCATGTAACTGTTTGTCAGATGTTTAATTGTTATCTCAACTGACTTTCTCTCATTTAGACTGTCATATGCCTGTCATGCCTGTTCACAACTTAAATTTATGATGAATGCAACAGTTTCACATTAATCACAAATTTAGGGGGAGTAGTTCATGCATGAAAAACAATAAAAGCTGATAATTGATCTGAATTACTTTGAAGGAATTGGAACTTGAGCACTAACTTGAATGCAGGATACAGGAAACTTGCTTCCCTGTACTTAATTGCCATGCAAATTAAGTCAACAATGTCCAACATCAACATTTGATTCTACTATGTAGATATCATACATTTAAAGTTTTCAAACTTTAAGTTCCGCAGAAGTTGCAGTAATATTTCTCATCCGTAGAAGTAACAGTGAAATTTCTGCATCCGCAGAAGTCAAAGTAATACATCTCATCCGTAGAAGTATTATGTGATTTCTGATTCAGCAGCAAAACAAAACAAATGCATTATTTGAACTTTATCCGATGTAAAGTTCCGCAGATGTTGACATCCGCAGAAGTTAAGGTTCCGCAGATGTTGACATCCGCAGATGTCAAAGGTTCCGCAGATGTTCTGCGGAAGAGATAATGCATTCTAAACACTTGGGATACGAAAAGGAATAAATGGAAGTGGGCCCAACATAGTAATAAATGGATGTGGGCCCAACATAATGTGAGCCCAACATAATTAATAAAAGATGTTAATTATGTTCGACTATAAATAAGGTTTCTGACTCTTGAAATTCATTTATAACTTTTACAGAGCACTTTTTCAGATTAACCTAGAAATTCGCCCATTTTCCCTCTTTTTCAAAATTTCAAAAAATCAACATTATCCAGTAACCGATTACTGATACTGCAAAGGTAAATCATGTCGTAAACATCAATACGGAACTGTTTAATCGATTATTGACACTCAAACGATTCAAATGCATGGTTTCTAACTTGATTTTCTTTGCAGATGGCAAATAGATTTGCTAAAGAGCACAATGTGTGCGCGTTCTTGAACGCTGATGATCCAGCAGCGGCAGGATGTCGAGATATCATAAGATATCTCCGACGATCCAGGCTCTTCTACGCCTTGACGGCTGAGCCTGTGATCCATCAGTCGCACATAATCGGATTCTGGAATTCAGCACGAGTGGAAGAACAAAACGATGAGGAGGTAATAGTGGCTGAGATTCTGAACCGGCGTCTTCGAATCACTGAAATCACCATACGAAGATGTCTGGAACTGGGAGATAGAGAAATAGGGCACCCCGATGTATTCGAGAATGAATACATAGAAAAGGTATTCAATCTCATGGGGTACGACGGTGATTACGAGAAAGGAGAAATCAAGAAGGGTAGGCTGTGCAAACCGTACAGATTCTTGTGTCACACCTACCTGAAATGCATGTCAAATAGGAAGTCGGGGCTAGATAGATTCTCTCGGCATATATCATCCGGAATCATTGGGGTATTCGAAGGGAGAACATACAACTACGCCAAATACATCTTCAACTGCATGAGTGAACAAGTCAAATTGCAGAAGAATGACAAGATGTATATGTTCCCGAGATTCCTACAACTGATAATCAACTCAGAACTTCCAGGGTTGACCAGAGTTGGCGATGTGTTTGTTCAAGCACACCTGAGCAAATCGGTGTTGAACAAACTTAGTGGAAAGTATGAGGGTCCGGAGATGCCAATGTTCGCACATGTTCTAGATCCTCAAGCTGACCTGCCACAAGAGTTGGCATGGGCAGATGAAGCAGAATCATCTGCTGATTCTGCACAATCTTCTCAGTCTCCACACCAAACACCACAACACCAACAACAATCACCACTCCAAACACCACCACTACAACATGCATCATCCAGCCAATCACCCACTCAACAACCACAATCACCAGCAAGCCTAAACACCCAACCAATCTCCCCAATTCACCACCATCAATCACCTGTACCAATATCATCATCATCCACCAAAGATACTTAGCCAGTATCACCTACTCAACAACAATCATCATCATCCTCTCAGTCATCATCTCATCACACTCAACTCTTCTCTCCACAACAAATCCAATCCTCCATACAACCACCACCAGAATCTCCAAAACTTCAATCACCGGAAAGTGCTGGAACTGAACCTTTTGAGGTAACTGAGTCTGTACACTCCGTACACTCAGGGGAGACAGAAATTTTATCTGAAGCCAGCACTGTTCCGTTCTCACCAACACACACAGAAGAACAACCCTCATCAGCACATACCGAGCCAATACCTTCATTGAAAGATGAACAAGCTGCTGATGAACACGGGGAAGTTCAAGAATCTGCTCAGGATGTCACTGCATACCATGAAGATGACTTAAGTGACAGTGACATTCCTGTGAGCAAAAGCTTTTTGGTTGCTAAGTACAACAGGTTGGTACTTAAATCCAATAAGCGAAAACAAATAATTCTGGAGTTGTACGGTGTAATCCAAGAAAAGGATGAAGAACTGACGAAGAAGGATGCCAGTCTAAAAAGACTGAGAGAAGATGCACTGTCCAACAATGAAGTTATTGATCTATTGTTGCAAACAAAACGAGAGTTGGAGGCAGCATTAAAACTTGAGCAAAATGAAAAGGCTGAGCAAATAAAGCAAAAAGATTTAGAGATAGAGAGCCTGAAAAGAAAACTCTCTGATTTGAAAACAAAAGTGGAGTCAAGTGCTGAGCCAGCAAAACAATCGGGTAGAGCTACCAAGCCACTGATCTCATACACCCGTAAAAGAAAATACTTTGGAGCTACACAAAAGAGACCAGAGGATGAAAGCTCTCCAAAGAAAACAAAACTTCCAACTCCTACTCCTACACCTTCAGTGGAAGTGTCTGCTGTGAAGGTATCCTCTGGAGAAGAAGTAGACAGTGATAAAGAGTGGGAGGAGCTAACAAGAATGGAGTCCCCTACTGATGACAAGGGTGGAAAGGCCGATGACCTTCTAACAACTGCTGATATCATGGAAGAGAGGCCTGACTCCAGTATGTTTATGACCCTCATCAACCATGGTTTTCCGTATGACATGGTTGAGAGGATGAACACATCAGAGATGACCAATGCATTGAAAGAATTTGAGTTTGCAAGGTTCATAATCCCTAATTGTGATTATGAAGCCTTTACAACTTTTCAATCATTGGAGAAGATAAGGAAGGACCTGGGGCACTGTGACACAGCCAAACTCACCAAGTATAATATGACTTGCTGGTTACAGGGGCACAATTACAAACCGCATGAGCTCAAAGGCAGAACAACTGGAGAACTGCGGAGGATGATGGAGCATGTGATGAAAGTAGAACTGGAAACGGGAGTTAAGTTCAGAACCACTGCTCCACATCCAAAAGAACAAAGCAAACTTGCTGCTGATCCAGTAACTGTTGAATCAAAAGATCAGCACAAGGAAAAGGAAAAACTCATCAGAGAGCCAAGGGCGGTGATCCCCGGAAAAGTATGGCCTCTGGGAACAACTGTTCGAGAGATCACCGAGAAGAAATCAACTCTCGTACAGTTGTATGATCATATCACAACTCCCAGTTCTGTGGAAGACAACAGGATTATGGCCTGGAAATATGATCCAGACTGGGATTGTGCAATAATCAAGAGGACATCTGGAAGGATTCAATACTTCCATGATGTGGAAGACATGCTCAGCCTTCCGGAGCAAGATATGAGAGATCTACAAAGCATCCCAATGTTCAACTACCCAATCCATCTCAGGGGGAGAGACTTCTCTGCAGCTGTAAATGGTATGAAGACCAGTTTTACTGATGATGTGCTCATGCAAGCAAAGAGAAATGATAAGGAGCACAAAAGAATGATACAAAATCAGAAAAGAAAAACAGCTGAAGTCTCATCCCTTGTAGATGATGATCTGCTAAGAAGAGTGGGATGTACAAGAAGCTCACACACCATCAAAAGCATCACTGGAAATCAATTCACTTGTCCTATCTCAGAATGGGGATACGTTGAAAAGAATAAAGAGATGGTGTTGCTGAGAAATGTTGAAGGGAAGAAGGGAGACAAAATAAGAATCTTTGATCCAATGGAGCTAAAGATGTTGCATCCCAGTTACACTTCATACCTTCACGACAAATTCTTCCCAAAGCTAACAGATGAAAAAGCCCAAAATGATCTCTGCCTGTACGTGCACATGATACAAGTCATTGATAAACTGCATGCCAAGGCACACAAGAGAAGGAAACATGAGGCTGGGCTACTGAAAGGTAATACCATAGCTGAAGTGTCTGAACTCAGAATTTCAGAAGAAGATGAATTAGAGATTATGCATAATGATAGTGTAGTGGAAACACTCACTACAGAAGAAGATGTTTTGGGTCTGAGCTATGACACATTGAAGAAGATCAGCAGGATGCAGATCAAGTACAAGTACGATGATCAGAAAACTGCTGTATCTTACTTCTACAACAAAATGATAGCAAGAGTCAAGGAGCTTGCTGTTTTGAAGGACTGATTACAAGGAGCTAAGCCTAAGGGGGAGTATTGTTAGGTCTAGATTGTATAGGGCTAGATCAATTTTGTATAGGCTTAGTACTTGAAAATCAAGTCTTGTAATTAACATGTGTAACAATCAAAATATATATATGTGATTTGAATCTATAGGTTAACCCCATATATGTATGTGTGTTGATTTGTGACTTGACAGGAAAAACAATATACTAGGATGGATTTACTGAAATTGACCAAGTGTAGGAAACATCTACGGATGAACAACTTTGTTAATCCGTAGATATGTTTCTTGACCAAATGTTTCTGCGGATGATCAAGTGTCGAAGGGAAGTCACCTGCGGAAGAAGAATTTCCTACGGAAGAACAACTTTGCTACGGAAGACTAAATCATCTACGGAAGAACAAATGTTCTGCGGACAAGAAGATTGCTGCGGAAGAACATTATACTTGTGCGATTGCAAATACCAAGAAGTCAAACAAGTCAACTCAATCAATAACAAATCCCGAGAGATCCGGTGTTTCCTTAACCGACTCAAATCATCTATAAATATGAGTCCTAGGTTTCACGTCTCGAGAACACAATCAATCAATATTACGGCGATCAAGAGTTCATTGTGCAACCCTAGCAGCCGTCACATCAACATCAAACATCATTCGATTCACAGAATTCGATTGTTCATAGTTATTCATTATTCTTTTGTAATCATTACATTATAGTTAATGAAATACATTTGAATTATTATAGATTTCGTGTTTATTGTGTTTCTGTGGTTGTGTTCATCATTGATCATTATAAACAATTAAACGTCAATTAGTGATAATTCCGCGATCATTAAATTGATTTATTTTAATACTGATAATTCCTGAATTGCGATCCTTGGATTCACATTACACTAAACCTATATTAATTGCATGTGTTTACAGCGTGGTGTCAGCCCCGTTGACCTGTACAGGCGAATGAGAACCAGGAATGGTGTGTTTACAGAGGTTCAGGCTGCAACAAACTATGTAAGTAATTGTTTTTACTATGTAAAGTAACTTGTTTTACTTAATCTTATGTTATTTGTGTTGTCACCATGCCTGCCAATATGATCCAGATGAGGGATGACCCTAATAACACATTGAGCGAGGAACAAATAATGGAGGAGGTGTTAGGGGAACACCATGGTTGAACCCGAGGGATAGGGAAGAAACTATCTCAATCTGCCTTTACAAGTGTTTCATCATCATCGAGTAGCAAAAAGTATACGGAAGAGGATGTGCAGCGAATGGTGACGCAAATACCGCCCCGCTTTGGAACAAGCTCGGGATGACCCCCTCCTTTTCATGTAGACCACCAGGAAGAAGAAGATGACGGGGATGATAATGGCGAGGATGATGATGATGATGACAGGGATGATGATGAGTGATTAATAGTATGTGTAAACTTTGGTACATTTGGTAGATTGTGGATACTTTGTTACATTTGGTATGCTAACTTATGGTATATTTGGTAGTCTAGATGTAAACTTTTATCAAACTTATGGGTGTGGTACATTTGATATCAAATTCTTAGGTTTCGTATTGTTGATGTGTTTGTTGTTCTTTCGATGATATTTGTTGTTGTTGTTGATGTTGATTGGGCTATAGAAACAGGGTTTAAAACAAGCTCTATCACTGAAAATTACCCGGAAAAAACCTGGTGGAAACAGGAAAAAACAGAAGCAATCTGATGCAACAGAACCTTTTAGGGATGACATTGGCGACGGCATGTCGTCGCCAAAGGTTGTTGAGCAGCAATTTTGACCTGCAATTTTGACTTTTTGGCGACGACATGTCGTCCCTAAATGTCGTCCCAATTAGTTTTTTGATTTTCTTTTCTCTTTTCTTTTTAAGAAGGTGGGCCCTACATGTGTCGTCACTAAATGTCTTCGCCAAAATGTATAGGATACCAAGTTTAGGAGACGGAATAATGTCGTCGCCAAATTGGTTGCCAAAAGTTATGGCGACGACTTTGTGGTCTTTTAGCGACGACATTTGTCATCGCCAAAAGCCTTCTTTCTTGTAGTGTAATTGAACAACAGCAACCATCGTACACACAAAACAAAATCTAGTCGAGGCATAAGGTCACCATTATAGCCTTAAAAACCCAAGAGAATCAGAGTTAGGTGTAAATGAGCACATGAAATCTAGGTTCAGATGACAATAGAGTCGTCATCTTCACCAAGTAACATGAAAATAAAACTCTTTATAATAGCCTTTAACAACAAGGAACATAACTCATAACAAAGGTCTCGGATGAGCCTATGCTCATAATCGTCAACTAGAACATAAAGACAATGATATTACTGATAGTTTCCTATTTATAAAAAAATTAAATAGAAGTAAACTCCCCTGAAAGTACAAAAAAACATTAAAGCAATAGATATGAGAAAGAGACGGAGGACATGGCCACCGCCTGAGGTGATTCAACAATCGCCACAGCCAAGGACGACGTCGTTGGACAAATAGTTGTCAGCTATGACTGCATTTCGTCGCATCTTCACCCATCAGGCGCACTCAATAGAAATTAAATCATAATGCCATCCATTTGGGTTTACAAAAAGGAATACATAGAGCAACATTCTAACTTAAAGAATAAAAAGTCCAAGCCACCACGTCATTAGGTAAATGGTAGCCAAAACCTAAAGGGTTCAAATAGAAAGCTCAAAATAATAAGACAAGGAATGTGTGGGTCGATGAAATTAAAGAGGGGGTAACACACTACCACCGTCGCAAAAAAAAGACTAAGGTAAATGGTCGTCGGTCGACCATAAGGATGTCAGTAGCGACGGGAATACATCAGATGAGAAATGATGTTTTTGTCGGTACCAAAACGTCACATTAGCTTCAACACTTCCCCTCCCACATTCATAACACATGCACTCCCACCACCCTTACTAAATTTCATACTAACTAACTTGATAAACTAACTTGGTTAAAGATGACAAAGCTAATCCTCATTAGTGAGTTTACTAACTTTGACTTGGTAACATAAGCACAAGCCAATCAACCAATTGTGAATTACCACTCTTTAGGTTCCGGATTTGAATTATCTCTTTAGGTTCCGGATTTGAATTATCTTATATGACTATGTAATCCTTACCTTTAACTTGTATTAGAACTTAACCTAAGTTCCTCTTATTTAATGTAAATCCTAATTACATAAAACGACTAGTGACACTAAATCATGCACTAACATTTTTAAATCCATGATTAATGTAACACTAGACAAACAAACATACAACCCAAACTCGTGCATATGAAAATATATATATTATTTTCATCTTAATATATTATACATGTAAATATTATAGAACGAAATGTAGAACGATTGAACTTTAAATTTAAAACACATGAAAATAACATACACACTAGTTGGTATAACCCTTTAATGTTTCTAGTTGACAGTGTTATATATATCCCATGTGCCTATATTAATTCAGTGTAGTGTATTTATAGCCGAGTCCAATCTTCTCAGTGAGTTTACACTTTAGACGCTCTTAGATCATGTGTAATTATTAAAGCCGCTAATGAGAATTTTCTGCCACGTATGCACCATCTCAACATACCGTATTATTCATTTGAGTTCGGGTTACTTAATTTTATAGGAAAAATAAATTAAAATTAAATTTTTATACAACTAAAGTTAACTCCGGAAATGAGTGGCGTTTTTATACTAACGCCGGAGGGGACGGTGGTGCTGGCAGCGACGACGTGATGTGGCGTGAGGTGGGGTGGCTTAACGCTAAGGCAGGCCTTATTGATACTTCCTTTTAATCATGCACCCACGTACTACCAAGAAGATAAACCTCATGATCAGGCTAACCTTTCATTAGAGATTTGAACACATAAATTGAGATTATGTGGTATATCTGTACGTGTACGTGTTCCAATCTCTTAAAACTGTAATCTTTAACATTAAATTACGCTTCTAACGCCAAAAGTAGAAAGGAATTGGTATTTAAATGGACTTAATTCCGGAGTTGACTTCTGCATCATGTCCTTAGCTAACCACACTGTCACATGCTGACTAAGTTGTGTTGACATCACAGAAAGTCTTCATATATCGGCTCGGATCGGTTTGATAAACGAGCCAAGCACGAGCAAAGGTCTGATTCGGCTCGGTTCGGCTCGAATTATTTTTTATTTTTTATACATATAGTTTATATATAGCACTTTAGTAGATTTGGTCTAAATATATAAATATACAATTATATTAGAGTAAATTACCATTGTGTCCCTGACGTTTTCTCATTTTAACCGTTTGCGTCCCTGTTGTTTCAAAATTGTCATCTGCCCCCTAACGTTTTATGTTATCTTCATTTGAATCTTTATCGTTTAATTTTTATCTCCATTTGAGTCCAGATGACTAACACTGTTAATTTTTCTGTTAAAATTATTGTTGAAAAGACAAAATTACCCTTTAATTAAAAACAAAAAATAAACATTGTGGGACCCATCCATCCATCTTCTTCTTCACCACCAACACTCCCATACCATCTCTCTCATAGATACACACACTATCTCTCTCTACAAACCACCAAACCGACTCCCGATTCAGCACCCAAATCGTCGATTTCAGCAGCCCATGGTGCACGTACCCTGCGTCAAACATCTGCATCCCCAAGCGATTGTTCAACAGCAGCTTGTAATCACCACCACTACCGCGTCAAACATCTGCATCCCCAAAGAGTATAAGTGCAGAATTGATAGATTATAGCTCAAAAGTTTGTATTTTGCATATCAATGTTCTCTACTATATGATTAAATGTAACATCCGTATTTTTTTTTTTTTTTTGAAGGGAATAAAAAAAAAGAACAAAAGAGAAGAAAGAGAATAAAATGAAGGTCAACCCAAATGTGAGGGGTAAAAAGTGTAAAAAGGGACAAAAGCTGATAAAAGTTGGTGTAAAAGTGGTATGGCAGCCCACACTCTTTTCACCTCACTATCTTCCTCGGTTTTAGAGAGAGAGAGAGTAGAGAGACTCTCGGATATTCGAAGAACAAGAAGAAGAAGTCGAAGTTGAGATAAGAATTCGTGTAAATTAGATGTTCTTGGCTAGCCTTAGCCTCGGCTATATGCTTATGTGTGTTTATATGTGTTTGAATGTGTGTTTAGAAAGTTTCTGGGTGTTAGAATCGTGGGAAGAATCTCGGTTGAAGAGTGTAAATTCGAAGAAGACAACTAAGGTGAGTTCTAGACCCCGTTTTACTGGTTTTTAAATGTTTTGGGGCTGGAAAATGCATGCAAGTATGTTTTTGTAAAGTTTGGGTTGAAACCCGTATGAATGAATGTATGTATGCTTATGTTTATGTTAGATTTATGCCTAGAATCATATGTATATGTTTAGAACTAGGCATTATGATGTTTGGGGCTTGGATTATGGATTAGACACATGAACAGGTTGCAAATATGTCTGAAATTGGACTTAGAATAAATAAGAACAAGCTGATGAGTCCACTAGTGGTCATACGACCAACAGGGTGGTCGTACGACCAGGAGATATAATTTCCTAAGTGCTGATGAGTCTAACAGGACTCATACGACCAACAGTGGTCGTATGAATAAGTGATATTTTCTAAGTATGAGACCCACAGGACTCATACGACCAACAGTGGTCGTATGACTATGATGAAATTTTCTAAGTATGGACTCATACGACCAACAGTGGTCGTATGATCCAAATATGTTCCCAAGTCCAGGGATGGTACGACTACCAGTGGTCATACGACCAACAGTGTGGTCGTATGACCAGTTGATAAATCTAAGTGTTAAGTGAAAAGTCCAGCAGTGCTCTTACGCCCAATAGTGCTCATACGGCCAGAGGGCTTATACGCCCAACAGGGCTCAAACGCCTAGGACACTTAGAATTTTTCAGAAATTTCCTGGAACACTGAAATTTGAGGTTTTGACCAGGGCTGACTATGGTTAACAAATGACGATGTTTCATGCATATAATGATGATTATGGTTAACCCTTATTGTTACTGATATTATTATCAGTGTATTATTATTAACAATATTATTAAAATATTGTTAAGTATGTTATGATGCTACGTATGATGATGATGAATGTATGATGATGAATGTATGATGATGATTGTATGATGAGTATGTATGATGAGTGTGTATGTTCCTGGTAGTTGTGTGTTTATCTTTCTGAAACTTTACGAATAACGAGAATGAACTAATGAAGTATTATGTATCGTAAAGTGAAAGATAATGAAAGAGGAACATGATGACGAATGCATGTATTAACGAACGAACTAAAAGAAGAATGATGATGAATACATGCATTAATGAACGAACGAATTATGTCTTGCAAGCATTGAATAACGCGATTGGTCCTTCTATGTGATTGACCATGGTCATGGTACCTCTACCGCTTACCTCTAGTACCGTGGCATACGATTTTCTGTCATATGTTGACTACGGCCCGGTAGCTAATAACGATCGGGGTGTAGCATATGGTATTGGTACAATTCACCTTTCAATGCGTGCAAGTAAGTATGAACGGGATTCTTGTCATTCGACCACAGTAATCATAGCCAAGTGCTATGAAGTGGGTAAAGCCTGACAGAATCCATACGAGAAGTTAAAGATAACGATGAATAACGAATGATGAAGATAATAACGAATATTATCTCTGTGTACGTATGATGTATGAACGCATGCACGAAAGGATACTTTTAAATAAGTAAAAGTATGTTTTATTACAAAACTAGAACTCACTCAGCAACGCTGACTTTTATGTGTTTTCCAGTTGGCAGGTAGTGTTGCTGAGGATGGCACGAGGCGGCTACTCAGCTCTTTTGGGATGGCATTCTTTTGTTAACGTTTTTGTATTGTAATGCAAACAATTGATATTTTGTAACGGTGTTGTATTACTTTACAAAAGCATTTATAGTAAAAATTTAAAGTTTCCGCTGCATGGTTTTTATTAAGTTATTTTAAATGTATGTTTTATGGGTAATGACGACCAACTGTGAGGTGCCCGGGAACTCGGGGCCTTACAAGTTGGTATCAGAGCCAAAGTTTAAGTGAAATGGGTAAATTTTTTTTTAAAAATAAACCTAAGACTTAAACTGAGAATGGGACATGGAGTATGAGAATGCCATCTGAGTAGCTGCGTGCCATCAGGTATTTTCTCGAAAGTTAACCAGTGTTACGTGCGCATGTTATGTGTTTATGTGTACTGATAGACTTAGATACTAATGTAGTCAGGACAGGTAATGCTCGGAGTGTGAAGAGTAGAGTAAGTGGCTAATCACAACTGGCCACTGTAATTAGGGATTTACTATACTTGACATAAACTGAGCTATTTCCTTGAATGACCGTGTTGGTGTTTAAATCTTTCAGTGTGATAGAAGATGGTCGGTGGTAGATCATCTAAAGCCCCAGTTGGTGGAGGCAGTGGCGGAAGTGGTGCGGAACCACGAGCCACAAGAGGTAGGCCTAGACGAGAGAAGAAGGTTCCCGAAGAACCTAATACTACTCCCTCGGGGGGAGTGGATGAGAGTGATAATATGAGAGCCTCGGTGAAAGAGACGGTGATCGAGGAGGTGCACCAAGTCATGCAGACGATCTTACCGTCTGTAGTGACTGAAGTGATAAAGGCAGTACGTGAAGACGATAGACGAGGGAGGAATCGGTCCTCAGGTAGACAACAACAGGCGGAAGCAGAAACGGTACCATCTGATGATGAAGAGGAAGAGGAAGAAGAACAGTTACGGGAGACCGCCCGGGGTTGTAACTACGGGGCATTCATGAGGTGCAAACCCCCAACTTTTGATGGGTCTGGTACTGCTACTGATGCTCACCAATGGGTGATGGAAATGGAAGCTGTCCTCGATATTAGTGATTGCCAGGAGGACAAGAAGGTGAAGTTTGCTACCCACTCTTTTACAGGGTCGGCTTTATGCTGGTGGAAAAATATAGTCCAAGCCGAGGGTAGCAGGGCTATAGGGAAGATGAAGTGGGCTGAGTTGAAAAGGCTGGTGATCGAGGAATTCAGTCCTCGTCGGGAAATGGATAGAATAGAGAGAGAGTTCCTGCAGTTGGAGGCGGGGACGATGACCCACCAACAATATACCACCAAGTTTAACGAACTGGCGCTGTTGGTGCCGGAGCAGGTGACGCCGGTGTCTCGAAAGATCAACCGGTATATTCAAGGACTGCCGGCTGAAATTCGTTGGCACTTGATTTCTGCCCGACCAAGCACTTTCAGGTCGGCAGTGGATTTGGCGGGAAGGTTATTCGATGAACGTGCTGCTTTGGTGAAGGCTGAGGGAAGCAAGAAAGGAAGTGGAGAGAAGAACTGGCAGGGGAAGAGATTTGGTCGGGGTGATACTTCGACAAACAACAAGAAGACAAGGGTGGATGACCGCCGAGTGATCGTGTCTGGAGCTGGGGTGAGGAAGTGTGGTAAGTGTGGAAAGGAGCACTCAGGGGAGTGCAAGTGGGGATCTAACCTCTGCTTTAAATGCGGGAAGACAGGGCACATATCAAAAGATTGCCGGATGGGCAAGTGCTTTAACTGTGGAGAAAGTGGCCATATGAGCAGGGACTGTAAGAAGCCGAGGGCTGAGGCTTCAGGGGTAAAGAAGACGGGAAGTGAAGGTCCGAGAACAAGTGCCAGGGCTTTCACTATGACGCAGGAAGAGGCTAGGACGGACCCCGACGTGGTGTCAGGTACGTTTCTAGTAAATCAAACTCTTGCTTCTGTGTTATTTGATTCTGGTGCTAGTAGGAGTTTCATTTCTGCTACTTTCTGTACTAAATTGCCTGTTAGTAGCAAATGCATTAGTGAGCCTTTTTATGTAGAAACTGCTATTGGTAAGTCCACTAGAGTTACTGATGTGATAGAGGACTGTACCATGGAGTTAGAAGGTCATAGGTTTGCTGCTAGATTACATGTGATGCCCCTAGGAGGATTTGATGTAGTGTTAGGGATGGACTGGTTAGCAACCTACGAAGCGAATATCGTGTGCCGAAAGAAGATGATTAGACTGACGGCGACCGACGGAAGTCCGGTGACAATTTATGGCGATCGAGTTACGACGATTCCGAAGGTGATCTCGATGGCGGTGGCGGGAAGGTGTATGAGGCGCGGATGTAGCGCCTACTTATGTTATGTAAAGAATGTAGAGACGCCAACACCACAGCTATGCGATGTGCCAGTGGTGTGTGACTTTCCAGACGTGTTTCCCGAAGACTTATCGGGATTGCCACCTGACCGAGAGATCGAGTTCCAGATCGACCTGATACCGGTGCCCAACCTGTCGCAAAAGCACCGTATCGCTTGGCTCCGACGGAGATGAAAGAATTGATGGATCAGTTGCAGGAGCTGCTGGATAAGGGGTTCATTCGACCGAGTATCTCACCTTGGGGTGCTCCGGTTCTATTCGTAAAGAAGAAGGATGGTAGTATGCGGATGTGCATCGACTACCGTGAGCTGAATAAGCTGACGGTGAAGAACAGATACCCCTTACCAAGGATCGATGACTTGTTTGATCAACTCCAGGGTGCCAGTTGGTTTTCAAGGATAGATCTTCGATCGGGTTACCATCAACTAAAGGTGAAGGAACAAGATATCCCTAAAACAGCCTTTCGTACGCGCTATGGTCACTACGAGTTTCTTGTCATGTCTTTTGGGTTGACCAATGCGCCGGCTGCTTTTATGGATTTGATGAACCGAGTGTGCCACCAATGTTGGATAAATCAGTAATTGTATTCATCGATGATATTCTGATTTATTCAAGAAGTGAAAAAGAGCATGCCGGGCATATTCGGGAAGTGTTGGAAACGTTGAGAAGGGAGAAATTGTATGCCAAGTTCTCCAAGTGCGCCTTTTGGTTACGCGAGGTGCAATTCCTGGGTCACGTAGTGAATGCAGAAGGAATAATGGTGGACCCAGCAAAGGTTGAGGCTGTGATGCAATGGAAATCACCAAAGACGCCATCCGAGATTCGTAGCTTCTTGGGATTGGCGGGTTATTATAGAAGATTTATTCAAGACTTTTCAAAGATCGCCTCACCTTTGACAAAATTGACTCGTAAGGACGTAAAATTCGTGTGGGGTCGAGAGCAGGAGATGGCTTTTGAGGAGTTGAAGGCAAGACTAACACAAGCTCCTGTCTTGACTTTGCCTAAGGGAAGTGAAGACTTAGTGGTCTATTCGGATGCATCTTATTCTGGGCTAGGTTGTGTGTTGATGCAACGTGGAAAGGTGATAGCCTACGCATCTCGACAGCTGAAGACCCACGAAGTCAACTATCCCACACACGATCTAGAACTAGCTGCGGTGGTTTTTGCGTTGAAGATTTGGCGGCACTATCTATACGGGACGAAGTGCACAATCTTCACTGACCACAAAAGCTTGAAGTACTTCTTCGAGCAGAAGGATCTAAACATGAGGCAGAGGCGGTGGTTGGAACTGATAAAAGATTATGATTGTGAGATCCATTACCACCCGGGCAAGGCCAACGTGGTGGCTGATGCCCTTAGTCGAAAAGAAAGGCCTGAGCCGATCCGGGTGAAGGCTTATCAGCTGATCATGACCCCTGATGTGATGACACAGGTTAAGGAGTTTCAAGACGAGGCTTTGAAAGAAGATCGTCTTAACTTCGAAAGGATGAGAGGCCTAGTGATGGAATTGGGTGAGAACACTTTTGGTGTTAAGACCCGATTTGGGCGAATGTGGATTCCTCGATACGGGGATCTACGTAGTAGAATTATGGATGAGGCCCATAAGACCCGATACTCCATTCACCCCGGTGCTACCAAAATGTACCACGATATGAAGAAAGACTATTGGTGGCCGGGTATGAAACGTGACGTAGTGGAGTACGTGAGTAAGTGCCTAACTTGCTTACAAGTAAAGGCAGAACACCAGAAACCATACGGGAAGATCCAACCATTGGATATACCCGAGTGGAAGTGGGAGCATATCACCATGGATTTCATCACGAAGTTACCACGTACCCCTAGAGGGTATGATGCTATATGGGTGATAGTTGACCGCTTGACAAAGAGTGCCCACTTCCTACCGATCCGCGAGACGTACTCATCTGAAAGATTGGCGGATCTGTTCATCAAGGAAATTGTAGCTCGTCATGGTGTACCGGTGTCTATTGTGTCTGATCGTGACACCCGGTTTACCTCCAAGTTTTGGAAGAGATTTCATGATGCGATGGGGACGAGACTACACATTAGTACAGCATATCACCCTCAGACGGACGGTCAGTCTGAGAGGACGATCCAAACACTCGAAGACATGCTTCGGGCATGCGTGATCGACTTTGGAGGAAGTTGGGACAACCACCTGCCGTTAGCAGAATTCTCGTACAACAATAGTTATCACGCCAGCATTGGCATGCCACCTTACGAGATGCTATACGGGAGGAGGTGTAGGACGCCCGTATGTTGGGGAGACATTGGGCAGAAAGAATTGGGAGGTGTTGAGGTGATTGAAGCAACGACTGAGAAATTAGAAAAAATCAAAGCCTTCATGAAGGCGGCGAAAGATAGGCAAAAGTCGTATGCTGACAAGAGGCGAAGACCGATTGAGTTTAAGGTTGGTGACCGAGTCATGTTGAAGGTCTCGCCCTGGAAGGGAATCATTAGATTCAGGAAACGAGGTAAGCTAAGCCCGAGATACATAGGACCTTTCCGAATTATCGCACGAGTAGGAGAGGTAGCCTATCGACTCGAATTGCCAGATGAATTAAGTGGAATTCATCCCACATTCCATGTGTCTCATCTGAGGAAGTGCTTAGCTGATGAAGACATGGTTGTACCACTGGAGGATATTGAAGTAGACGAACGGCTCAACTACGTGGAGCAACCAGTGGCAATCATTGATCGTAAAGAAAAGAGGTTGAGGAATAAAGTGGTTCCTCTTGTGCGTGTACAGTGGAAGCACAGGAAGGGATCCGAGTCTACGTGGGAGACTGAAGAGGAGATGAGGCAACACTACCCACATCTGTTTGAGGAATAACAGGTTTCGGGGACGAAACCTATATAAGGGGGGTGGACTTGTAACATCCGTATTTTTTTTTTTGAAGGGAATAAAAAAAAGAACAAAAGAGAAAGAAAGAGAATAAAATGAAGGTCAACCCAAATGTGAGGGGTAAAAAGTGTAAAAAGGGACAAAAGCTGATAAAAGTTGGTGTAAAAGTGGTATGGCAGCCCACACTCTTTTCACCTCACTATCTTCCTCGGTTTTAGAGAGAGAGAGAGTAGAGAGACTCTCGGATATTCGAAGAACAAGAAGAAGAAGTCGAAGTTGAGGTAAGAATTCGTGTAAATTAGATGTTCTTGGCTAGCCTTAGCCTCGGCTATATGCTTATGTGTGTTTATATGTGTTTGAATGTGTGTTTAGAAAGTTTCTGGGTGTTAGAATCGTGGGAAGAATCTCGGTTGAAGAGTGTAAATTCGAAGAAGACAACTAAGGTGAGTTCTAGACCCCGTTTTACTGGTTTTTAAATGTTTTGGGGCTGGAAAATGCATGCAAGTATGTTTTTGTAAAGTTTGGGTTGAAACCCGTATGAAATGAATGTATGTATGCTTATGTTTATGTTAGATTTATGCCTAGAATCATATGTATATGTTTAGAACTAGGCATTATGATGTTTGGGGCTTGGATTATGGATTAGACACATGAACAGGTTGCAAATATGTCTGAAATTGGACTTAGAATAAATAAGAACAAGCTGATGAGTCCACTAGTGGTCATACGACCAACAGGGTGGTCGTACGACCAGGAGATATAATTTCCTAAGTGCTGATGAGTCTAACAGGACTCATACGACCAACAGTGGTCGTATGAATAAGTGATATTTTCTAAGTATGAGACCCACAGGACTCATACGACCAACAGTGGTCGTATGACTATGATGAAATTTTCTAAGTATGGACTCATACGACCAACAGTGGTCGTATGATCCAAATATGTTCCCAAGTCCAGGGATGGTACGACTACCAGTGGTCATACGACCAACAGTGTGGTCGTATGACCAGTTGATAAATCTAAGTGTTAAGTGAAAAGTCCAGCAGTGCTCTTACGCCCAATAGTGCTCATACGGCCAGAGGGCTTATACGCCCAACAGGGCTCAAACGCCTAGGACACTTAGAATTTTTCAGAAATTTCCTGGAACACTGAAATTTGAGGTTTTGACCAGGGCTGAGTAGGGTTAACAAATGACGATGTTTCATGCATATAATGATGATTATGGTTAACCCTTATTGTTACTGATATTATTATCAGTGTATTATTATTAACAATATTATTAAAATATTGTTAAGTATGTTATGATGCTACGTATGATGATGATGAATGTATGATGATGAATGTATGATGATGACTGTATGATGAGTATGTATGATGAGTGTGTATGTTCCTGGTAGTTGTGTGTTTATCTTTCTGAAACTTTACGAATAACGAGAATGAACTAATGAAGTATTATGTATCGTAAAGTGAAAGATAATGAAAGAGGAACATGATGACGAATGCATGTATTAACGAACGAACGAAAAGAAGAATGATGATGAATACATGCATTAATGAACGAACGAATTATGTCTTGCAAGCATTGAATAACGCGATTGGTCCTTCTATGTGATTGACCATGGTCATGGTACCTCTACCGCTTACCTCTAGTACCGTGGCATACGATTTTCCGTCATATGTTGACTACGGCCCGGTAGCTAATAACGATCGGGGTGTAGCATATGGTATTGGTACAATTCACCTTTCAATGCGTGCAAGTAAGTATGAACGGGATTCTTGTCATTCGACCACAGTAATCATAGCCAAGTGCTATGAAGTGGGTAAAGCCTGACAGAATCCATACGAGAAGTTAAAGATAACGATGAATAACGAATGATGAAGATAATAACGAATATTATCTCTGTGTACGTATGATGTATGAACGCATGCACGAAAGGATACTTTTAAATAAGTAAAAGTATGTTTTATTACAAAACTAGAACTCACTCAGCAACGCTGACTTTTATGTGTTTTCCAGTTGGCAGGTAGTGTTGCTGAGGATGGCACGAGGCGGCTACTCAGCTCTTTTGGGATGGCATTCTTTTGTTAACGTTTTTGTATTGTAATGCAAACAATTGATATTTTGTAACGGGTGTTGTATTACTTTACAAAAGCATTTATAGTAAAAATTTAAAGTTTCCGCTGCATGGTTTTTATTAAGTTATTTTAAATGTATGTTTTATGGGTAATGACGACCAACTGTGAGGTGTCCGGGAACTCGGGGCCTTACATTAAAACAATAGCTAACATATGTCTGTGTGTTTGTTTTGTAATTGATGTTATGAACAGCTGCTAAGTGTTCACAAGAGATGGGTGGTGTTCAGGGGAGATAGCTCGGATTCAAAAGATATAATCTTTAGCGCGAAACAGTCTTCGTTGATCCAAATGAAGACAGCACTTGATGTGTTCTTGGGGTACAATGAGAAAGAAAATGTATGCGACTTCAAGGTTAAAGGCAGCTGGTTTGACCGATCGAAGATTGGGGGCGATTCAAGACTTTCACCACCACCGCGACCCCCCCTTCACCACCACCGCAACCCCTCATCAACACCACCACCGCGACCTCCAATCACCACCACAACCGCAACCCCCCATCACCACCACCACCGCAGCCCCCCATCACCACCACCATCGCAGCCCCCCATCACCACCACCACCGCAGCCCCCCATCACCAGCACCACCGCAGCCCCCATCACCACCACCACCGTAGCCCCCCATCACCACCACCACCGCATCCCCCCATCACCACCATCGCGAACCCCATCACCACCATCGCGAACCCCATCACCACCATCGCGAACCCCATCACCACCATCGTGACCCATCACCACCACCACCGCTGTCAGTGAAGAAAGAAGAGATAGAGAGAGAGAAGATAGAAGGGAGGGGTGGGATAGGGGTTTTTATTTAAGAGTAAATTTACATTTTGCATCCCTGAAATTACAAGGGTATTTTTGTCATTTTATAAAAACTAACTGAAAAATCTAACGACGTTAGTGTGTTGGACTCAAATGGAAATAAAAATGAAACGTTAGGGGGCGGATGGCAATTTTGAAACTGTAGGGATGCAAATGGTTAAAATGGGCAAATGTCAGGGATGCAAATGGTAATTTACTCATTATATTAATATATATTAGATCAACCGGTCTAATAGAAAACTTAACACTAAACATTAAAATGAAATCCAAAGTCATTATGAGAAAAATTTGACTCTGCTCTTACTCTTTGTTGATCATCTCCCGCTCTCACGTATCGTTCTCTGCAATATGTTTACCTTCTTATCGGCTATAGCCTTAGCCTTATGCCAGTCACAACTCACAACGTGTTTTCATTCATAAAAATGTTATATTATGAATATGACTCTTTTTTAAATCTTTAAAACCAAATACCCAAATTGTCACTATCGCACATTGCAATATAAATCGTATAAAACACTAGGTAGTTGAGTTGTACAAATTGTTAGGCGCGGCTCGTTTGCGCTCGTTCAACGCTCAATCGAAAAATTAACGCTTGAAAAATGCTCATTCGATTTTCCACTCAGTTGTAAACGAGCCGCTCGGCGGCTCGGTTTGATTTGAAACGAACCAAGCACGAGCAAAAGTCCACTCGGTTTGGCTCGGCTCGGTTTGGTTTGGAAACGAGCCAAACACGAGCAAAAGTCCGCTCGGTTTGTCTCGTCTCGACTCGTTAACAGGCCTAACATAAACCATGTCGTTTCGAATACTTAACTGTAATGGCATCTCAATATCTATAGAAATGGATGCTATTGTTTTCCTCAACAACATAAACTTCCACATCATCAGCAATTCTTCATCATAATCAAAAAGTCTACATTATTATTAACTACTTAATCATCATAAAATTAATGTTATAGTGGAACATCTATAATTTAATACTCGAGAAATTAATAACTTTGATAAAATTTATAATTTTTTTCGGTCCCAACTTAGAACCAATATAAAACTGAATCAATAAAATAATAAGATAATAAAATTTTAAAATCCTAATGCAAATATATTGGTCTCATCAAAACTATAAACTAATAATTAATAAATATAACAAAATTCTAGCTAGTATTATCTAGTAAAAAATGAATCTATAGTCACTTGTTTTTGTGAATTTGACAAGTTCATTAATATGTGATTATACATGATAATTTTGAAGGTCATTGTTTATGTTTTATTCAAATACATAAAGTGAACGGAAATGAAAATTTTAAAGGTCGATGCATTAATTTGAGAGTTGCTCATGAATATACGTCAACTCTTTAAATTAAAGTTTATTAACTTGTCAATATAATAATATCTCGCTAAATCAATAAAATATTTTGATCACCTATATATCACACTAAAAAAAATTACTGGGGCGGTTGCCCCCACCCTTTAACCTAGGTCCGCCCGTGATTATCATCAATACTCATTAATATCTGTTTGTTTTAAACTCCAAAACGTTGAACCAATGTTGAACTTTCAAGTACTATTTGGGTTTAACTTTTTTATCTTTGAACTTTTGAAATGGATAAATCATAATATGAAACTTACCGAATTTAAACTTCTAACATTTTAATTGTAAGCTGTAACATTTATCATCAGAATGTTTATTCGAGTACACTTTGTAGGCTGCTGGTCTTTAGTAGAATAACTACTAATCTACTCCTAAATTCATCTAACATATATGTTTCAGGATCTAAACAATTTTGATAGTTAAAGGAGAGAAACTATTTCATGCGCTGATGCTATAGGATATAATGTCCGATTCAATTTGAGATTTTTTAACAAGATAATATTGTCATATCCGTCGATATATGAACTATTTCCAGAAGTCAGTTTGCGAATACTCATGATGAAGTTTGTTGTGTATAATAAGTTATTCCTGAAATTAGGAAAATAAGAAGAAAGCAGTTGTAATTGAGAACGTGGACCATACGTCATACAACAAAACAAGAAAACAAACACGTGGTCACTAGGCCTCATGACTAGGATAGAAGATGCATGAGACCTACAGCCAATGTTGTTGGAACATGATCGGATTGACCGGTCCAACCGGCCCGACTGGGGATCGGTTAGGTGGCCGGTCCGGTTTGCTTCAAATTGTTTTGGGCTGGTCGAACCGGCCGGTTTTTCCCGAATCGGTGGCTAGGCCAGGAAACCGTACCGATTCGAACCGAATTTTGATTGTTTTTATTTTAATAGGTAGAAATGGAATGTTAAACCATAAATTAATATGTTGGATATACAAATATAGTTAAGTTTTATATATAACTATAAAATAAATATATAAATTACTTATATTTAATTATATATATGATATACGATATATAAAATTATAACGTCATCCGGTTTTTAAATGTGGTCCGACCGGTCCTACCACCAAACCAGTAAAGCGTCCAGTTCGACGTCCGATCCGGTTCTAGAAACATTAACTACAACAATTAAATTTTGCTTCAGATACAACCTCACATCCAATATTACTTTTTAGAGTAAAATGTTATTTTCGTCACTCACGTTTCCTTAAATTTATCATTTTAATTCAAAATATTCTTTTTTACCATTTCAATCAGTGTATTTTAACAAATATGTCATTTTCATTCACTTCACTAACTCTATTAATATATCTGTTAAATATGAAGGTATTTTAGTGTTTTTCAAAACCCAGATTATCTAATTAAACAAATTAATCAATTAATATTCAACTAAAATGATAAAATATATGAAGCGACTAGTGAGACCAGATACCTCGATTATTAATTTATTATATATTAACTATCAGTAATATCATTGTCTTTATGTTCTAGTTGACGATTATGAGCATATTTAAAAGAAAAAACCCTATTAGGACCAACAGTTGAAGAGACACTACTAAGATTAAGGAAACAAAGATCATACAATTAAGCTACAAGAAATAGATATGTTATATTAAACCAAAGTACGAATATTCAAAATATGTTAATGCACTAAGGATGGAGGGGTTGGGCTCAGGTTCATTGGCGGTCGTTAATAGGGGCCTAGGGAGGGGGTGGGGGTGTTTCGTCAGAAGTGTAACTTTTTGATCCGATAGTGTAAAATTTTGGTCTGTAAAATCGAGTCCCCCCCCCCCCCTTAACTCCCTCCCTCCCCCCACCCACCCGTGGGAGTGTTCAAGCTCCGCCACTGCTCAGGTTTAATCGGGAAAGCGGAAACACCGCCTCAAGAGTTGCAGGTAACGGTTATAGGTTGATGTTCCGGATTCACAAACTACGGGAAGTCGTTTGCTTCTTGACCGTTGAACGGTTACAATGTCGTCAAATTTTGAGCGTTGCCACATTTAAAAAATAAGCATTTAAAACACTACAAATAAAATCTTATTCTAACCTTTTATTTTACCCCAAAAAGTATATCTTTCTTCTACGATTCTATCATTCCAAGATTCCCAGTACTACCCATAATATTCATTTACACAAAACATTTTCATAAAAATTGCACTGGGTTAGTTCATACTCAACCCATCTGAAGAACCGTAGTTTGATCGTTTCGCATACTGTGTGTCCCACACCCACTACGAGCGATAGGCTTTCCAGAAAGAACAAATAGATCGGGACATAAAAACTTTTTATTGAAGTGCATGATGGTAACCCCGAACCCTGTCTTGCAAATCGTCCTTCAACACAAGCATCATATAGCATCGAAATATGGTTGGCCTTGCAATGTTTAGGTTTTAGTATTAGTTATTTTATTATTATTTTTAATTTCAAGCTTTTATCTTTTATTTAATTTCTGTGGTTTATAAATTTAATTTCAATGTATTTTATTTTTAATTAATGAAATTATGTTTTTAAATTATATTAACAAAATTTAGGGCAGTTTCGGGTTCAAGGGTTCACCCCCTCTAACTTAACATGCAAATTTATCTAATTGACAATTATAAGAAAAATCTCAAACTTCCCAATATTTCAACTCCAATATATATGGTCCAATAAACAAAAAAAAATTACCACTTTGCTTTCATAGGAAAAAAAATTCGTTCTTGATGCACTTTTTTTCATATTCAATTATTGATTTCGTGTATCCACAAAACACTTTTAACATGAAAGTTATATTATAATTTAAAAATTATCCAAGTCATACGATAACTTGAGCCTACAACGGTTTGGTTTAGTTTGGTTTTTTATCATACGAATCGGTTGTCTGTTTTCATGTTTAAAGTCTCTCTAAAAACCTTCGTGAGATCATTTTCAACTTAGAATTTTTGGTGGTATCCCCAAAACTAAATCAATTAGTCAAAGTATTTAAGGTCAAACATGTGGAAATTGTGAGAAAGTTCTTCCAAAATTTGTAAGAAATTGTAAGAATCTGATCCCTAGAATCAAATCAAACGATTTTTAATTTTTTATATTTTGGTCAAAATAGTTTCAATTAACCATTGTAACTTACTATTGAAAAGTAAAGTGTCTACTAAACCTTTATACTACCGTCTAGATTTTACTACAAAAAATAAGTGTATGCTAACAACGAAAGTTAATACTGACTGTTGATTACTACCAGATACAAAATTTTCTATCGAACTTTAGTTACTATCACAATTCTTTTCGAGGTTACTTTTTTGTAACTTTTGATTCCGAATCAATATACATAGCTAGCTTAACAACCAACTCGGCTCGAGCCCTTTGTCGTTTAGACCCCCCTATCTTGGGGTGCTGCTTTGCCCTTTACACCCCTCTAATAGGATTGCGGCCCCCCAAGCCCCCTTTAACTACCGAGTTCTCTCTTAACTAAAACTTAGAGTAGTAATAATCAAATGTGCATTCCTTACCTTATAAATTGTATCAATACATATTCTAAATTCTCATTTCTTCTTAAGTAAATTCTAATTACTCGAATTACCCTAGTGACATTAGAATCATCAACATGCACCGGTTTTGTTAAACAATAAACCCAATTGCTATTGTTTAAACAAACACAAAATCTAAACTGGTTATATTCCAGATATTTCACTAGTTTTTCCATAAATTTAATATAAAATATACATTCTTAGTTAATCTATACTAATAAATGATTACATGTGATGACACATGTCATCACCAAATTTCATCTCAGAAAAACTTTCCCGCCTAAACTTCTTCTAACAAATTTTTCACAAATCATGCTATCTTTTTTATTTGAAGTTTTTATATTATTTTAACTTCTTTTTGAAAGACAAGTGTGAAATTTTTATTTTTTTTAACTACCTCAATCACCACTAACCATTTTAGGGATTTTGAATCCATAATATCAATTATCTTAAATCTTATTTAACCCTTTAAACCTTATGATCACAAATCCTTATTTTTATATAATCGATAGATTTAAAATAAAAACGATAGTGTTTAAATATCTTTGTTTACATATTTGAATTATATATTTATAACCTTTAACCCGTGTAATACACGGGCTAATAAACTAGTATGTTATATTTTCCATATCATTTCGCTTAAGGTTCAACAAGAGATTCGATATGATGATTGAAATACTCTCGTAATGCCAAAGTGCTAAAATGGGATCTGAGATGAGTTCCAACATCATGATTAAAATACTCCTGTGAACATTTGAAGAAATTCAACATGATGAGATTTACAAGCAAGCAAACAAACAAACAAACAAAAAAACTCAGTATATCCCACTCAAAAGCAGGGTCTGAGAGGGGTAGGTGGTGACAAGTCTTTCCTCTATCCGGGTAGGTAGAGAGACCGCTTCCAAAGAGACCCCTGACTCGCTACAAAGCTATAACGCTAGCGGATGAGATTTACAAGCAAAGAAGATATAAAGTTGACATATGACGGACATGTGCATAATCTGTACAAGGAAAGAAACGATATTGCCACGCCTTTATCGTACAACATAGTAAATTTTGAGAAAATTACATATATCTCTTTATAAATTCTATCAGTTATATATATACTCAACTTAAATTTTTAATTACATATATCCCATTGTAAAAAACTAGTTAATTACATATATACTCAAATTAAAAGTTTAATTACATATATCCATTTCTAAAACTTAGTTAATTATATATTTACTCAAACTAAAAGTTTAATTACATAAATCTGATTATTAAACATAAATATTACATATTTACTCATTTATTACTTTTATTAAAAATAATTTATATAATTAGTATTTTACTCTTATTTTTATTAAACTATAAAATTATGTTTTTTCCCTTCTTGCTTTTCGAGTTTTGACAATTTATTAATATTTCTATCCTAAAGTTTTTATATATTTTTTTACCTTTTTGTACTAATTTTTTAGGTATCTATATTAGACATTTCCTGTCTCATTATGCAATATAAAATTATGTGTTCGGATCATGTTTCATAACGAGACTGAAAGTGTCTTGTACAGGAACCATAAAAAATTAGCATCAAAAGGTAAAAAATAAAAAGAATATAAAAACATTAGTATAGAAATATTAGTAAATAATCAAAACTTGAAAAGCTAGTAAAAAGAAAAAAACATAATTTTATACTTTATTAAAAGTAAGAGAAAATACTAATTATATAACTTATTCTTAATAAAAATAATCAAATAGATAAATATGTAATATTTATGTTTAATAAAGCGGATATATGTAATTAAACATTTAGTTTAGGTGTATATGTAATTAACTATGTTTTAGAAGAGGATATATGTAATTAAACTTTTAATTTAGGTATATATGTAATTAATTAAGTTATACAAGAGGATATATACAATTAAAATTTTAAATTGGGTATCTATATAATTGATAACGTTTATAGGAAAAAATATGTAATTCTCCCAAAATTCTTTGTCACTCTTGATCATACATAGTCATGTCTCGTGGTTCGAAGTTTATTGACTTTAACATATGAAACTAGGTTTGAATCCCGCGCTTCGCAGCGGGGGTTTTGTTGGTTCGTTGGAGGTTAAGTAGTTTTAACTCTTGGCTGAATTGCAAGAAATAAGACCTAAAAAGTTGGCAAAGCCCGCTATCAAGTTTTTTGCAATAATGGACAAATCCCGAATTACCCAGCCGGGTTGTTTGCATCTCTTAGAGAATTCAGTCCTTAGTTTGAAATTCTATATACTCATTTTACCAAGCCATCAAGAGCCTAAATGATCTTTTTGGCCTATTTTCCATGAGGAATCATCCAAAAAAAGGAAACTTTACCACTGAAATCCAAAAAACAATTGCCAAATATAAGAGCAACAGTGCCAGGCACCAGTAGAGATAAAATCCAATTGAAGTCACAGCAACCATTCAATAAGCATTCTCGAAACTAAAAAGGATAATAATGTAAGCATTCTACATTGATCTTTATTGTCCCTATCATTCTACATAAATACCTCAAAACCGAACCCTCAGCAACAAATCCTGAAGGGGTTACCTAAACAGTACTACAAGCCATTCTAATACACATTCTTCAAGTCATCAGTTATGATGCTATAAGCCTTATACAAAATCCTTATCCAGTTATCTGCCCCCAGGATGAATAACATATCATTTCAGATCAAAAACAACTCCTATACTTGACATGAATGTTAAGTGACTACACAGTTTACAACACGTTGTATCAAATATCAATATCCAAATTATGAAAGTACCAATTTAGGGCACTTATCAAGCCATCATCATTCCAAAACAATAACATATCAAAAACCCTACTTTCAACTTCAGACAACTTGACAATCAGAAACCCAACAAACCTGAAACGACCATACATGAGGATTCTCCATCCGGCTAAAGATCTCCCGAATCTGCGACAACCGTCGCTCATACTCACGAAGATCAATGGAGTCACCACGCTTGAAATACACCTTCACCAACAGCAACCCTTCGTCATGCTTACACTGAATCGATAAAACAGAGCAAGGGCGTGAAGGCACAACAACAGCCAGGCCATCACCATCTAGGGCATGATAAATACAGCACCACCACGCCACCGCCACCGCCACCTCCACCTCCACCTCCACCTCCACCTCCACCTCCACCTCCACCGTCGTCATATCCCCAATCCCATCGATGAAAACAAACCCCAACAAAAAACCGTCAAAGCTATACGAAGGGAACGAACCTGCAAATCGGAGAGATCGAACCACAAACACAGATACAAAAACAACCGGGGGAGGCTAGGGTTCAACCGGGTGTACTACGGTCAGTCGAACGGTGGTGGAGATCGGCGGTTCCGGCGGTGGTGAAGTGATGTAGTGCAACTGAATAAGAGGAATCAAATAGCATCAGATTTGCGATGTGCAGGTGGTATAGATCGGATCCAAATGCAGAAACAATGGGGTGCATCCAAACACACGTGAAAGTCACGTGAAAATCCACTCACCAACTTCACCGACAAATGAGATTAATAAGAATAGAAATATTGGAAATTTATAATTAATATTTATCATTTTAATAGTTTCTATAAAAGTATTTTGTATAATTCGTATATTTGGATATCCGAAAATTTTCAAAACACTATTCCAATCTGAAAATTTCCGATATCCAATATTTTTTTTTTGATATTTTGGATTCTGATATTTTTTTTCATACCCTAAATTGCTATGTTATGTTGTTGAAATGCTCAAGTCAGATGAGAATTTGACATTTTGAATTACCTGATCCATAGATGGGTTATGCATGCTAATTTTAGTGGACAAAGATGAAGAAGTTTTTTTTCTTATCCTTTCATGTAATGTTTTGATTTGTAAATGTATTTGATTTGCTAAAGCATAAATACTTTTATATAAACTAGGTATTTTTCCCGCGCGTTGCCGCGGGGGATTTATAGAATTGCTATTCAATGTCGGTAACATGATCAAGTCTCAAACCAGAGGCCCCAATCATCATCGACTGAAAAAATAGAAAGCCCCAACATAATCGAGTACCAGATCGAGCGGTTGTAGATCTGACGCCACCAAGGCAAAGCCGACGCCGCCACTAAAGGCGTAGTAGTCAGCTACCGGCAACGACAGGCCACCATAGAGTCTCAGGCTAGTAGTCATAACCGTCATCGACAGGTGCAAAGAGATAATCAAGTCTCAGACCAGGCCGACCCAATCATCATCGACAAAATAAATGAAAAGCAACAATGTAATCGAGCACCAAATCGAGATGTTGTAGAGCCTACGCTACCAAGGCAAAGGCCGTCGGCCACCGCCACAAAAGACACGGTGGTCAGCGACCGGCAACGATAGGCCACCACAGAGTCTCAGGCTACCAATCATAACCATCATCGACAAAGAGGAGACGATTTGCTGATATGGTCGGTAATGTGTTGCCCAGTGCTGCATCCATTAATCTGGTTGCACCTGATATGATGTCCGGAGTTCATCGCAGTCAGTCCATGTGGTTGAAGTCTCTATATTAGATTGCATTAGTTGATGACATCAACTAATGGTTTGACTACACCAACTAATGACATCAACTAATGCAATCTAATATTATGACATCAACTAATGCAATATAATATTATGACATCAACTAATGGTTTGACTACACCAACTAATGACATCAACCAATGCAATCTAATACTCTACTCGGCGCGCATCCGTGAGTTAAAAAATCAATATGAGACAACTAATGGTTTGACATCAACTAATGCAATCTAATGCAATCTAATATTATGACATCAACTAATGGTTTGACTACACCAACTAATGACATCAACTAATACAATCTAACAACCAAATTGTGCAATAACATATATACATGCTACAAGACATTGAAAAAAACTTATTATTGTATTCCAGGGTTCTATTTTATGAGATAAACGAAAGGAACTTTAGGGAATGTCTGGGCTAATCTTTACGAAGTACCTCCCATATTTATTCAGAAAAATCAGATTATCATTTGAAAATTGAGATAACATAACGTTATTTATCAGATTTGATACAGTAATCATTTATATTTTTAAAATTTCAAACAGAAATGAAAAATCCAATCCAACATGTACCGAAATAACCTGTTTTGATCCTTATCAAACCCACTCATTTTTCACCTTTTAAATGTATAGGTACACACATATATGTATAGATTATTGTTTTTGTATGTTTTTACCTCAGGCCGCCCCTTGAGAATCGGTCTGCCAAAACAAAGTTCGGCAAAAACACATCCCACACTCCAAAGGTCAACATATGTCCCATAATTTGTGCATCCTAGAAAAAGTTCAGGAGGTCGATACCACAAAGTCACTACATGACCAGTCAAAGATTCCTTGCACTCAGGACCATGGAATTTTGCTAGACCAAGATCAGCAATCTTCAAAATTCCCTCATTATTCACAAAAATATTTGTTGTTTTAATGTCACGATGTAAAACTCCAAGTGAATGGCAGTAGTCGATACCAGTCAATAATTGCTTCATATAGCACTTAATCTGCACAAAAAAACAACTTCATTTAGCTACATTTTATCTCTGTTACATTTAATTTTTGATTAGTTAGATGTTACAGAACCTGGGAGTCATCGAACTTGAAGTCAGGGCATGACAGTAATCCAGAGAGATCATGTGCCATATATTCAAAAACGAAGTATATGTTACATGATAATTTGGAAGTTATTAACCCCTCGCGCTTCATGATGTTTGGGTGGTTAAGCGTACGGAGGATTGTGATTTCTCGAGCCATGAACTTTACACTGTCTGGTTTTAAATTGTGAAACCGTACCTTTTTTAGTGCAAAAAATCTACCACTTTTGGTGTGGCGTGCTTTGTAGACGCTGCTGTATGAACCTTGTCCAATCTACATAAGAAGAAATAACCAAAAGGGTCATTGTTCCATAAGTGCCCATGAACAAATAGTTTCTTAATAGGTGTTTCATGTTTGGATGTGCGAGTATACATAAACTATGACTTGATGTAACACCCGGACCTCCAAAGAGTCCGTTTAAGTTAATTAAACATGCGGAAATTGGTCCCAGAAAATTTCATTAACGTTTAGCTTCCAAAATATGTGTTTCGTGTCAACCGACACTCAAGAATGAAGTTTAACAATCCATTTACATAAACACATAATAAGAAGTTTCAAAATAATATTAACGCGTTAATTTCTACAAAAGAATCGCGTATGCAAGTCCCGTTCGATCCGTGTATGCCCTATTGATCACTTTAGCCTTCCGGTCCCGTAACACCTGAAAACACACGTTTAGACATCCATTAGTTCATAAGAACTAAGTAAGTACACTCTAACATTTATTTCGGGTCTTTACTGGGGTTTAAACGGACTCAGAACGCGTTAAAACGACAATCGACAAATACTGGGAACAGGGCCCACCGTAACTTACGGTAGCCACCGTAAGTTACGGTGGCCCCAGCTCATGTTACGGTGGTATTTTTCTGCTGTACGATAGCATCAGTTCACCCAGAACCTACCGTAACTTACGGTAGCCACCGTAAGTTACGGTGGTACCTGCAGCATAGTCCATATTTTTGACCCGTTAAAGGTTGTTTCGCGTTCCCGAGCCACCCCTTTCGATCCCGATTGTTCCAAACATCTAGAAATAACATATTTCATCATATATGTGATTCCCACGGAGTTTTCAACGAGTCTAACCCGACTCTTGGCAATATACCAAATTTTTTTATTATTTTGGTATTTAATTCCTTATTTAGCCCATTTATGGTTCGTTTGTTCTTTAGAGCTTTTGACCGTCCCGACTACCATGGAACCGATCTATTATCACATATTGCATATGTTTGGTGAGTTCTTAGACCCAACCCATCCCATTTGCTTATCATAACGCAAATTTCCTTTTTATACCGAATTTGACCCTTATAGGATCAAATCCCATTTTAATGAGCGGTTTGCCATTCTTTCACGAACGACCGCTTTCCTTGGCGTTACCCAACGTTCACACACATTGCAAATCGTAGGGATAACCCTTTACCCTAGTGTTCACACACGATGTGAATCACTTTAATTCGGGTTTGTCCTTTTCCCCATTTCCATGGGACGGTCACGCACGTCGTGACTCGTTCTGTTCCACAACCATGTGGTATAACACTAAAGTGTTATTTTCCTTTATGTTCACGCACGTCGTGAATCATTTGTCATAGAAGCTCACATACGGTGCAAGTCAACTATTTATCCTCTTTAAACGTGGTTTTCATTTTGTTTGAGCTTATGAGCACATGGTCACACACATTGTGACTCATGCCTTTACTTTGTTATGCTCAATTTAAAGAATGTCTTACCTTGAGTCCGGAAGGTTTAAGTGGTCAATCAAACGTGTTCCTTGCCAGTTCCCTTGGATCCGCTTGCCACACCACTTCCTATTACCATTTTAATGACCCATTTAACTCATAACATTCATTTAATCACACATATGGTCTATTTGACCATTTATCACCTTTAACCTACAATCTAGGCTTTCACATTGCACATTTCTTGCAATTAAGTAGTTCATTCATGTTTTTCATTTCATTGGAGCATTTAATCAAACACCTTATGTGCATAACTTAACACATTGGTTATTTACTAGCTTTTAAACATCATCAAGCTAGTTTTACACCTAAATCACATAACACACATGTGATTCATCAATTTCAACCAAATGTTATGCACCTAATCACATTTCTACAAGAATGAACATGGATTCTACAACTAGCAACTAGTTTACATGAAGAATCCTTAGTTTAACCTTCTAGTAACTAAACCCATTTCCATGGTTCATGTAAACCTTCAATTAAGGAGCAATTACACATCTAGTTACCATAATACACACATACACATGATCATCTAGCACTATAACACTAGGGTTTCATGTTTAGACCACCAATTTCTACACCCATCATGTGGGTGGCGATTTTTACACCTCAAGAACATCAAATAACACTTACTTGTAGCTCTTGATGTGATGAAGAATGATTTCTAGGGTTCAATTTCGGATCTTGCACTTGAATCACCAACAATTTGAGCATGAGAAGTCAAAACCCTTCTTCTCCTCTTCCCTTGTGTGTGTAAACGTGAGTGAGGTGAATGAGCATACAATGCTCATCAAGATGTATGGCTTGCCATACATATCCATGTTCAAATTTCCTCAATTGGCAAGATCCACCCCTCTAGTATCATTTTTCATGTTTCCACCACTATTAACTAACTAGTAAATCTTCTAGTTAAGTCTTAAATATTTACAATATTTAACACATGATACATTAATTGTATTTTAATTACATAATACGAAATTCGGGTCGTTACAAGTCTCCCCCTCTAAAGAGAGTTTCGTCCCCGAAACTTTACATACTAATCAAATAGATGAGGATAAGACTTCCTCATTTCATCTTCCGATTCCCAAGTGGCATCGGATCCCTTACGATTCTTCCATTGCACCTTCACCTGATTGAGTGTCTTGTTTCTCAGTTGCTTGACCTTTCTATCCAAGATAGCCACCGGCTTCTCGATATAGTTCAATCTGTCATCAACTTCCAAATCCTCGTACGGGACATAGGCCGACTCGTCAGCCAAACACTTCCTCAAGTAAGATACATGGAACGTGTTGTGAATTCCTTGAAGCTCTTCCGGCAATTCCAGCCGGTAAGCAACTTTACCCACACGTGCGATGATTTTAAATGGCCCGATAAACCTCGGACTCAATTTTCCTCGCTTCCGGAATCGTATAATACCCTTCCATGGGGAAACCTTTAACAAAACCAAATCGCCCACCTCAAACTCGATGGGTCGTCTACGCTTATCCGCGTAAGCTTTCTGACGGTCTTGCGCCGCCTTCATGCGAGCACGGATCTGCTTAATCTTTTCATCCGTATTCATTATCGTATCGTGGCCCGCGAGTTCCCGTGGACCAATTTCTCCCCAACAAATGGGAGTTCGGCATTTTCTTCCATATAAAGCTTCATACGGAGGCATCTCGATGGTGGAGTGGTAGCTATTATTGTAAGAAAACTCCGCCAAAGGCAAATACTCATCCCAACTACCCCCAAAGTCAAGAACACACGCTCGTAGCATATCTTCTAATGTTTGAATGGTTCTTTCACTTTGTCCGTCGGTTTGGGGATGGTATGACGTGCTTAGCAATAGCTTTGTCCCCATCTCCGCTTGAAATTTCCTCCAAAACTTGGAAGTAAACCGTGTGTCTCTATCGGACACAATCGACACGGGCACCCCGTGTCGTGACACTATTTCGTTCACGTAAACCTCCGCCATTTTCTCCGAATTGTAAGTCTCACGAATAGGAAGGAAATGAGCGCTCTTGGTCAATCGATCGACAACAACCCATATCGCATCGTACCCTTTCTTCGTTCTTGGAAGTTTAGTAATCAAATCCATTGTTATCTTTTCCCATTTCCATTCCGGAATATCCAACGGTTGCAATTCACCATGAGGTTTTTGATGTTCCGCCTTCACTTGCAAACAAGTTAAGCATTTCTCCACGTATTTGACAATATCGCGTTTCATGCCCGGCCACCAATAGTTAACCCGAAGGTCTCTATACATCTTAGTCGCTCCCGGGTGAATTGAATACTTTGATTTATGGGCTTCATCCAATAGATCATTCTTCAAGGTACAAGTAGGTGGTATCCAAACCCGACCCCATCTTGTTTTCAATCCTTGACTATCATCTTCCAAGTTTTGAGTTTGACCTTTGATTCGATTTTTCTTCAAATTTTCTTCCTTTAGCGCTTCAGTTTGTGCTTCCTTAATTCGTTCAACCACTTCGGATATAACGGTTATCTTCATTGCGGTTATTTTGATAGGAGTATGATCCTCCTTTCGACTCAAGGCGTCAGCCACGACATTGGCCTTTCCCGGATGATATAGGATTTCACAATCATAATCCTTTAGCAATTCCATCCACCGCCTTTGTCTCATGTTTAACTCCTTTTGCGTAAAGAAGTACTTTAAACTCTTATGGTCCGTGTAAATCGTACACTTTACACCATATAGATAATGCCTCCAAATCTTTAACGCGAACACCACCGCGGCTAGTTCAAGATCATGGGTTGGGTAGTTCCTTTCATGCGCTTTCAGTTGTCTCGAGGCATAAGCAATCACCTTGCCCCTTTGCATTAGAACACAACCCAAACCGGAGTAGGAAGCATCCGAGTATACCACAAAATCGTCGGTTCCCTCGGGTAAAGACAAAACCGGAGCTTGAGTCAATTTCGACTTTAACTCTTGAAAGGCTTTCTCTTGCTCTTCACCCCATAGGAACTTCACCTCTTTCTTGGTAAGCTTGGTTAAAGGAGAAGCAATCTTAGCAAAGTCTTGAATGAATCTCCGATAATATCCGGCTAACCCAAGAAAGCTTCTAATCTCTGTGGGAGTCTTGGGTGGACTCCATTTGGTCACCGCGTGAATCTTTGTGGGGTCTACGTGTATACCCTCCGAGTTTACCACATGACCCAAGAATTGTACCTCTCGTAACCAAAAGGCACACTTGGAGAATTTTGCGAACAATTTCTCCCGACGAAGCGTTTCGAGAACTTCACGCAAGTGACAAGCATGATCACCCTCATTTTTAGAATAAATAAGGATATCATCTATGAATACAATGACAGATCGGTCTAACATGGGTCGGCACACCCTATTCATCAAGTCCATGAATGCCGCGGGGCGTTTGTCAACCCGAAAGACATCACAAGGAACTCATAATGCCCGTACCTAGTACGAAATGCCGTCTTGGGGATGTCTTCTTCCCTTACCTTCAACTGATGATAACCCGACCGTAAGTCGATTTTGAAAACCACGATGCACCTTGCAACTGATCGAATAGGTCATCAATCCTAGGCAATGGGTAACGGTTCTTAACCGTCACCTTGTTCAACTCTCTATAGTCGATACACATCCGAAGACTTCCATCCTTCTTTTTCACGAAAAGAACCGGTGCTCCCCATGGCGAAGTACTCGGACGTATGAACCCTTTGTCTAAAAGATCTTGCAATTGTGTCATTAACTCTTGGAGCTCCGATGGCGCCAAGCGATAGGGAGCCTTTGCAATGGGTTTAGCTCCCGGGGTTAGGTCGATTCGAAACTCGACCTCCCGTTCCGGTGGGACTCCCGGCAAATCCTCCGGAAAGACATCTGGAAAATCCCGAACAACCGGAATATCTTTCAACACTTGAACTTTCGTTTCCGTGTCTATTACATAGGCCAAGAACGATTGTCCTCCATGGCTCATGTATTTCATCGCTTTAACCAAAGAACATAAAGCTACGCCACCGCGTTTTGCACCTTGGATTATTACCTCATAACCACTCGGAGATATCAATTGGATGCACTTGCGATTGCAAACTATATTGGCGTGGTACAAGGAAAGCCAATCCATACCAATTACTACATCAAACTCCCCGAGTGTCATGGGTATTAAGTCGACCGAATAATCCTCACCTTCGATGGTAAGTATGCAATTTCGATAAACGTTGAACGCTAAGAACGTTTTTGAATCCGCTACCTCAATCTCTAAAGGACTAGGTAAGTTGTCTAACACCATGGAAAAATGACTCGCAAATTTAACCGAAACAAACGATCTATTAGCACCCGAGTCAAATAGCACATAAGCAGGTAGTGAGTTGACGAGAAAGGTACCCGTCACAACGTCGGCTATAGATTTGGCTTCTTCTGCCGAAATCAAGAAAGTTCTCGCCTTAGCTTTTCCTCCATCACCCTTTTTCCCCGAACCTTGAGCAACCGAGGATTGACTTGTACCATCCTTCTTTAGTTCCGGACATTCGCTCTTTTTGTGGCCCGGTTTGTAACAGTTGTAGCACACACTTAGCGGGCTTGTGCATTGAGATGTCGAATGACCCGACTTTCCACACTTGAAGCAATTTTTAGATTCGTATCTACAAACTCCCCCATGCTTCTTTTTACAAATCTTGCAATGTTTGAAGTCTTTGTCGTTCCCAAACTTGTTTGATGAGGATGAAATCTTGGCTTTCTTAGACGAACCCGTCTCCGTTTCAGCCGCACGCTTCTCCCCACGATCAACTTGCCTTTTCAATTCCGCTTCTCGATCCCTAGCACAATCGATAAGCTCTGCTAGAGTTTCACATTTGGACGGTGTAAGAAACTCTCGATACTTGGCACTCAACATGCCATAGTAGTGGTTAATCCACATCCTTTCATCCTGGAGCAACTGTGGGCAAAACTTAGCTTTGTCGTAGAAGATGGCCGTGATGGTATCAATACTTTCGTCTTTTTGTCTTAACTGTAGGAATTCTTCTGCTATTCTGTTGATAGCGGCTTGTGGGCAAAACCGCTTTGTGAACAACTTCTTAAATTCTTCCCAAGTCATACTTTTGATACCTTCCCGCCCCTTCTCATCCCGTTGCAATTCCCACCAGTCTTTAGCTCGTTCCCGGAGTTGGCTTGCAGCAAACCTCACTTCGTCAGATTCTTCACAGTGTGAGGTTTCAAAGGCACTTTCCATATCTTTGATCCACCTTTGACTAAGTAGTGGATCGACCTCACCCTTGAACGTTGTAGGGTTGCATGCAACAAACTCCTTATAGGTCACTTTCTTTGTTGGCCTTTCGGTTTCTTTGTCAGCCTTCAGAGCCACAAACTCTTGTTGAATGAGATCCCGTAGATCTTTGCGTACATCCTCGATGTAGCCCGGCAATAAAGCCTCAAAAGCCTTGCCAACTTCCTCCTTGACCATTTCCCGTGTTGCATCATCGGGATGGGTCTCGTGATTCTCTATATTAATCACGTGATCGTCACCAGCCATGACCTAAGACTGTGACAATTAATCTTTACGTTAGTACCATGTACGTAATCTATAGCATATACACCGATGCTTATGATTCTACTATCACTAGGGCCTAACCCTATTCACACAATACCCATTTCCATCCTTAAGTTTAAAACAACATCCCTAAGAATCCATTCGCGTGCCTTTGATTGTTGTTAGACTGGCCAGGCCTAGCAACAAGCTCACCACACGGATGCCTTCTTAGTTCCTTTATTCCAAACTTAAGTCAAGAAGCTAGGTTCAATCAGTTCATATGGTACATATCATACATACATCATACATGTGTCAAGCTTGTTACGTTTATAAACGGCACACTAACCTTGTACCTTTAGGCTCAGTGATCGGCTTCTTGGATCGAACGTTTGCATTTCTCATATCTAGAGCTCAAAAGTTTGAGTCCAAGTGTTCGCGACGCACTTGAATCTCTCAAACCGTTGGCTCTGATACCAACTTGTAACACCCGGACCTCCAAAGAGTCCGTTTAAGTTAATTAAACATGCGGAAATTGGTCCCAGAAAATTTCATTAACGTTTAGCTTCCAAAATATGTGTTTCGTGTCAACCGACACTCAAGAATGAAGTTTACAATCCATTTACATAAACACATAATAAGAAGTTTCAAAATAATATTAACGCGTTAATTTCTACAAAAGAATCGCGTATGCAAGTCCCGTTCGATCCGTGTATGCCCTATTGATCACTTTAGCCTTCCGGTCCCGTAACACCTGAAAACACACGTTTAGACATCCATTAGTTCATAAGAACTAAGTAAGTACACTCTAACATTATTTCGGGTCTTTACTGGGGTTTAACGGACTCAGAACGCGTTAAAACGACAATCGACAAATACTGGGAACAGGGCCCACCGTAACTTACGGTAGCCACCGTAAGTTACGGTGGCCCCAGCTCATGTTACGGTGGTATTTTTCTGCTGTACGATAGCATCAGTTCACCAGAACCTACCGTAACTTACGGTAGCCACCGTAAGTTACGGTGGTACCTGCAGCATAGTCCATATTTTGACCCGTTAAAGGTTGTTTCGCGTTCCCGAGCCACCCCTTTCGATCCCGATTGTTCCAAACATCTAGAAATAACATATTTCATCATATATGTGATTCCCACGGAGTTTTCAACGAGTCTAACCCGACTCTTGGCAATATACCAAATTTTTTTATTATTTTGGTATTTAATTCCTTATTTAGCCCATTTATGGTTCGTTTGTTCTTTAGAGCTTTTGACCGTCCCGACTACCATGGAACCGATCTATTATCACATATTTCATATGTTTGGTGAGTTCTTAGACCCAACCCATCCCATTTGCTTATCATAACGCAAATTTTCTTTTTATACCGAATTTGACCCTTATAGGATCAAATCCCATTTTAATGAGCGGTTTGCCATTCTTTCACGAACGACCGCTTTCCTTGGCGTTACCCAACGTTCACACACATTGCAAATCGTAGGGATAACCCTTTACCCTAGTGTTCACACACGATGTGAATCACTTTAATTCGGGTTTGTCCTTTTCCCCATTTCCATGGGACGGTCACGCACGTCGTGACTCGTTCTGTTCCACAACCATGTGGTATAACACTAAAGTGTTATTTCCTTTATGTTCACGCACGTCGTGAATCATTTGTCATAGAAGCTCACATACGGTGCAAGTCAACTATTTATCCTCTTTAAACGTGGTTTTCATTTTGTTTGAGCTTATGAGCACATGGTCACACACATTGTGACTCATGCCTTTACTTTGTTATGCTCAATTTAAAGAATGTCTTACCTTGAGTCCGGAAGGTTTAAGTGGTCAATCAAACGTGTTCCTTGCCGGTTCCCTTGGATCCGCTTGCCACACCACTTCCTATTACCATTTTAATGACCCATTTAACTCATAACATTCATTAATCACACATATGGTCTATTTGACCATTTATCACCCTTTACCTACAATCTAGGCTTTCACATTGCACATTTCTTGCAATTAAGTAGTTCATTCATGTTTTTCATTTCATTGGAGCATTTAATCAAACACCTTATGTGCATAACTTAACACATTGGTTATTTACTAGCTTTTAAACATCATCAAGCTAGTTTACACCTAAATCACATAACACACATGTGATTCATCAATTTCAACCAAATGTTATGCACCTAATCACATTTCTACAAGAATGAACATGGATTCTACAACTAGCAACTAGTTTACATGAAGAATCCTTAGTTTAACCTTCTAGTAACTAAACCCATTTCCATGGTTCATGTAAACCTTCAATTAAGGAGCAATTACACATCTAGTTACCATAATACACACATACACATGATCATCTAGCACTATAACTAGGGTTTCATGTTTAGACCACCAATTTCTACACCCATCATGTGGGTGGCGATTTTTACACCTCAAGAACATCAAATAACACTTACTTGTAGCTCTTGATGTGATGAAGAATGATTTCTAGGGTTCAATTTCGGATCTTGCACTTGAATCACCAACAATTTGAGCATGAGAAGTCAAAACCCTTCTTCTCCTCTTCCCTTGTGTGTGTAACGTGAGTGAGGTGAATGAGCATACAATGCTCATCAAGATGTATGGCTTGCCATACATATCCATGTTCAAATTTCCTCAATTGGCAAGATCCACCCCTCTAGTATCATTTTTCATGTTTCCACCACTATTAACTAACTAGTAAATCTTCTAGTTAAGTCTTAAATATTTACAATATTTAACACATGATACATTAATTGTATTTTATTACATAATACGAAATTCGGGTCGTTACAAGTCTCCCCCTCTAAAGAGAGTTTCGTCCCTGAAACTTTACATACTAATCAAATAGATGAGGATAAGACTTCCTCATTTCATCTTCCGATTCCCAAGTGGCATCGGATCCCTTACGATTCTTCCATTGCACCTTCACCTGATTGAGTGTCTTGTTTCTTAGTTGCTTGACCTTTCTATCCAAGATAGCCACCGGCTTCTCGATATAGTTCAATCTGTCATCAACTTCCAAATCCTCGTACGGGACATAGGCCGACTCGTCAGCCAAACACTTCCTCAAGTAAGATACATGGAACGTGTTGTGAATTCCTTGAAGCTCTTCCGGCAATTCCAGCCGGTAAGCAACTTTACCCACACGTGCGATGATTTTAAATGGCCCGATAAACCTCGGACTCAATTTTCCTCGCTTCCGGAATCGTATAATACCCTTCCATGGGGAAACCTTTAACAAAACCAAATCGCCCACCTCAAACTCGATGGGTCGTCTACGCTTATCCGCGTAAGCTTTCTGACGGTCTTGCGCCGCCTTCATGCGAGCACGGATCTGCTTAATCTTTTCATCCGTATTCATTATCGTATCGTGGCCCGCGAGTTCCCGTGGACCAATTTCTCCCCAACAAATGGGAGTTCGGCATTTTCTTCCATATAAAGCTTCATACGGAGGCATCTCGATGGTGGAGTGGTAGCTATTATTGTAAGAAAACTCCGCCAAAGGCAAATACTCATCCCAACTACCCCCAAAGTCAAGAACACACGCTCGTAGCATATCTTCTAATGTTTGAATGGTTCTTTCACTTTGTCCGTCGGTTTGGGGATGGTATGACGTGCTTAGCAATAGCTTTGTCCCCATCTCCGCTTGAAATTTCCTCCAAAACTTGGAAGTAAACCGTGTGTCTCTATCGGACACAATCGACACGGGCACCCCGTGTCGTGACACTATTTCGTTCACGTAAACCTCCGCCATTTCTCCGAATTGTAAGTCTCACGAATAGGAAGGAAATGAGCGCTCTTGGTCAATCGATCGACAACAACCCATATCGCATCGTACCCTTTCTTCTTCGTTCTTGGAAGTTTAGTAATCAAATCCATTGTTATCTTTTCCCATTTCCATTCCGGAATATCCAACGGTTGCAATTCACCATGAGGTTTTTGATGTTCCGCCTTCACTTGCAAACAAGTTAAGCATTTCTCCACGTATTTGACAATATCGCGTTTCATGCCCGGCCACCAATAGTTAACCCGAAGGTCTCTATACATCTTAGTCGCTCCCGGTGAATTGAATACTTGGATTTATGGGCTTCATCCAATAGATCATTCTTCAAGGTACAAGTAGGTGGTATCCAAACCCGACCCCATCTTGTTTTCAATCCTTGACTATCATCTTCCAAGTTTTGAGTTTGACCTTTGATTCGATTTTTCTTCAAATTTTCTTCCTTTAGCGCTTCAGTTTGTGCTTCCTTAATTCGTTCAACCACTTCGGATATAACGGTTATCTTCATTGCGGTTATTTTGATAGGAGTATGATCCTCCTTTCGACTCAAGGCGTCAGCCACGACATTGGCCTTTCCCGGATGATATAGGATTTCACAATCATAATCCTTTAGCAATTCCATCCACCGCCTTTGTCTCATGTTTAAACTCCTTTTGCGTAAAGAAGTACTTTAAACTCTTATGGTCCGTGTAAATCGTACACTTTACACCATATAGATAATGCCTCCAAATCTTTAACGCGAACACCACCGCGGCTAGTTCAAGATCATGGGTTGGGTAGTTCCTTTCATGCGCTTTCAGTTGTCTCGAGGCATAAGCAATCACCTTGCCCCTTTGCATTAGAACACAACCCAAACCGGAGTAGGAAGCATCCGAGTATACCACAAAATCGTCGGTTCCCTCGGGTAAAGACAAAACCGGAGCTTGAGTCAATTTCGACTTTAACTCTTGAAAGGCTTTCTCTTGCTCTTCACCCCATAGGAACTTCACCTCTTTCTTGGTAAGCTTGGTTAAAGGAGAAGCAATCTTAGCAAAGTCTTGAATGAATCTCCGATAATATCCGGCTAACCCAAGAAAGCTTCTAATCTCTATGGGAGTCTTGGGTGGACTCCATTTGGTCACCGCGTGAATCTTTGTGGGGTCTACGTGTATACCCTCCGAGTTTACCACATGACCCAAGAATTGTACCTCTCGTAACCAAAAGGCACACTTGGAGAATTTTGCGAACAATTCTCCCGACGAAGCGTTTCGAGAACTTCACGCAAGTGACAAGCATGATCACCCTCATTTTTAGAATAAATAAGGATATCATCTATGAATACAATGACAGATCGGTCTAACATGGGTCGGCACACCCTATTCATCAAGTCCATGAATGCCGCCGGGGCGTTTGTCAACCCGAAAGACATCACAAGGAACTCATAATGCCCGTACCTAGTACGAAATGCCGTCTTGGTGATGTCTTCTTCCCTTACCTTCAACTGATGATAACCCGACCGTAAGTCGATTTTTGAAAACCACGATGCACCTTGCAACTGATCGAATAGGTCATCAATCCTAGGCAATGGGTAACGGTTCTTAACCGTCACCTTGTTCAACTCTCTATAGTCGATACACATCCGAAGACTTCCATCCTTCTTTTTCACGAAAAGAACCGGTGCTCCCCATGGCGAAGTACTCGGACGTATGAACCCTTTGTCTAAAAGATCTTGCAATTGTGTCATTAACTCTTGGAGCTCCGATGGCGCCAAGCGATAGGGAGCCTTTGCAATGGGTTTAGCTCCCGGGGTTAGGTCGATTCGAAACTCGACCTCCCGTTCCGGTGGGACTCCCGGCAAATCCTCCGGAAAGACATCTGGAAAATCCCGAACAACCGGAATATCTTTCAACACTTGAACTTTCGTTCCGTGTCTATTACATAGGCCAAGAACGATTGTCCTCTATGGCTCATGTATTTCATCGCTTTAACCAAAGAACATAAAGCTACGCCACCGCGTTTTGCACCTTGGATTATTACCTCATAACCACTCGGAGATATCAATTGGATGCACTTGCGATTGCAAACTATATTGGCGTGGTACAAGGAAAGCCAATCCATACCAATTACTACATCAAACTCCCCGAGTGTCATGGGTATTAGTCGACCGAATAATCCTCACCTTCGATGGTAAGTATGCAATTTCGATAAACGTTGAACGCTAAGAACGTTTTTGAATCCGCTACCTCAATCTCTAAAGGACTAGGTAAGTTGTCTAACACCATGGAAAAATGACTCGCAAATTTAACCGAAACAAACGATCTATTAGCACCCGAGTCAATAGCACATAAGCAGGTAGTGAGTTGACGAGAAAGGTACCCGTCACAACGTCGGCTATAGATTTGGCTTCTTCTGCCGAAATCAAGAAAGTTCTCGCCTTAGCTTTTCCTCCATCACCTTTTTCCCCGAACCTTGAGCAACCGAGGATTGACTTGTACCATCCTTCTTTAGTTCCGGACATTCGCTCTTTTTGTGGCCCGGTTTGTAACAGTTGTAGCACACACTTAGCGGGCTTGTGCATTGAGATGTCGAATGACCCGACTTTCCACACTTGAAGCAATTTTTAGATTCGTATCTACAAACTCCCCCATGCTTCTTTTTACAAATCTTGCAATTTTGAAGTCTTTGTCGTTCCCAAACTTGTTTGATGAGGATGAAATCTTGCTTTCTTAGACGAACCCGTCTCCGTTTCAGCCGCACGCTTCTCCCACGATCAACTTGCCTTTTCAAATTCCGCTTCTCGATCCCTAGCATAATCGATAAGCTCTGCTAGAGTTTCACATTTGGACGGTGTAAGAAACTCTCGATACTTGGCACTCAACATGCCATAGTAGTGGTTAATCCACATCCTTTCATCCTGGAGCAACTGTGGGCAAAACTTAGCTTTGTCGTAGAGATGGCCGTGATGGTATCAATACTTTCGTCTTTTTGTCTTAACTGTAGGAATTCTTCTGCTATTCTGTTGATAGCGGCTTGTGGGCAAAACCGCTTTGTGAACAACTTCTTAAATTCTTCCCAAGTCATACTTTTGATACCTTCCCGCCCCTTCTCATCCCGTTGCAATTCCCACCAGTCTTTAGCTCGTTCCCGGAGTTGGCTTGCAGCAAACCTCACTTCGTCAGATTCTTCACAGTGTGAGGTTTCAAAGGCACTTTCCATATCTTTGATCCACCTTTGACTAGTAGTGGATCGACCTCACCTTGAACGTTGTAGGGTTGCATGCAACAAACTCCTTATAGGTCCTTTCTTTGTTGGCCTTTCGGTTTCTTTGTCAGCCTTCAGAGCCACAAACTCTGTTGAATGAGATCCCGTAGATCTTTGCGTACATCCTCGATGTAGCCCGGCAATAAAGCCTCAAAAGCCTTGCCAACTTCCTCCTTGACCATTTCCCGTGTTGCATCATCGGGATGGGTCTCGTGATTCTCTATATTAATCACGTGATCGTCACCAGCCATGACCTAAGACTGTGACAATTAATCTTTACGTTAGTACCATGTACGTAATCTATAGCATATACACCGATGCTTATGATTCTACTATCACTAGGGCCTAACCCTATTCACACAATACCCATTTCCATCCTTAAGTTTAAAACAACATCCCTAAGAATCCATTCGCGTGCCTTTGATGTTGTTAGACTGGCCAGGCCTAGCAACAAGCTCACCACACGGATGCCTTCTTAGTTCCTTTATTCCAAACTTAAGTCAAGAAGCTAGGTTCAATCAGTTCATATGGTACATATCATACATACATCATACATGTGTCAAGCTTGTTACGTTTATAAACGGCACACTAACCTTGTACCTTTAGGCTCAGTGATCGGCTTCTTGGATCGAACGTTTGCATTTCTCATATCTAGAGCTCAAAAGTTTGAGTCCAAGTGTTTCGCGACGCACTTGAATCTCTCAAACCGTTGGCTCTGATACCAACTTGTAACACCCGACCTCCAAAGAGTCCGTTTTAAGTTAATTAAACATGCGGAAATTGGTCCCAGAAAATTTCATTAACGTTTAGCTTCCAAAATATGTGTTTCGTGTCAACCGACACTCAGAATGAAGTTTAACAATCCATTTACATAAACACATAATAAGAAGTTTCAAAATAATATTAACGCGTTAATTTCTACAAAAGAATCGCGTATGCAAGTCCCGTTCGATCCGTGTATGCCCTATTGATCACTTTAGCCTTCCGGTCCCGTAACACCTGAAAACACACTTTAGACATCCATTAGTTCATAAGAACTAAGTAAGTACACTCTAACATTTATTTCGGGTCTTTACTGGGGTTTAAACAGACTCAGAACGCGTTAAAACGACAATCGACAAATACTGGGAACAGGGCCCACCGTAACTTACGGTAGCCACCGTAAGTTACGGTGGCCCCAGCTCATGTTACGGTGGTATTTTTCTGCTGTACGATAGCATCAGTTCACCCAGAACCTACCGTAACTTACGGTAGCCACCGTAAGTTACGGTGGTACCTGCAGCATAGTCCATATTTTTGACCCGTTAAAGGTTGTTTCGCGTTCCCGAGCCACCCCTTTCGATCCCGATTGTTCCAAACATCTAGAAATAACATATTTCATCATATATGTGATTCCACGGAGTTTTCAACGAGTCTAACCCGACTCTTGGCAATATACCAAATTTTTTTATTATTTTGGTATTTAATTCCTTATTTAGCCATTTATGGTTCGTTTGTTCTTTAGAGCTTTTGACCGTCCCGACTACCATGGAACCGATCTATTATCACATATTGCATATGTTTGGTGAGTTCTTAGACCCAACCCATCCCATTTGCTTATCATAACGCAAATTTCCTTTTTATACCGAATTTGACCCTTATAGGATCAATCCCATTTTAATGAGCGTTTGCCATTCTTTCACGAACGACCGCTTTCCTTGGCGTTACCCAACGTTCACACACATTGCAAATCGTAGGGATAACCCTTTACCCTAGTGTTCACACACGATGTGAATCACTTTAATTCGGGTTGTCCTTTTCCCATTTCCATGGGACGGTCACGCACGTCGTGACTCGTTCTGTTCCACAACCATGTGTATAACACTAAAGTGTTATTTTCCTTTATGTTCACGCACGTCGTGAATCATTTGTCATAGAAGCTCACATACGGTGCAAGTCAACTATTTATCCTCTTTAAACGTGGTTTTCATTTTGTTTGAGCTTATGAGCACATGGTCACACACATTGTGACTCATGCCTTTACTTTGTTATGCTCAATTTAAAGAATGTCTTACCTTGAGTCCGGAAGGTTTAAGTGGTCAATCAAACGTGTTCCTTGCCGGTTCCCTTGGATCCGCTTGCCACACCACTTCCTATTACCATTTTAATGACCCATTTAACTCATAACATTCATTTAATCACACATATGGTCTATTTGACCATTTATCACCTTTAACCTACAATCTAGGCTTTCACATTGCACATTTCTTGCAATTAAGTAGTTCATTCATGTTTTTCATTTCATTGGAGCATTTAATCAAACACCTTATGTGCATAACTTAACACATTGGTTATTTACTAGCTTTTAAACATCATCAAGCTAGTTTTACACCTAAATCACATAACACACATGTGATTCATCAATTTCAACCAAATGTTATGCACCTAATCACATTTCTACAAGAATGAACATGGATTCTACAACTAGCAACTAGTTTACATGAAGAATCCTTAGTTTAACCTTCTAGTAACTAAACCCATTTCCATGGTTCATGTAACCTTCAATTAAGGAGCAATTACACATCTAGTTACCATAATACACACATACACATGATCATCTAGCACTATAACACTAGGGTTTCATGATTAGACCACCAATTTCTACACCCATCATGTGGGTGGCGATTTTTACACCTCAAGAACATCAAATAACACTTACTTGTAGCTCTTGATGTGAGAAGAATGATTTCTAGGGTTCAATTTCGGATCTTGCACTTGAATCACCCAACAATTTGAGCATGAGAAGTCAAAACCCTTCTTCTCCTCTTCCCTTGTGTGTGTAAACGTGAGTGAGGTGAATGAGCATACAATGCTCATCAAGATGTATGGCTTGCCATACATATCCATGTTCAAATTTCCTCAATTGGCAAGATCCACCCCTCTAGTATCATTTTTCATGTTTCCACCACTATTAACTAACTAGTAAATCTTCTAGTTAAGTCTTAAATATTTACAATATTTAACACATGATACATTAATTGTATTTTAATTACATAATACGAAATTCGGGTCGTTACACTTGAGTTTGCGGTATTCTGTTTAGGGTGCTAACTACTAATGTTGGCGTTTGGATGTGCATCGCTTCAGGTTAAAACAATCAGAATTGAATAACTAAACAATTGTAAAAATGATTATCAAGATGATTGTAAAATTACTAAACCATCATCTACAAAATTTGAATCACACTCATGCTCATACAAGGATGCATGATCATACCACATCTTAAGAAATCAAATACCATGTAATAAGCACATAGATCACATCTGATTTCACATCATACAAACATATTACCTGCCCACGACTAAGCATCTCAGATTTCTTCAGCTTTTTCATTGCAAAGACTTCTCCAGTAGTTTTAGCACGACATTCTGACCTGCATAATACAGTCAGAACATGAATACATTCAGTTCAACCAAATGATTCAAAATCAGAGCACCAATAACAAACACACACACACACACACACGTAGTTCTGGATCTATGTATTATTCATCAATCAAACTCTGCAAAAGTTCAAAATTATATGTTTCAAAGCTGTTGATTCGCCTCAAAACAGGTCAATATTATCAAAAAAATCACTAGTCATTACCATTTTGGCATTACAATTGAGTTTCACCAACACCAGTTGAATTGCAATCAGTAAAGAACTGCTAAAACATTGTTAACAGAATGATGAATGATCATAACTTCACATGACATCCTTCAAAAGATAAGCGTTTATACCTCGCCGAAAGCGCCTTTACCAATCAACGTCAAAAGCTCAAAATCATCAATCCCAATCTTATGCCTCTGCAACCTCATGTACTCCGTCTCCTTCTTCTCCAAATTCCTCAGCATCTGCTCTTCCTCCTCACTCGACACCTTCGCTTCAGCCGCCCTCCTCTGCAACGCTCGTCTCCTACAAACAAAATCAAACAATCATTCATAAACACATACTCTTAACCCTTCTCTCTGTTACATTTATAAACCCTCTTCGATCCACCATCATCGCCATCTTCAAGAACCTCAAGGTTTTCATCTGTTGTAATGGTGGTCATTTGGGATTAGGGTTTTGTTAAGGAGGAGCCGGGTAGGGTTTTGTTGGTGATGGTGTGGAGGTTCGGTGGCACTGTAGCCACCGACATAAGTTTTTAATAAGAATAGTAATTAATGTTAAATTAGACGTGTTTTGAAATAGAAGATGTGTGCTTTATGCTGATTCATTATGTCAAAAAGTCTTATTTTATTCCCTTTTAAAGCTGGAAATAGGCACAACTACCTTCACCAGAAAATGATTAGCAAGCTTCAGATGATAAACTTAATCACCATACACGTGTAAGTGAGAACCGTCTATTAACATCAATGGCAATCGATAAAGCTGATGATAACCTCACAAGATTTTGCCATGCAAATGTTAAACCAATTATAAGTTGTAAATTCATATGTAACATTAACAAATTTGTAACTTCTAGTTGTTCATATGTCTTTATATATTAAGTTTCCCACAAAATCACATGTCTAAAACTGTGTTATGGAAACCTAAACATCTTAATTTATGATAAATTCAAGATTCATTATCTAATTATCATGTCATCAACCTGTTCCAAACAAAAACCTTCCATCCCACAAGCTTTCTTCAACTCATTATATCTTTTACAATTAACCCTTTCATCTTCATCAACTTCAATTGTTTCGCGCGAAACCTGCTCTGATAAACCGCTTCGAACGAAGGTTCTCTTGATGTTCTTAGGAAAAGGCATATCCTATCATGAAATATACCGATGTCACATAGAAGCATATCGGTTCCATGACGTCCCATGACAGTTCCCAAAATGTTAACCTCATGAACGTTGCGGTTTGCAACACTAGGTACCCGAGCCCACCCCAAAGCTCCCGTCGGACCATCTTATCCGCCTTGTTGTCGATCTCCGACTTCCATCGCTCCATTTCTTTCAGTTCCTGCATACGAAGATCGTCTACGGTCATCAGCTCATTGATCGCTTTCACTACCTGCAATAAAAAAAAGCTCGATCATTAAAAAATAAAAGCAGCGACAGAACCAGAAATTTTTTAAATACAGTCTTTTCTACAAACTAAAACTAAGTAGTCCAACTTATCTTTTCTTTTTCTTAAAATGTAAAAGTCTCTATTTATATAAAATAATAACAAATTCCAGTGACTAGGATCAACAAACCCTTTTACCCAATGATTTCGAAACCGGACCGACCGGCCGGTCCGACCGGTTCGACCGGTTCGGTTCGGTGCTTTTGGACCGTTTTCCGGTTAACCGGCCGGTTCGCGCGGTCGCCGGTCCGACCGGAACCGGCGAACCGGGTTGAACCGGTTTTGTTTTTTTTTTTTTTTAATTTTAATAGAAAAATATTATTGGATATGGATTAAGAAACACCGGTTCGTTAATTTGGACTATATTACTTGAATAGTATGTATTTGGATGTTTAAACATGATATATTGTTTAAATTGTTAATTTGGTATGTATATGATATATTGTGTTAATTTGGACTATGTTTACTTGAATGATATGTGTTTGTAGTTTTATAATATTTAGAATTTTTTTATATTTTTTTAAATATTTATGACGTCATCCGGTTCATAATCCGGTCCGACCGGTCCGACCAGTGAACATCTAGGCCGTCCGGTTCGCTTTCCGGTCCGGTTTTGAAACATTGCTTTTACCATCTTTTAATTCCGCCCTTAAATCTGTTCAGGCTTTAGGAACACAACGTTCCGTAGCACGAAAACCGAACCCCAATTATCAAGAACTTTGGCTAGATCCACCCTTGATCTCGGTTACAACATTCATCACACATATCTGAACAAATTCATCATATGTCACATGATTTTTCCGGCTATTTCTCAACTTTAGTTTCAACCCTCAATCTGTGAGACCCTAAGAATCTTTTTAGCGTCGGCCACTGTAAAGTGTCCGTCTCTTCGGAGACGGACACGGTTTCTGGCAATGTCCATTTCCCTGAGCTTCTCCACCAGCTTCTCACTGCTGGACGGAGAATCTCAGGGAAGGAAGCCATAGAAGATAAGCACGGTGGCCGATGCTCGAGAAAGTATCTTCGGAAGACGGGGTCGTCTTCTGGGTTAGACGTGATTCCATCAGGGTTAAGTGGGATCGTCGTTTGACCCGATGATGGTGATGATGATGATGATGAGGATGATGAAGAACAAATGCGGGAATTCCTTAATGTATGGTTTGAGAATTTTGTATATTGAACAATCGTTGCATTATTTTTTGTTTGAAAGCCATGGATGATGCACAAGCTCTCCTGCTTTCTTGTGTTGTATAGCAGAAAATTTCAGTCATGGACGGTGATCTAATATTTATAGGTGTGACAATACTTAATATTACAAAAATAGGATAATGTTAATCCCCTTTCATAACTAAAATCCAATGTTTTAAAACCGGACGGGACAGTGAACCGGACGTCAGACCGGTTCACCGGTCGAACCGTATATAAAAACCGGATAAAATTATAATTATTTTTTATAAATATATGTAAAATTATAAAAAATAAAATTATATAAAAAATCAGTTCAACTGGTCCGGTTCCCGGTGCGGCCGCAGGTTCGACCGGTTCAACCGGTCTGACCACTGATTCAACGTGAAAACGGTTTTAAGCACCGGACCGGACCGGCCGATTTTCAAAAACCATGGGCATAACTACACACAGACACGCCACGATACACGACACGATAAGACACGATAACCTGACTTGTCAGACACGAACACAACACAAAAACTTATCGTCATTTTTCTAAAACACGAACACGAACCTGTTAAGAAACAAGTTACACGAAACGACCTGTTTAGAAACATGTTTAGTAACACATGTAATATCACATACTCGAGAATGAAAATAGAATGAAGAATTTCTACCTGGTGAGTGTTTACTGAATCGATCTTGGTGTTGTACTTTGATTAACCTAGTCAGTTGGTCGTGATGATGGTTGTGATACTATAATGAACTTGGTTGACCGGTCATGATGGTTGCGATGGTCACGATGGTGTCTTGTGTCTGCTCGTAATAGACGTGATGGTCGTCACCCACCTGGCCACCTGGTCGCGTATGCTCGGGAGTGGATATGGTGGCCGGTGGAATGGTCGCCTCGTGGAGGTGCCGCGGGTGGAGCGATCGCGTGGTGGAGTGGTCGGCGGTGGAGTGGTCGCGGTGGAGATGGTCGCCTGATGGAATGGTCGAGATGGTGGCTGTGAAGTGTGGGAGGGTTTCCTAAAAGTTGAGTGGCCCTGAGTGTATGGGAGGGCAATGGAAAGGTTTTGTTTAACTTTTGAATATATATGTATTTAATTATTTAAAAGTAAACATTTTAAACAGGTTATTAACAAGTCTTAATAAGTTAACAAATATTTAACCTGTTAAGACACAAATTTTATCGTGTCTTAACGTGTTGATCTGTTTAAGACACGAAACCTATTAAGCCCAACATGAAACTTGTTAATTTCGTGTCATGTCATGTTAACAGGTCCGTGTTAGAAATTATTAGCTCTATGCGTAACTAAAAAGTATTAACTTATTATATAAATATATTTTAATTATCAACTTGTATGTATAAGTGCTTAAGCAAAATTTACAACCATTTAATGCATTTACAACATTAATGAATCTTTTGATTTTTTAATTTCTAGCTTTATCATTTAACATAAAAATACTTTTATATCTTTTACAATTAGCTGTAACGTGTTTTTATTTTCAACTTTGACCCATATACTTTTCATATTTTATAAACTTTTGTTTTATGTTTCGGTTTACATTTTGCGAGTTATGAGAACCCCCCATCCCAATTTGTGAGATTCGAACCCATTACCTAATAGGGCATAAGTCTTATCCCACCGCCAAGATGTCACCGGGTATAGTATAATGCCTTTGGCATGAACTGCCTTATCTGGTTTTAATTCTTTTTTAACAAGATGATATTACATGCCTCGATATATGGACTATCTTCAAAAGTCAGTTTGCGAATATTCATGATGGAAGTTTGTTGTGTATTATAAATACTAGTTTTACTAGCTTTAGTAAACCCGTGTATTACACGAGTTAAATAAATAAAATATTAATATAATAATATTTATTAATATAAAATGATATTTTAACATATAATAAATAATAATATCAATTTTTTAAATTTTGTTTTTAAACTTTTTTTCTGAAAATAATAAAACAAATCGTATAAAAATATTATTTTAATAATTTTTCCATTATAACTCTCAAATTTGATTATTTATTGTTTTTAAAAAGTGACTTTTAAAAATACCAATTCTAAAAAATTTGTATTTTAAAAAAGTATGCTTTAGAAAAAATATATTATTTATAAAAAATTATTTATTTAGAAATAATATTTAATAGATTTATTTCTTAATTTATTAAATCTAAAAGTTATTAAGAAATTTATTAATATTAAGGTAATTATTTATATGGAGAGAGAGACGGAAAAAATTTGATGAGAATGATTGTGGTGCTGCCTCGTGTTATCTTAAGATACCTTTTTATTAGAGTAGGTAGATTGGTGAAATCAAGAAAATAAGAAGGAAACAGTTGTAATTGAGAACGTGGTCCACACACCAAAAAACAAAAGAAAGAGAATAACGCGTGGTCGCTTCACTTCGATGACTAGGATATAAGATGCATGAAACCTACAGTAGGTAAATATTGCTTCAGATACAACCTCATATCAAATACTACTTTTTAAAATAATTTTATTATTTGTCAATAAATCCCAAATCAATTTGTTTGCGGGAATGCATCTCATTACTTAAAAACTGAAAGTTATGAGTTGATTATCACTTGGTGTAATATATTTTAAATGGACCAGATGTTTTATCATACTGGATCTTTGGATGGTGGGTTTCTCTGTTAAGATGGATGACCCGAGTCACCAACTTTATTTGTGTTTTGCGTGAACGAGTAGGCCTTTTGCCAATGGATTTTCCCAAGTCACCGGGTTTATAGTATTCATTGTCTCAAATGCGATTGTAACGTGTCCAAGCAGATGCATGCATCATTTAATTTATTTGGATTTCTTAGTAAGCTAGAATTATGCTGGAATAAATTAAGGAGATTGTGGGGATGCCCAGGTTCCATGTTCATCAATTTTAGAAAATAGTAGTTTACGTGTTTTGTTTCTCTTTTAAAAGGGGGAGAGAAATACATAGAATTATAGAAAACAATGTTTTCAGAACCGGATCAGACGTCGAACCGGACGCCCTACTGGTTTGGTGGTCGGACCGGTCGGACCGTCGGACCGGATTTAACTATATTTTAATTATATTTATATATGTAATTAAATAGAAGTAATTTATATATGCTTTATATGTATTTTATAGTTATATATAAATTTAAGTATATTTGGGTGTGTGTGAATATATGTTTAAGATTATATTGAACACTTTGTCCCATTGGTGTGGGGACAAATGATGTTTGGTTTATAAGTAATTTTTTATCACTCTAGTGTATCCTTATGACATATTTTACCACAAGTACTACCGCGCGCAGGGGGGGGTGCAAAAATGGGGAAAAAAGTTGGATTTCCAGCGAACTCGTGTGTGCCCGCACGTGTCGGACACGAGCAGCTTCAAAACCCAAAACTTGTAAATTAATTCATAAAAGGTGTAAATTTATACATAAATTTAAATATATACATAAATTTGAAAATTTCTACAAAAGTTTGATCCGATTAATCCCGATTAATCCCTGGTCCTTACCTTACCGCCCGACTAGCGCATAGAGATTTTTATTACATTGTATATATACATATAGATATATATAATTCAAAATTCTCCGGTTCATCCCCTCATGAGGAATTGCCAAACCATTTGACTCTTATATATATATATATATATATATATATATATATATATATATTATATAGATATATATATAGATATATATATATATATATATATATATATATAGGAGAGTTCAAATGAAAACCGCTCTTTTAGTAGAAAACCAAGAAAACCATTTTCAACCAATCACATAATTTTCTTATTATTTTTTATTTAATAACTTTAAAGGGTGTTTGGTAATTTTATATAAACTAATTATAGTATTTATATGATGTTGACCCACTTTTATCTCATTTGTTAGTTTTTAATTGACATTGATTTAGTTTTCTTAAATATTATCAATTATTGTTTCAGAATCATCAGATGATCAATCATCAAGAATTCTACAAGTTCTAGGGTTTGCGATTGATCATGAACCAGGAGCTAGGTTGATGAAAAAATCACGAATCGGAATGAGCGGATAAAGAAGAACGGAACATGAAAGAGATACAAGCGAAGATTAATCAGGTTCAAACATTAAGATTGCTCATGTATGTAAATATACAATGATTAGAGCAGCAAGATTTATGAGTCAGAAAGAAGATCGAAACATCAGGGTTTGATCGAGCAAGAAAAGGGAATAGGACAACAACGAAAGACATGGGTTCGATGGTTATTTTGCCACCATGGATGGGTTCATTTTTTCTTGTTATGAGTCTTGAAGCTTGAACATTTGATCTGCAGATGAAACAAAATATGAAGACGATGATTCCAATGGCAATATATAACATGGGTTACATATACGTAATTTGGCTGCATATAAGTAACTTGGGTTACATATATGTAACAATACTCTTCTTCATCGTCTTTTTTTTTGAATACATACATGTAAATGTGTGCTTACGTAAACATTACACATGGTTACATATACGTAAGCTTGAACATTTGGTTATTTTTGCCACCATGGATGGGTTAATTTTTGTTGTTATGAGTCTTGAAGCTTGAACATTTGATCTGCAGATGAAACAAAATATGAAGACGATGATTCCAATGGCAATATAAACCTGGGTTACATATACGTAATTTGGCTGCATATAAGTAACTTGGGTTACATATATGAAACAATACTCTTCTTCATTCGTCTTTTTTTTGTTGAATACATACATGTAAACGTGTGCTTACGTAAACATTACACATGGTTACATATACGTAAGCATATATGTGAACATGGTTACATATACGTATCTTATATGATGTTAGATGGGAACATGTAATCTATACCTGGTACATATACATAAGTCAGTAAATGAGTCTATATATGTGTACACTTGCAAGTTCAGTAATATGTATGTACTGGTATATGGGTTACAATTATATATACGTAAATATAAACTATTGTATGATAAATATTATACTGCTTATATGCGTTTCGTTATCATCAAATGAAGAATATGACCTTGACCGATGTTCTAGTTATAGTGTTATTGAATTGGATTTTGTTATTTCCAGTGATTGATGATTAAGATGAGAGAGGCAAGAGATATTTTAGGAATGTTGTTACTTAAAGTTGGAAGTTATGAAAGATAAATTATATAGTTTACCCATTTACCCTTAAACACAATAAATGAACCCATAAATTTTAATTATTTTACTAAATAACACTAATCAATCTCAACCATTGATTATATACATCAGGGTTATAAATTGGTTTTCTTAGTTTTCTACTAAAACATGGTTTTTTCTTGAACCCTCCCCTATTATATATATATATATATAGGGAAGGGATCAAATGTAACTCTTGTTTATTGCGATAACTCATTAACCCAACTAGTGGTCCACAGCAAGCCACGTCACCATTGTAACTTAGCGTTACAGTGATAAAACTAATGGTCCAAAACGAACGTTAAAAATTTTTAAAAAAATATAGCAAGACTATACTCAATTTAAAAATATTAAAAAGATCTATTTAATGATGTAATTTTTTTTAAAAAATAACATTATACAAAAAAGTTAAAAACTTTTAGAAAAGGGGTGGAGTTTTTTAAAAATGAGGAAAAATTTAAAAATTGTTACATCAGTGGTGTAACGCGGGTAAAAGTTAGTTACACTGCTGTAAGTGTTCGCTACATTAGAGTTAACGCGTTATCGCAATAAACAAGGGTTAACAAAGGAATATATATATATATATATATATATATATATATATATATATATATATATATAATATATATATATATATATATATATATATATATATATATATATATATCCTTCTATTGTAAACCCTAATTACACAACAATCAATATACAATACATAATTACAGACACATAAAAATTGTTTATCTTGGTACACTACAAAGAAGAAGACCTTAGCGGCGACATTTGTCGCCACTAATAAGCAGGTTTTTCGCCGCTACAAGTTTTGGCGGCAACTTGTCGCCGCTATGTATCGCCGCTAATACTTTATTTTTCATTTTAAATATATTTTTATTTTTTCTAAATTTCAGTTTTAAAAACCATATATACATGTATAAAATAAATCCAGATTTCACCAATAACACAACTATACTTTATTAACGAAATATACTATTAACTACTTAAACTACTTAAACAATCCACAAGTACACAAGTTTTAAGTATGTTAACTACTTAAATATTAAATGTAGTTAAAACAAACTTAAACTACTTTATATGAGCCGAACTAATATTACCAAATGAATTGAAACCATCAGCTGCAAGTCCTAGTCAATGTTTCGGGGTTCCCTCAAGAAGGTAGGATACTTTATATCAAAATCTTTCCATGAAGAACCATCAAAAGGATGACGCACCATACCATCTTCTGATCGTCCGGTATTATGTCAAATAATATCTTTTGTAGTGTGCCTTGAAGAATACAAACGTCATAGTCTAGGGGTTAAAGGAAACCATAGGTAACACCTTGCGAGGTAATTTCCTACCCATTGTATTTGTATCGACCCACCGACTCTCATTATAAACTGGACAATTTTGCGACAATAGATTTTCTGCCCAGAAAAAAGCACAGTCATATCTACACACGTGTATTGACTCATACCCTAAACTGATCTTCTTTAATGTCTTGTTGGCTACATAATGTAAGGCCCCGATCCCGGGCACCTCACAGTTGGTCTTTCATCGCACATAAACATATATTTTACAACTATTTTAAATAGACATCGCAGCGGAAACATTCGAAAGAGGCATCTCATTTCATCATAAAAGCTTTTGGAAAGCGATACATCATTAGTCAATTACAAAATAGTCATAAACAGTGACTTTTAGTGGCAAGAGGATTCCTTAAGTAATCCCGTTTATTTGAATCCTCAACAAACACCATTTTGTTTTCTAAATACATTCAGCAATATGTATTACAAAAATATTAACAAAGAATGCCATCCCAAAAGAGCTGAGTAGCCGCCTCGTGCCATCCTCAGCAACACTACCTGCCAACTGGAAACACATAAAAAGTCAGCGTTGCTGAGTGAGTTCTAGTTTTATAATTAAACATACTTTTCTTTCATTAAAACCGTTCTTACATACATGCGATCATACAACATACGTACACGCAGATAATATTATTATTATCTTCATTGTTCGTTTATTAGCTTTCATTCGTGTACCGTTCCTCGTTATCATTCACGTTCGTTCATGAACTCTTTCTTTCGTTCATACGTTTCTTATATTCATCATACATTCATTACGTTCGTTCGTACGCTCGTTACATTCATTCATACGTTCCATACGTCGTGTGTACGTTCATTACATTCGTGACATGTACAATACCCCGATCATTGTGCACTACTACTGGTGCTGGACCTATGGTAATCAACCACGAACGTTGTGCACTACTGCTGATCTAGTCACCTAGGGTAGGTACATGCACCACTTATCTTTTCACTTCATTCTGGATCAATGCCATATGCTATACCCCAAACATTGTGCACTACTGCGGGTGCTGGACCTGTGATGATCAATCACGAACGTTGTGCACTACTGCTGATCCAGTCACCTAGGGCAAGCGGTAAAGATCCCATACATATGGTCAATCACAAAGACTGACCCCAATGTGCATCCTTCGGGGTAGCTAACCCGCACACCGTTGAGCTAATACCTGCCAGGGTGTGCACCTCCATACATTTGCTTGCAAGCCTTTTCTTACATTCATTCGTTCATTCATTAATGCATGCATTCATTCATCATGTTCCTCTTTCATTATCTTTCACTTTACATTTCTTACTACTTTCGTTTCATTCATTAATTAACACGTAAAGTCATGGAAAGATAAACACATATCGAAAACAAGGAACATCGATATTTACAATCATCAGTCATTACCATCATATAGGGCTACATCGTACTCATCATACGTACATCATGCATATACTTACAATACTATCTCTCTCCTTGTACACAAAAGCCCTATTTGGGTGATTGGACATACTCCAGTCGCATGGCCTCCACGCGACTGGATCATACGATTGAGCAACTATGCGAATGGGAATACAATCATGCGAATGGACCTCCTATCGTACGAATGAACACTATGCGAATGGCTTCTATACGACTAACCCTCAGTCGTGCGACTGAACATCTATGCGACTGGACCTATGCGACTGAGCTCCCAGTCGCATGACTTGTCGTGCGACTAAATCCCAGTCGTGCGACTGAGCCTCAGTCGTGCAATTGAACCTCAGTCGTCCCTTAGTCGTGCGACTGGCCCTTCAGTCGTCTAGCCCTAACTGGGCAGCGACTGGAGTTCATCCCGAACAGCAGCCGCGACATACGGCCTTCAAACTCTTCCAAACTCATTTCCAGCCCAAATTAGCCCTCCAAAACCTTAAGGAATCATATTAGGACATCATACAAGCACATACAAGTCCGAAATCGCACTCTAAACACATTACATGCAATTACACCTAGATGGGTCAAACTCATACATTTCAAAAGCGGGTTTATATATGTTCCAGCCCCAAAATCATATGAAAACAAGTAAGTGAGGGGTCCTAGAACTCACACAAACAAGAAGAAAATGAAGAACTTCATTTGGACTAGTCACTCGACAAGTTTCGAGCCCGAATCACCACTTTCTCTCTTTTTCTCTTTCTCTCTTCTTTCCCTCTCTGCTCTTCTTCCCTACTGAAATTTGCAAGTGTGGGGAGGGGAGATGGCTGTCCCTCCTTTATAGCTACAGCTCAGTCGCCCGAGCTCCAGGCGACTGGGCCTTCAGTCTCCCGATCACCATGCGATTGGACCCTCCAATCGTGCGATTATCATGCGTATGGAGCTCCAGTCGTGTGAGCTCCATGCGACTGAGCCTCCAGTCGCATGATACTCCAAAAAGTCAAACTTCCGGGTGTTACACATAATGAGGAGAGGAAATTTTGTTACCTTCAAGATGTGAATACTACAACAACTCAATGAGCTCCTCAAATGAGCTATTAGTCCATTTATTATTCATATTGATATGCATAAGCTTTGCTAAAAAGTCAAGGGAAGAAAACTTAGTACAACCAGGATATAATTCTGATTGAACTTCCTCTAATAAGTCCTTAAATCATCACGAACACCAGTACTCTCTTCCATAATGTCTTCAATGGTGTCGGCCATTTTGTTTGCTGGCTCAACATCAGCTATAACTACAACTTCAGGATTTAAACTTTCATTATGATAGATCCAATCCTTGTACGCTCGACACATGCCCTATATTTCTAAATGATATTTCATTTTAACCCATCTTAATAATACAGTATTCGGACATTTCACACACGGACATATAATCTGGTCATATTTGTCGATATGTTTTTCGCTCATATTGATAAAAGAGTTGAGTCCTTACTGATACTCGAGTGATCTACGATGTGGATTAATAAGTCAACTTTTATCAATAGACATGATTATAGAACTGCAATATAATTTAGGATTTAAGTGGATGAATATCTATCCACAAAACATGAATAAAAACTAAGGCAATGGATATAGAATTCAAAACAGTAGGATGTTATACCCACTTTTTGAATACTTTATCTCATATATGAACGTGTATTACATAATTATTTGTTTAAGAAAAATTTGGCAGCATTTGCTCTTAGCTCCCAAGTATATAGAAATATATACCCAAGGAGCAAAGAAAAATGACAACCAAATCTTTCTTACACAAACAATCAAGTAATAAATATTCATATCCTAAATGAGATAAAATATTTCAAAAAGCAGTTTCAAAATGGGGACAATCCAAAATTGATTACTAAATCAATTTCGGGTGGGTATTTATAAGCTCTTGTTGATTGGAATAAAGTTACGAAACCCAAAAGCTAATAATACACAACAATTAAAATTATTAAAAAAATCAAATGAAACTTGAAATTCTTTAAATGAATTACAACATTATTGCAATTGTTTCAAGTAATTTCATGTTTCATTTGATCATTTAGGTATTTTTTTTTTGTTTATTATATCTAACTATTTTTGTTTCTTATAAAGTTAAGTTTCAACTTACATTAGTGGAATGTTATTGAATCATATAAATAACTTTTAATCAACCAAGTAAAAATCAAAATCTAAACATCTTTCAACCATTTAAAAAAATGTACATGAAATACGTAAATATATCTAAACAATTTTCAACTAAATTTTAAGTAACTAAATACCAAATACATCTACTTCAAACCTACAACATACATAAATATATTTCTAAACTAAGCGTAAATTACATATACTAATATCATCTTAATATTCACCATCTTGAGCTAGATATAGTACCCAACTACATATGTTTTATTTAACCAACTAAACATCAACATCTAAACATCTTTCAACCAATTAAACAAAAAGTCTAGATCAAATACCCAAATACACCTAAACTCAACTAAAATTTAAGCATCAAATTCTATTTATCAAATCCATAACAAGTACTCTACATCAAATGCCCAAAATATATAAATCTATCTTACTAGTTTATCATCTTCAATACTTTTCAACCATACATTAACATAAACAACCACATCTAAAAATTACACAAATCCTACTAAAAATTATGTTCAACCTACTAAATATACAAATCTAAACATGTTTTATCTATACATTAACATAAATAAACACAAAATTTGTGTTTAAACAAAAAAAAATACCTTCTAATTTGTGTTGAAAACTAAAGGTATTAGCGGCGACGGTGGTCAAGATCACCGGCAACAACGATGACGGTGGTGACCGGACTTTGAGGATGACGTTGAGGGGGTGGTGGTCAACTAAGGGTGATAATCTGATGTGCTTCAAATTATACATAAAAATCCTATCAAAAGCACATCAATTATTACTCATATCTCCCTTAAAATGATGAGTATGTACTTAAAAATATTAAATTGTGTTTGCAGGTGTTTAAAAGGGCAATGTAACATCCCGTATTTTTATAAAACGATTAAGTTTAATACGTACTAATTCCAATAATTACAAAAATTATAATAATAATAATAATAACAAATAATAATAATAACAAATAATAATAATAACAATAACAATAATAACAATAATAATAATGATAATAATAATAATAATAATAACAATGAATTATAAAAAAAATGTATAAAAATTTAATTTATAAAGTCCAGGGGTTGTTTTGTTATTTCTGAAACTTTAAAAGAAACATTATTACATAAAATGTTAACTCCGAAAACCACAGGGACCAAATGTGTAAAATGTTTAAAACTTACCCCATTCCCCCGTCGACCCTTCTCGCCGTCCGGCCACTATTCCGGCCAAAACTCCGGCGATTCCAAACACCAAAAATACGTGGTTTCAATTCAAACAAAGGCTCCCGACAGCATCGCGTGGAGGATTCGAACTCGGGGGGCCACTTCAATTTGAATAATACAATCGAATTGAGTGCGATTATCTACCTAACACACTCGGCCGAAAGAAACCACCACGATCACCACTAACGCCAATAATTCGTTTAATTAATTGAACCTGAACGACTATATAACTGATCCTAATCGTGTGCAACTTTCAATTCCATCTAAAACACACAAAACAAACGATTTCAATCATCATCTTCCATCGCGACCTGCAACTGTTCGAACACCGTCTTCAGTGTTTCAAAACTCAAATTAAACAGAGGGCTTTTGATCATAAGCATCACTTAAAGCTACCTGTACAATTAATTTGATTATAATCAAAGTTTGATCATCATTTGGTTTCAAGTAAAGTCGCGACCTGTTCTTGATCATCTATATCATCAATTCGATTCGAATAAGGTAATTAAACACATCTATATACTCGGTTTAACATGGTGATTAAAAGCCCTAAGCTTAATTTGGTTATTAACAACGGATTGATCTTCAATTTGCATCAAATCGAATTAGGGTTCTTCGGGATTTGGGGGTGTCTGGAAACAGTGTTAAAATTTAATTAAAACCGTGTTTATTCGTGGATTGGGCTTGGGTTCACCGGTTTGGTGCATGTGTGTGGGTGCTTGAGGTCCCGGGTTCGACCCGGGCAACCTCCTTTTTATTGTTTTTATTTTTTTAAAAGCTTTATAAATACTTTAAAAATATGGAAAATTCTCTAAAAATTATAAAAATAGATTTTATTAATTTTCCTTATTTTAAATCTTACAAAATAATTTTCTGTAAATTTATTTATTTAAAAACTTTAATAGATTTTTATAAAATATTATTTAAAAATATTAAAAATACATATTTTATAAAATAAATTCTAAATCAAGTTTAACTATGAAATAATCATGAAAATCATGAAAATTATATAAATATTATTTATAAATATTATAAATAATTATTTCTATAAGATAAACGCTATATTATCTTTAAATATATTTTATAAATTCACAAATTATTTACAAATAAAATTGTGGGTTATTTCTTGTAAAATATATTTTAACTAAAGATATAGATTAATACCTTATTATTAATCAAAATACTATAATTGTAATTATCCTTATTTGTAATTATCTTTGGATAATTATAAATTATATAATTAAACTACATCATTTTTATATTTAATTCCAAAAATATATAAATACACTTATGAAATCCTCCTAATGGAATCAAAATGCAAATAAATACTTTGTAAACTTAATACCTATTAAAAACCCCATAATTCTAATCATTGATTTAACGTTAATTTCAAACTTAATCTTGTAAACATATATACATCCATTTGTGTACGTGTCACGTGTTAAACCAAACCAACCCGAATCTTACCAAATATATTTATTCGCAATAAACACATTTTAAAGACTTAGTTACAATTAATAATAGGTATTGATCGTGCTTGATCGTGCATTGCTTAATTCTTTGAAGTGCTTGTTCAAATACATTACATCAATTCAAGGTGAGTTCCGTGGCCCCTTTTTATGCTTTTATAATTGTTTCAATGTTTTTCAAACTTGGGGGAAAAGTATGCTCACCCGTTTTCGATGCTGTACACTGTATATTTTGTTTTCATACTTGGAATCAATGTGATACTATTCTTATATTCTAATACATACATGGTGTTATTCTATTCTTACAACCATTAATTCCGGGTTAGGAACCAACGGATAGGTATTGGTAGTACTACTGGGTTGACACCCCCACCCTTCGACGATTGGTTAACTTGCGAGTTACCAACACAGCTGCCAGCAATCCGGCCAAGGGTGAATATATTCCGACAGATTTATATGCATAACGTCATTAGGTTTGGTTGTCTTAAACACATGTTATGTGGTTTGTGCTTGCAGTATGATTCCATATCAAATTCTATACAGCATCAAATGTTTTAAATTTAAACCTGCGGAACTCACCAACATTATGTGTTGACATTTTTGAGCATATCTTTTCAGGTGAACATAATCAAAGAGGATAGCTAGTGCAGATGCTTTAGCAGAGACCTCAGGATTTCAATAGATTTGCATATGTAATATTTGTCATTTGTTTCCATATTTGGAACATTGTGTATTTGGATTCAGAATCAATAAGACTATGATAGTCGTGGAACTGACTAACCACGACACAAGTCACCATTGTGTCGGGGGACGTCATGACACGAAAAGTTTGCATGTATTATATCTCTGTATTTATACCAAGTGTTATGACGATCCCGTCCGTCGCATCCTCGTGTTTCCGCTCTAAGCGAGGGTGTGACAGATTGGTATCAGAGCCTTGGTTATAGAGATTTAGGTGGAGAATTCGACCTAGACTATAACCTAAGAACCTTCATATAGAATGCATGCTAGGGATTGTGTGCATTTGATTTTACCTAAATGTCTTTCATGATTTGTGTGACACATAGACCCCTGTATTCTGGATTTCCTGGCAAAAAGCCCTCGGGCTAAGGCAAGCATATCGTATATATCTCATTGCGAGACCTGGTATGCTTACCTGGGGATTTCTGGGATGAGTGATAAACTATGGTCAATACACAAAACTACAAGGCAAATGGGTCAAATATATTAAGTCTATGAACTTAATATACAGGTATATTCCTATATACCTAATAATCAACAAGTATGTTCCTACATACCTGATTATATACATGTACACGTGTTATCTGAACATCCCGGGGAAGACATTATTACTCTTAGTCTTTCTCCATGGGATACTTTTATACTAAGAACTTTACGCTTGTATGCGCACAACATCATATTATTAGGGAACTTCGGTGATCACGCGTAGCGTCGATCTCGGATATTGAATCCGACCCTATCATAGTTATGACTGAAATCCTGAAAGTATGACGGATATGCAGTTATCATTAGACTTAATGTGCTTATATGCTTATTTGCTATTACATGCTATTATTGGAATACTGGCTCATGGACATAAGGACATTACATTATTTGTGCTTGATGAATCTAAATAATACTATGATGTTAACTTGAGGTAAGTGAAGCTAAGGGTGATCATGCAAGGTAAATTATCATTACGGGTGCACACGTAATTGTAATTCACCATGCATAAGAAGTCTAGCAAATCTTACCATGAGATAACGATCATGAGTATCACACGTTTCTATTCTATACCCTAGGGTGCTAGGGTCATAATTCTAGTAAGTCCTTGTTGAAGGCAATCAAACAATATAAGTCCTTGTTGAAGGCAATCAAACAATATAAGTCCTTGTTGAAGGCAATCAAACAATATAAGTCCTTGTTGAAGGCAATCAAACATTATAAGTCCTTGTTAAAGGCAATCAAACATTATCAACATTTACTCAAGTCCTGTCCTACTAAGAGCCTTCATGTTAAGTGATGCTAAGGATAAACGGATGTCACGTAACTGGTTTAGGCATCGTTCTAGGTATACCACGGATGTGGTGGGAACGCTGCGGGGAACCCTATATATAAGCATCCTTGGTATACCAAGAATGTGTTTAAACTGGGCTACGTGATGATCCCGATTGACTGAGGCATGGATTGGTTTGGTTGTAAACTATACGTATACGCTTTGTGGATCTTGTTACGTCACATCAAACTATTTACACTTTGGAAATGTTTTCTCTACAGTCATCAATTCCCGTGTGGACCGATGTATAGGTTTGTCTGTAGCCATTTATGTACTGGTAAAACCACTTATACATAAGTTGCGGTAGCTCACATCAAACTTATATTACGTTATTCTTTGGAATGATGCTAAGGAAAATTAAGATGTTATGTAACTAGTTTAAGTATTATTCAAAGTATATCGTGGATGTGGTGGGAACGCTGCGGGGAACCCTATATATAAACATCACCGGTATACTAAGAATGTGCTTAACTAGGCTACATAATGATCTTGATGGACCGAAGCATGGGTTATTGGAACTTGATAAGTAGAACCACATGTGATTCTTTTTATACTTTGATTCCTATCAAAGCACACCCAAATCTTAAATCATAGTCAAGGCATTGCGTGCCTAAATTAAATAATTTTCAAAATGAGCTTTGACTCGTTATTCGTGGTTTTCAAGATCTCGATAAAGTCTATGCCTCACCACCCAATACATGCAATGTTGGAAGAGTGGGATGAGTATCTGCTTATCGGAACGCATGTCTTCAACAAAGATGTGGGTGACTTAAAACTTTAGTTAGTTAACGTACTCGCTTTGATTTACGAATCAAACGTTTACATACGGAACATATCATTATTATTATACCAAATTCCCGATGGTCGTTTCCATGTTGTATAGCTCATATTACCCAAATCTCATAAAATATCTTAATGATATTTCAAAATGTCTACTCGTCAAAACATACCCTGATCTGGAAACTCTAGTCGTAAGATTGTTACTATTATAGCACGTGAGTTATACCAATCCTCCTAAATCATCTGAATCAAGACGTGAACCCTGCTCAAATCTCTATTTGTCCTAACCCTCCACGTGCTTGTAACTACAAGCATTTCAGTTCTTGCAACCCCACTATGTTCAGTGGAACCGAAGGAGCTACCGGATTAATACAGTGGTTCGGAAGCTTCGAGAACACTTTCCTAAACACCGAATGGCCTTCAAAACTTTAAACCGTTACTTATGGTTCTCTAATCCTCTTAAGGATGTATCCCATAACTAAGAACAGGCAGTGCTGTAGAAAGAATTCCTACATCACGGGGTACTTTGTCTAGGCAAAGTGTAAATGGTGATTTGATTCGATCATTGAATTCATTTACTTAACTCGAAACTCTTGAGATGAGCTATCACTGATAAGTACGTGTGTCTTCAATAAAGTTATGGCTAACCTCATATCTTGAGAAGTCCATGAATTCCCTTCGATTGTGAATCGAATGTTCACATCTCATTGTAATGTCGAATCATTCTTGTCCTTGATTTCGTCTTCCTGATTTAAATTATTCAAGATTTGAACACCATCATAACAAATTCTGCAATCTCGAATTTCGATCTTAAGCTTGTAAGCACGATCTTTCCTTCGTTATACTAATGTAACTTTAATTTTTCCGAATTCCTAATTGATATTAATTTCCTTTCGTCGTTAAGTCAAGCTTCATACTGCTTGCACCGTGGGAAATGCAAGAGTTTGCAAGTCAACCTATGACTAAGAACACTCAAATCTCCTAAATGATTCTATCTCATCCAAGCAGGGGAGATTCCTTTACTTTGATGATTCTCTATTACGATAAATGGTTTTCCATTTGTTTGTTTTGTGAAATTTCATCCTCTGGATTAGGGTGACTTCCTTATCTTGAGGATTGACTTCAATTATTCTCATTGAAATTTACATTTCACAAATGACATGATCTCACCAAAATAGGATCGAAACCCGTATTTTGGTGACAAATGTCAACCCTCGATTGTTTTCTTGTTATTATCAAGATAAGCATGAATTCCATACCTTGATGACTAAATCTCAACTCTTGATCTTCAACTTACCATGGTTATAATCAAGTAATGAGAAGGATGAAGTACCTTGAAGGATGAACCGATGTTGGTAATTCGACCTACCAAGCCAAAGCATGATTTCTGAACCTGAAAGGAGACTCGATCGTATTAAGTTGATTTGGATTCCAAGCTTGGAGCACTTAAAATTCTTAAATCAATTTCTCCCTTTATCCTCGTATTTTGACCTAGCTATATGGAATATTTATTCCATTCATTTTGAGTTATCATCAAAACGTGATTGTGCGATAATAGCCTTCCTAAACAATCCCTCTGCTGAAGATATTATCAACTCATGAACATGACTTTTGAGTCATATAAATGTTCTCAGCTGAACTCATGGTTTGTTGAACTGCGTATGTAAACTTACTTAGATATTGCTACCTTGCAAAACATGTTTACAAATACCTTTCCTATTATTCGCATCACTCCTTGAACCGCTTTTGAATCCTTAACCTTGAAAATCATTAAATTCTATCTTGGATTTGAACAACAAGACTTTAAAAGAGAAGTTCTGGAGAGAGTTACCAGCAAAGATAGGAATTACTTTTGAAGACTGAGTTATTTGGAGCCAAAAACATTCTTAATATATGTTGAACCCGTGTTCAGTAAAGATGGGGAGGAAATTGGTGTTAATTACATGGGCATGGAATCACTGATCAGGTGAAAAAGAGAGAAAAGATGGCAAAACTAAGGGAAGAAATAGCTGTACAGAAGGCCAAGGAGACAGAACTCAATAAAACTGTTCATATTACAGAGGAAACGATGAGAGCAAAACAAATGCTAGCAACCATGTCCCACGAGATAAGATCTCCAGTATTAGGGGTCGTTAGCATAGCAGAATTCTATCAACAACAAAACTTGAAAAAGATCAGAAAACAACTTTTAAGTGTCATGTTGTCTTCTGGTGATCTAGTCCTTCAACTATTAGTGACATCCTCGACTTTTCCAAAGTTGAATCAGGAGTTATGAGGTTGGAGGCCACAAAATTTAGGTCAAGAAGAGGTGATGTCCTAGTGGAGGTCATTGGTGATGCTTTACGGATTAGACGAATTCTCACCCACTTGATCAGCAATGCTATCAAGTTTACCCACCAAGGAAAGGTTCAGAGTAATCTTCACGTAATAACAAACCCATTATCTCACAACGTCGAGAAATTAACCTGCATCTGTTTCAAATATTCGTACACCGTGGTATGACGTTAAAACATCAATCGTTATTCTGAATGATTGATTCATTTTCTGTTTTAATAATATTCTTAACCATCATTGTGAACACATTTCAAGATCTTCGCATAGCGTATTATTCTTAGACCGATGGTTGGTCAAAGGAGAAATACATATTCACAAGATATGCGTTAAGGTCATTTCATATGGTGACGTTTGGGATTCTTAAAATCCAACGGATAACTTTTCTTATCATTGCTGGTCTTTCAATGATTTCTAGACTTCACCTTGTCACGAAATTATGTTCTGGAAATTATGATTATAAGTCTAACATACCATGGTAACTCGTCATTGTGTTCTAACATTCCATATGCCAAATCTCAAAGAGAATCCCGCGATTCTCTGGAAGAGTTCGATTGGCATACATTACGTCAAGAATCTTGTAAAAGATTCTATACAAATGAAATAAAGCCGGATACCTATTGTCAAAGTCCGTTGGGAATCTAAAAGTGGCCCAGAGTTCACCTGGGAACGTGAGGACCAAGTGAAATCCAAGTACCCATATCTTTTCGTTTCAGTCTCCTCGTGATTAAAATTTCGGGACGAAATTTCCTAAAGCAGGGGAGACTGTAACATCCCGTATTTTTATAAAACGATTAAGTTTAATACGTTACTAATTCCAATAATTACAAAAATTATAATAATAATAATAATAATAACAAATAATAATAATAACAAATAATAATAATAACAATAACAATAACAATAATAATAATGAAAATAATAATAACAATGAATTATAAAAAAAATGTATAAAAATTTAATTTATAAAGTCCAGGGGTTGTTTTATTTCTGAAACTTTAAAAGAAACATTATTACATAAAATGTTAACTCCGAAAACCACAGGGACCAAATGTGTAAAATGTTTAAAACTTACCCCATTCCCCCGTCGACCCTTCTCGCCGTCCGGCCACTATTCCGGCCAAAACTCCGGCGATTCCAAACACCAAAAATACGTGGTTTCAATTCAAACAAAGGCTCCCGACAGCATCGCGTGGAGGATTCGAACTCGGGGGGCCACTTCAATTTGAATAATACAATCGAATTGAGTGCGATTATCTACCTAACACACTCGGCCGAAAGAAACCACCACGATCACCACTAACGCCAATAATTTGTTTAATTAATTGAACCTGAACGACTATATAACTGATCCTAATCGTGTGCAACTTTCAATTCCATCTAAAACACACAAAACAAACGATTTCAATCATCATCTTCCATCGCGACCTGCAACTGTTCGAACACCATCTTCAGTGTTTCAAAACTCGAATTAAACAGAGGGCTTTTGATCATAAGCATCACTTAAAGCTACCTGTACAATTAATTTGATTATAATCAAAGTTTGATCATCATTTGGTTTCAAGTAAAGTCACGACCTGTTCTTGATCATCTATATCATCAATTCGATTCGAATAAGGTAATTAAACACATCTATATACTCGGTTTAACATGGTGATTAAAAGCCCTAAGCTTAATTTGGTTATTAACAACGGATTGATCTTCAATTTGGATCAAATCGAATTAGGGTTCTTCGGGATTTGGGGGTGTCTGGAAATAGTGTTAAAATTTAATTAAAACCGTGTTTATTCGCGGATTGGGCTTGGGTTCACCGGTTTGGTGCATGTGTGTGGGTGCTTGAGGTCCCGGGTTCGACCCGGGCAACCTCCTTTTTATTGTTTTTATTTTTTTAAAAGCTTTATAAATACTTTAAAAATATGGAAAATTCTCTAAAATTATAAAAATAAATTTTATTAATTTTCCTTATTTTAAATCTTACAAAATAATTTTCTGTAAATTTATTTTATTTAAAAACTTTAATAGATTTTTATAAAATATTATTTAAAAATATTAAAAATACTTATTTTTATAAAATAAATTCTAAATCAAGTTTAACTATGAAATAATCATGAAAATCATGAAAATTATATAAATATTATTTATAAATATTATAAATAATTATTTCTATAAGATAAACGCTATATTATCTTTAAATATATTTTATAAATTCACAAATTATTTACAAATAAAATTGTGGGTTATTTCTTGTAAAATATATTTTAACTAAAGATATAGATTAATACCTTATTATTAATCAAAATACTATAATTGTAATTATCCTTATTTGTAATTATCTTTGGATAATTATAAATTATATAATTAAACCACATCATTTTTATATTTAATTCCAAAAATATATAAATACACTTATGAAATCCTCCTAATGGAATCAAAATACAAATAAATACTTTGTAAACTTAATACCTATTAAAAACCCCATAATTCTAATCCTTGATTTAACGTTAATTTCAAACTTAATCTTGTAAACATATATACATCCATTTGTGTACGTGTCACGTGTTAAACCAAACCAACCCGAATCTTACCAAATATATTTAATCGCAATAAACACATTTTAAAGACTTAGTTACAATTAATAATAGGTATTGATCGTGCTTGATCGTGCATTGCTTAATTCTTTGAAGTGCTTGTTCATATACATTACATCAATTCAAGGTGAGTTCCGTGGCCCCTTTTTATGCTTTTATAATTGTTTCAATGTTTTTCAAACTTGGGGGAAAAGTATGCTCATCCGTTTCGATGCTGTACACTGTATATTTTGTTTTCATACTTGGAATCAATGTGATACTATTCTTATATTCTAATACATACATGGTGTTATTCTATTCTTACAACCATTAATTCCGGGTTAGGAACCAACAGATAGGTATTGGTAGTACTACTGGGTTGACACCCCCACCCTTCGACGATTGGTTAACTTGCGAGTTACCAACACAGCTGCCAGCAATCCGGCCAAGGGTGAATATATTCCGACAGATTTATATGCATAACGTCATTAGGTTTGGTTGTCTTAAACACATGTTATGTGGTTTGTGATTGCAGTATGATTCCATATCAAATTCTATACAGCATCAAATGTTTTAAAATTTAAACCTGCGGAACTCACCAACATTATGTGTTGACATTTTTGAGCATATCTTTTCAGGTGAACATAATCAAAGAGGATAGCTAGTGCAGATGCCTTAGCAGAGACCTCAGGATTTCAATAGATTTGTATATGTAATATTTGTCATTTGTTTCCATATTTGGAACATTGTGTATTTGGATTCAGAATCAATAAGACTATGATAGTCGTGGAACTGACTAACCACGACACAAGTCACCATTGTGTTGGGGGACGTCATGACACGAAAAGTTTGCATGTATTATATCTCTGTATTTATACCAAGTGTTATGACGATCCCGTCCGTCGCATCCTCGTGTTTCCGCTCTAAGCGAGGGTGTGACAGGCAAGTTGGACAAAAGAAGCATATTTGACAAGAAATTGAAGTAATCCGAGCTTTGGAGTCCAAGCATGGGGTCGTGGCTCACTAAGCACGCCCCCATGCCTTGCCTGAAACACACCCCCGTGCTAAATTGACACACCCCTGTGTTTGGACATCTGACAGGACAAAAAGTACTGTCCCTTAAAAGCAACCACGGGGCCGTGCCCCATAAGGCACGGGCCGTGCCCCACCTCCAACACGGGGACGTGCCCCATTAAGCACGAGGTCATGCCCGACACAACCTGTACATACGAGCCGACCAACTTTCGTAAGCATTGTACTAGCATGGGGCCGTGCCTTTTAGGCACGGGGCCATGCTTAAACACTCCAGAATGCCTATAAATAGAGGCCTAAGTTCACTATTTGGGGAATCTTTTGGTGGGAGAGTTACTCTGGAGAATTCTCTCGGGAATCAAGTCTTCAAGACCATTTGGAGGCTCGGGAGGTGCATACAACACTTAGAAGAAGCTCGGGATTGTCTAAACGTTATCCATTGTGAATCACATGTTTGATAGTTCCATTTCACCAATGATTTTATATCTATCTTCTATGTTATTTGTTGTTATGTTCAAGCTCATTATGAGCTAAACTCTTATTATCATCCTAATTGGATGAAACTTATGTAATTTGTGATGAACTAATGGTGTGATATATGTTATGTTAATATTATGGTGGTCTTGGGAAAACTGTTGATGGGTCGCATCTACATTTGAATAGGAAGTTATAAATTTATGGTTTGTGATTGTGATTGTCATACACGGTTGAATAACGTATGATCAACTTTCATTCACGACACCAGTCTTTATAATAAATATATGGCTAATGAACTAATAATGATTATTAGAAATCATATCACCTTAACTTTCTGATCATTTGCGGGTTTCCTTTTATTAGTCTGAGAAATCTACAGTAATTGTTACGGTTTTCTAAAATTAATGATATGTTAGGAAGGAACCTGATCAACTCTCTTTTTAACATTAATATATGTTTTTACAAATCGTATGTCAAAAAGGTCACTAAAGATTTACCTACATTACTAGGGCTTTGATCTAAGCAGTAAAATCAGCCTGACGTGATCCTAGTCACTACGGAGCAGGATAGACAAGAAATCGCGCCAACTCATATTTATAAACATTAACATAATTACATTAATCAATATCTTTAAATCACACCACCAAGTCATCACAGTTATATAAGTGTAATCTAATTAAGATGATAGTCTTTATTCCCTGGTTTTAAATCCAGACGCTTTAATCTTACTTTACTTTATTTTAATTATTGTTTTTAAACTCCAAAAATATTATTAATGCAACTTATTATTTTCTCAAAAAAACCCTATCTGATAGTCAAATATTAAGGTTGTTGAGTAGGCTAGGTGTGTCCACGGATTGATACCCGATTCTTACCAAAACTATATTATCACATGACAGGTACACTTGGCTTTTGGGTGTGTGGTTTAGTATTAGTAATAACCAATTAAAACTAAATCCTTGAGAAAAATCCTTATCAAAATATATACATTCCACATCGCATCAAGTTTTTGACGTCGTTGCCGGGGACACACGGCAGTTTGAAAGACAATCTAATTTTTTGACTATCTTGTGTATATTTTGTTAATATATTTTGTTCAACTTTATTTTATTTTTGGTAGATAGTTTGCCTTAGCTAGTTTAGTTACAGTTGCCTAATTCATTCTAAGACTTAGTTAGTTTATGCTTCCTTAAGTTAGTGTATGTCCGACTCATCTAGCCCTGAACTTGTTTCGCCTCTTTCGGAACCCGAGCGACTTTTCCGTCAAAGGTTACGCTAAAGACCATGACAA
>CM044016.1:39345374-39560374 GCA_024085815.1 Flaveria linearis | reverse complement strand
AAGGACATTTTAACTTTAAAACTACTTACGTTAATAAACATACAATACGGCCATTAAAACATACATTTTCCATGCTTAAACACACACATTTAAAATACGTTTAACATTTACTAACTTCAAAGGCAATTCCTTTAGATCATTCTAACTATAGACAATAAATATACGTAATTCAAAGTTGTTACAATATCAAATCATATAACGAGTTATTTAAAAATAATCTTAATTATAAATCGTATGGTATGCATGTCGTCCCCAAAACAGTAAAGCATGTATAAAAAGGAGGGGATCTAGAACTCACCGAATTGCCGAATGTCTATAAGTGTTATCCATTTGAATTCGCCACCCTCATTATCAAATCGCCCTCATCTTTACCATAGGAGCCTCACCATTATGAAACCACTTTTACCATTGTATTCTAAGGCCATCATCACCATGAATAACTAAACCTCAAAATCCCAAGATTGCCTTCATGCCATATCATAGTTGTCATATTCCTACACGTTATATCTACCCGTCCCTCATTACATTTGTAATACCACCACTATCAACTTCTAAGGACCCTTATACTCATCAAGGAACCGTCATTATTGTATAACCATCATCATTATCATAGAACCTACATCATCATACCATTATCATCATAGCATTATCAATAACAATCAAGTATCCCCATCATCCTAAAATCGTCTTTATGTCTAATCGTGTATAAACCAACATTAGCATCATCATAGCAGCAGATTACCACCCATTAACGTTACCCAAATACCATTCTCACACTTCATCTTCATTGCTTACAACCTGTGACCTTATCATAGCCAACATACCATCATCATCATAATCCACTATCATCAATATTATCTGAACAACAACATCATCGTAACATATCATCAACATCATCATTCACGCATCATCACTACATTTTAAACATCCACATCATACCAAACCTTGCAAAACTCAGGTTCGATGGTGGTCACGACCACCACAGCAGGGTACCTAGACCAGCTACTAGCTAGCTGGTTCAACCACGACCGAGCAGCAACACCGCGACGACCCACCCTTGCTGTCCTCTAAGCTACTGCGACGAGCTATGCTCGAACCGTGAGGTTTCAAGATCCATCATTATCATCGTACGCTGCACCCTGTTCTAGGTTGTTGCTGCTGTGAACGCCGCCAATGCCGGAACCAAAAGGGGCACGAATTGTAGAGCGGTTGTGACCAAGACCGCCGCTAAACCATAACCGACCACCAAACCTTCGCCGGAGGACTCCCGCCTGATCCTAACCACAACCATTGACGCGAACAGTAATCGAGTGGGATTAGTAACCGTGTAGGGTGGGGGGCCGGTTTGTAGTTGCCACCATGTCCGGCATCGACTTCCGGAACTCCAAGCACCGTCGCCATTGTAACACCCCAACCCGACAAGGCTGACGTGTCACTATCACGGTAATCAAAATCCAAAACACAATCCCATTATTAATAACGATTACAAGTTCAAATTCCAAGACCTAATAGAAGAGTCGGTTACATCAATTTAAATATATAAATATCAGTCTTCTTTATCCAGACTTCCACTCTTCACTCCCCTCCCGGATGACCCTGCAAACCTGACGTGCATGAAAACAAAAGCACGCCTGAGCATAACGCTTAGTGAACGGAATAGCGGATAACAAAAATAAACGGACATGATGATAATCAGAGAATATAAAAGCATAAGATATATATCAGATTGAACATAACCCGAGCTAATAATCATATCATATAATAACTGAACAGAGGGAACACGGGTAGCTAGCCCGTGAACCAATGTGAAATAGAGTATGGGCAGACATACAAACCATTCACCAGAGTCCTAAATAGAGTGGTGTGTAACCATCCATCAGGAAATACAGAACTAACCTAGGATCGATCCATACGCCTCTAAGGAAATAATAATATAACAAGACGGCCAATACAATTTCAGAGTCCTCTTTAGAGACGCCGTGATCTCAGCTCACCGCCACGGTTAGTGCCACGTTATCGATGCCGCAATAACGCGTCTTGGTCACCCCCAAGATAGGGAGAGCTCGGGTAACAAATTTAGAAATATAAAGTAGTCTAGCTACTTATAACGGAATCAAAAACACACTATTTACGTATAACAGGAATCAAAACTAGAGATGAACGGAAATCAAATATGAGACAGGAATCAGGAATCCGTACTACAAAGTAACGGAAACAAAAGTGAATACTATGATAACAAGGAAACAGAATCCGTACCTTAGTCAAAGAGCAAAAGCAAACAAAAATCAAGTAATCCTTAAGTTTCACTAGCACCTACATTATACGTTTATAACCATCTCACGTTACTTTCAGAACCTTAATTAAATGAACTTACATGTTGCTTAGCTAACATTTTGACGGTGCAATATTTGTAATTATTTGAAATAATCATGATCTAAACAATATTAAGTGAAAAGAAACATTTAGACCAATAATAATATACTAATCTAAACTGTTATTTAAAGTACATTTTATAAGACATAACTCAAAATGACATTTATAAATAATTGTGAATTTATAAAATGTATTTTATCATGATTAAAATCTATAATTAAAGATAATATAGTGTCAAGTAATAATTTAATGATCTTAACTATTATTTAAACTCTATTTTCATAAGAAAATAATCTAAGTATCACTTTTGTAAAAATATTTTTTATAAAAATATTAAAGTTTAAAAATAAGGAGATTTTACAAAACTGATTTTTATAATTTTTGAAAATTTTACATAATTGTTTTAAGGCTGAAAAAGCCTTTAAAAAAGTAGGTGAGGGTGCCCGGGTTCGAACCCGGGACCTCAAGGTTTGAGCAGCATGTGACTAAACAGTGAACCAGGGCCGAGGCCTTGGTATCACTTGGTTTTTAAATCTTTTAATCACAAACTAAAGAGAACCCCCAAAATCGTATGAACCCTAGAATCGATATCAACCCAATTGAACACCCAAACGAGTATGTTAATCAACGAAAGTTTAAGGCTTTTAATTCCCACATAAAACCGAATTCAAAGAGTCTTTAATTACCTATTATGAAGGTGAAATTGATGGGTACAGGTTCGGCTAAAGTCGCGGCTGTGGTGACATTGGTTCAAGAGGTTTGGGTTGATCGTAATCAAATTCTTTGTACCCGTAGCTTCTAAAGATGGTGATAATCGAAAGCCCTCTGTTAATTTGGGATTAGAACGTGCTTAAGCTGGAGTTCAAGAAAGTTTCAGGTCCGCGATGAAGGTGATGATTGAAGTTGATGTATGTGTGTGTTTCAGAATGAATTGTGAGTTGTAATCGATTAGGATTTGGTATATGATTGTTTATGTTGAATTAATTCAATTATTATTAGTGTTTGAGTGAATTCGTGAGTTGTATCCGATTGAAAGTAAGTGGGTCGATTAATGGTTGTGTGAGCTGTAATCCAGATTGTTATACTTCAATTATATCGCGCATTATTGTTGGAATCTTTGTCACGATCGTTTTGGTATGCTTTTGGAGACAAAACCGCGGCTTAAAACCGGGTTTTTGTCTCGCTGGAGCCGTGGCCGGTGGTGGCCGAAAGTTGGCCGGAATCGGGGTGAACGGGCGGGGGTTTGGGTTTTTATTAAATTTACACAATTGGTCCCTGAGTTTTAAACTTTTGTTATTTTATATGGAAACTTTAGTTTTTAGTTTCATAAATTACATTATTCCCCCCTGCACTTTATTATTATTATTATTATTATTATTATTATTATTATTATGGGTATTATAATTCTACCCCACTTAAAAAAATTTCGTCCACGAAATTGCTAGGTACAGATCGAACAAAGATATGACATAACGTATAGGAAGTGATAAAGAATCAACGAGTGAATGAGATAACTCATAATTATTTAGATGCAGAGACGGAGCTAATAAAAAATAGAAACATGTAACAGATAGTCTGATGGTTAGAAAATAATAACTGATATCTTTATAACGTAAAGCCAAAATATATCAAAAATATATTAATAAAAACAAAGTACTAAGCTGTAAAAAGATTCGGATATTGAGAACGGATTGTATATTCCATCTCCCATGTAGCTTCACGTTTAGAATGGTTTTTCCATAATACCTTAACAAAATGAATAGTTTTCTTATGCATAATGCGTTCTTGTCGGTCAAGTATGGCCTCGGGTTCCTCCTCGAACGACAAGTCTTCGCGAATCAAATGAAGCGGATAGTTCACCACGTGAAGTGGATGATAATTGTACCCCCTCAAAAGAGATACATGGAAGTCATTATGCACATGTGACAGTTGAGGTGGTAAACCCAAACGGTAGGAGACCTCACCAACTCTCTCTAAAATCTCAAATGGCCCTATGAATCTAGGGCTGAGCTTTCCTTTGATGCCAAAACGACGTACGCCTCTGCAAGGTGAAACCTTTAAAAATACTTTCTCACCAACCTTAAACTCCAAAGGTCGATGGTGTCGATCTGAATAACTTTTCTGTCTACTTTAAGCTTCCTTTAAATTTTCTCTAGCAATGGCAACCTTCTCATTGGTAATTTGTACTAACTCAGGTCCTTCAATAATCTTTTCACCGACCTCTTCCCAGCATATAGGCGCTCTACATTTACGACCGTATAACAACTCAAAGGGTGTCATATCTATGCTAGCTTGCCAACTATTATTGTAGGCAAACTCAACCAAACATAAATATTCATCCCAATTCCCAGTCCACTCTAGGGCACATGCTCGAAGCATGTCCTCGAGGGTCTGAATAGTACGTTCTGACTGGCCGTCTGTCTGAGGGTAAAACGTTGTGCTAAACCTCAACTTAGTACCCCACGCGGCTTGTAATCCCTTCCAAAAACGAGAAGTAAATCTTGGGTCTCGATCAGAAACAATAGAGATTGGAGTTCCATGCAGTCTGATAATCTCTTGCGTAAACACTTCAGATAGTTTGCTAACAGAGAATCCCTGTTGAATTGGAAGAAAATGAGCCGAGTTTGACAATCTGTCGACCACAACCCATATCTTATCATTCCTCTTGAATGTTTTTGGTAACCCGGTTACAAAATCCATGGAAATATCATCCCATTTCCATACTGGAATAGGTAGTGGCTGAAGCAGTCCACTAGCTCTTTGATGCTCAATCTTAACTTGTTCACAAGTAAGACATCTGCTAACAAATCTAGCCATATCTTCTTTCATACCATTCCACCAGAAATTCTGACGAAGATCACGATACATCTTAGTAGATCCAGGATGGATAGAGAACGGAGAACTATGTGCCTCAGCTAATAACGATTCTCGAAGAGAAGAATCATTAGGCACACATAAACGTTTACCACACCAGATTACTCCATGCTCATCTACTCTAAATTCTGACTGTTTGCCATGATCCAAATTCTGTACAATTACCCAAAGTTCACCATCGTCTTTCTGTGCATCCTTAATTCGAGATACTAGGTCTGACTCAATCTGAAGTCTGGCGAGATATCCATCATTCTTACCAATCTATAGACAAATACCAAGTTTATCAAGATCAGTAATAATCTAAGGCTGTAACTGGAGTGAGGCTATCATCCCCGAACTCTTACGGCTAAGAGCATCAGCTACCACATTAGCCTTTCTTGGATGATACTGAATGTTGGCGTCATAATCTTTCAACAGCTCTAACCATCTCCTTTGTCTCATGTTTAACTCCTTTTGAGTAAAGATATACTTCAAACTCTTATGATTGGTAAAGATATCACAAGTCTCTCCATAAAGATAGTGGCGCCAGATCTTTAACGCGAAGATGACAGCAGCAAGCTCAAGGTCATGCGTAGGGTAATTAACCTCATAAGGTTTCAACTGTCGTGAAGCATAAGCAATGACCTTTCCGTGTTGCATCAACACACATCCAAGCCCTTTCTTTGAGGCATCACCGTAAATCTGGTATCCACCCGTACCCGATGGAAGTGTAAGAATCGGGGCAGACACTAATCTCTTCTTAATCTCTTCGAAACTTTTCTCCCGCTCATCATTCCAAGAGTACTTAACCCCTTTCCTTAGAAGTTGCATAAGGGGTAAAGCAATAACAGAGAACCCTTCGACAAATCTACGATAGTAACCAACAAGACCAAGAAAACTCCGGACTTCTGTGGCTGAAGTTGGTCTTGGCCATTTAGTGATTGCCTCTATCTTCGCTGGATCCATCATAATACCATCTGCAGAGATCACATGAGCCAGGAAGGCTACTTGACTCAACCAGAATTCACACTTTGAAAACTTAGCATAAAGCTTCTTTTTACGCAAAGTTTCAAGCACGATACGAAGATGGTCTTCATGTTCCTCCTTACTCTTAGAATATATCAGAATGTCATCAATAAAAACAATGACAAACTTATCCAAAAAGTCACGGAACACTCGGTTCATTAGATCCATGAAAACAACCGGGGCGTTAGTTATCCCAAACGGCATAACTAAGAATTCATAGTGACCATATCGCGTACGAAAAGCTGATTTTGGGACGTCAGAATCTTTAATCTTCAACTGATGATACCCAGACCTCAAATCAATTTTAGAGAAACACTTCGCGCCCTGAAGCTGGTCAAATAAGTCATCGATACGAGGTAGAGGGTAACGATTTCAAATAGTGATTTTATTTAATTCCCGGTAGTCAATGCAAAGCCTCATAGTTCCATCTTTCTTCTTTACAAATAAAACTGGTGCGCCCCAAGGCGAGACACTTGGTCTAATAAATCCAAGATCTAATAACTCCTATAATTGCTCCTTCAGTTCCTGAGTTCAAGTGGTGCCATACGGTATGGTGCCTTGGAAATCGGCTTAGCACCAGTAATAAGATCAATAGTGAATTCCACCTCGCGGTCTGGTGGAAGACCAGGTAACTCCTTAGGAAAGACATCAGAAAAGTCACAAACAATCGGATAATCAGAAATATTAGGCTCCTCAGAAGATAAAATTTTAACTGAAGCAAGGAATCCTGCATAGCCGTGCAGTAGGGATTTGCGAGCCTTAAGTGCTGAAATTATTTGAAGAGTTTTTCGAGGTTTAGTCCCTTGATAAATGAGTTCAGGATGATGAGGATCTCCAAACATAATGCAACGAGTCTGACACTCAATTATGACATTATGCCGAGTTAACCAGTCCATTCCCAAGATAACATCAAAATCTTCCATTTGCATGGGCAACAGATCCGTGTAAGAATGAGCGATTCAACTCGGATCGGACAATCCTCATACACGTGAGAGATTGTAATAGAGTTTCCTATAGGTGTCACAATATTCAGAGTATTTTCTAATAATGTTGGGCTCCTCGTTAGATGTTTAAGAAAAGATTAAGAAACTATGGAGTGTGTTGCTCCGGTATCGAATAAGACTTGAACATCACGAGTGCCTAACATGAGAGTACTAGAAATAGTACCTAAACGATTTATGATACCATGACACACTTAGTAAATAGATAACAAGCATAATTTGAATGGTAAGAATCTTAGATTATTCGGATACGACATGCTTACATATGTGAGGAATATGAAGAGTCATACCTGGTGTGTTTGCTGCATCCTTTGCGTTCAAGGCAAACACTCGTCCTCCGTTAGTAGGTTGTTTAGTATTATTTCCACCCTTTCCTTTATTATCAGGATATAGATAGTCTTTCAGTAAATGGCTGGTCTTTCCACATCTAAAACAGGCTCCTGAAGCTCGACGACAAACACCAAAATGACGTTTCCCACATGTAGTGCACACCGGGGCTTGCTCTTGACCTTGGTTTTTGGCAGGTTTAGGATTCTGCTGTTTTTGTTTTCATTGATTTCCTTGGCAGTTATTATTTTTGTTGAATTGGGCTTTCCGATTACCTGTATTGTGTTTCTCGTTTGAAGATTGCCCAAAAGGTGCGGAATGGTTTCCTTCACGATTTCTCTTTCGACTCTCCTCAGCTTTAGCTAACCTCTTCTTGTTCTCCATGTCAAGTGTCTTCACAGCATCGGCTACTTCATTGATGTTGTTAAACTTCTGGGTCTCTTCGAGTTCTTTCATGAACAGCCCATTTCAACTTTTCTGCTTGGACCACTGGGCTACCTACAGCTTCCCCAAGAAAACTAGCCAACCTACAGAATCTAGCCATGAATTCTTGCTAAGGTTCATCATCTCGTTGCTCAATAGATGCATATTCCCATGCATACTCATTTCGTTCCACTTCAGAGAAATACTTTCGGAAGAATATAGTGCGGAAGTCGGCCCAAGAAAGGTTAGCAGCATAACTCTCTCCACCATGTGCAAGTTTGACCCCTTCCCACCAAACTAGAGCGTCATCCTCCAGTTTGTAAGAAGCCAACCTAGTTTTAAATACATCACTGACTCCAAGCACCTCGAAAATCTTTTCCATATGGGCTATCCAGTTCCGAGCATCCATCGGTGTAGCAGCATCACTAAAAGATGTTGGTCTTTACTTCATAAAGCATTCAAGCCAAACATGAATCTCAGCCACAGGTGGTGTTGCATTTCCACCGGAAGGTGGACCCGTGTTGTTCCCGCCAGGAGGTGGCTCTGAGTTAATTCCACCGGGTGGAGGTCCTGTGTTGTTTCCACCAGGTGGTGGTCCATTGTTATTTCCCTCAGATGCTGATCCCATGTTATTTCCACCCAAATTCGCTTGTTGTATCTGCTGGATGACTGTTTGAGCAGTCTGAGTCATCAGATTAGGGAGTATTCCAGAAATAGCAGCGTTTACAGCATTAGCAACCAGTGCTTCCAAGTTTGCATCAGACGAGGGGCCATTCGAGTTATTGCGGTTGTTCACACGTCTCTTAGGAGCCATCTGAAATGAAGATATACATGTGAACACTATAATTTAGATTGGAAAAAGGTTAGATCCTAGCCCAACGTCTACCCATTACCTCATAAGTTTATTATTAATGTTTAAGTTTTCTACAGGAAAGAACCTTGGCTCTGATACCACAACTGTAACACCCCAACCCGACAAGGCTGACGTGTCACTATCACGATAATCAAAATCCAAAACACAATCCCATTATTAATAACGATTACAAGTTCAAATTCCAAAACCTAATAGAAGAGTCGGTTACATAAATTTAAATATACAAATATCAGTCTTCTTTATCCAGATTTCCACTCTTCACTCCCCTCCTGGATGACCCTGCAGACCTGACGTGCATGAAAACAAAAGCACACCTGAGCATAACGCTCAGTGAACGGAATAGCGGATAACAAAAATAAACGGACATGATGATAATCAGAGAATATAATAGCATAAGATATATATCAGATTGAACATAACCCGAGCTAATAATCATATCATATAATAACTATTGATGACTCCTCCTACACTTGGTTCTAAAAAAAATAACTTGCCTCTCACAATTGGTGAAACAGTCTGTTAATTCAAGGTCATAGTTATCTATTGTTCACTACCTGTTTATTCAGCTCTCTACAATCCCTACACATGTACCTTCTTTCATTTTTATTCTTTTCAGACAACAGCGAAGTATTATATGGGTTCAATAATCAATCTGTCAAAACCTTTATTAAGGGGGTCTTGAAGCTATGTCACTAACTCTTTCATTCCTGACAAAACAATCGGTACGGTGACATGACTACAAACTGAGTCCCAGATGACAAGTTGATCTCAAACTCTTTCTTCTAACTCTGAGAAGGTCTGTTGATACATGTGTCCCTAGATTCTAAGCTGAATGTAATATCTTTTTAATGTCTTGATCATATGTAATTGAATGTTTATTAATGAAATACATTTGCCTGGTTATGTTATAATGTTTATATATTTCATTAATGGGTTGTGTAATAATTAATTATATAGGTTTGTGGTTGTTTGAATTGATATGAATAATGTTGTAATGATTAACACATTCAAACTCAACATGATGAAGTTATCATGCGAATGGACCATGCCAATGGACCATACGCATGAATAACTTCATGCGAATGGCTCAGTCATACGACTGAACCATGAGAGTGGATCAGTCGGAAGACTGAAGCATGAGATTGAACCAGTCGTACGATTGAAGTCTCAGTCATGCGTATGGATCAACCGCATAGCTCAATCGCATGACTGAACCATGCGAATGGTTCAGTCGCCCGAATGAGAAACCCTTACCTATAAATACCACTTAATTCGTGGAAAAACGGGACACTTCGAATACTAGAAACCCTAATTGCCCCAGAACGTGCTGTTCGACCATTCCAACTTCATAGAGCGTTTCAGGTCATTCCGAGTCAATTCATAACGTTTTCTAATCGTTAGGATTGATCCTGATTTCGTTCTCACTGATTGGATCGCCAATCAAATAGGATTCCGCACTATTTGATCTGGTACAACTAAGAATCGGTTAGTACTCCGTACGTACACGGTCCTAACAAGTGGTATCAGAGCTTTGGCTCTTGATTCTTAGTTGATTCAATCGTTTTTGTGAAAAAGTCTACGTTTTTACGCAAAAAGGATCCATTCTTTTGGCTAAAAATTGAGTCTTTACGTGTGCATGTTCTGAAAAATTCAGTGTTTTTCGAGTTCCAGCCGTCTAGGGTGCAAATATCTGCGTTCTAGGTTAAAAGTTTCAAAATCGCGTTTACAGCCGACCCAGTCGCACGATTATCTCAATCGTACGACTGAACTCTTTCGCACAGGTCTGTCGCACGGTTGAGTCAGTCGCCACTCCAGTCGCCCGGTTGAATCAGTCGCTGTGTCAATCGCTCGACTGAGTCAATCGCCCAATTCAGTCGCACATCTGCGTCGATCGGTCTGCTCAGTCGTCTAAGTCACTCAGTCGGCCGATTTAATAGTTCGTCTGAGTTCAATCGGATACAGCCCAATCGCATCAGCAGTTTAATTCTCAAGTTAAATTAATTCAAGGATGGACTCAGAAAATTATGCCATGTCAGCTGGAAAGGATTCGAGAATTCAGAACTTGTTGTTACTGGAGAATGAGATAGGGAACCATAACAAGCCACCTAAACTATTGACAATAGAGGATTTTCCACAATGGAGACAACGTTTTGAGATCTATCTTAATGGAGTAGATACTAACTTATGGAACTCTATTGAGGTTGGCTATAAAATACCCGTGGGGGCTGATGGTGTTCCTTTGACTTTGAGTGGACTCACCGATACACAGAAGGTTGCTTACAATGCAGAGAAGAAGGCCTATGCTATTTTGACTCAGTCCATTCCCAAACCTATTTTTCATCAATACTCAGAACACAAACAAAGTAAAAAACTGATGGAAGTTCTTGAAAAGAGGTATGATGGAAATTCAAACTTAAAGGCACTGAAAGGTAAAGCGTTGAAGAAGGAGTTTGATAATTTCTCGGCGATAGGGAATGAAAGCTTGGATGAAATCATCGATCGGTTTTACCATCTGATGAGTGAACTTCACACTCATGGTGTTAAGACTTCAATGGAAGATAAAGTTTTAAGCTTGGCAGATGGTCTACCTGCAAAGTGGGATTCGTTCATTTCTACTCTGCGATACAACTCAGTTTTAGAAACCTTGGATATCAATGACTTTATTCTAAAACTGAGAGAGGAGGAAGTGCGACAAAAATACAAGGCTAAGAAGGGTTCTTATGCTCAAGACCCCTCTCTCTACAATGTTCCTTCTACTTCCACCCTGCTGCAAAGTCTTCTGGTGCACCTCTGCAAACAGCCTTCGTGTCCAATGCATCTTCAACTGCTGAACAAGGTCCATCATCTGCAAATGAGTCTCTTGGTGCATCTGGAGCTAGTCAAAGCCCTATTGTTACTCAGTCTGCAAAGTTGACAACAGAAAATCTGGGAAAGGTAACAGTGGAGGTTGCTAAAGAGCACATGGATCTTCTGGCTGCTGTTGTGCATTCTTATGATGGTTTGGTGGCTGGCAAGATTGGTAATTGCCACCTTGCTGATGAAGATTATGAGCAAGTAGATGAGAATGAGTTGGAAAGAATGGACATCATGTGGGCCCTTGCAAGCGCTGTCCGAAGAGCCAAGAAATTTGTGAAGAAAACAGGGCAGAATCTCGTGGCTACTAAAGATACAACCTTTGGTTTTGACAAGTCTAAAGTCACGTGCTTCAATTGTGGAGAGAAGGGCCACTTTAAAAGGGAGTGTTCAAAGCCTAAGAAGACTGGGAACGGGAATCCATTTTCCTCGTTCAACAGGCAAGATAGAGACAAGAAACCAGCGTCCACGGGAAGTGATTCTAAAGCTATGGTAGCACAAGGAGATGAAGGACAAGACTGGTCCTTTCGATTCGTGTCTGATGAAGCTAACATTGCATCCGTGGAAGACTTGAACGAAGATTCTGCAAGTGAAGGGGAAAGCTCAGCTGAAGTTGATACTGCTGATGTGGAAGAGACGTTTGATGCTGTTGATGAAATTGTCCAGAATGAGTTGAATTTAGAATCTGAAGCTCAATCTACGTCTCAGAATGCTTTCATGGCTGGCACTTCGACATCCACACAGGTAAAATCTAAAGATGAACTATTTGATGAACATGTTTGTGTCGAATGTGATAAATTTAGAGAAAGCATTGATCTAAAATTTGCTAGGTTGTTAGAACACAATGATAACTTAGTAAATGACTTAAAACTGTGCTCAGAAGCTAATCGCATCTTAAAACAAAATGAGAGCAGTTACAAAGAGAAGTTAGATGTGTTGCAGAAGCAACTAAAGGAAACTGAAGTTGTTGTCTTTAACCAAGAAAATGACATTAAATACTACTTAAAGACCATTGAAGAGACTAAAAAGGAAAAGCGGTCTTACAGGTAGAAAATGAGTCATTGCAACAAAAACTACATAGTTTAGCGAGTTCCTCGCACATTTTGAAAAACTTGGTTAAAGAACGCAACAATGGGGAGGGATTGGGTTACAAGGTAGTTCCACCACCACATGAAATCCTTTTGAACACAAAACAACGTCCAATTAATAACAATCAAATTAAGGATCATGTGGTGACAACTCCTTTGGTTAGTGATCCGGACACAGCAGTTAAGTCTGCTTCTCCGGATGATGATCAGAAAACTTCAACATCAAGCAAGGTCAATGTTGAGATACGGGTGGAACCAAATGTTCAAACTACTCTTGGTTCGGAATCAAAGTCAAATATTACACAAACCAAGATATCTAAATCCACTCAAGTTAAACCAGTTAAAAGGGATAATTTCAGCCTCAAAGACAAATTAATCCAAATATTAAACAAGTTAAATTTGTTAAAGAGGGTAAATTTTCAAAGACTGAGACCAAAAGACCCATTCCTGAGGTTTATTCACCGCCCCATAAGAGATCTCCTAGTCCTGATGAATGGAGATCCTGCTATACTTGTGGTCAGCGAGGTCATATTTCAACTAATTGTCCACGCTATCAGACACCAAGAATTAAAGTTGAGCTAAACGACAAAGTCAAAGTAGATTCAAAACAGCGTTCTAAGACCCCAGTTAGATCGAAAACACCCATTAGGCATAAAACACCTTCTAAGTCGTTTTCGTCCCCACCACGTCAAAGGCACAACAGACCAGTCCCTGACAGGTCTGTAACTCCAGCGAAAAAAACTGTTTCTGAATCTAAACACATGCTCAAACTGTTAATCAATCTAAAGTTTATCATAAACAATCCTTTCACAGGGATGGTTTATGGAAAGCCAAGACATCGGTGAGTCTGAAAGCCAGGACAATCTGAAAGTTGAGATTCCACCCACTGATAAAGGACAGTGGGTCGAATTCATGATGGTTGATTCCTCTGGGAAACCCAAGCCAGTCAAGGCTTGGGTCCCCCTCCTTAACTGATTGTTTTCAATTATGTGCAGGTTGTCCGCTACAGTGCTTCAACAAATACATGGATTGTGGATAGCGGAGCTTCCAGGCACATGACAGGAAACAAGTCTCTTCTTTTTAATGTCAAACAAATTAAAGGGGGACATGTTTCCTTTGCGGGTAATAAAGGAGGATACATTACCGCTCAGGGCGAAGTAGGTAATGAGAAGGTAAAGTTTGATAAAGTAAATTTTGTTCAACAACTGGAAAACAATTTACTTTCAGTGTCTCAGATATGTGACAAGGGCTTCAAAGTTATGTTTGACAACCGAAATTGTTACATATTGAAAAAGGAATGGAAATTCCAGAGAAGCAGGTTTTGATGTCTGCATCCAGGTACAATGATCTATATGTCTTGGATATGTCTAATGCTTCTACCTCTGAATCTACAGCTCAATGTTTTCTCTCAAAAGCGACAGAGAAGGATTCCATCTCATGGCATAGAAGGATGGGACACATAAATCAAAGGAAGATGAATCATCTGATTCACAACAACCTTGTTGAGGGAGTTACTGTAAAGAACTTCCAACTTCCTGATTTTTGTGTCTCTTGCAAGCAGGGAAAGCAGACCAGGAAATCTCATAAGACCAAGCACGTCAACACAATTGAGATGCCTTTGGAGTTGCTACACATGGATCTCTTTGGTCCAGTCAACACAAAGAGTATAGCAGGAGACTGGTACTGCTTTGTAGTCACTGATGACTACTCAAGATTCACCTGGGTGATGTTTCTGAAAGCTAAATCAGAAACGTTTGAATCATTCAAGGTGCTCGTCACAACTTTGGAATCACTCTACAAGCTGAAGGTGAGAAAAATACGTTCTGACAATGGCACGGAGTTCAAAAATCAGTGGATGGATGCTTTCTGCAAGGAAAAGGGAATTGTTCATCAGTTCACCTCCGCATACACACCACAGATGAATGGAGTTGCAGAACGAAAGAATCGGAGCTTAATTGAGACTGCGCGAACCATGTTAGCTGATTCAAAGCTCCCAGTTCAGTTCTGGAATGAGGCGGTTGCAAATGCCTGCTACACACTTAATCGTGTGTTAGTAGTCAAAAGGCATGGCAAGACATGTTACGAGCTACTTCAGAAGAGAAAGCCAAATTTGGAGTATCTGGAACCATTTGGAGCTCCATGTACATTGCTGAAGAAGACTCAGGAAGGCAAGTTCTGCGAGAAAGCTGATCAAGGAATATTCTTAGGATACAGCATCCCAGACAAGCGAGTTTACAATAACTCACGGGTCAGGTTGAGGTGTGGTGCAACGTGGATGTTCAGAGATACATCACACCTCCTGCTGGAAAAGGTCCATCATCATTCTTCGATTATGATGGCTTTTTCAAATCCTTTAATCTTCCACAGTTTGATTCAGAGGATGATGTTACTACCCAGATGATGTATGACGTTCTTATCTCACCGAATCTGGATTCAAGCAACATCACACCTACTGATGGTGCCTCAAGCTCTTCGACTCCTGCTCTTGATGAGAGTGATGATTCATCAGGTGATGAAGAAGCACCTGCCTCTAATCCTGAGAATACAGCCAATCAACACAGTGAGTCAACAACTGCTGAACAGCTGCAGGAAATCCGACACTGAACCAGCAGTCACCAATCTGGGTTCTGAGGTTGTGGTTCCTACCACACCTGTGACCAGGATCAGTGTGAATCATCCCCCCTCGTCTATCATAGGGGACATTCAATCCGGTGTGCAAACACGAAATCAGCTGTACTCTGCTGATTATGCGGCAGTCATGGAAAAGGGTTATGTCAATGACGGGGCTTTCTCATGTTTTGTTTCACAAATCGAGCCTAAATATGTCTGTGACGCCCTGAAAGATGAGGCCTGGGTCAATGCCATGCAAGAAGAGCTACTCCAGTTCAAGAAACTTGGAGTCTGGACTCTAGTTGACAGGCCAAAAGGAGTCAAGGTTATTGGTACCAAATGGGTACTAAAGTGCAAGAAGGATGACCAAGGTGTTGTTATCAGAAACAAGGCACGATTGGTTGTTCAAGGCTTCAGGCAAGTCGAAGGAATCGACTACAATGAAGTCTTTGCTCCCGTAGCTAGAATGGAAGCTATTCGTATCTTTCTAGCCTACGCCTCTTACATGAAGATCAAAGTATATCAACTAGATGTTAAGAGTGCATTCTTGCATGGGGAAATCCGTGAACAAGTATATGTCAGTCAACCCGAAGGATTCGAAGATCCTTATCATCGGGACAGAGTCTACAAGTTAGACAAGGCTCTGTATGGGCTACATCAGGCTCCTCGAGCTTGGTATGAAAAGCTCTCCACCCATCTGCTGAAGCATGGTTTTCGCAGGGGTGTGATTGACTGTACATTATTCATCAAAGAAAAGGATGGTGACTTGCTTATGGTGCAGATCTATGTGGATGACATCATCTTTGGATCTAGAAATGAAGCCTTGTGCAAAGAGTTCGAATCTGTGATGAAGGCAGAGTTTGAAATGAGTGCGATGGGAGAAATGAAGTTCTTCCTAGGATTACAGGTGGATCAAACACCAACCGGCATTTTCTTACATCAGTCAAAGTATGTCGGCGATATTCTAAATCGCTTTGACATGGAAAATGCGTCTGCTGCCGGTACCCCTCTTGCCACAAATCATGATGTGGTCCCTGATGAGAATGGGGATTTGGTGGATGCCACTATGTATCGTGGGATGATCGGATCTCTCATGTATCTTACTGCCTCGCGTCCAGATATCATGTATGCAACATGTTTATGTTCTAGATATCAAGCAAAGCCAAAGGTGAATCACTTGATTGGGGTGAAAAGGATTTTTCGTTATCTGAAGGGTACTCCAACACTGGGATTGTGGTATCCTCATGATGATGACTTCGAGCTTACCGCATACAGCGATTCAGACTATGGTGGCTGCAAGATGAATTTTAAGTCTACATCAGCAGGGTGTCAGTTCTTTGGAAGACGGTTAGTCACGTGGCAATGCAAGAAGCAGACCTCGGTTGCTCTATCAACCTGTGAAGCTGAATATGTTGCTGCTGCAAGTTGCTGCTCTCAGATCATCTGGATTCAACAACAAATGCGAGACTACGGTTTGAAATTTACTAACACTCCTATTTATGTTGATAATTCTGCTGCCATAGCTGTCACTAAAAATCCTGTTCAACACCCAAAAACAAAACACATCGGGATTAAATATCATTTCATACGCGATTGCTATGAAAAACAATTAATTGATGTGATTAAAATTAACACGGATTTTCAGCGCGCTGACCTTTACACTAAACCGTTTGATAAACCAAGATTTTTATATCTGCTAGAGGTCAATGGCGTTAAAAAGAAAAGTGATGTGATTGCTGAAGAAGCAGATACATAGTCCGACTCGTGTCTAGAAGTTTATTTTCTTTTTTCTTCATATGTTTCTATTTTATTTTTAAATTCCCTTGTCGTATAAAATCCAAAACCACAAAAAGATTTTATGTTTTAGAATTTTAGGGGGAGATTTATTTCAGTATGCATTTACTTAAAAAAAAAAAAAAAAAAAAAAAGGGGGGGGAGGTAAGTTAAGCTGAAAAGGCACAGACAAATAAACTGGAAATGCGACTCGATAAAAATGGAAAGTGATAGCACACAGGCATCGAGTTACTTGGAACATCAAATTGGTTTTCAGTTTCAATAATAAAAATCATAAATCAGAAAGTCTAAGTCTAACAAAATGGGAATATGATAGAAGGTTGACTGGTATTGTAATCACTTGGAGAAAGTAGATCTAGGGTTGTGTAAGTACACAATACGATGTGTCAGTAGATTCAACACAATAGACCATTAGACATCATCAGTGAACTGGCTTAAACTAAATTTACTCAACCAGTTGTGTGTTCTCATGGTATCCCTGGTCTGCACAATCAATCAATGTCCAATAAGGGGTGAGGAGCAATCTAATGCCACAAATGTGAGCAAAGACCAGCAAAACAGAGCAAAAGATGACAAATGTCTTAAAAAAATGTATATGCAAATATGCTGCTCTAAGAAGATAAATAGGTATTGCACCTCTCTGCTGTGCGATGGCACTGACCTGAGGATAAGCATAACCTATTCGTTCTAAGAATTCATTGTTGTTTGCGCCTCTCTGCTGTGCGATGGCACTGACCTGAGGCTTAGCATCTCTTTGAAATTTTTAGAACAAAATCTTCTAAGTCCAAGACCGCTCAAAAATCTCCTGAGGACGATTGATTACCATATATCTGTGGAATATACAAATACGGTTTGACCTAATTCATCTAATTAATCGCTGATGTGTGTCAAACGTCTGTGTATGGATTTAAGTGGACAAACATACTGACAATCGTCGTGGTTGCATCGCCTGATGGTCAAAATCAATAAAAGTTACATATTAGTTCAAACATGATTCCCAGTTAGTTCTTAGAAGTCTTCCATAAGTGAAAAACTGTGCAATTGCATCATGCAAAGTGTAATAAGCACTAAATGTTCCAAGTGATGGTATATATGTCTGTCTGATTCCGAGAGAGTACATTCCGGATAAAATGTTAATGCTAATAAGCTATACAAGCCTGCCCCAACAAAAATTCACAAAAATAGGTCTTTCTATTCATAGGTTAAGATTTGTTTAGTCTTAGTATAATGTGTCATGTCGGACTGTGTATACTGTTATCTGCTAAATGTCACTGAAGGTGCTTAAAGTTTATCTAAACTTATTGTTTCTGAAAGGGTAAAAGGATCACGTCTGAGGTGATCGGGTGGATAAATGGATCACTTCTGAGGTGATCGGATGGATAAATGGATCACTTCTGAGGTGATCGGATGGATAAATGGATCACGTCTGAGGTGATCGGGTGGTTAAATGGATCACGTCTGAGGAGATCAGGTGGTTAAATGGATCATGTCTGAGGTGATCAATTGCACATAATGTTTTATCAATTGGTAAATAAACTAATTGTTGGTTCATATCTTGACAAAAATGGCACAAGGATAGCCCAATCGCTCGACTGAATCTGATATGACCCAGTCGGACGAATGGGGTGTACGATTGAATACAACCGTAAGATTGAACCATGCGAATGAACCCAATCGGCCGGTTGAATGTGCCCGACTAGGTCAAACGTGCGAATGAGGAGTGCGAATGAATCACATTGAACGATTGGGTAGATTGCACGACTGAGACTCAGTCGTCCGTCTATCCAAGACGACTAGACTCAGTCGGCCGACTAACCAAGGCGACTAGACTCAGTCGCCCGACTGGATTTTGCCCTAGTATAAAAACAGACCAAATCAGAATCAGTCGTTCACCCTCCCAAATCGCCCCCTCTATTCGCCCGACCTAAGGAACCGCTGTCAAAATTTCATTTGAACCATATTTGCTTTTGTTTTACGTGTTCTAACACTCATTGGTGATTATACAGGTACTACTCGAAGTGTTTCATCGATAAAACTGATAAATGATGTCCAAAACCTCTCGAATTCAGACCAAACAGTAACCGAACACATGATGAACAAATAGGCTGTTCAAACTAGATTAAACGTTCAAATAAAAGTTAGAACATGATTTATCGGTAGTTTCCGAGTGTAATGAGCCTAATTTCGACGTTTAACTTCAAGTATAGCTCAAAACACGAATTTGAATGGACAAACTGTCGAGTATGCGACTGGACTCGCTGATGAACTCCAATCGCCCGACTGAGAAGACGATTAGTCTCAGTCGCCCGACTGAGTTGGACGAATGATTCAAACGCACGACTATGCTCATTCGCTTAACTTAGTCGCCCGTATGAATAAATTCACCTTTAAAGACTTATTCGTTCCACTCAGTCGCACGGCTATGTTCATTCGGTTGCTCAGTCGCCCGACTAACCAAAGTGGGAAACTCATTGATTTTGTTTACTCTCTTCTGCGTGTACTAACGTAAACTTACATTGTGTGACAGATGGCGAGTCGATGGGTTATGAGCACGAAGCACAACATTTGTGCTCATTTGGATTTGACCTCTAGGAATGCCGCTGACTTTTCTGGCATTATCACATTTCTGAGAAGATCGAGGATATACAGAGCAATCTCAGCACAGTGTACACCATACAGGTCGATGCAGCAGTCGTTTTGGGAACACGCTGTGGTCGACAGATCCAGGGAGCCCTATACTATTAGGAGCACTGTTCTTGGGCACGCTATAGAGATAACAGAGGAGGACTTAAGGACAGTCCTAGAGTTAGGAGATGATGGTGACTGCCCTATTCGTTTACATCCGATGACAGTCAGAGGGTGCTTTCTGAGGGCTAAGTATACTGGGGACATAAACTCAGGGATGCTCAACAAGAGCAATCTCTGCCCCCAGTTCAAATACCTAGCCCACGTCTGCTAAGGTGTATTGCCTCACGAAAGGGAGGCTTCGACGAGCTCTCTGAGCAAATGCAGAATGCCTACGTTGCATTAGTGTGAACCACCCGTTCAGCTTCTCCAGGATGATCTTCACTTACCTAGTGGAGAACATAGAAGTTAAGGGAAGAGAAGGCTTCTGCATGTATCCTCGCTTCTTGCAAATGATCTTTGACCAGAAGCTACCTATGTTACCAAAGCAGAAGGAGGATGCAGTTATGCTTGAGGTGATGGATGATACCACCTTAGGCAGGATGAAAGTATACCGGGGAAAGCAGGTCAAGCCCCCGGTAAGACGTTTGTTTGGGCATCTGGCCCGTGAGGAGTATGTGGCGCCAGCTAGGAGAAAGTGGCGTCACGAAGATAGTGATTCTGATGTAGAGCAGGTGGCTCTACCCTCCGATGACTCCGATGATGATGACAACGGAACGAATCAGGGAGGAGATGGTCAAGGAAGACCTGAGCCAGCTCCAATCCACCCTGACTTCATGCAGGAGGAGGAGGATTCAGATGAGGCTCCACTAACCCGGACTGTGGGAAGTCGGGTAGTGGCAACCGAGGAAGGTTTACGGGCGGTTGGTGGACGCTCAGGAGAGTCTGGGAGCTCTGTAGCAGACCCATCATACACCCCAGCCTCTCCCAGCAGCCAAGGGGGAGCCTCCGGGTCAAAGGGGAGTCGGAGAAAACATATGGCTCGCCCTCATGGGATGAAGACCAAGCGCAGAGGATCACGCTTATCACTACCTCCTCTGCACCTACCACTTCCACCACACCTAGCCAAATCACCCAAACCACACAAACCACCCAATACACCTCATCCCAAACACCCCAAACAAACACCACCACCACTATACCTCCACTTCATACTTCCATGTCTTTCACCACCACCACCACTATACAACCCACTACAGCCATCCCATCTCCTCCCATCTACACCACTGCCACCACTACAACCACCACTCACCAAACCCAACCCTCATTTACCTCTCCCAGCTCATTCATCCCACCAATTTCTGTAGTAGATCAGCTTGCTGCTCTCAACAGCATGGTGCTTCAGCTGTTAGCCTTGATAAGGCTAAGACAGCTCAGATCCTTCAGCTGCAAGAACAAAGTTCTTCACAAGCAGCTGAGATTGAAAGATTGAGGGAGTTAACATCCTCACAAGCCCAAGTGATCACTTCGCAGACCGATCAGATCACAGGCTTGTTAACACACGAGGCTGAAACGGATGAGAGGATGGGAAAGCTAGAGGCGGCTCATAAGACTCTTGTACTGAAACTGAAAGGTACTCAAAGTGAGCCCCTCAAGATTGGAGAAGGTGATGGTGATGATAATGACGATGATGATGAGGATGATGACGACGATGATGATGAGGATGATGACGACAATGATGATGAAGATGATGGTGATGGTGATGATGGTAGTGACGAAGAAAATGATGGTGATGATGAAGGAGAAGGAGGAGCAACTGCCGGAGATCAAAGCGATAATGTTGCAGGCGAAAGGCGTACTAAACGCCGACATGATCAAGGATCCTCGTCGTCTGCTCCAACTGGAGAAACTCCTGAAATCCAAGATGAAAGTACTGTTTAGTTAGTCATGTTTATGTATTTAACAGACTTTTGTATTTCAAATTATATTACATTTATTTAATGATACATTTTTATATAGTATGTTAATGCCTAATGTTGATTATTTACTAACAAGTATCATGTTGCATGTTTAAATCAAGCAGATCCAAACTTCCAACGAGATGAATATGATGTTGAACCCCTACAGCAGGTCAAGAGTCAGTTAACAATGATTCTTGATCTGCAGGGTATCGTGAGAAGATCGGTTGAATATACCCCTGTGGAGGGTGAGATTATTCATGGCTTCACAAAGGAGCAGTTAGCTGAGATATTCAAGCTTAACGCCGATGAGATTGTGAAAGATGCTCTTGAAGTCCATGTTGACAGTGATGAAGAGCTACACGATATAGATGAGATTGAGATTGAGGACATCACTGATCAACATTATCCAGCGTATACAGACACTGAAGGTCATGTTATTCCAAATTTGGATGACCACCTAGTTAGTGAGACATTTAATACTCTGGAAAAGATGGAAGCAGAAAATGACAAACAAGAGGATACAGCCCGAGCTACTGAAGAAGAAGTCAAAGAAAGAAAAGCTGAGTGGGCTGCTTGTTTTGCAGAGCTTCGTGCCCATAGAGATGCTCCAAAGTTTGATGCCTACACCAAACTCTATAGAGTGAAGAAACATCAGAAGGTGTCTGGCAAGATCATATCTTGGGCGTATTTTGAAGATCTTAACGCATATGCAGTTAAGAGGGAGAAAGGTATCGAGTACTTTAGATTCCCACACGATCTAAAGACTCTACCTGGTTTTGAGCTCAACCAACTGGCAAAGCTGAAGTTGTTGTATGCTGATCCGAGAAAAATGTCAGGTTGGTTTGAAGCTGCGTTAAAGAGAGAGTACCACACCCGGTGGGTGAACTTCAGGCCTCAGCAACCTACGAGGTACATTCGAAGTCTGAAGTTGATCCACGAACCGGGAAGCCAAAGATTGTGTTGAAGTGGCGTCCTCCGCGCACCATGTCGAAGATCCCTTTAAGGGAAATGCCTCAGGACATCACTTCACATTTCAAATGGTGGTACTATGATTGGCGAACAGCTGAAGCAGTCATAGTGTTAAACAGAGATGGACAGATGGATGTCATCCGGGTATTTGACCCAATGTGGCTCACGAACTTGTCAGCTAATGATGTCTATACACTTTACAAGTGGCCACTGTTCTATGACTCGCAGGATATCGTACAAGCTCTCCAGTATCAGCATGTCATACGCCTCTGCTTTGTATTTGAAATACATGCAGGTGTAACCAGAGAGGAGAAATTCAAGAAGTACGAAGAAGTTATGGGCCAAACAAGACATTAGAGGAATCTAGGTCCAAGGGGGAGTTTGTTGATACATGTGTCCCTAGATTCTAAGCTGAATGTAATATCTTTTTAATGTCTTGATCATATGTAATTGAATGTTTATTAATGAAATACATTTGCCTGGTTATGTTATAATGTTTATATATTTCATTAATGGGTTGTGTAATAATTAATTATATAGGTTTGTGGTTGTTTGAATTGATATGAATAATGTTGTAATGATTAACACATTCAAACTCAACATGATGAAGTTATCATGTGAATGGACCATGCCAATGGACCATACGCATGAATAACTTCATGCGAATGGCTCAGTCATACGACTGAACCATGAGAGTGGATCAGTCGGAAGACTGAAGCATGAGATTGAACCAGTCGTACGATTGAAGTCTCAGTCGTGCGTATGGATCAACCGCATAGCTCAATCGCACGACTGAACCATGCGAATGGTTCAGTCGCCCGAATGAGAAACCCTTACCTATAAATACCACTTAATTCGTGGAAAAACGGGACACTTCGAATACTAGAAACCCTAATTGCCCCAGAACGTGCTGTTCGACCATTCCAACTTCATAGAGCGTTTCAGGTCATTCCGAGTCAATTCATAACGTTTTCTAATCGTTAGGATTGATCCTGATTTCGTTCTCACTGATTGGATCGCCAATCAAATAGGATTCCGCACTATTTGATCTGGTACAACTAAGAATCGGTTAGTACTCCGTACGTACACGGTCCTAACAAGGTCCTCCGGGGTCACATTAGGAAGGCACGCTCTATAGCTACGCCTATCAACTTTAAGACTTTGCCCTTAGCATCTTTTATTTACATAGGATATGCTCCTCAACCTTGTTTCATAAACTTTTCTATCTCATTATTAGGATCATCCCTGAAATCATGCAATCCTAACTATTATAGGTCATGAACATACTTCCATCATGTACAAACCAACGGGTCATATTTCCATGTTGTGCAGTATCAGTCCCGTATGCAGCTAGTCGATTCATATCCAAGACCATATTACGTCCAATTAGGGTAGTAATATGCAATCCAGAAGAAGGCCCTAACTTTCCATTACTATTTTACAGTCATTTACAGACACTTCTATCCAAACAGCTTTACTAAAGGTAGCTCCTACATTATCGCCTTACCTTCTTAAAACATCTCATCAATCATTTAAGCTACCTACAAGATTCGGAATACTAACGTTATCGTTCAAGGCAATGGTCCAGATCATGACGAGTATTGTAAGTTTTCATCTCTATCAATAATTCCTTGCTGAAACACCATGCAAGGAAATACTCGTCTGAAGAAACCTATTCCCCTGGAGATCTTGTAACTTAAACCATTAACTCTTCTCACTTGTGAGTTAACCCATGGGTACAACACTTCTGAATTCCTGGTTACGAAGTCTAGAACTTTATTATATGTTTTTGCTGGTATCGCTGTCAAGTCTCTAATGGTCTCATTAGGGAATCATACACCTCGTACACCTCTGTCAACTTTTCACTTTTGTTTTACCACATCTGGCGTGAACCAAACAAGCCTTGCACCCTTGTCTACTAAGACTTTTACACCTTTCATACACTCTTCTTTGACGCCATTTTGACTTTATCACCACTACCGCATCTTTAGTATCGGTCACCCTTGGCATGTTCCACAACCTCCGCAAGCAAGGTGGGCATCACATCAGATAGTGGTGCACCTCTTGGGCAATAGCTCCCTTCATTGTTTCCCTCAGCTTCGTTCGGTCAGTAGTAGGATCCTTGGCTTCCATTTCTAACTCGGTCTTCTCCCCAATCGGTTTCTCACTGGCTTTCTGGTTGACCTTCCTGTCGGTTTCGCAGCATTGCTTGTTGCTGATTTTGCTTAATAGGAGCCTTCCCGTAGTGCTCCTCCAAGTGGCCATAATGGAACCGCTTTCTTTGGTGTCATCTCTCTACTTCCTATAAGATTCAGAATGTCAATATGGTCTGTCAAGGCAAGTTCAGATAATGACAAGTTTCGTAAGTTTTTAATAACAGTGGCCAGTTATGATTAACTACTTACAGAACTTCTCATGTCCTAAACTCTCCTATCCTGAACCACACTAACACTAGAACCTACTATACCTATTCTATGCACGTACAGGTCACATAAATTCAGATAGGCACCACAGATAACGTTATCATACCCTATCCTCGGTTCTAACTTAAATAACAAGGCACTACCCATTGGAATAATACTTACAACATATTTCGTTACCTCTGGGCATGGAGCTTCTTGGACTGGCATCCTTCTACTTGGTCCCATTGTCTGTTTAAGTTTAGGTTTATAAAATGTTTTCCCCAAATCTCTTAAACATTGGCTCTGATACCAACTTGTAAGGCCCCGAATCCGGAAACCTCACAAATTGGCCATTTTGCATAAAACCTTATCTTTAGTTCAAAACTGATAAAGTGTTATTCATTAAAGCAGCGGAAACATGAAAATGTTAATTATATAAATAAATCTAAAGCACCAACTTAGAGTCGAACCCGGATTTGTGCTAGAATTTCTTTATTTACAAATCATTGTCTTAACAACATTTACTCCTTTATTATTACACAAAACATAAAAGTTGGTTGAATCTTTACAGGATGCCAGTCTTCACCCTCCAAGTAGCTCCTAATCAGGCCCAGCCCTAAAACTTGATTTACCTGCCAAACAATCTAACATACATATAAAAGTCAGCTTCGCTGAGTGAGTTCTAGTTTTAGTTTAAAAATAAGAAATTACTTAACTCATAGCATACAATAACCTTTTTACTTCTTACACAACTCGTTACATTAACTTTCACTTATCAAGCATGCAAATCTCTAATGGCCATCTCTCTTCTCTGCTCCCATGGTTCCAGCCCATGAGCCGACAAAGCATACTGTAACATACGGGTGCCCCTAGGGCTTTCTGTCCATAGACCGACACCCTGGTTGCCCCTATGGCTCTCTGTCCATAGACCGACAACCATGTTGCCCCTATGGCTCTCTGTCCATAGACCGACAACACCTCTTCCGAGGTCACGTTAACCCCACGAGTGAGCGTCACCACTCCTGCTCGTATAGCTGTAACAACTATCCCGTGACAGGTCACAAAGACACTGCCCCGTTGTTCTTAGGCAACTATGGCTCACCGTCCATAACCTACCATAAGGCTCGTAATAGGCCTAGTTACTAGAACCAAGCACCATTGCCAAGACTTCTTAACCATCAATTCCATCTCGTGCCCCTTAGACCATGCAAGACTTAGAAAAAACATCAATCATAAACGTAGTAAGGACATTTTAACTTTAAAACTACTTACGTTAATAAACATACAATACGGCCATTAAAACATACATTTTCTATGCTTAAACACACACATTTAAAATACGTTTAACATTTACTAACTTCAAAGGCAATTCCTTTAGATCATTCTAACTATAGACAATAAATATACGTAATTCAAAGTTGTTACTATATCAAATCATATAACGAGTTATTTAAAAATAATCTTAATTATAAATAGTATGGTATGCATGTCGTCCCCAAAACAGTAAACCATGTATAAAAGGAGGGGATCTAGAACTCACCGAATTGTCGAATGTCTATAAGTGTTATCCATTTGAAGTCGCCACCCTCATTATCAAATCGCCCTCATCTTTACCATAGGAGCCTCACCATTACGAAACCACTTTTACCATTGTATTCTAAGGCCATCATCACCATGAATAACTAAACCTCAAAATCCCAAGATTGCCTTCATGCCATATCATAGTTATCATATTCCTACACGTTATATCTACCCGTCCCCCACTACATTTGTAATACCACCACTATCAACTTCCAAGGACCGTTATACTCATCAAGGAACCATCGTTATTGTATAACCATCGTCATTATCATAGAACCTACATCATCATACCATTATCATCATAGCATCATCAATAACAATCAAGTATCCCCATCATCCTAAAATCGTCTTTATGTCTAATCGTGTATAAACCAACATCAGCATCATCATAGCAGCAGATTACCACCCATCAACGTTACCCAAATACCATTCTCACACTTCATCTTCATTGCTTACAACCTGTGACCTTATCATAGCCAACATACCATCATCATCATAATCCACTATCATCACTATTATCTGAACAACAACATCATCGTAACATATCATCAACATCATCATTCACGCATCATCAATACATTTTGAACATCCACATCATACCAAAACCTTGTGAAACTCAAGTTCGATGGTGGTCACGACCACCACAGCAGGGTACTTAGACCAGCTACTAGCTAGCTGGTTCAACCACGACCGAGCAGCAGCACCGCGACGACCCACCCTTGCTGTCCTCTAAGCTACTGCGATGAGCTATGCTCGAACCGTGAGGTTTCAAGATCCATCATTATCATTGTACGCTGCACCTTGTTCCAGGTTATTGCTGCTGTGAACGCCGCCAATGCCGGAACCGAAAGGGGCACGAATTGTAGAGCGGGCGTGACCAAGACCACCGCTAAACCATAACCGACCACCAAACCCCGGAGGACTCCCGCCTGATCCTAACCACAACCATTGACGCGAGCAGTAATCGAGTGGGATTAGTAACCGTGTAGGGTGGGGGGGCCGGTTTGTAGTTGCCACCATGCCCGGCATCGACTTCCGGAACTCTAAGTACCGTCGCCATGGTCGCCGGAGTGGTGAAAAGAATGCTCGATGGGTGGGGGGAAGAGGAGAAGATAGCGGCCGATTGGGAAAAAAGGGGACTTAAGGTTATTTTATGGTTTCCTAAATTGTCGATTTTGGTCCCTCAAGTTTCCATATTTTGTTTTCCAGCCTAAACTTGACAAACTAACCAATCTTTTCTAGAATAAAATTCAATAATACCATTATTAATATTATTTCTCCACTTAGGTTCATTTTGGAAATTTAGGGCGTTACAGTAAACCTAAGATTTTCAAGGCAAAGATTTCAAGAGGCTTTAACAAGAAAAAGAATTTATCCATGTCAGCACGACCCTAGCTAGGGTCGTTGCTCCTTGGACCCCACTAGGGGCTGCTGCCCCTTGAACCCCGCTATTAGGGGTTGCCGCCTCCGAACCCCCATAATCCCGCGGAGGGTCGGTTATATGGTTTATTTCTCATTGTTGATGATATGTGAATGTATTGACTAAGAGTTTATATCTAATCATGTAAAGTATATGTATAACTAAAGATGTAAGTGAAACTTAATGAAATGTTATTGGGCCCATAACGTATACCTTGATAAAGTAAAGCCTTGCAAGCAAATGACATAGTAGGGTTGCATTTGTTGTGCCCTTATGACAGTAAGGCCTGGATTGTCATGTCAGATGAGTAAAGGCTCGAGCAGGCAGGTCAGTAAGGCCTGGACTGGCATGACAATAATGGCTTGTTTGGGTACGACAGTAAGGCCTGAATTGACATGTCGGTAAAGTCCTGTGTTTATTATAGGCACCGATAGTGATTGGAAATTAACGGATAAAGAAGAGTAATAGTTAATAATTAAGCTAAAGTCTTAATGATAAAGTATTGATAAAGCGATAATCTGTGTGTACTAATGTTCTGTTATGTGATGACTACTTTCGAAGGATAAAGCTAATATATCTTACTAAAAAGTTATTTAATGAAGTAAACCTAGAATTCATTCAGCAAAGCTGACTTTTGTATACATATTAGTCTGACAGGTGAGCTATAAAGCTTAGAGGGATGGGAGCATGGATCTAAAGCTTCTTGGAAACCGAAGACTGGCATTCCTGATTCAAAAGATTGTTAAATATCCTTTTAAAATTTGTTTGATGTACTTAAGACAATGTTAACAAATTTCTTTAATTATTTCATGAAGAATTTGATTTAAAGAAATTCCGCTGCAATATTTACTTACGTAGATGTTTTAAATTGATGTCATGTTATGAATGACCAACTGTGGGTCTTCCTGGAATCAGGGGCCTTATAAATGTTTGTAATTGTTTTCATTTATTTCCAAAAATAAGAATTTAACAATTAATCATAAGGAAATGTTCAGATGCAAAGTGTTGTAAAACTAAAAAGTGTAAGAAATAATCTCAATCATTCTTCTTTTTTATCAATGATTGAGATTAATTTGTAGAAAAAAATTATTAGAGTTGATTTTAGAAATAATCACTTTTGTTGTCTTTTTACAAATTTACCCATTTTTTTAAACATTAATAACTTTTATGTATAGATTTATTTATTTTTAAAAATTACATCATAAAAACAAATGTTTTTTATCTTTAAAATGAGTACAATATTGTTATATAAAATTTTAACTTTTTAATGTTTTTAAGTTCATATCGCGTCATTGTATCTTTTAGTACAGTTCATTCTATCTTTTTGTTAGTGATTATGTTTTTCTAAATACTGTTATGTTTTTTCTAAAATCATGAACTTTAAAAAAGTATAATGATGAAATAATATTGTTGTGTATCTAATATGTAAAACATAATAATAAATTAACAACTAGTTAATTTAATACATTAAAAACAATGATAAAATAACACAATATCTAATTGTGTCTTTTGATCGAAATTTGGATAATCTTGAACATTATAAGTTTGAAAAATACATTTGTGAAATTCAAATCATTGTATACTTCTAATTGTAAAAACAATGATAAATACCAACAAGTTTATATCATCTAGAAAAAAATACAAAATAATACATTTTGTTATTTTTAATACTATTCAACACTATGAGTTTTAATAAATATATTGATGAAATTATATTATTCTATACTTTTAATTGTAAACACAATGATTAATAACAAGTTTTATCTATGGAAACAATGAAATAATAACGCAAAATAATCTAAAACGTAAAATATAATGATGAATATATATAATAAATGATGTCAAATATATGACATAATAAACGTATATGACACAATGAATGTATATGATGCAATAAGCTGATTTATTTGACACAATGATCAAAATTTATCTATACTAATAAAAGAAGGTTTTGTCTGACATTTGTAACAATTATAGAGCTCCCAAATTTTATTTTCCCACTTCTCTTTACTAATAAATATTACATTAACTATAAAGGATATTATTTAATTCTTTCCATATTAGAATATTTATTTATTAAATTAAAAAGAGAGATCTTTCGGCCAATGTAATTTGTAAAGAAATATTTTTTTTTATAAAATAAGAAAATTTTTCAAAAGAAATATCAAACTTTTAAAAAACACAATATATTTTAAAACATGTGGCTTTTAAAAAATAAAATTCTTATGAAACAAAAAATTAAATTTCAAAATTATAATAAAGAAATTATTAAAAGTGGTACTTTTTCAAAAACATTTTGTTTAAAAACCAATTTTTTGGAAAAATATAAATAAAAGTTTAAAAATTGATACCGTCATTTTATCACTCGTATATAATGTCAATCATATCTTATATCAAAAGATCATTTTATAATTCATTAATTTTTATTCATTTTATTTATTCAACCCTTGTAATATATAGGGTACTAATCTAATATACTCATATTTAAAATAATAGAATGACACGTGTTAAGCCCACAATCGCTCTTAGACGTTTAAGATTAAATAAATTTTTTTACTATAACACTACCCTTAATTATAAAATTTTTTAGTAAATATGGATCTAACATATATAAGTTTTATTCTAGTGAGAACATGTGGACGGAGCTCAGGTGATGATACATGAACTGCCTAGAAAACTATCATGTGACTTTAAGATATTTTGATTTATTAGTATAAATGTTTGAATATAATGTTACGAGTAGGTAGAGATGATAAAAAAACCAGTTTGCAAACTAGTTCGAATAAAAAAACCGGAACCGGTTATGGAACCAAACCGGTTTCAACCTAGCCCAACCCGTTGGTTTGTGGGCGGTTTGTAGATATCCCCTTTCAAACCGCTTTCTAACCCGGTCTGGTTTTAAACCGGTCTCAAACCGATGTTCAACCCGGTCCCAAACCGGTCCTTAAACGAACGGAGAATAAACGTACAAGTATGCAATAAATTAATGGAGAACAACTAGTCGGCTAGGCTAATGTTTAGTTTTTAAAAAAACTGGTATTTAAATTTCTATGTTGTTTAAATTGTTAGATGTTTTATATATTATATATTTCACTTTCATTATATATCTCACTTTGAGACGTTAAGTCATATTGCTTAACAAGTAACGCATGAATGTATGATATAATAATTTAACATTAAATGTTAATAACAATGTTAATAACAAAAATATTTAGTTAATCGCAACAGGTAACAACAACAACAATAATAAAAACAACCACCATCACCATGATATTAATGACAATATTAATAATAAAATTTTAAATTAATATAAATATGATTTACTTAATATAAATATGATTATATATTTTAATAAAAATTATAAATTTTCTTAAATTAATATAAATAAAAAATATGATTATATATTTAACAAAAATTAATACAAATATGATTATACATCTTTTATATATTAAAAATATCTATACTATATTAATATACATATGGGAGGGACAACATGGTCATTTGACAAAAAACTCTTAATTTTAAGAGTTGTATAACTCTTCTAGCAGAAAGTACTAACTCCTAAAGCATTGAAATCTTCGCATTCCCAAAACTCAATTCTCAATGAAGTACAACTCTTCTAGCAGAAAGTACAACTCTTAATTTAAAAATTCTATACTTTCTCTGCTTCAGTACCATTTTTACTTTATCTCACCTACACTCCTCTTTATCTCAATGAAGAAGAACTATCTCAACAAAGAAGAACAACGTAGTTGAGGAGATCAAAAACCGATGCAAGATGAAATTGTGTATTACAAGAGACAAATCAATCGGATTACACGCTTGACATGGAGTTTCCTACTCCGGCATTCCATTCAGACCCGCAACTATCACAAAGGTAGTATCGGCAATGAAACCAACTTAAAATCAGCTGCTTAGAGTCGTCCGTTCTATAGAATTCTGATAGCTTTTCATGTGACATTTATGTAGTATTCTTTGCTTGTGATTGCTTCACCTTTATGTATATTCTTCATTTTTATGTATTTTAGTTACCTTTTGCTTGCAAGAATCTGTTTGTGGTTTCTCAAGTTTTGGTTGATCTGTATATATTAATGCTTCCACTATATGTTTCTTGATTAGTGTCTACTTTTTAAATGACGAAGAAGGAGCCAAAGGCAGCGGTACGGCAGATCTGGTATGTGCTCTGAATTTAGGCTTTCATATCTTATACGAAGTTTACTTTTGGTGTTGAACAGAAACCTCTTGAATCCAACTCAAGCTTTTGTTAGGTTAGTGATGTTAAGATGATAGGTGGTCTTCGTTACGAGAAGTGACCACCACTACGGCCAATATGTGGTTGATTAAGGCTTTTATTTACTTCTTTGGGTTTTTCATATGGTAACATTCTTGCTTCGCCTTTTAGATCAAACCTCTATTTTTTATTTTTATTTCAGTCTATGGCTTGGAGTTATTATTATACATGATTTCTCCATTTTGATTACAGTGAGTCAAGTCTAATCAAGGAAAAAATTACTTCCATTTACTTATTTGTTTAATCAATATACGTGGTTTGACAATTTTCTTTGTCTTTGGATTTAAAGATAAAAGGTCTTGAAATTGTTCAGAAGCTAGAGGAAACAAGCAAGATCTCTATTGGTTCTTACAATTATGGTTTTATATGTTAATTGTGTCTCAGCAGGCAGCACATGGCATGAACTGTTTGGAGCTTCCCGTGATCCTGCATACACAGTTACCAGATCTCAAAAGACCTTCTACCCTATTGAGTGACAACGTTCTCCTCTAATGACTCAATTGTCTTTTCAATGACTTGAATCAGTTTGCATGACTAATTTTTGTCCAGGTATTTAATGAATCATGAAATTAATTTGGTTGCATATATGATACAAACATTATTGTACTAGAACTTTTTATTCATAAACCATTTACCAACTAAGTTTGTAGGTTAAGTAGTATAAATTGACAATAAGTTCTGTTTCCATTATGCCTTTGGTGACAAAATATGATGTACAAAATGGTTATGCTAAACCTTCAAATATATAGAATAGTAATCGTTCATGGATAACGCACATTGCGGTCTACCACAAGCTAAAATTATGACAAGAATTGTATAGAAATAGAAGCAATTTAAAAACACTTACACGTTCAATTTTGATAGACACATTAAGTTCGTATCACAGTGTAACACTCACAGTTACTATTTCTACCGAGTAATAACCATGATCAATATAGTCTCCCATGAATAAGGAATAAAAAACTTACATGTTAAATTCGGATAGACACATTTAGTCAATTACCAAACACCCTCATGGTGACCAGCAAAAGTCAAACTCACCATCATCTACACCCTCTTGATACTTTCTTCCCCAACAAAATATTCTTGTTCTCTTTAATCCTCTTTCTAGCAGATGCTGCTTCAATCTGGTAGAACAACCCATATCTACTACCACTGTTACTGTTATCAAAGCATGACACTCTCACCCGTTTGCCATTGTTGGGATCAAACACCAATTGGTGTTTAATGTTGTGGTGTTGGAGAGACAAACATGGTAACCTTTGGATGATAATCATCTAATATTTCTTGAATGTTTTACCTATAATTATTTCAAGAAAGTTTAATTGAACTAAAAATAACATAAATTTTATCAAAATCAAATGGGGGCAAGTAGTACTTTTAAATTTAGTTACCTTTCACATAATTGATTTTATTCCAAGATTTGGAGAAATGAGCTCTTAATGAAGTGTTTCATGGCTTATGTTTCTTGTTTAAAATTTAAATACACGATTTTAATAAATTTAAGGTCAAAATTAAAAGACTTCGAGAATGATTAATAGTCAAATTATCTTCCTAACCTCAGTATTATCTCTATTTCTTGTGTTTATTCTATTGTTGCTCTTCATCAAATCATTTGTTGCCGGTAAATAATTTGGCGAAAACATAATATAATCAAGAAAATGAAAAATTAACTAACATGTCAATATTAGTCAAATTAATGATGATTGTTGATAAATGATAATCACTGCACACTCCCATGTAAACGATTCAATGTATCCCAGCAGAGAAATAAAATGGTATCCACTGTAGTTTATCCAATCCTCACTCTCTTGGTATATGGCTATAATTCCCCACTGTATAGTCTATATCTCTCATCTAGTATCAAAAGTTTTCACAATCCTCCCACTTAGTTTGCTATAATCATATATGACTATCATTATTATTGTTGATTTATAGATTGAAACTATAGCTTACTTCTGAACCAAGTCGGCCCCCCTCACGTATCTCGCAACAAACGATATAAACCTGAATGGAGCACTATGTCAGCAGCTTTGAGGTTTTTGACTACTTACTCATTGGCTTTAATACGTGAATATGAATGGGTTGATGCAGTTTGGAGTTTAAGTTGTGGGCCTGCAATCACATAGCATAATCACTGGTTCTTATGACTATTGTAAAATTAATTGTGCTAAAATTAAATACCTTGTCAAATAACTTCTCATTTTTAGAAAGTAATTTTGCAGCAAGTGCATGAGAAGATTTCATCATCCATGAGTTCAAGCCTTCTTAAAGCTTGCAAGACCTGAAAAACATATTGTTACATTTATATGAGTTCAAACAATTACCATCCGTAGGTACACTTTTTACATGTTACTAACTCAAGTTATAACAAATTAAGGGTTCTATGTTAACTATTTGTTAGGAATAATTTAAATGTATATAACAATAGCCATAATGTTGTTATGTAGATCACTTAACTTTATGAATTTTATGATGAATGCTTAAGAAAGTAAGTATAAGTTCTCAACTCTTTTAATATTTTGACTTATTTCTAGCTCAATTATATGTTATACTACATGTTAGTTGTCTAATATACTCTTCAATAATCAAGTGTTTATTTTTATTTTTAAATTACTATGACTAATATATTTTATTCGTATCTTTGCTATTATTTAATTGAGATCTGTAAAGCTCACGACATAGATAAACGACATTAATATATCATGAAAGGATTAACAAACTTATTGATTATGAGTACCGCGTTATAAATAGTCGTCACCGCCGCCGCATCGCGCGGGTTTCCTACTAGTTATATTATAAAAAAACTGAACCGGTTTGGGCCTGAACCGGTTTTCAAACTGGCCCAAACCGTTAAATAGGGTTGGGTTTTTTAGACTAGAAACCGGTATATAACTCAAACCGGTATATAACTCAAACCGGTTTGGGGCCGAGCCGGTTTTGACTTGAGTTAACCAAACGAGATTCTGTTTGGACCCCAAACGGATTTGAAAAAAAAACCCATCTTGTATACCACTACTAGTAGGTACGATTAAACATATATGAGATTATTTAACTCTTATTTAATACCTTTTGTTTCTTGGGCTGTATTTGGACTCTTTGGCCCAATGTGAAAATTGCATCAAGCAGTGTGCAAAAGGAACCTGGAGTTGACCCGAAGGGAACTTAAAAACCGGTTTGAACCGGTTCCTACCACAACACTGAACACGGTTGTAATTGGTTTGTAAACCACCAAAACGGTTTGAAAGCATATTAACCTAAATAGAGCCGGTAAAAGCAAGTGGAAAAAATAAGAACCAAACGATCACTTCACTCTCTAAAAAACTGGCTCCACCAAGAACGGAGTTGATTTTTGACCCAAGCCGAAACCCTTGAAACTGATTCCGAACCAGGATAAAAACTGCTTTGTACACCTCTACCGACCATAAATTGAAACAAAATCAGTTGCACACTCTTCCTGAATCAATTTTCTAAAGAAGAATACATGAACTTTGAATTTAACGATAAGCTCCCGAAATGCATTTAGCCGATCATATATTAAAGCACCATAAGGATGGGAGACGGACATGAGACGACCAGGGGTCGAGACGACCAGGGGTCGAGACGACCATAACTTTGAAGACGGAGATGGAAGGCAGTGGACAAAGGTGGTAAATAGGAAGAAGCGTCCTGCTGGGTTTGGTAGTGGAGTTGTCACCTTTTTCTTGGCCAACTTACCTATGGAAGTAAACAGCAAAGAACTATGGTTAGCATGTAGGTCTATAGGGTTTTTGGTGGATGCATTCATCCCCAGTAAGAAGACGATGAAGGGCGGTGGAAAATTCGGGTTTGTAAGATTTGACAAGTTAAAAGATGCAGAAAAAATGGCCATGGACCTCAACAATCTTAAGATAAACAATATGAAGATCTCTGCAAACCTTGCGAGATTTGACAAAGCGGGGAACCGGATTGATTATTTCGGTTTTTTACGCCAGAATCGGTCATATTCAACCCATGCAAACAACCCTAATCACAATGCTACGGCTTCATCCTACAATCTGGTCAATCGTAGTTCGTTTAAGGATGCTCTCTTGAACTCCAGCCCCTCTGTTAGGGATGAACAGGCTATTCCCGAAATTAGGTTGGAGAATGAGTCTGCTTTACTCAAAGAGCTGAAAGGTTACTCATTGCTTGGGGTAGTAAAGGATGTCCAAACGCTGGAGGTCACGAAGGACCTCCTCTGCAGCGAGGGATTGGGTTCTTTCGACCTTCGGTATCTGGGGGGTTTGAAAATCATCATTTTTTTAAGTCATCTGTGGAGGCAAAACGTGCCTTGGTGAATCTGGAAAGTTCTTCGTCATCTATGTTCACAAGTATCTCACTTTGGGATGGTCATTCCGTCCAGTACGATCGGATAGCCTGGATTCAAATCCGCGGTGTCCCGATTCAGCTCTGGTCTTTGGAAACTTTTCATTCCATTGGTAACATGTTTGGTTCGGTGGTTGATCCACTGGGAAACTCCTCAACAAATGGGAGCTTAGCTTTTTTTCAGATCGGGGTTCTTGTTAATGATCCATGTCCCATTAATAAGTTAATGCAAGTTCGTTTGGATAATATGGTGTTTCGGGTCTCCATTTCTGAATTGGATCGGGACTGGGTCCCGGGTTTTTTCAAGCAACTGTCTGATCTTCAATCTCCGACTCCGGCACATGTCGTCGTTAACGATTCTCCGGCGGCTACGCCCATTCACCTGGTCGAGTCTAACCCTTCACCTCCTTCTCCGCTTCGGGAAACCTCCCATGCAGAAAGGCGGCTAATGATGATTTAATTTCCTCGGTCCCACCATCGACCAAATGTCACGCGCAGGATGGGATGTCGACTAGTTTTTTGGGCCAGTTTTGTGAAAGGGACCCTGGCCATTCGAAGAACTTGGGCTCTAACCAGGGCAGCGTAACTGGGCCTAAAGTCATGGGCTCGGACCCATTTGGCCTTAATGATATTATCTTCAATCTTGGGTCTTTCAACTCCAAGAAAAGGAAAGCTGCTCTCTCTCCCTCCATTTCCAGGTCTAAGATCAGAGTGCATTCCAAGGATGCAAGAAGAAGGGTGAGAAGGAAAAGGGCTCCCGTTTTGGATACCGAGAACCCTGTCATGAAGCCGCCTCTACCAAGAGACTCTCTGGCCACGGCTTCCTTACCCATTCCCGAACCCGACGACCAAGCTGGCTGCCATTCCTCTGAACATGCTGAACCAGTTGTTCCCCCGCCGCCACCGGTTGATTTAAATAGCTCTCCACCGGCATGTTGTACTGAGAATGATCAATTGGAAGCTGAAGTCCAAAACACAATCGAGGTCGGTGGACTCCTCAACATAGACCTTACAAACTATAGGGATCAAGTTCGATCCTTGATTGCAGAGGGTGATGGATATAATTAGTCTTAATGGACTTTCTGTCTATCAACATAAGGGGGCTCCGAGACGAGCAGAAAGCAAAATCGGTTAAGTCGCTAATTCTCAAGCACAAAATCAATTTTTTGGGGATCCAAGAATCGTTAATCTCAGAGGAGAGTAGAATTCCCATTGTTGAAATTTGGGGCAATCGCGCCGTTCAGCACAGCTTTGTGCCTGCGTTGGGCAGATCCGGTGGTATAATTAGCATTTGGGACCCGCTGTTTTTCTATTAGAAGAGTCCATAAAATAGAGGAACTGTCTAATTTCTGTTGGTCGGGTATATGGGTCTTTGGATTTGATTAATATCGCGAATGTATATGCTCCTCAAGATCTTCCTTCTAAAAGAATTCTTTAGAATTTCCTCAAGGAAACCATGGCTTCTCACCCAGGTACGTGGGTTTTCTTCGGTGATTTTAATGAGGTAAGATGGCCTTTTGATCGATTGAACTCTCAATTTAATCAGTTGGGTGCAAATGTTTTTAATCAATTTATTGACGATTGCAACTTAGTTGAATACAATATGGGTGGTTCTAAGTTCACTTATATGAATGATAATGGTTCAAAAGCTACCAAACTCGATCGGTTCCTTGTTTGTGAAACTTTTTTCAACAAATGGCCGGATTCAATTCTTACTGTGTGGCCGAGGAGATGCTCTGATCACTCCCCTATTACGCTAATTAGGTCGGGGTTTGACTTTGGTCCTAAGCCGTTTAAATTCTTTTCTTCATGGCTTTCATGTGAGGGTCTTGAGGAAGTGGTTAATGGGGCGCTTACCATCCCGGTGTCTGCTTCCAAACCGGATGTAAGGCTCTCGTTGAAACTCAAGAATGTTAAAGCGGCGGTTAAAAATTGGAATTTCGTTCGGATCGTAAAGAGAATCAATTATTGGATGAGTTATCCTCTAAACTTCATACTTTGACACTATTGTTGAATTGTTTGGGTTATCTTCTGAGGAGAGCAAGGAAAGAGTTAGCATAAAAAAACTGCTTATGGAAAAAGATAAAGAGAAGGCGAGGAATCTAAGACAGAAAGCAAGAGTTAAATGGGCTGTGGACGGCGACAAGAATTTGTCTTTCTTTCATGGAATGTTTAATGCCAGACTTGGTTCGAACAGGATTAATGGTCTGTCATTAAATGGGTTATGGAACACTCACCCTGTTGTAAAAAAGGACGAGGCCTGTCGTTTCTTTAAAGAAAGATTTAAAGAAAGAATAGCTTCGAGACCGATCCTCGTGTGCTTGGGTATTCAAGGCATCTCCTCAACTGATGCCGAACAGCTTACTATGCCATTTTCCATTGAGGAAATTAAATTGGCGGTCTGGGACTGCGGTCGTGAAAAGGCGCCGGGACCCGACGGGTTTAATTTTGATTTTATTCAGCATTTTTGGGGGAGCCTCAGGGATGACTTTCTGGGTATTTTTGATTACTTTTTCCGGTTTGGGAAAATCAGTGAAGCCTGCTCTTCATCCTTTATTGCCTTGGTTCCTAAAGTTGCAGATCCCTCATCTTTTGACGAATATCGCCCCATTTCTTTGGTTGGATGTATTACTAAAGTCATTTCTAAGGTTCTTGCCAACAGGTTAAAGGCGGTTCTCCCTTTGGTTATTTCCGATTCTCAATTCGCTTTTCTGGCTAACGGCAACATTCTGGATGGGCCTCTCATTGTTAATGAAATCATTTCTTGGCTTAAAAGAGCCAAAATTCCGGGTTTAATTTTTAAGATTGATTTCAATAAAGCTTTTGATTCAATCTCTTGGGACTTTATTACATCCATGCTTACCCAAATGAATTTCCCTTCTCGTTGGGTCTGATGGATAAATGATATTCTTTCCTCATCCAAAGCATCGGTTCTAGTAAACGGTTCCCCTTCAATGGAGTTCTGCTGTTCTAGGGGGTGAGACAAGGTGATCCTTTGTCACCTTTTCTCTTCCTCATTGCTATAGAAGGTCTTAATTGGATGATTAAAAAAGCAAGTGCAGTGGGTGTTTTCAGGGGAATCAATCTCCCAAATGATGGGCATATGATCTCCCACATAATCTATGCAGATGATGTTATAGTTATAGGCGAATGGTCATCTACAAACCTCCAAAACTTAATACGTTTGTTGAGATGCTTCTTCTTAGTATCGGGCCTTCAAATCAACATTTCCAAGTGCTGCCTTTTCGGTCCAAATGTTCCGGAGGATGAGGTTAGTAAATTTGCCTCCATGGTCCATTGTAAAAGTGGATGCTTTCCTTTTACTTATTTGGGTCTCAATGTGGGGGCCAACATGAACTTGTTCAAAAATTGGCAACCGGTTATTAATGTTTTCGAATCTAGGCTATCCGCATGGAAAGCCAAGCACCTATCTATTGCGGGTAGGCTCGTGATGATTAAGGCTGTACTTGATAGTCTCCCTGTTTATTACTTCTCTCTTTTTAAAGCCCCTGTGAAAGTAATCGATAAGCTCGAATGCATTAGACGTCGGTTTCTTTGGGGTGGGGACTCCACTAATAGGAAAATATCCTGGGTCAGTTGGGAGAAGGTTTGTGCTAAAAACGCAATGGGGGTCTGGGAATTGGTTCTCTACTGTACCTAAACATTAGTTTATTGGTGAAATGGTGGTGGCGATACAAATCAGAGGATATGTCTCTATGAAAAAAAGTGATTGTTAGTATTCATTATCGCTCGTCGTTGTTTCTTCGCTTCCTGGAAGAATAGGCTCGGGAGGACCATGGATCAATATAAAAAAACTGGATTCTAAACTCCTCAAATGGAACATTGATCTGGAGCAGCTCATATCAGCTTCTAACGGTGTATGTGTGTGGTCAGGCGATCGTTCAGGCTCCTTCTCGGTTAAGGCTATACGTCTCTTGTTATCCCATGCCAATTCACAAATGGCCTCATCTTTAATCCACGATTGGTGTCGCTTGGTACCAGCAAAAGCTAACATCTTGGCATGGAGAATCATACTAAATCGAGTTCCAACGAGGGTTGCTCTTTTTATTCGGAAGGTTTGGATAAATTCGGACCTTTGCCCCCTTTGTGCCCAATGTCCCGAGACCGTGGATCACTTGTTCATATCCTGCTATTTTGCCCAAATGACTTGGGCCTTTATCTCCTCTTGGTGTGATCTCTCGCCAATATTCGCCTTCCATATCAAGGATATTTTGGAGATTCACAAATCGGTTAAATCTGCGAAATCAGAATTGTTATACGCGGTGGTTATCACAGCTCTCTGGTGTATTTGGAAGTTGAGAAATAATGTAATATTTCGGCAGCAATCTCCGTCCCTTTCTTGGCTGTTAGAAGACATTAAGAGCAACGCCTTCCTATGGGTGTCTTCAAGAGGAAAGGTTGCAGGTTTAGATTGGAATAGTTGGCTCATGTTTAAATTTTAGTTTCTTTGTTTTTCTAATTTGCTGTGTAAGCTGCTTTGGGTTTCTGTTGTACTCTTGTTTGCCTCTCAGCTTCTTGCTGGATGGCTAATATATTGGAGATCTTCTGCATTTCAAAAAAATATATATTAAAGCACCATACAACCATTAACTTGATAAAGTATTTATGGAACTTTGAGAAGATGAAATTAATGTGAGTTAGCACAGGGGAGATTTATAAATGCTTTTTGCGTCCTTTGAGTTCTATAGAAGTTATAGATATGTCTGATAAATTATGATTATGTTTGGTCAAATATGATTATATCATAGCATTTTATGTCAATATTAGATTATGTTTTAATAATTATGTCTATGTATTACCAATTATAAAAAATTATCAAGTATAGTTATGTTCGACCAATTACGATAAATTGGGTCTTTGAGAGTCATTATAACTATAAACAGGTCATGATATTGGGTTGTAAAGACCATGTGTAGCTGTATTGTGTAACTATTTTTGATAAAGTATAACTATGTTTGATCAATTTGGGCTATGATTATGTTTATATTTAATGACATTTGATGACCATTTACGACTATTTTTTACTAGGTATAACTAATTTTTACCAAGTATAAGTATTTTTGACCACGTATAAATATATGTTGAATCAATAATTACTATGTTGGACCAAATATGCTACCAGGACCAGTTATAACTTATAAATATGTGTGACCAATTATAGGCATTAACCTCAGAAGCACTGAAACATACTCTAGAATTGGAGAATCTCTCGGACGGGTGATGCTCCAGTCCGACAACGAATAAAATACGACGTGTCTTTCGAGAAATGCCTCATCCTCACAAAGAGTATAAGCAAATTGATGAAAAATTATCTCTTCATGGAAATGTGCACCATTTACAGTCAGAGCGGTGGAAGAAGAACAGTCAACTCGAAAATTCGAGAATCATCAACATCTCAAACTCAGATGAAGAAGACGGAATCACGTCGGTAATGGACAAACTCAGATGAAGAAGACGGAATCACGTCGGTAATGGAGAATGTCGATAATGCCGCCGACGACCTCAGTGCATCAGAAGATGATAGACGGTTGTTGGACGATCTGGAGGAATCATAAGTATATGGGACCCATCCATTTTCAATCAAATTGAATCAGTTAAAGGAAATTACTTCTTACTCATGTTGGATTATGTACGAGTTCGGTTACGTTACGTTGCCAACCGAGCTATGACCCGTAAGAGTTACACATTGGGCAACAAATATTAAGTCCACTTAATTTGATTAACTGACGCTTACGAACTATATCGGGTTTTTATAATTTATAATTGTTATAAATTATTTAGTATTAATGTTTATTTAATTAAATAAAGGAAAAGCTAAGATTCTTTTTCAATATATTAAACATTACTTTTAAAAAGCAAAAGGAATATTGTGATCTGTAAAGCATCACAAAGAGATTGAAGAAATAGAGAAAGCTATAAACGGAGAGAAAAATTGAATTCAATATCTTCAACCTGTTTCTTCTTTATCTTCTTCCTCGAATGAGAGCCAACAATCTCATCTCTCTAAGAAACAAGATGCAGAGTTGAATTTTTTTTCCTATCACAAACAATCGAGATTTTGATTGCAACCGTGGATCACGCCTCTTAGAGCCGCAACCACTGTATTCCAATTTAGTGTTCGTTGATTCTAGCATTCATTCGTTGTCCCTCGGTGTCTCAAATGGTTAATTATTAACCACAAAGGTATATTATATCTCATCAGTAGGTTATTCATATTCTGTATTTGCATTGTTTGTAACCCAGATCCTGCCGGGTTCATTCTGGTATTTTATTATTACTCCACTGCGTTAACTGTTATTAATCTGATTAATAATTATCAAAACTGTTTTGATAAATAAACCTAACGAAGATACCACTGAACCCAACAGTGGTATCAGAGCCAGGCTTACAAAATGCAAATCAGATCCGGTCTGTTAAACGGTTATAGATCACAAACTTTAAAATTATTTGAAGTTTCTGATTTATATTATTTTGGGCAACTTGTTTATTTTGGTTAAATATTTATTAACCAAAAGATTGCCCGTATTATTTTGATTGTGTTTTAATATGTAAATCTGGCTAGACCCTGTGGTTAAATGTTTGTGATGTGATTTGTTATTGTTAAAGTTTTTGGTTTTATGGTTTTTTGCCCATTTGATGGCTCAAAGTTGTAATAGATTAGAGTTTTCTTTTATTCTTTTTTTGTAAATATTGTAATATTTGAAGACCCGAAGTCAAAACTGGAAGCAGGACAAATCAAGGAGTCGGTGGGAGCCATCAAGACAAATAGATACACTTAGGTCCATCCTTGTGGTTGTTATGTGTTTTGACCCGTGACCTGGCTTGATCTTGCTATTTGGCTCTAGCAAGATCAAACAATCATAGTCATTAGATTTACATATTATTTTGCTATTATGGTTACTTTATTTTATATCAACCAACCTAATATCAAACTAATTAAAAAAAAAATTTTTTTACAATCAAAATAAATAACAAGTTTTAAACTTATTTTTACAACTTGTTAAATTATTAAAACAAATTGTTTGTTTTAAATGGGATAATCGGATAAGTTTTCAAATTCAAAATTAGTTTGAATTTCAAAACTTAAAACTTGATAATTTTTAAATTAAAATTAATTTTCCATTTAAAAGGATAATTAGATAAGTTTTCAAAGTTAAAATTAGTTTAAATTTTAAAACTTAAAACTTAATAATTTAAAAATTATCAACTTAAAATCGGTTGTCTATCTCGCGATGAACCTAGTTTTAATAGGGTATTAAAATCTGGTGTCCCGAGAGCTGAAAGGGTTCGTCATTTATTATCACGAACTATATATTGTAAAACTAACTTTTACGACGCACGTATAACTTAATTATACGTTGTGTTTGACCCTATTCGGTAAACACTAAAATTGGATCCCATAGATAAAAATCAATAGTCTATGCCACCCTACTATAAGTAACACTTGGAACATTAAGCGAAACATCAGTATTTGGAGCCACAGCACCGCACTTGATGTGTAGTTTATTCTTGCAAGGTGCAAGGATTTTGTTGACACATCCGGCCCTTTCACAAGTAACTGTTTTAGGATGACTATTACTTTTTCTCTTGTTACGTGCCACAGCTGTCTAGAGAGAAAAGTGGGCATAGATGAGGCTAAACGTATCAATGCATTGACAAATGTTGTTGTTGCGGCCTCATGCACGAGAGTTGTGCAATTTTCACAATTGATAAATATTGTCAGTCTGCCTAATCACTTACTAATGTTGCGTGGCCCAGCTGCCTTTAGTGACTGACCAAGCCAGATTCTCATCCCTTATTTAAAATTACTGTAAATGGGTCATTAATTAAAATAAGGAAACAATACATCGAAAATACTAATTAATTTATTTTGCTTATTTAAATAGATGTCTTCAGAAACCAACAACTCCTTCATTCTCAAGTCTATTCTTAAGAAAGAGAAACTTGATAACGCTAACTTTCTGGCATGGCACCGCAATCTGAGATTTGTTCTCAAGATGGCGAAAAAGCTCTATGTTATAGATAGCGCTGTTCCCAACGAGCCTGAAAACAATACGGCCGCAGCCCATAGAACTTGGGAAAAATTTAAGGAGGATGCCGATGAGGTAGCCTGCCTTATGCTAGCCACCATGTCTCCTGATCTCCAGAAGAACATGGAGGACATGACTGCATTTGACATGATTGAGCAACTTAAGGGCATGTTTCAGAAACAGGCCCGACAAGAGCGCTATGATACCATGAAGCAGCTTATATCCTGCAAAATGCAAGTAGGCTCGCCTGTTAGTGCCCATGTGCTTAAAATGAAAGGGTACATCGACCAAATGGCCAAACTTGGTTATCCTATGCAAGATGAAATGGCAGTAGACTTCATTTTGAACTCCTTGCCTAGTTCTTACAACCAGTTCATAATGAACTTTAATATGAATGCGTGGGTTAAGAGTGTAGCTGAACTACACGGTATGCTTAAACCTGCTGAGCAAAACATACCAGGTAAAGCCAGTCAAATGTTGATGGTCCGATCTACTGGTGTTAGGAAACCAAACCCAAGAAAAAAACTTATAACAATAAGGGTAAAGGTAAAGTTGTTGCTGCCAAGCCTGCCACCAACAACAAACAGCTGGCTAAAAACAAAGCAGCGCCCCCTCCTGAGGAGCGACACTGTTTTGAATGCAATAAGATGGGACACTGGAGACGTAACTTGTAACATCCTGTATTTTTACTCATTTTATTTATGCAATTTTATAACATCCTTAGTAATTTTTTTTATATATAATAATACTAACAATAATAATAATAGATAATAATAATAATAATAATAATAATAATGATAATAATAATATAATAATGAAAGTAATAATAATAATAACAAATAATAATAATAATAATAATAATAATAATAATAATAATAATAACAAGAATTAAAATGCAGGGGGCTATTTTGTCATTTTAAAAACTTTAAATAGAAGTTTATTTCATAAAATAATACAACTTGAAAGACCAGGGACCAGTTGTGTAAATTCCCAAACCAAATCCCCAACCCCCCCGATTTTCCGGCAGTCGGACTCCGGCGAGCTCCGGCGAAGCTTCAAAACACCATTTTAAGCGCTATTAGACCCAAATTAAACCCCCAACTCGCTCGACCCCCAGTTTCGAACCCGAACCCCAATTTAATTTGATTTTCCCGCTCGTTCCCCCTTCCAAATCGAAACCGAGATGAACCTCGAATCAAATCTCGTCCAGATACACGAATTCAATCAAATTAAATCATTCTAAACTTAATACGCGGTCGAATCAATCAATCAATCCATTTAATTACGCAAAATTAACAGATGGAATCTCCTAATTTGGTAGACCCGAACGCGGTTTCAAAATCAAACGTGTTAAGCTCGAATCCATGAAATCAAAACTATATATTGTGGTCTTTCGGTTCATTGTGAAGTTCCTAAACTCCCTGAACCTCCAATTTCACAAGAAAACCACTCGATCAGAAAACCCCAAACCAAGAACACCCGAACCCTAAACCGCACTCGAAATCACCTTTAATCTCATCCAAACAGGTAATTAAAACCTGTTTTCTACTCGATTTTGTTCAAGGATCAAAAGTCCTATGACAATTTAGGTGATTAACACCGAATCGAGGGTCAATTTTGATCCTGTTGAACCTAGGGTTCATACGATTTGGGGGAAACCAGGGAGACAGAGCTTAAAATCAATACAAATCAAAGTGAAACCAAGGCCTTGGCCCTGGTTCACTGGTCTCTGCGCTCCATCTTACAAGGGAGCCCCGGGTTCGACCCCGGGCAGCCCCTTTTCCCCTTTTTCTTTTCTTTTCTGATTTTTTTTTTTTTTTCTTCATTTCTTTTTAATTATTAAACCTTTTTAAATTCTGAAAATTTCTAAAATTAATTTTATAAAATGCAGATTATTTTTTTTCTTTTGTTTAATTAATTTGGGACTATATTAATTTTATAAAATACTTTTGTATTTATAAATACATTATTTTAGTTTTAAAAATACAAAAGAAATGAGTAAATATAATACTTGTATATGTATATATATTTTTAAATAATTAAATTGTTTAATTACTTATACCTATATATATATATATATATAGTTCTTTTAATAACTAAATCACTTAATATGATATTATAATTGTTTAATATACATATTTATATATATTTTCAAACAATTAAATTGTTTAGTTACTTACACCTATATATATATATTTATATATAGTTCTTTTAATAACTAAATCACTTAATATGATATTATAATTGTTTATTATATATATTTATATATATATATTTTAAAACAATTAAATTGTTTATTTGCTTATACCTATATATATATATATTTACACATAGTTCATTATTAATAGTTGAAGTCACTTATTGTAATACAATCTTTATAAATCGGTTTAACGTCCAATTAGATTAGGCTTCTCTTTATTTATTTCTTTCTCATACGCGCCATCAATTAATTATTTCGCATACAAAATCCATACATTCCATTTAACCGATCACGTTATTAACATGTAATAAATACGAATAATTATTAAATCCTATTAGACCTATAATTAATCATCAAACGAATTATAACGCGCTACTTTATTTCGTTTAGGTGCGTTGTGACGTTGTGTTGGAAATCTTATTCGTGGTTATTCTTATTACATCTGCAAGTCTCTCTTATTAAACACGTGAGTTCTTATGTCCCGCTTTACGATTATTTCACATCTTTCGGGGTGAAACATGTTGCTTATACAAACTTACACATACACGCTTTGATACTTATTACACACGTATAATTCTTTACATAGTCGTGGTTGTTTGGATATGTTAAGTATTATATGAGATGTGACATACGTGTGCAATCATTAACTATTGCTAGCCTAGCGAAGTCTTAGATCTTTGGGCCTGACAAGCCTATTTGGTGCTAAAGCCGAGAAATTGCCGACTCCTAGGAGCCGTATGCTTGTGCACTAGGGAACCAAATACACTTAGCTAATCATGCTTATTCATATTATTCAGTCGAGGCTTGATTGTAACTATGCATGTTCTATATACTTACTACCTTGTGACCATTGACTAGAATTGCTACATTTTTGTATACTTATTGTATTTAAAACCATGAGAACTCACCAACTAGTTAGTTGACTTTATTTTCAACATGTTTCAGGTAATGTGCAAGCTTAGCGATGATTGAAGGAATGCTTAAACCTAGGACATGGACCTAGGCTTAATAAAGACGATTGAATTCTTGTTTTTGTTTGATTTATTTTGAGACGTTGATGTATGTGGTGTTTGAAATAATTGATTAATGACATTTTACATTTTAACATAGCGTTATGTGGCTGTGAACAATCTTAACCCTCACACCTCGACGTTTCCGCCGTCAAGGTTGGGGTGTGACAGATTGGTATCAGAGCCCATAACTATAGGGAATTAGGTTATTAGAAATGGTGACCTAGACTATAGTTTATGCATGAACCTTATATAATAGTATTCTTATGAATACATACTTATTGTTTGCATGCTGCCTAACGCTATCCTTATTATGTGCAATGTGATGCCTTAGCATAGGTGCCTTTCTGCATGATTACATATTGTTACCCGTCTCCCCTAGACTTATCTTAAACATTGATTCTCCCTGACAGTTACTATTTCTTAAACTTATTCTCGTCTCCGAGTAGAATCTATTGATAGGAATTCTTTAGACTTTATGTCTAATCTTATAAATATCCCATCAAGATTTTTGATTTCATAAACCAAAGAACTAGTGTGGTATATAGACACCTGTATTCTGGATTTTCTGGCAAAAGGCCCTCGGGCTAAGGTAAGCATTTCGCATAAATCCTACGGGACCAGTCATGCTTACCTGGGGATTTCCGGGATGAGTGATAAACTATGACCAACATACACAAGTTTCTGAGGCGAATGGGTCAATTCATCTTGACGTGTCAACGTTTTCAAATGGTGATGCGTCACCAAATGGAAACATTCTGTATAATTCATGATTCTTACCTTAACTGCCAATCCTTATTATCCTTTTAACCGATCCTAATCCAATTTGTATTTTCCAGCATGTCTCGTTACCACGGAAACCGAGGAAGATCCGGCCGTAAGCTTGCCGCCATGATTGCCCGACAAATGGATGCGATCATCCCGACCATGGTGGCTGAACTCAGCAGTACTATGATCGCAAACGTCACGAACAACAGCAACGGCCAAGGGGAAAATAGTGTGAACCAACGGCGTAACAACCAGTCTTGCACCTTCAAGCACTTTAGTTCATGCAAGCCTCCGAGTTATAGTAGAAAGGAAGGTGCCACCGGTCTGTTAGAATGGTTTGAGGGGATGGAGAACACCTTCGTCAACTGTGAGTGCCCCGAAGCACTCAAAGTAAGGTATGCCACCAGTATGCTGCAGCAGCGGGCCTTAACATGGTGCAACAGTGAAAAGAGAAACCGAGGCCCCGACGCAATCTTGGCCTTAACTTGGGAGGAATTCAAAAACATATCCATCGCCAAGTTTTGCCCGAGAAATGAAATCCAAAAATTGGAGGAGGAATTCTGGAACCTGAAACAGGATGGCGGGAACCATCTGGCTTATTCTACCCGTCATCATGAACTGAGTATACTGCTGCCACACATGGTGGATACTGTTTCCCGTAATGTGGAAAAATTTATTAAGGGGGTGCCGTCTCAGATTCAGGATGCCGCTGTGGGTAGCCGACCCGCAACTCTGGAAGAAGCCATCATTATCACTGCACAGCTGACGGAGAACCTCATCCGAGCGGGCACTATGTCTGCAAAGGGTGCCAAGAAGACTGAGAAGACGACCCCCGAGGAGGTCAAGGAGGTCAAGCCTGATAACAAGAAACGGAAGTTTGTACCGACACGGAACTATGCCGTGACTGCTCCTAAGCCGCCCCAAAGACAGTGTACTACCGGGGCTACACCGGCAGCTCAAGTGCCCGTGGCAAGGGCTTATGCGGGCCCTCTACCTATGTGTAACACGTGTAGGTATCATCACCTGGGCAACCTTCCGTGTCGCATCTGCACACTATGTGGCAAGTACGGGCACCTCGTGGCAACGTGCCGCCGAGCAATGGGAAACGCAGTGACGGAACCCAATCGGGTCTGCTACAATTGTGGAGAACCAGGTCACTACCGTCCCCAATGCCCTCGTCTTGTGGGCAATGTTCCACAAGCTCGTGGACGTGCCTTCAACATCAACGCGAACCAAGCTCAGGCGAACAACGAGGTGGTGAACGATACGTAAAAAATTGCAACCCTATCTCCATAGAATTTCTCTTAAAATTCCTTACTTATGTCCTTAAGTGCCATTAAAACCTATACAGGTATGTTTCTTATTAATGACACCTATGCATACGTATTATTTGATTCGGGCGCCGATAGAAGTTTCGTTTCCTTAGAGTTCGAGCCGACACTTTCCAAACCTCGCTCAAATCTAGAGAGACCTCTCACCGTCAAAGTTGCTGATGGAGAACCCATCACCGTCGACGTGGTTATCCACGATTGTCTATTGTGCCTCGACAACCATAAATTTCTTATCGACCTCATTCCAATGAAGCTTGGAAGCTTCGATGTTATTATTGGCATGGATTGGTTATCCAAGAACCATGCCGAGATTATCTGCTTCGAGAAGTGTATTCGCATGCCCTTACCCTCCGGTGACACGATGAAGGTGTTCGGTGAACGGTCCTCCAAGGGACTCAAGCTTATGTCATGTACTAAGGCTCAGAAATGCCTAAGTAAGAGCTATCCGGCATTCTTGGCCTATGTAGTCAACACCAAAGCCAAGGAGAAGGAACTCAAAGATGTTCCAGTTGTACGAGAATTCCCTAAGGTCTTTCCCGATGATCTTAGCGGGTTACCTCCCGTACGCGAAGTAGAATTTAAAATCGACTTGATTCCGGGAGCAAGCCCCGCGGCTAAATCACCTTACCGACTCGCACCATCGGAAATGAAAGAACTCTCTAGCCAACTCCAGGAATTATCCGAGAAGGGGTTTATCCGCCTTAGTTCTTCTCCTTGGGGTGCACCTGTCTTATTTGTGAAGAAGAAAGATGGGTCTTTCCGCATGTGTATCGATTACCGTGAGCTCAACAAGTTGACCATCAAGAACCGGTATCCTCTTCCTCGTATCGACGATCTCTTCGACCAACTTCAAAGAGCTGCAATCTTTTCAAAAATCGACTTGCGTTCGGGTTATCACCAACTGCGAGTCCACGACGACGATATCCCAAAGACTGCATTCCGCGCTCGGTATGGGCATTACGAGTTCATGGTTATGCCTTTCGGCTTAACCAATGCTCCAGCGGTCTTCATGGATCTTATGAATCGGGTGTGCAAGCCATACCTAGATAAGTTCGTCATCGTTTTCATTGACGACATTCTTATTTATTCCAAGTCTCGCACCGATCACGAACTTCATCTCCGTCAAATCCTCGAACTGTTGAAGAAGGAACAACTGTACGCGAAATTCTCGAAATGTGAGTTTTGGCTTGAAGAAGTACAATTCTTAGGGCATGTTGTGAATAGTCGAGGAATTCACGTCGACCCTGCGAAGGTTGAAGCCGTAAAGAATTGGAGTGCTCCCACAACTCCGACGGAAGTTCGATCGTTTCTTGGTCTAGCCGGGTATTACCGGCGATTTATTGCCAACTTCTCGAAAATCGCAAAGCCACTCACGTCCTTGACTCAGAAGAACAAGCCTTTTGAGTGGAAAGCAGAGCAAGAAGAGGCGTTTGAGACATTGAAGCACAAGTTGTGCAATGCTCCTATTTTGACGCTACCGGATGGGAATGACGACTTCACGGTATACTGCGACGCGTAGAAACAAGGCCTTGGGTGTGTTCTCATACAACGGGGAAAGGTCATCGCATATGCCTCGAGATAATTGAAGGTTCATGAGGTAAATTATGCGACGCACGACCTCGAGCTCGGAGCGGTGGTCTTTGCTTTGAAAATATGGAGACACTATCTATATGGCACGCAATGTATAGTCTACACAGACCACAAGAGCCTCCAACACGTTTTCAATCAGAAGGACCTCAATATGAGGCAACGTCGTTGGGTGGAGCTAATTAGCGAGTACGATTGTGATATCCGATACCATCCCGGCAAGGCAAATGTCGTAGCCGATGCATTGAGTCGAAAGACACATCAAAAGATGGTCTCAGTTCAAGAGATTCGCGACCGACGCCAATGGTTCGATACATTAGGAGAGTTTGACACTGAAGTCTGACTCGATGTCAATAATGCTACAGTGTTATTGTAGAACTTAAAGATCGATTGTGACATCGAGGCAAGTATTCGAGAAGCACAACAAGCGGTGCAAATCGAAGGGAGTATGAAGGAAGAGCTCGAGCCAAATCTCTTAGCCCAATTGGAAACAAAAGCCAATGGGTTAATGTATTTCGCAAACCGAATCTGGATTCCCAAACGCAATAACCTTCGGGCTTCTATCATGAACGAAGCACATCGGACTTGTTATTCTATTCACCCGGGCTCCGATAAGATGTACATGGACTTGCGGAGTCAATATTGGTGGCCCGGGATGAAACGAGACGTAGCAACCTATGTTGCTAAATGCCTTACATGCACAAAGGTTAAAGCGGAGCATCAACGTCCAAGTGGATTACTCGAACAACCCGAAATTCCCATATGGAAGTGGGAACATATATCCATGGACTTCATAACCAAGTTACCTCGGACATCTCGCGGGCACAATAGCATATGGGTAATCGTCGACCGATTGACCAAGTCGGCACATTTCATACCCATACGCGACACGTATAAGACATCAAGGTTAGCCCGGATTTACATCAACGAGATCGTAAGCCGTCATGGTGTGCCTTTTCACATTATATCTGATCGAGACGCTCAATTCACTTCTCACTTCTGGTCTACTATGCAAGAACTTCTGGGTACGCAATTGGATTTAAGCACGGCTTACCATCCCCAAACCGATGGCCAAACCGAGCGGACGATCCAAAATCTGGAAGACCTGTTGCGTCTCTGTGTCCTTAACTTTGGTGGCGACTGGGATACGCACCTACCGCTCGCAGAATTCTCCTACAACAACAGTTACCACTCAAGCATCCAAATGGCACCGTTCGAAGCACTTTACGGTCGTAAGTGTCGTTCACCAATCTGCTGGACCGACATTGGCGAGAATCTTATTACCGGTCCCGAGCTCATCCAAGAGACGACCGATAAAGTCGCTATCATCCGCAAGAACCTGGAAGTGGCAAGGAGTCGACAGAAGAGCTACGCTGATAAACGTCGCAAGCCACTGGAATTCCAAGTTGGAGAGATGGTCCTTCTCAAGGTCTCACCGTGGAAGGGTGTGGTTCGCTTTGGAAGGAAAGGTAAGTTAGCTCCGAGGTTAGTAGGGCCTTTCAAGGTTGTGAAAAGAATCGGAAAAGTGGCCTACAAACTGGAACTACCCTCCGACCTTAGTGGAATTCACCCGGTCTTCCACGTCTCGAATCTGAGGAAGTGTCTGGCTGACGATAATTTGCATGTGCCATTGGAATACATTCAGATCGACGAGTCACTACACTTCGTTGAGAAACCCGTCGAAATCATGGATCGCATTATGAAGAAGACTAGGAGCTCTACGACCCCAATTGTAAAGGTTCGATGGGAGAACAAACGAGGAGCGGAATTCACTTGGGAGCGTGAAGAACATATGAAGAAGACGTACCCTTCCTTATTTTTGTAACCCCTTTTTGATTTTTAATTACGAGACGAAATTCTTTTAAGTTGGGGAGACTGTAACATCCTGTATTTTTTTTCTCATTTTATTTATGCAATTTTATAACATCCTTAGTAATTTTTTTTATATATAATAATACTAACAATACTAATAATAGATAATAATAATAATAATAATAATGGTAATAATAATAATAATAATGAAAGTAATAATAATAATAACAAATAATAATAATAATAATAATAATAATAATAATAATAATAACAATAATTAAAATACAGGGGGCTGTTTTGTCATTTTAAAAACTTTAAATAGAAGTTTATTTCATAAAATAATACAACTTGAAAGACCAGGGACCAGTTGTGTAAATTCCCAAACCAAATCCCCCCCCCCCCCCCCCCCGATTTTCCGGCAGCCGGACTCCGGCGAAGCTTCAAAACACCATTTTAAGCGCTATTAGACCCAAATTAAACCCCCAACTCGCTCGACCCCCAGTTTCGAACCCGAACCCCAATTTAATTTGATTTTCCCGCTCGTTCCCCCTTCCAAACCGAAACCGAGATGAACCTCGAATCAAATCTCGTCCAGATACACGAATTCAATCAAATTAATCATTCTAAACTTAATACGCGGTCGAATCAATCAATCAATCCATTTAATTACGCAAAATTAACAGATGGAATCTCCTAATTTGGTAGACCCGAACGCGGTTTCAAAATCAAACGTGTTAAGCTCGAATCCATGAAATCAAAGCTATATATTGTGGTCTTTCGGTTCATTGTGAAGTTCCTAAACTCCCTGAACCTCCAATTTCACAAGAAAACCACTCGATCAGAAAACCCGAAACCAAGAACACCCGAACCCTAAACCGCACTCGAAATCACCTTTAATCTCATCCAAACAGGTAATTAAAACCTGTTTTCTACTCGATTTTGTTCAAGGATCAAAAGCCCTATGATGATTTAGGTGATTAACACCGAATCGAAGGTCAATTTTGATCCTGTTGAACCTAGGGTTTATACGATTTGGGGGAAACCAGGGAGACAGAGCTTAAAATCAATACAAACCAAAGTGAAACCAAGGCCTTGGCCCTGGTTCACTGGTGTCTGCGCTCCATCTTACAAGGGAGCCCCGGGTTCGACCCCGGGCAGCCCCTTTTCCCCTTTTCGTTTTCTTTTCTGATTTTTTTTTCTTTTTTCTTCATTTCTTTTTAATTATTAAACCTTTTTAAATTCTGAAAATTTCTAAAAGTCATTTTATAAAATGCAGATTATTTTTTTTCTTTTGTTTAATTAATTTGGGACTAAATTAATTTTTATAAAATACTTTTGTATTTATAAATACATTATTTTAGTTTTAAAAATACAAAATAAATGAGTAAATATAATACTTGTATATGTATATATATTTTTAAATAATTAAATTGTTTAATTACTTATACCTATATATATATATATTTATATATAGTTCTTTTAATAACTAAATCACTTAATATGATATTATAATTGTTTAATATACATATTTATATATATATTTTCAAACAATTAAATTGTTTAGTTACTTACACCTATATATATATATATTTATATATAGTTCTTTTAATAACTAAATCACTTAATATGATATTATAATTGTTTATTATATATATTTATATATATATATTTTTAAAACAATTAAATTGTTTAGTTGCTTATACCTATATATATATATATATTTACACATAGTTGATTTTTAATAGTTGAAGTCACTTATTGTAACACAATATTTATAAATCGGTTTAACGTACAATTAGATTAGGCTTCTCTTTATTTATTTCTTTCTCATACGCGCCATCAATTAATTATTTCACATACAAAATCCATACGTTCCATTTAACCGATCACGTTATTAACATGTAATAAATACGAATAATTATTAAATCCTGTTAGACCTACAATTAATCATCAAACGAATTATAACGCGCTACTTTATTTCGTTTAGGTGCGTTGTGACGTTGTGCTGGAAATCTTATTCGTGGTTATTCTTATTACATCTGCAAGTCTCTCTTATTAAACACGTGAGTTCTTATGCCCCGCTTTACGATTATTTCATATCTTTCGGGGTGAAACATGTTGCTTATACAAACTTACACATACACGCTTTGATACTTATTACACACGTACAATTCTTTACATAGTCGTGGTTGTTTGGATATGTTAAGTATTATATGAGATGTGACATACGTGTGCAATCATTAACTATTGCTAGCCTAGCGAAGTCTTAGATCTTTGGGCCTGACAAGCCTGTTTGGTGCTAAAGCCGAGGGATTGCCGGCTCCTAGGAGCCGTATGCTTGTGCACTAGGGAACCAAATACACTTAGCTAATCATGCTTATTCATATTATTCAGTCGAGGCTTGATTGTAACTATGCATGTTCTATATACTTACTACCTTGTGACCATTGACTAGAATTGCCATATTTTTGTATACTTATTGTATTTAAAACCATGAGAACTCACCAACTAGTTAGTTGACTTTATTTTCAACATGTTTCAGGTAATGTGCAAGCTTAGCGATGATTGAAGGAATGCTTAAACCTAGGACATGGACCTAGGCTTAATAAAGACGATTGAATTCTTGTTTTTGTTTGATTTATTTTGAGACATTGATGTATGTCGTGTTTGAAACAATTGATTAATGACATTTTACATTTTAACATAGCGTTATGTGGCTGTGAACAATCTTAACCCTCACACCTCGACGTTTCCGCCGTCAAGGTTGGGGTGTGACATAACTGTCCTGACTATCTAGCCAAGCTGAAGGTGAAGAAGGCCAATGGTGAAGGCTCTTCTTCAGGTATTCTGATTTATGTTATTGAACTTTTCACTGTTTCCAGCAACACATGGGTATTTGATACTGGATGTGGTTACCACATCATTAATGTCTTACAGGAGCCTGAAAAGTGGAAGAAACTGAAGAAGGCGACATGGAGCTCATCGTTGGTGATGGGAAAAGAGTACCGGTTCTAGCAACTGGAACATATTATCTTTCTTGTCCATCTGGTCTTGTAATTACTTTAAATAATTGTTTGTTTGCTCCTGGTTTAACCAGAAACATTATTTTAGTTTCTTTATTGTTTGAACAAGGATTCAAGTATGTTTTTAATGATGCTGTTATTTCTGCCTACTTGAATGATATCTTTTATTTTGAGGCTAAACCTCGAAGTGGTATTTATGAGATTGATATTCAAACAAACAATAATATATATAATCTTTCTAAACGTATCAAATCTGGAATTAACGATACGTTTCTATGGCATTGTAGACTTGGCCACATAAGCAAGACCCGTGTTAAAAGGCTTCAGTCTGAAGGGATTCTTGAATCCACAGGACATGAATCTTTTGATGAATGCGAATCTTGCTTAGCTGGCAAACTCACAAAGGATCCTTTCACCCATGTTGGTGAACGGGCTAAGGATCTGTTAGCACTTATACATTCTGATGTATGTGGTCCTTTCAGAACCATGTCTAGAAATCACGAAAGATACTTTGTTACGTTTATTGACGATTATAGTCGATACGCCTATGTCTACCTTATGAAGCATAGACATGAAACCTTTGAAAAGTTCAAAGAGTTTCAGAACGAAGTAGAAAACCAACTTGATAAGACTATCAAAGTACTTCGATCAGATCGAGGTGGAGAATACCTAAGCCAAGATTTCATTGATCATCTAAAGGAATGTGGAATTGTTTCACAGTTCATTCCACCCGGCACACCCCAACTTAATGGCGTGAGTAAGAGGAGAAATCGAACCCTACTTAATATGGTTCGATCGATGATGTGTAGAACTAACTTACCTCACTCCTTTGGAGTTATGCTCTTATAACCGCCTCCCGCCTTGTCAATCTGGCACCGACTAAGAAGGTAGATAAAACTCCATATAAGATATGGCATGGTCTAAACCCAATTTGTCTTACCTTAGAGTATGGGGATGTGATGCTTATGTCACTAGTGAGTCTAATGACAAGCTAGATCCTCGAGGCGAAAAAACTATTTTCGTTGGATACTACAATAGAAGCGGGTATTACTTTTACCATCCTGATGCAAATATGATTTCCATCAAAAGGAAGGCACATTTCCTCGAGAAAGAGTTTCTTGATCGAGAAACCGGAAGTAATATTATGGATCTTGAAGAAATTCGAGAACCACAAACAAACGCTGATGTAGTAGGTGCGTCTGAACAACAAGAAATTGTTATTGATTCAGACATAAACACAAGCGTTCGCAGAAGTAGCAGAACTCGCAAAGAACCTGACAGATATCTTTGGAATCTAGAGGGTCTAGAGGTTCTGGTAGTAGCTGATTCTGGTGATGAACCTACTAACTACAAATCTGCTATCTCAGATCCGGAATCTACGAAATGGCTAGATGCCATGAACGCGGAGATGCAATCCATACGAGACAATCAAGTCTGGGACTTGGTTGAGCTACCTCCCGGTTCACGGGCTGTAGGGAACAAGTGGCTTTTCAAGAGAAAAACCGACATGCATGGAAATGTACACACCAATAAAGCACGGCTAGTTGCGAAAGGTTTCACCCAAACTCAAGGTGTTGGCTATGATGAAACTTTCTCACCCGTTGCTATGATCAAATCGATTAGGATATTGCTTGCCATAGCCGCGTACTATGATTACGAGATATGGCAAATGGATGTCAAAACCACTTTTCTAAATGGACATCTCTCTGAAGATGTCTATATGGTTCAGCCTGATGGTTTTGTCGATCCACAATATCCAAATAAGGTGTGCAAACTGAATAAGTCCATTTATGGACTTAAACAGGCATCCCGTAGCTGGAATCTTCATTTTGATCAGAGAATCGTTGAATTCGGTTTTGTCAAAAGTGAAGATGAGCCTTGTGTTTACAGAAAGGCTAGTGGGAGCACTATATCGTTCCTCATATTGTATGTGGATGATGTACTGATCATTGGAAACAATATCTCAATGCTTAACGAAGTTAAAAATTGGTTGGGAGCTTGTTTCGCAATGAAAGATCTTGGAGAAGCTGCTTACATTCTAGGAATAAAGATCTATAGGGATAGATCTAAGCGGCTTCTAGGGCTTAGTCAAAGCACATACAAAGACAAAATGATGACGCACTTTAAGATGGAAAACTCCAAGAAAGGAGGTGTTCCAATGTCTAAAGGTACCGTGTTGAACAAATCGCAATCTCCTTCAACGAACATTGATATTAAGCGAATGGAAAAGGTTCCATATGCTTCAGCGATTGGTTCCATCATGTATGCTATGCTGTGCACTAGATCTGACGTCTCGTATGCTTTGAGCATTACTAGCCGTTATCAGCAAAACCCTGGCTTTGCCCATTGGACTGCAGTTAAGAACATTCTGAAGTACTTGAGAAGGACTAAAGACATGTTTTTAATATATGGAGGAGTTGAAGAACAGCTCACTGTAAGATGTTACACTGATGCTAGTTTTCAAACTGATCGAGATGACTCTCGCTGACAATCTGGTTTTGTATTCACACTCAATGGTGGAGCCATCTCTTGGAAAAGTTCCAAGCAAAGTGTGGTGGCAGATTCTACCACTGAATCTGAATACATTGCAGCATCTGATGCTGCAAAGGAAGCTGCTTGGATGAAGAAGTTCATAGCCGATCTCGATGTGGTTCCAAGCATTCAGCAACCAATCGAGATATTTTATGATAACACAGGTGCTATTGCTCAAGCCAAAGAGCCCAGATCTCATCACAGGGCCAAGCACATTCAGAGGAAGTTTCATTATATACGGGACATAGTGAAACAGGGAGACATCATGATAAGAAAAATCGACACAGATCAAAACCTAGCAGACCCGTTTACTAAGCCCATGACTCAGAACAAGCATGATCTGCATAGAAATGCGATCGGGCTTAGATTAGCTAGTGATATGTTTTGATTTAGTATTTGGATGTATGAACTTTTAAACAGTTATACTTTTGAATTCATTTTGATCTACTGATATAGATACAATTATGAATTCTATAACTGTGTTCAATTTTAATACGTTTAATCCATGGATATTGTATTCTAAATTATCCATAGTCGGTCAGACTTGTGGGAACAATTCTGAATTAAGACTATTCTGAATTTAGACTCAAGGAGTTGACTTCTAAATTCACAGACCTCATTATGAATGACGTTGGATGTAACTCGCCACAAACCATCTTTATTATAAGATGCTTTGATACTGGTATACTCATTTAGTATCCTATGACCTGAGATACATACTAGAACTTCCGTTTACCGAGGGTTATTCTTTGATCACTGTCAACCGTTATCGCGTAACTGCCAGTCATAAAGGCTTTGGTTGGGAATAATTCTGAAGTTCAGTGGGAGTTGTATGTAGTCAATAAGGGATTCTGTACTCTTACATTATATGTAACAGTTAGACATCATGGCGCCCTCGTTGATTCAAACTGGTGAAGTGTGAGGCCTCACCCAAACTGACTGTGTGTTTGATTGGACCGTTTTGAATCTAGATCGAGAACTATAATAATTAAGTCCTATATGAGAATTAATCTCAATGACTCAATTGATGTCTTCTACAGAAAGGATAAATGACTATGATTACCATAAGTTTATTGTCTTGTTATAGTAAATGATACTAGAAGAAGATGTTTGGTTAATGACTTTAGAGTGTCATACCTTGTTGGGGGCAGCCATGTGCAGCTAGAGCGCCGCTGACTGTCTACGTGGAATTTAACCGAATGTCGTCCAAGTGGGAGCTTGTTGGATTATGTACGAGTTCGGTTACGTTACGTTGCCAACCGAGCTATGACCCGTAAGAGTTACACCTTGGGCAACAAATATTAAGTCCACTTAATTTGATTAACTGGCGCTTACGAACTATATCGGGTTTTTATAATTTATAATTGTTATAATTATTTAGTATTAATGTTTATTTAATTAAATAAAGGAAAAGCTAAGATTCTTTTTCAATATATTAAATATTACTTTTAAAAAGCAAAAGGAATATTGTGATCTGTAAAGCATCACAAAGAGATTGAAGAAATAGAGAAAGCTATCAACGGAGAGAAAAACTGAATTCAATATCTTCAACCTGTTTCTTCTTTATCTTCTTCCTTGAATGAGAGCCAACAATCTCATCTCTCTAAGAAACAAGATGGAGAGTTGAATTTTTTTTCCTATCACAAACAACCGAGATTTTGATTGCAACCGTGGATCACGCCTCTTAGAGTCGCAACCACTGTGTTCCAATTTAGTGTTCGTTGATTCTAGCATTCATTCGTTGTCCCTCGGTGTCTCAAACGGTTAATTATTAACCACAAAGGTATATTATATCTCATCAGTAAGTTATTCATATTCTGTATTTGCATTGTTTGTAACCCAGATCCTGTCGGGTTCATTCTGGTATTTTATTATTACTCTGTTGCGTTAACTGTTATTAATCTGATTAATAATTATCAAAACTGTTTTGATAAATAAACCTAACGAAGATACCACTAAACCCAACAACTCACAAGAGGTAAAGTAAAAAATCTTGATGAGGAAATTATCGTGGTGAATGTATATGGGCCTCATGACTAATCAGAAAAGAAAGATTATGGAAGGAGTTACGTCATATTAAAAGAGCTTACGACGGATTATGGGTTTTCGGCTTTTCGCACGAGTCTTCAATGAAGTAAGAAACCGGGCGGAGCGTTTCAACTCGGAGTTCTCGTCGCCTATGGCCGCAAGATTTAATAACTTCATTCGTGAAGCTGAACTTCAGAATACAAAATGGAAGGATCTAGATTCACGTACATGTCAAGCAATGGATGCAAAATAGCAAATTAGATCGATTTCTAGTCTGCTCTTCCTTTTATAATCTTTTTCCCCCTCGGCCGAGGTATTAGCCTTACCAAGACTATTATCAGATCATACAACCATCGTCTTAAAAACGGACTCTACTGACTATGACCCTACACCTTTTAAAATTTTTAATTCTTGTCTCTCAATGGACGACTTCGATACTGTTATTGACAAAGCAGTCTTGGAGTTCCGGTATAACTCTCGATCGAAATCCTAAGGATCCGATTACTAAGTTATCAGAAAAACTCAGAGGTATAAAAGTGGAGATCAAAAAATGGGTCAAGGAGCACAAACAGCACATAGAACAAGAATCAATAGAGCTCAAATCAAAAATTATTGTTATGAAAAAAAGGCAAAAAGTGAACTACTAAACAAAGATGAACGCAAGCTTTTGGTTGGGTGTAGGACGAGATTCAAGGAGATAGAAAACCAGAGAACCCTTGATCTAAAACAAAAAGCAAGAATCAAATGGGTGGTGGAAGGTGACGAAAACTCTAAATTTTTTCATGGAGTTATAAATTTTAACATGGTGAAAAAACAACTAAATGGCCTCTCAATTGACAACCGATGGGTTACTGATCCTTTAAAGATCAAAGAGAAGGAAGCTCAATTCTTTGAACACAAATTCAAAGAACCGTATGCAAGTAGGCCCAAGATGAACGATGATGGGTTCTCAAAAATCTCGGAGGAACAATGCTCCAACTTAATTGTCCCATTCACAAGATTGGAGATTAAAAGCGCAGTGTCAAATTTTTCGGGACATAAGGCACCCCGACGGATGCTTTTACAATGGAATTCATAAAAAGATATTGGTGTATTTTTTAGGATGACTTCTCTAGTGCCCTTGCCTACTTCCATTCATTCGGTCGACTCCACTCTTGGAACAACTCATCATTTGTCACTTTGATACCAAAAGAAGATGACCCCCTATCCTTACTAGACTACAGGCCTATTTCCCTAATTGACTATGTATACAAGGTGCTAGCAAAAATCTTGAATGAAAGACTTAAAAAGTTATGTGTTTTATCATCAGTTTTAATCAATCGGCTTTCATTGAGGACAGATCAATAATGGATGGTATCTTGATCTTGAATGATGTAGTCTCATGGCTTAAATTCAGGAAGAAAGAAACGAACAACTTCAAAGTGGAATTCGAAAAAGCTTTTGACATGGTTAATTGGGACTTCCTCGATGACATCCAATGCTTTATGGGGTTCCCCGATAAATGGTGGGCTTGGATCTGAGAATGTCTGTCCACGACCAGAATATCAGTCTTAATATATAGGTCTCCAACAGAAGAATACAGTATGACCCGGGGGTGCGACAAGGAGACCCATTGTCTCACTTCTTGTTTATCATGGTTATGGAGGCACCTAATGTTTTTATGAACTCTGGACTTTTAGCGGGAATTTATCGGGGATTAAGACTCCCTAATGACATAATTGTTTTATCTCACTTATTTTTCACAGGTGATGCAATATATATTAGATAATGGTCATTCCTGAATGCCGAGAACTTAGGATGTATACTCAGGTGCTTCAACCTTGCACCGGGCCTCAAGCTGAATCTTCGCAAAAGTAAGCTTTTTGGAATCGGGGTCTACTCGAATTTGGCACTTTCTATGGATCAAGTGCTTCACGTCAATCGGGAAGCACTCCGTTCAAGTACTTGGGTCTCCTTGTTGGAGCAAATATGAATAGAATAGTGCAATGGAAACTGGGGTTGGAAAGAATGTAAAAGAGGATGTCTACATGGAAACGGAGTCACTATCAATGGGACGTAGACTAACTCTTATTAAATCAGTTCTAGGAAGTCTCCCTTTATACTTCTTATCTTTGTTCAAAGTTCTTGATAAGGTAATTACACAACTTGAAGGCCTGAGAAGGAAATTTTTATGGGGCATCAAAATGGGAAACCCAAGATGAGTTGGGTTGCTTGGGACATGCTCCTTGGATCAAAAGATCAAGGGGGTGGTGTATTGGAAACATGAAGGCAATGAACATAGCCTTACTATCTAAATGGATATGGAGATACAAGTCCGAACATCATACGCTCTAGGCTCGTGTCATCAATGTGATCCACAAACAAAGGCGGGGATGCTCACGGTTCCCGCCAAGAAAACTATTTCAGGCCCTTGGAAATATATATATTACGTCCCTACCCGATTATCTTATGAGCCTAGGCATTGACTTCTAATCAATGTTATCATGCAAATTGGGTGATGGATCAAGTATAAAATTTTACCTTCTACCCATCAAAGTTAACTTAACATGTTGGAGAGCCATGTACCAAAAACTCCCGGTAAATTATGCCCTTTTCAACAGGGACGGCTTAACGTTTTTGGAGGCCTAAAGCAAAAGTAAAATTGGAGGTTTTTTTTTTAAATTTTATCGTTAAAAAATATCCTCTGTTTTGGAGCACAAGCACTAGTTGATTCAATGATTCCTAAATCAGTTATTCAAAGCAAATCCTAATTGATTTAATTATTCTATATTCTAATAAACTATTTCAAGCAGAAAGCTAAAACAAATAAACAATTAGCAATTTGCGAATCAAATAAAAAGAACGCAAATACAAAACTAAAACAAATTTAAAACAACTAGCAGTTAACAACTAGTTCCCAGAACAAAGAATTGAAGAAAAATAAAACAACAATCACACAATTTACCTTATTTATGGAGATAATCAATCAATCAGAATAATAGCTCAGCCCTAATACCTAAGCATCAATCTGTTCCTCCACTAGATGCCAAGAGGAAATCGAAGTTTAAAGGTTCTTAATCGCAACAAAATCAAAGAAGCAAATATTGACTCAACTGGATGGCATCAATGAAGCAAACGAAGGTTAAAGGGTTCTTAATCGTGATTCAAGTGAAGAAATCAAAGTTTTAGGTGGCTGGGTTCACAAGGGGCAAGCAAAATCGCATGTGAATGATGAAAATGACGGTGGCAATTGTTTATCTTAACCTTCTGGCTTTGTTCGTCTCGTCATTTCAACTCCCCCGCCCCAACCCTCCAATCAGGAATTGACTAACAACCTATGTTGTATGTTGAAGATTTGCGACCTGCCAACCTAGGCTTCCTTCCTTCTTTCTTTTGTTTTTCTTTTAATTTATTTAGTTTCATTTGGACTTACTAAAAATGGCTACATAATAATATTTATTTTTTGGTGGCCTGTTAGAATTGATGGGCCTAAAGCCTTAGCTTATTTTTTTAAGTTGTTGGGCCGCCCCTGCTTTTCAAATGGGGATTGGCGGTTAACCCCACTTGTCATAAATGTGGTTGGATCTCCGAAACATTTGATCACACGGTTATTCACTGCCCAATTGCAGCAAGAGCATGGGTGGTAATCCGATCATGGTGCAATCTTTCGTCGTTACGAGCTACATCCGTATCTTCCATACTCAAAGAAGTTGAGCAATTCCCATTCTCGCCACGTATAAAGGAGTTTATAAAGGCTATTCCCTATGTGCTCATTTACATCCTATGGAGAGCCAGGAACAAAAAGGTATTCGAAGGCGAAAGCATAAAATAGGAGATCTAGTTGGGGATATAAAAACTTTATCTTTTTTATGCATAAAACATAGGAGGAAGTTAGATCATCACAATTGGGATTTATGATGTAAATTTGATTTGTAACTCACGTCTGTATCTTGATCTAGCTACTTGCTAGATTTTATATATAGATAAATTTCTTGCCGTTTGAAAAAAAAGTTATATCTTACTAGATACGGTTATGCATGATAAATACGATATTGTTTGACCACTTATACTATGTATAAACGTTTATGGTTATGTTTGATGAGGTATGACTATATTTAACCAACTATGGCTATGTATAATCAAATATCCCCATATTTGATCAATTATAACTATGTATAACCGGTTATGACTATATATTTTTTTAGCAATAATACTTTATTTTAAGACCCGCAAACTACTTCTCAACATGTTTGAACATTAATCGTCTTTGAATAGTATTTAACAGTTACTACTGGGCTACAACCCTAGTAACAACTATAGAATGATGTTTGCCCTCGTGATCGTAAGTCATACTAGAAGGGTGCCCGGCAACGGAGCGGGATGACATTTTACATTTGACACGTGCATTTAATATTTTGTTATTCTTGTAGTAGTTTTACAAAAGTTTATTATATTTTTTCTAAGCTAAAATTTAAAACACCAAATAAATGAATTCTGCATGACGACTTGTATATGCGCATTAACTTATTGTACCTCATAAAATACAGATCGTTTCAGCAAAAAGTTTACATCAAAATGTTTAAAAATAAAAATAGGTTAAGTTGTAGTCTCAAATTTTTTTTTAATATGATAAATTAAAAGATAGAGCTGAAATCTTAAAACATATTAAGTTTTTTTGGTGTATGGGTAGATAATATAAAATTTTATGTAAATATTAGTAAGTGTAAGATTATTATGTAACTAATTATAAGGGGTAATATGTAAATAATATTATAAATATTATTTTACCCTTAAAAGTGATTGTATCTTATGCATTGAATATAGTAAGTGTTCTTAATTTTATGGTATCTTAAAACACCCCTCTCATATGCTTTATATTTTTTTTGAACGGCTAAATTGGAATCACTCACGGATCACTGGAGTATCATCGTACCACCAGTGTTACCACGCGATCATCTTCCACCACCAAGTCACAAATTCAGGAGGAAACTCATAATTATGAGAAAACCTCCTCTTTATGAGATTCGAACTCATGACCTAATAGACCCTGTCTTATCCCACCACCAAGATGCCGCTGGGCTATAATGCCTTTGGCATGCTTTATATATAGTATAGATTAATCTTAATTCACACTAACTAGTCAATAAATGTGCCTATATGTTTATGAAATATATTACTTTCCTATATTTTTTTTTGATAGGTTTTGACAAAAAATAGGCTAAAACAGTATAACTATGCTCAACCGAGACCTACGAGAGAATGCTCAAATGAAGTTATATATATATATATATATATATATATATATATATATATATATATATATATATATATATATATATATATTACTAGGTTCGATACCCGTGTATTATACGGGTTGAAATAAGAAAACTATATAATAGATATTGTATATGTATAATCTAATATATCTTATAGATAAGACATTAATGAAAATATTATATATAACAAATATATTTAATTTATAAACAATAATATATGGAAAAAATATAATTAAAAGACAATTATGCTATTAATATAAATGAAGTTTAAAATATAGTTGCAAACATAATATATTATGATAATGAGATAAGAAGAAAGAAATTTAAATACTTAAAATCATTCACCCACTCGGACATCGACCCAACGCCTAATTTATTTTAGACATTCCATAATTAATTGTCAATTTTAAAATAAAATATACGTTTACTATTTTTAAAAAGTTATTTTAATAATGATGTAATACTGTAAATATGGAAACTATCTAAAAGCAAATATTAAAATTTTATTAGTAATAATAAATATTATTAGAATATGTTAAAAAAAGTAAGAATACTAAAAGTATAAGTGAAAGTCAATATTTTTAGTATGATTAAGGTGATGACACGTGACAATGTCTATGTAACGCCTAGATGTAACGCCTAGATGTACAGCCTAGTAAAAGTCATCTAGACAAAGAATTATTTTCTTATTATAAGTTATAGGTTATAGATATTAGAGTAAATCTCGGTTTTGTTCCCTGTGTTTTGCAAATTGACTCCAATTGAGTACCAACGTTTATTTTGTCTCCATTTGAGTATCAAATTTTAAAAAAGTTGTCTGTTTTAGTCCTTTTGACTAACGATGTTAACATTTTCTGTTACATTTTTTAAAAAGACCAAATACCCCTAAGGGTTATAAAAATATCACCATCTCCACCACACACCACATACCACCACCACCACCACACACCACCGTCACCACACACCACCGCCACCACATTTAATACAAATCTTCTACATAATGAAGATAATCGTACATCATTATAAATCATCCACAAGATGTATGAACATGTACCTAAAGATCCCTTGTCTGTATAGATGAAAGAAAAGATGACCTCCATTGATGAAATCCAATATCAAATACAGCTTTGTTTTTGTCTGTAATCATGCAAAACATATTCAATTCCAACAACCAATGAATCTGAAACAAACCCTCATAAGAAAAGTGATTAATAAGTACCAAAATTAACCAAAAGAGAGTACCTGAAAGGAATAACGAAGCTGCATAATGAAGGGATGAACAACTTTTCTAAGTATATCCGTTTCAGCTTTCATATAATCCAACATGATTATTTTTGATAATGGTATCCTTCCTCATCACTTTCATGGCGAATATCCCATCTCCATCGCCATTGATGCTACTTTTATCCTTCCTTCTCACCTGAAACACCTTCCCAAAAGACCCTTTACCAATAACCCTCATGATCTCAAAATCCCCAGGCCCAATCTTGCGATTCAAATCCCCCTTTTCTCCAACTCCAAATCCCTCTTCTTCCTGAACCTTATCAACTTTAATCACATCATCATCTTCTCCGGAGCTCTCAGGATCAAACTCATGCTGAAAAGGAAGCGATTTAGAAAGGGTGTAACGAGGAGAAGGGCCAATGAAGGAGTGGGACCGATTGTGGATGATTTGGGGGTCCCCGATGAACAAATTAGGGTTGTGATGAGGGTTAGGGTTTGGATTTGTTGAAGATGATGAACTGGGGCCGAATACGTCGTCGAAATCAAAGTCATGATCGGCTGATGATGGTGGAATAGTGAGGTTGTGGAACTTAGCTGCTAACATCGATGGTAGGGTTTTCTTGTGTTGAGCTGTTGACGCCATGTTTGAGTTCATTGTTTGGGGGATCTTGAAGAGAGAATCTGCCATGAAAATGATTCAAGGCGAATGGAAGACTTGAGGTTACATTTTGTGGAATCAATGGTTTGTTGCAGATCCAAAAGCGATATCGACTTTGGAGAAGATGAAGAAGAAGAAGAAGATGAAGATGAAGATGAAGATGAAGATGAAGATGAAGATGAAGATGAAGATGAAGATGAAGATGAAGATGAAGATGAAGATGAAGATGAAGATGAAGATGAAGATGAAGATGAAGATGAAGATGAAGATGAAGATGAAGATGAAGATGAAGATGAAGATGAAGGTGGCGGGGTGTGGTGGTGGTGGTGGTATGTGGTGTGTGGTGGAGATGGTAATATTTTTATAGCCCTTAGGGGTATTTTGGTCTTTTTAAAAAAATTTAACAGAAAATATTAACACCGTTAGTCAAAAGGACTGAAACAAACAATTTTTTTAAAATTTGGTACTCAAATGGAGACAAAATAAACGTTGGTACTCAAGTGGAGTCAATTTGCAAAACACAGGGACTAAAACCGAGATTTACTCAAGATATTATTATCAATTTTTGAATTTCAAGGCGTTATGAAGACATATAATTTAGGGTTCTAATATAGAGACACCCCTTTGGCTAAATCGACGCCCACCTATACGTTGCGTAGGGTTACATACGTGGGCATGCCCGGCGTATAGGCATCGACCATTAATGTCTGACATTCCACGTCGCATCAGTCGTTATCGTGGTGTTATACGGGTCGTATAGAGCCATACACCACGTATAGACGTGCGGCGTATATGTCAAGTGGGTAGATCCACTGACAGCTATACGCGACATATGGACCCATACGCATCGTATAGCTATCAGACGCACTTCAAAAGTGTTTTGTACGAATATACGTAGTGTATCGTGGTATACGAGGGATAGGTGGCAACACTATACACAGTATCGTCCCATAAGCTGCGTATAGCTTTCCTATACGTGGCGTATGGGCTATACGCGACGTATAGCTGTCAGATGTACCCATCCCACGCAGCACACGTGGCACCTTTATACGTAGCGTATGGATCCATACGATGCGTATAGCCCATCCCACGACAGTCAGAGTTCAATCAAATATGACGAGACGCAAGATTCGTTTTCACATATATAAACGCATTCGGTGTTTCAAAGTTTGAAAATTATCAAAAAAACCATACCTGGCGTATGGCCCCATACGCCGCGTATGGCCTCCGCCGACAACGAAAAGACTCTGATCTGACATCGATCTGTCAGGGAATGTTTTTGACCATATACGCCGCGTATGGACCATAGAGTACATGAGTGTTGATTTAGGGGGGGGGTTGTTTGTGCCGATAGCGGTGCCCATAATTTATAAATATCGCATGCTTCAAATTTGTATGATGATTGATCCCTATTGCCTACCGTGTTCATTAATTGGACGTAAAGCAACAATTAGTTGGGCTAATGAAGAAATGATGGGCTAACAATTTATTGATGAAGTTAGAGGTGCACAAACCGGTTTTTTTTTTGAACCCGGGTCGGGTTGGACCCGGTTCGGGTTTGGTCAACCTTTTCAAGACCAGTTTTTGACCAAGAACCGGTTCGGGTCGGAACCGGTTTTCAACCCCATCAAACCCAACCCGGTTGGAACCGGTTCGGGTTGGAACCGAACCGGGTCGGGTCCAAGAACCGGTTTGGAAAACCCGGTTTTTTTTTTTTACCTACTATATACAAATTAATTACAAATTTTGATTAATTAAAAATTATTAGAGTAGATTAATTATACGATTGTACGCGTTTTTATTTTCATTTTAATAAGTAAACAATTAAAACGCAATATACATATTACGTTTAAAACGCGTTTTTATTCATTACGAAAAATAAACAATAAAAATTACATTAAAATTAAACCAAAGAAAACAAAATATACATATTACGAATACAAGTTTGTCTAATTTAATCGTCTTCGTCGGTTTGAGTGCCAATCAGGGGCGGAGGATTGTTGGGGCCGGGGGGGCCGCCGCCCCCCCTCCTTTTTTCGTCGGTAGTGTTAAATTGTAGTCCGTTAGTGTAAATTTTGGGTATGGTAGTGTAAATTTTTATACAAATATCGAGTTCGCCCCCCCTAAAAAAAATTAATTTCGTCCCGCCCCCCCTACGGGGATGTTCAAGCTCCGCCACTGGTGCCAATGCGTTGAGACAAATCATAAGCGAGTTCTTCGTCGGATAGCGGTGAGGATCGCCCGGTTTGTACCTCGTGCTCGTGTATTTCTTCTTCAATCGGTGTTTCTTCTTCAAGGTTTGATATGTGTTGTCTTCGTTCGGCCGCATCTAAGTGGTCCTTTAAACAAATACACATCTCTAGCGATGTTGGAGTTAACCTTGTTCTTCTAATCGATAAAACCCTGCCACTAACAGAAAATGCAGACTCCGAAGCTACCGTGGAAGCTTGGACGGTTAGTAAATCACGTGCCATGGCGGCTAGGACCGGAAATTGTGATTCCTTTCCTTTCCACCATGTCAGAATATCAAATTTCAAAAATTCATCGGGAGACATAGTGGCTAAAAAATCGGTTCCCATATATCTCCCGAGTTCGCTACTTGGGGTGTTACCCCTTTGACGTTTACTGTTTTCATTTCTCAAAGTATTGTATAAACTAATCATCGGGTCTCTACTTGAGCTCGACGAACTCGATTCCACGTTCGATGGTCGGTGGATGTTTGATGTTGCACCATATTTTTCAACATAAACATTAAACAATTTTTTAAAAGTTTCATTAAATATTTGTTTTGTATTAACATTAAAAAATGGATCAAAATCATGTAAATCTAAATCATAAGTTATCTCATCTATTAAAGTTTCTACCCCCGAAACATTTAAACACGGGTCGAGTGCGGCGGAACACGTAAAAACCGGGGGTAGTTCAATGAAATATTTTTTAAATTTTTCTTTCATCGGCGCTACCATTGCTGAAAACATTTCGTTTCTTTCTTCATATTCACTTAATTTATGGGTCATTAAATAAATTTGATGAAGCGTTAGACAACTTGTCGGATAATAAACCCCCGACAATTTTGTAGTTGCGTTTTTAAAAAGCTCTAAAAATTGAGTTATTTCTTGAATATATTCCCAACCCTCTAACAGAAACGGAACAACCCGACCCCGCATCGCAAGACCATCGTGGAAAACATGAAGCGTTTCTTTTTGACGTAAAGCACTATTAAACATTTTCCAAGTAGAATTCCATCTAGTCGGGACATCCCAATTTGATCCTAACAAATGGAATTCGTATCGTGACACATTTTTCTATAATTAACATACCTTTTTCTACTAGTTTTAAAAACGTCACGTAACATGTTTTTGAAAGACGTTTTAAAATCTTCCACTTCGGGAACGCCAAGACCATCTTGCACAACTAAATTAATAATATGTGCAACACATCTTGAATGAAAAAATATGCCGTCACAAACCGGTTTATATTTTATTTTCAATTTTTCAACGGCGGATGTGTTGTTCGAGGCGTTATCAAATGACATTGAAAAAATTTTGTTTTCTAATTTATACGTTTTGATTACATAGTCTAAAATTTGAAAAAGATTTTCACCGGTATGCGGATATCCAAATAATTCAAACGCAATCGTACGTTTCATCATTTGCCACGAACTTGGATCTATCCAATGGGCCGTGACGCAAAGGTACGATTCCGGTAAACCGTGTGGGGCGGACCAAACATCGGTAGTTAAGTTCACACCGGTTTGTAAATTTTCAAATAAAACCTTTAAATCATTTTTTGCTTGTTTCCAAAGATTTAAACAATCACGTCTAAGAGTGGTGCGACTTACGTGAGTGTAGCGTGGTTGAAGAGTTTCTTGAATCAATTTTGTTAACCGAGGGTTGTCGAAGTGATCGAACGGTAATCCTTCTTGAATTACAAACTTTGTCATTCTATCTCGAACCATATCTACGTTGAAGTTCCATAAACCACCATCGTTTCCGATTGATGTTTGTCCTTGACTCGGTGTACTTTTCAAAGACTTGCACCATTTGGTCATATGATTTCTCAAAGTCGAGTTTGAATCCGACTTGAAAAACGAACCACAAGCCTTGCATCGAGCTTTATGTTGACCATTCGACATTTCGCATAAGTCGAAATTACACCAAATCTCTTGGTTTCTCGTTGTTGAAAGAATTCTAACAACGGTAGCGGCACTTGAGGATCCACCGGTTGGAACCGAAGATTCAGAAGCCATAATTCAAGATATTGAGAGAGTAGAAAGTTGAGAGTGAGGAGCGTTTTTGCGTTTTAAGCACGTTTTCGAGCGTTTTTGAAGTTTTGAGTGTTGTGACTAAAACATTACACCCACTACCTATTTATACTATCATATAAGGGCAAAATGGTCCAAAAAATGTTGAAAAAACGGTCACAAACGAGCTTATAACGGCTATATAGCCGTTTTAAAACGGTCAAAAAAAAAAACGGTAAAACCGGGTTGGAACCGGGTTTTTTGAACCGGTTTCCAAACCGGGTTGGATCAAAACCGGTTCCAAACCGGTTTGGGTCAAAAATTTCAAAACCGGTCCCGAACCGGTGGGTTTTTCCGGGTTGGAACCGGTTTGGGGTATTTCCGGGTTTAAACCGGTTTCGGGTCGGGTCGGGTCGTCGGGTCGGGTCGGGGAACCGGTTTCGGTGTGCACCTCTAGATGAAGTCTTGAACTGGACTGAATATTGTGGGCTGCACCATTGTAGACCGACCAGCAGACCAGAAACTGGTTGTGGCTACCCCCCCCCCCCACCCCAACCCAAACACCCGGTTTGAAACCGGAAAAAAGCCGGAGGGTCCTACCCGGTTCCACATATGTGAAACTTAACCCGTTCCTACCTAGACCTGGTTGGAATCTAAACCAGCTGTTGGGACCCTTCTTTGACCTTTATTTTTAATTTTTTATTTCATTTTAACCATTAATTTAGAATATATAGTTTTGGAATGAATTGGTAGAGTACCCAACTTGAAAATGTAAAACCGAAAATTAAGATTGCAAAAAAGTACTCTCGTAGGAAATGTTTTGCGGCAGCAAAACCGAGACTGGACAGCAAAAGGTTTTCACAAGGAATTTCGTGATTTTGAGTAATGTATTTGGACGGCTACGGCAATTGAGAGAGCTACCACGGGACTTTTGGGAGATCATAATTCTGAGTTTCCATGAAATCTTTGTCAAATAAATTTTACTGTTCAAGTTTTTTCATCATGCTCGCCTAATAATTTCGTAGTTACAACGGTACAAGGGGTTCCTAATTTGGTTGTTGGAGTACTATTTTTGATTTTCGATGTATAACATATAATTAGTTGTAAACCTTGGTATGTGAATGTTTTATAACTATTTATATGTGTTTGACTTCATGTTAATTCGACGGATAATTTCTTATATGTTACCCGATCATGTCAAATACACCCTTAGTTTAGTTAAGAATGGATGCTGGTGTGTAAATACATATGAATTGGCTCGAAAAAAGCTCGAAAAAAGCTCGGTTCGAAAAAGCTCGTGCCTAAACGAGCCGAGCCGAGCCGGCTCGATTTGAAAACGAGCCGAACTCGAGCTAGGGGTGGCTCGACTCGTGGCTTGGCTCGTGGCTATATATATATATATATATATATATATATATATATATATATATATATACATACATACATATATATATACATATATACAAATATCTATATATATACATATATACATATATATACATATATACATACATATATATATATACATATATATATATTATATAATATATATTAAACCTAATTAAACCTAAACCTAAAAACAATTGAAACACCATTCACCATTTCACCTGAGGCTTGAGCCGCCACCAGTCACCACACCCCCTGCGACGCCACCGGTGACCGGCCACACCGCCTCTGACTAGAACCACCGCCATCGCGACCTGAAGCTCCACCGCCCTGCGACACCCTGCGACCTGAAGCTCCACACACGGCACACTGCGACGCCCCACCGCCCTGTGACGCCACAGCTCCGACCACAACCACCGCCACCACACCACCCTCGACGGCTCGACGACACCCTGCGACCTGAAGCTCCACCGCCCTGCGACGCCACAGCTCCTACCACAACCACCGCCACCACACACGATACGATTTCGTATTGTTGCTGTTCTTTGTTGCTGTTCTTTGTTGTTGTTGATATGATTATTTTTTTGAAAAGGTTTGAACCTGATTATTGGTCTGAAAAGGTTTGAGCATTTCGTATTCGAGTTGGCTCGAGCTTTTCACGAGCCGAACTCGAACTCGATTTTTCAGTTCGGTAACATTTTCGAGCCGAGCCAAACCGAGCCGGCTCGTTAGGCCATCGAGCAAGTGGGCTCAGGCTCGACTTTGCTCATTTACAGCCCTAATCAAATCCTCCTCCCCCTAAAGTGGTTAAGTTAAATATTCTTAGATTATTCACATCCTACCCCCATCCCTACCCTATTTAACAAAAATTAACAAAATACTTAACTGTATTTCATCCTTCAAATATAAAGGTTCATTATTCATCCTTCATATCTATTTTTAATATATTTTGGTAGTGTATGTGAGTGGAAGATAGAAAAACAATATAAAAAAATAATAAATAAGTATTATTAATTGAGATAGGTAAAGATATGAGGAATAGAAAACGGGGGTGTTAATTTATAAAAAGATAGATAAATTTAAAAATAATTTATTTTTGGTAAAATGTGATATTTATTAATAAAGAAATTATATCAGCCTTGAATTAACTATTATCATGGTTGGTAAATTTTGACCACGACTTAAGAAGAATTTAAACTTTTAAGTTTTAACAAATGAAGGCTGTCACTGACCCCTCTTGACTGAATAGATTAATTATAAAATAATTTTTATTTAATTATAATAAATGGAAAGAATATAGATTTAAAAACGAAAACCGATAGCTAATTTTGGTGATAATGATTTACATATTTAACAGAATAGCTATATACTGAAGTTGAATTATTAAAGTAAATCAAAATAAGATTAATATATTTTTAAGTAATTCAAAATCATTCTAATATTAAATGTTGTCATTCTTTTATGTGGATGAGATTTGTGAAGGCTATGCGGACTTGGACTTTGGAGGCATTAATTTATTGTAGTGTATATTGTCATTTTCGTCCCTGTGCTTTGGTGAAAATTGTCACTTTCATCCAATAGTTTATTTTTTCGCATCTGAGTCTCTGTGGTTTACAAATTTTGTCATATTCATCCAGTTCGTTAACTCCATCCAACATTCTCCGTTAAATGAAGGGTATATTGATCATTTTACATATATGTTTTATTTTTCTATTTTTTTAAACCCCATTTAATATATCCCTTTTAAATAAATTGTTATTTTAGTCCCTGTGGTTTGGACATGTTTGCCAATTCAGTTCAAAAATCCCACCTCCTTAGCATAAAACACCATATCACCACCACCCGATGGAACCACCATGTAGATGTAGGGTACAAATAACCCACACAAGACCGGGTACCCGAACCCGAAAGCCCGGCCCATGTGGGTAGAACGGGTAAGCCAGCAGGATATGTGCCCCATTTAATTACATCGGAATCACCCCAATCATAACCGATAATTCAGTAACGGTCGGAGAATATAAAAGGTAATGGATTTGTCGGGGAATAATCCCTGTAAATCAGCACACGATTGCAGCAGGCAAACACTATAAATACCAGGTAAGGAGAATCGAGATCCTCACAAAAGAATACACACAAAAGCTCCCCCTTAATTATCCCTATCACATATTTCCATTCAACCAATACTTACTCTCACACCGGAGGGTCGTTCCAGGGATATTTCCCCCTTGAAACGCCTTAACTTGTGTTGTTTTCATTGTGCGTAGGTGTGAAGCTTCAGAGAGCATCGGTAAATCGAAGTTCAACAAGACCGGAACCATCTAGAGTTGGACCTCGTATTTACACACCACACCACCACCGCAAAACCACCACCACTCCATCAAAACCACCAATCATCACCACCACCCTATCATAAAACCACCAATACCACACCAAACGGGCACCACCACCACATATTAAATCTCCACAACCACACATTATATCTCCGCCATCACACACTAGATCACCACCACCATGTAGACCCTAGAAACAAACCGTTAATCTCGAACTTATAATAAACCCCTTCGAAAAAGTATATGGAACCCTTGAAAACGAGTATCGTAGAGGTATTAGTAGGGTTTGATATGCATTTTCGAAGTAGTATGTTATAAGTCCAATATTGATTGTCGATTTTTAGGGTTTACATGGTAGCGACGATCCAATGTGCGTGGTGGTGGTGGGCGTTCTGGTGTGGTGTTCGTGGCTTTGTGATGGGGCGGTGGTGGTGGTTCGGTGGTTCTTGTGACGGGTAGTGGTGCGGTGGTTATTTTTGGACCAAATTGGCAAATACGCTCAAACCACAGGGACTGAAATAGCAATGTATTTAAAGAGTATATATTAAATCAGGTTTAAAAAAGAAAAATAAAAATATATATGTAAAATGACCAATATACCCCTCATTTAACGGAAATTTTGGATGGAGTTAACGGACTGGATGAATATGACAAGATTTGTAAACCACAGGGACCCAGATGCGAAAAACAAACTATTGGATTAAAGAGGCAATTTTCACCAAACCACAGGGACGAAAATGACAATTTACTCTTTTTTTTTTATAAAAGAATAGAAATTAAATGTTATTCTATTTCAATAATTTATTTTAATATAATTTTCTTTTATTTTTACGACGAAACTAACGACTATCTAAATTAGTTTTTAATATTTATTTTTGTGACGGAAGCAGAAATGGACTTTTTATTTTTTAATTTAAGAGACAAAAATAACCTTCACAAAAGATGTCGCTACAAAATTAGCGGTGTGATTTTTTTATTAATTTTTAATATCTTTAAGCGAAATTAATCCCGAACATGATTTTGTCAGAAAAATCATAATAAAATCCGTCACAAATTCCTGTTGCTAATTTTGTGACTAGTTAAGTGGTTTTTCCATCATAATTCCTTAGCATATTAGCAACTTTTATATCCAGTTGCTAAGATGTTTTTTAAATACTGATAGTAAAAATGAAATGATGTAAATGATATATTACAATTTACAAGTGCATCATGGGCCATGAGGGTAGTGGATTCTTTCAAATATAAATTGTAGGGCTATCATGATACATATGCATGGATGGTAACACTAATGTTGTCCCAATACAATTGTGAAGGTGCACACCAATGTACATCATGAAATATTCGGTTGAAATCACACAACATATAAACAAATAAAAAGGTCACTGTGTGTGCACTTTCCCTTCTCAAAATCTCAAATCAAATCTCAAGAAAATTAAAACAATTTGCCCTTTGTTCAAAACACTTTCAAGTTATTACTTTACTTGACATATATATGCTTATTTTATTAATTTCCGAAGGTTTTTAATTATACTTTTTCCCATAGAAAAGGTTATATAACTTTGCTTTTAGTCTTCTTTTCAATAAGAGAATAAACATCATATATGAGATATGATCTCTCTAATCCAACTAGTTTGATTATGTTGTATAAGAAATTTTATAATTTATTTTTTTGACTTTAATAATGTCAACTTGGGTTCACACGAACTTAAAGTAGATTTGACGATACGCAGCAATTAGACGACGAATATATAGAATATCCATTGAGAATATATATGTTTTCAATGTGTCTATTTAGGCTGCTTGTCTGCCTCTCGATCGCTCCACTATTAACAGTCCTACCACTTAAACCTCAAATTCATTCTCCCTTTTTTTCATGAATTTTGTTTACTTTTCTTTTATAATATAGGACAGTGTTATAATTAAAAAAGTATTTAATCTAAAAAATCTAAAAATAATTATAAGCCGGCACTTGTCCTTCTATTATTTTAAAAAGTATGACATTTTGATCATTGTCTCAAATAAATCGCTCATTGTACCATATAAGTTTATTGTGTCATATATCTTACATCATTTGTTATATGTATTAATCATAGTATTTTACATTCTAAATTATTTTATGTTATTATTGTCATTATTTTTATAGATTATATAAACTTACTATATATCATTGTGTTTTACAATTAAAAGTGCACAATAATATACTTTCATTAATGTATTTATCAAAACTTATATTGTTAAAAATAACATAATGTGTTATTTTTGTCATTATTTTATACATTATATACACTTATTGTTATCTATCATTGTGTTTTACAATTAAAAGTACACGATGATTTATTTTACCAATTTATTTTTCGAAACTCATAGTGATAAAGATTACACAATGACGATCAGAAAATACAATGAGAAATTATATTATTTTTCATTGTTTTTAATTTATTAGATTAATTAGTTGTTAATTTATTATTGTGTTTTACATATTAGTGATACACAACAATTTTATTTAATCATTGTAATTTTTAATATGTATCATCTTAGAAAAACATAATAGTATTTAAATAAAACACAATAACGAACAAAAAGAAACAATAAACTGCACTAAAAGACACAAGAACGAGATGAGCTTAAAACATAAATAAATTATTAAATTTTTATATAATAATAATGTACTCGTTTTAAATATAAAAAACACTCGCTTTGATGGTGTAATTTTTATAAAAAATAATATTTTACATAAAAGTTATAAACGTTAAAAAATGGAAGAACTTATAAAAAGTCAACAAAAGTGGCTATTACTAAAATACAACTGGAACAAATATTTTTCTATAAATTGATCTCAACCAATGTTTTCAGAACCGGATCGGACGTCGAACCGGACGCCTTACTGGTTTGGTGGTCGGACCGGTCGGACAGGATTTAACTATATTTTAATTATATTTATATATGTAATTAAATATAAGTAATTTATATATGATTTATACATATATTTTATAGTTATCTATAAAACTTAACTATATTTGTATATCCTACGTACTAATTTATGGTTTAACACCCCGTTTTTACCCACTAAAATCAAAAAAAAAATACTGAAATCCGGTCGGAACAGGGCCGGTTCGCCGGTCCAACCGCCGGTTCGGTTCGGACCGGCCGGTTCAATGGCACAAAATGAATCACCCCTGACCGGACCGGACCAGCCCCCGATTCGCGGTCGAACCGGTCGGACCGGCCGGTCCGATCCGGTCTCAACAACACTGATCTCAACCATTAATTAATAAGATGGATGATTAAAATTATTATTACACTTTTTAGTTTTAGATCATTTTATATTTTTACATTTTCCTATAATATAATAGATACTTATAAAACGTGCTAGTAAACCAATAATGGTGAACACCAATGGGTTTTTAATGAAATACATTTACATATACTCTAACAAGTCATTAACGGCCTCGTAATGTTGCGTACCACGATTAGAACATATGATGGCTGATAGCACACCAATCAATGGTGAGTATCAACGGATTACTATATATGTCATCCTTTTAAATTGGGTATTGACGAGTCTTATAATGTGTTAGTAAGTTGTATAGATTATATACACTAAGATATAGAATAGGACATAACAAATCTATAGTCTATAGAATCTATACTAATAATAACTACGTCGATCTAGGACTTGTGCATTACGTCAGGGCAATTAAACGAAAAAATGGGTGTGAAAATGTTAAACCGCACAGTACGCTAAGGCCTGTAACTCGCAAAATTTAGATCGTAAGAAAGTTTTGTGAAAATGAAAAATATAGGGGATCAAAGTTGAAAACATAAAAATATTATAGTTAAATTATGAAAGATATGAAAGTATTATGATTAAAAATAAAATAAATTTAGAAAAGAAGAAATCTACCAAAGAGTAAGTACAACTTACTCTTGTGCAATATACTAACTAGAAAGCACATAAAAGTTAGTAATAAGTAAATGTATATAAAATATTTCCAACGAATCACTGATAGGTTTTCCGAAAGCATATCCGACTAAAAATCTGTTAGAATCTTTTACAAAACAAATCATTAATCTTTTTCTGAAAAGCCTGTTGTAAGGAAGTGTAAATTTTTAGAAACCCGCTAATCTGTCACACCCTCAAATTCCGGGTCTGGAATTTATCACGGAGGGGTGAGCAAACAGGATCGAACACAGTAGTCACACATGAGATGCAGTTATCTATATGATTAATTTTAGATAATCATTTCATTATTATTCAGAGTATTAAATATCATGCGTAGCGGAAATAAAAGATAGATTGTTTCATAACGATACGTCTAATCATGTCTTAATAATAAGTAAAATGTATCTTGAGCTCTTATATGATCCTACGTGCATTTCCATAAGCTCCTAGTAGATACCTGAGAATACATGTAAAATCAAGTATCAAACAGGGTTGGTGAGTTCATAGGTGAGTAAAACATATTTGATAAATCATCCATTATCATCAAAGTAGGATTTACTGTAAAAGTGTGAGTATAAACTACCCACTGGTATCACTTTGTATATGAATAGCCTGTCGGAACCCTTTTATAAGGTGAACCCGTTATCCCACATACTTACTAAGTACAAGCCAACAAATCCTACACATAGGATTTGCCCATGTATCATAGTTTATTTGTATATGAATAGCCTGTCGGAACCCTTTTATAAGGTGAACTCGCTATCTCACATACTTACTAAGTACAAGCCAACAAATCCTTCACATAAGGTTTGCCCATGCATCATAGTTTATTATCCTTTTTCCTTTTTATGTGTATATTATATTAGTTATAATAATTCAAATCAGAGGGCGCGAATCCTCTCTTTACATTTATCCTCATATGGGTTGTAAGTGGAACTATAATTGCAAACTTTACATAGTGCACATCTGCCTTCTCAACACAGAACAGTCATCCCGAATGACTTATAAGATCTTTGTGTATCTTGGTAAGGACCACATGTCCAAACCTTTATGGGTGTAAGTCACTCCCCGATAGTACTATCCAAAAGATCCCTGCTTGTTTATAGTCCAGTATACAGAGAAAGATTTTCATTGTAACCATATGTAATCATAAATATGATCAAATTATTATTTAACATAATACACAAAAATAATTTGTAATTTTAATTAAAACATGTATCATCCCCAAAATATTTAAATGATTAAAAAGGGGAATAGTTAAGTATGAACTCACCTCAGTTCTTGTGTGGTGTTGACAAGCTAGTAAATTCTCCTAAGGAATTATAATTCATATAAGCAAATAGATACAAATCCATAACCTAAATAAGTTAGATCTTGAACCTGATATTCAATTGATCTAGGGTTTGGTTTTCTAGGATTTGTTATAAACATATAATTAAATCATTTAATTATTTTTGTTAATTCTTAATAATAAAAATTTGTATTTCATTTGATTAATTTAATAATGATTTTAACATATCATTATGTTCTAAATAAATTTTTAGACATTATTTGAATATGTAAGTTTGTATTTAATTTTGTAAGATTTATAATTAAATTTATAAAATCTAATTTGTATTTATCTTGTTAAATAAGTAATTATTGAAAATAATTAAATATGTTTAGGTAGTCTTTATATTTATTTATTGATTTAATCCGTAAATAAATAATATATATTAATTAATTATATGTTAGGAGAATAATGTTTTACATAAAAAATGTTAAGATGTTTTATTAAATAAATTTCCAGAAATTCATTTTATAACTTTTTAAAATAAAAGAAATTTATAAAAGTTATTTTTGCAATTTTTTAGACATTTTTATATATTTTTTATATAAAAATTATTAAGGTGTTAAGGAAATGATTTTACAGAAATTCACTAGATAGCTTTTAAAATAAAGGAAGTTTATAAAATTATTTTTATAATTTTTTGGTATTTTTATATATTTTTAAAAGCTGCAAAAAGGCTTTAAAAAAATAAGTGAGGTTGCCCGGGGTCGAACCCGGGACCTCAAACTCACACTCCCACACCCTTACCAGTAAACAAAGGCATACAGCCGCGGTTATCTTGGTTTCATTTGTTTTTAACATGTTTTAATCCATTTCCCCCAATTCCATAAACCCTATTTCGATTTGATTCAAATTGAACACGAATTTGAATCTGTTAATGATTATAATCATGGGGCTTTTGATCCCCATGTAAAAACGATTATGTAGATGCATTCAATTACCCGAATGATCATGTTCAAAGTGAAACACCTCGAAGAACAGCCGTGGGTCGACTTGAATCCAAATGATGAACAATCTTTGATGAAAATCAAATTAACTTGTGGATAGATTCGAGTGATAGTTTAGACTGAAAACCCCTTATCAATTTCAATTTAGATGGGTTGGAAATCGGATTTCAACAAGGTTGCAGGTCCGAATTAGAGAGGGAATCGAATTCAATGTATGTGTATGTTTCAGATGCAATTGTGAGTGGTATTCGATTTATAACCAGGTAAAGTTCGTTTTGATTGAATTAATTAGATTATTAATGTCGTTTAAGTGGATTTGTGAACTGTCTTCGAAGTGGAATAAAAAGTGAATCGATTAGTGGTTCTATGAGCTGTATTTTGAATGATTAAACACGTGATTGATTCGAATCTCGCTCACGATTCGATTGGGTCCGGTTTCGTGTTTTATAATTGAGTATTTTTGGTGTTTTGGAATCGTCGGATCGTCGCCGGCGGTCGGCCGAAGAGCCGCCGGAATTACGGGGTTGGGCGGGGGGGTTGGGTTTGTAATTTTCACATTTACACAAATGGTCCCTGTGGTTTACTTGGCTTATTATTTCATGTTAAATGTTTTTAAAACAAGTTTCACTTATTGCATTTTCAACCCAAAAGTTTATAGGGTTAAGTTTTTACTAATAAATTTCTATTATTATTAATATTGTTATTAATAATAGTGATAATAATATCATCATTATTATTATTATATCATATATATATATATATATATATTATATATATATATATATATATATATATATATATATATATATATATATATCTTTTACTACCTTATAATACATGAATGGTGGGTACAATGGTCATTTCCATATTTCTGTAAGACGCGCCTGTACATGTGCTTTGAAACCCTTTCGTTCACTCGTCGGTCTCTTCAACCTTCTCCATTACTATTCCTTCTCCGGTGACCTCCCGCCTCCCTACACCTCCCGCCTCCTGTACACGACGGTTTCAGAAACGAATGCATTCAATGGTCGGACTGTTTCAATCAACTGACCTTCAAGAATCAGTACCCCAATCGTCCATCCATGCATTCAATGGTTCGGTTTCTCCCTATTTTGTAAGACGTCTCTGTTCTCTACTCCCCACAACCGTTTCCATGTTATCAACGGTGCTTCCATTCAATGACAGCGCCCAATCGTTAAGCACCTTCTCATCGATGATAAATGCCCCCCCTAATTCTGCCAACACCATCTTCGATTACTTGAGGGATACTATGAACAACGATGTGTTTGGAGAGAAATTGGAGCTAAATTCAATAGCAATTTGGCACCCAATTCGCCTTCCCCGTTGATGTCTGATCCAATTCATCATTCGGTGAGGTACTTTTGATTATCAGGTTTGATTTTTGACGTGTGTTTGGATTTATGATTGTTCGATCTGAGGCGGTTTTTTTATTCGTTTAGGTTTTCAACATATAATAATCAAGAATTCAAGGTTACTAAGCATTTGGGAATACAGATGCATATTTATTGATAAATGTTAATTTATTTAGGGTGTTTGGATTTAAGGAGCATAAGCATTTGATTTTAAAGCAATCCTAAACTCCCAGTTACAGAAGTTACATAATCCTATCATTTGTTCCTATTTGTATAAACACGAGATATGGAAACCTGTAATGTGGTCTAGAAGACTAGAAAAGGGATGCAATTGTGGATGCCACCTATGGAAATGGTTATCATACATAGCAGATGGTGAATATGGTTTGGTTATGCATTTAAAGTCTACCTTTTACTTCTATTATGTTATAGAAGAACTATCAATAATTTTATTCTTTATGGTCAAGTTAGGGTTAGGAAAACTGCAATTGTTGAAGGAATAGCTATTCATAAGGTAATGTAAACGAGTCTTTATAACATTTTCCCATCAACTCCTTAACATCTTTTATTGACCGGTTGAGCCATTTGTAGCCGCTTTGAAGCATCCAAGAACTCCAACAAATCTCTTTGAATTACACATTTGCAAAATCTGCTCATATGACCAAAACAACAAGGCCCATGGGGTTAAGTGATGAGGTTATTTGATTTAATTGTTATATCATTATTTCTCATATTAAGTTGACTTTCTTGCTAGAAACATATGCATCTATCTATCTGATAAAGATTTCAATTAATTATTCTTTTCTTTATGAAAAATGTTTTTTTGGCATGAAGGCTCCGCTTGGGATGCTCGGTTTAGTTGGAACTTTAAAAGGGAAATACACACATTATCGGGTGATGGCTTAAATCAAGATGGCAAGGTGATTCGATGTTTCCACCCTTAAATCACCTTATTCCTCTCTCCCACTCTATTTATTTACTATTAACAATACCTAAATCATGTATGAAATTTAGGAATTTTGATCATGTTGTTAGCTGTCAAGTTGCCGGTAGGGCTAACTTTCTTTTATCAACTTTAAATACCTTCATTCATAGAATGCAAAATCTTGATTAATCAGATGCAGATAGAAGATAGTACTTAAGGTTAGATGAATTTCATGGACTTGTAAAATTGTTTGGTAGGCATGGAATTTTTGCCCCCTTTTCTATTTCCACCCAAATGGACTCTAATGCAGATTCACCTTTTGTGCTTTGTGTTGTTAGTTTTACACCTATCAATATTAACAGTATTGTCATTTATGAGAGCTTTGTATCTACAATTTTTTTGCTACTGTTGCAATTGTTTGTGGTGCCTTAAACATGAATTCCAAATACTCTTCTTATTTGGTCGAAAGCAGGAAAGGTGGGTAACTCAATCCATGTAAGAATCTGACTTTTTCATGAATCTAAGGTGAACATACTAACAATTCCTGGTTAGATTTACTTACAATTTCAAAAGCTTACAAAAAACATGCTTACTACATAATATTTACAGCTAAGCACTACTAATCAATATATTGGTCTCAAGTTTGCATTTGACATCTTGGGTCTTCTCCTTTTCAAGTGATTTCTGTATTTGCTTTATATATAGATGGGACTGTAATTAGTGTATGGTGAAGTAATATTTTGGATTTTGCTTTGTTTGACATTATGAATTTGTTTGAGTTTTGTTTGACGCTTGTATTACAGTGCTAGCACAACAAGACATAATCTGCCTTATTTTTGTAGGTGGATATTGTAACCAAATAGGAGGCTTGTTCAATTCTTTGATTCCCTCTTCATTTTCATTATTCCATATTCTTGTTTGTTTGTTCTTACATCACAGGAGCTGCTCATTAAGACCCAAAACAAACAAAACCACAACAGTTTCTTACATTTTCTTATAGCCAGAATAACTTTCAGCTCCTAACATAGTCATTAGAAGTTGATAATTAGCTTATTCTATTTCACATCACAGTTACAATCCAATGGAAAGAAGAGAGGCTTGTAAAGGTGGGAAGGATGTAAGCAAGAAATCTGCACCACCACAATCCACCAGGGGCTACACAACTGCACCTAAAAACTCACCCCACCCGAAGAGGCGATGCGCCTCCTGCGCACCCGACAGGTCCACCTGCCAAAGCTGCCAAGCCCTCGTCATCTGTAGACGTCTCTGCATATGATCAACAGGTACAAAACTTAAACAGATAGCGACCCAAGTTATACAACAATAGGAGTCATAAATTAGCGAATCTTACAATTGTTATGCAGATCACAGAGTTGAAGCTAAGAATGTGATAGTCTTGTTGATGATATGGTTTCCAACAAACTAGATACTCAGAAGCAGATAACAAATGCAATTTTGCCTCTTCTTTGTTAACAACAATATGATAGCTCTGATTCTTCGTCAAGGTAAACCATTACCTTTGGGGCATATGGCATTTGGCCACTAATTTTTTAAATTTTAAGTTTTAATCCATGGAGTATCATGGCTGGAGTTGCTTGTGATATATGAATGTAGTGTATGTGGAGGTTCTCATGTATTTAACTTTTTCCACTAAAGCTACATATGTATTGATACTGCCTTTTAGGCTACCAACTACCCAAATTTGTATCTAATAATTTCGTTTCTACCAAATCTGGCCAAAATAATGCATGATGACGTAAGTGCCTTTATTTTGTAAAAAAAATGATACTAAGTGCCTTTATTTTGTAGAAAAAGAAATGATACTATTGTATTGAGCTATCAAGAAGCAACAATTCAATGTAAATTTGATTAGTGTGTTTTCTTCTTTATTTATTACGGCAACATCATCATTCTCAACCCTAAAAGTACAACGTCATCGTTCATTACGACAACATGCTCCTCATTCACTTAAAATGACGTAGGCGCGGCAACGCGCGCGGGCAACCACTAGTATATATATATATATATATATATTAGTTAACGAAACACATAATCCATAACGAACTTTTAGCGGGAAACAATTAATGCACATGGTGTAGTGTTATCTAACATGCCTTGTTAATTATGTTAACTCATATAAGCGGATTATATTAATGCACATGGTGTTTAGAAATATTTTAATTAATTTAAAAACTTAATAACACGCATTTTCTTAATCCTATGGTTTGGTACATTTGTCTATAATAAATTATATGAGAAACATCTTGTAAAATTCCATTGTGTCATGAAATGTAGTGGGATTCTTTTATATATAAAAATATATTGTAGGGTTATAAAGCCATATATGATGCAAGCAAGTTAAGATTAATGCTGTCCCAATACATTTGTGAAGGGGTATAGTAATTGTAAGTTGTGGGCATATTCGTTTTATTGCTATGAGCTTTTGAAAATGAATAAACAAATGAAAAGCTATGCACTTTCCTTTCTAATCAAATCATAAAAATATTGTAAAAGTACTTGTCCTTTGTCCAAAGTATAGATGTTTTCTAAACTGTTACATTAGTTGATTTATGCTTATTATATTCATTGTAAAACTCATTTTAAGCCCTACAAATTATAATATATTATATTACATTACATTACATAATATTAATTTTGTAAATGAAATGAATAGTGGGTATGTCATAATTTTATGTTGGCCACAAGACTTTATATTTTTTTATTTTTACCCTTGCTTTGGTTTATAAGAGAGGAGAAAGGGTTTGTGAGGGTTCAGCCGGACGTCGGTGGTCGCCTTTTGGTTATGCAAGTTGTGTTAGTAGTAATAGTTAGCATCAATCATCGACAGACAATGACGATGAATAAAGATATCGTGTTTAAGGACGTGACAAACGACTGTCTGTAATCACTAACAGTGTTTACAGCCATGATGACTCTCTGTTTCTGAGCCCTCTAATATGGAAATATATTGTAACGAAACCCCGTTGTGAAGTGCGGGTAGACGATATTAGCTAGTTCTATAATATTAATAAGAGTAGGGAAGGAATAGTGGAATATCATTTCTTTGAATTTGGCCATAAGGGTCTTGATGTTTGCATATTACCCCCTGCACTCCTTTGGTTTATAAACGCCTGGAAAGAGGGTTTTACCCTGCCATTTGATTCGCGAGAGAGAGAGAGGGCGGCGGCTGTGGTTTCCGCCCACCGCCCACCGCCCACCGACGACAGCCCACCGTCGACCGCCAACTACGAGGGGTCTATGTCGTTGGTGACGTCTCCGGTGGAGCCTTGTATCGCGGTTACTGTTGATGTTTGCATATTAATTTTGTAAGTGAAATGAATAGTGGGTATGTCATAATTTTATGTTGGCCACAAGACTTTTGTATTTTTTTTATTTTACCCTTGCTTTGGTTTATAAGAGAGGAGAAAGGGTTGTGAGGGTTCAGCCAGACGTCGGTGGTCGCTTTTTGGTTATGCAAGTTATGTTAGTAGTAATAGTTAGCATCAATCATCGACAGACAATGACGATGAATAAAGATATCGTGTTTAAGGACGTGACAAACGACTGTCTGTAATCACTAACAGTGTTTACAGCCATGATGACTCTCTGTTTCTGAGCCCTCTAATATGCAAATATATTGTAACGAAACCCCGTTGTGAAGTGCGGGTAGACGACATTAGCTAGTTCTATAATATTAATAAGAGAAGGGAAAGAATAGTGGAATATCATTTCTTTGAATTTGGCCACAAGGGTCTTGATGTTTGCATATTACCCCCCTGCACTCCTTTGGTTTATAAACGCCTGGAAAAAGGGTTTTACCTTGCCATTTGATTCGCGAGAGAGAGAGAGGGCGGCGGCTGTGGTTTTCGCCCACCGCCCACCGACTACAGCCCACCGCCGACCGACAACTACGAGGGCCTATGTCATTGGTGGCGTCTTCGGTGGAGCCTTGTATCGTGGTTACTGTTGATGTTTGCATATTAATTTTGTAAGTGAAATGAATAGTGGGTATGTCATAATTTTATGTTGGCCACAAGACTTTTGTATTTTTTTATTTTTACCCTTGCTTTGGTTTATAAGAGAGGAGAAAGGGTTTGTGAGGGTTCAGCCGGACGTCGGTGGTCGCCTTTTGGTTATGCAAGTTGTGTTAGTAGTAATAGTTAGCATCAATCATCGACAGACAATGACAATGAATAAAGATATCGTGTTTAAGGACGTGACAAACGACTGTCTGTAATCACTAACAATGTTTACAGCCATGATGACTCTTTGTTTCTGAGCCCTCTAATATGGAAATATATTGTAACGAAACCCCGTTGTGAAGTGCGGGTAGACGATATTAGCTAGTTCTATAATATTAATAAGAGAAGGGAAGGAATAGTGGAATATCATTTCTTTGAATTTGGCCACAAGGGTCTTGATGTTTGCATATTACCCCCCTGCACTCCTTTGGTTTATAAACGCCTGGAATTTGGCCACAACCTCTTCATCTCCGGCCACTTCATCCTCTCAATAGCCTCCTCCCCGTAAGACTCAACGATGTTATCCCACCAACACAGTGCTGGGTCCAAGAGGGAATGGGAAGCAAACTTCACCTTTTGGCTTTCCCGGCACTCGCTGATCTTAAGTACGGCCTCTATTTCCCTGATCCAACGCTGGGCAGTAGTAGCGTTACCAGTGCCATCAAACGTTGGGGGCTTACACCTCTGAAAATCCCCGTAGCTGCACCCCTTCGCCCTCTCTTCCGCCTCAGAACCGTCATGGTTACCCAGACGATCTTCCTCGTCGCTCAACTCCTCAGTCTTGACCGCTCCTTTCTTATCTACCTTCTCTGAAGCCGTACTCTTCTTACTGTCGCCCTTAACCTGCTCCACAAATTCCGCAAGCAGAGTGGGCATCACTCCAGATAGGACCTGGTGCACCTCTTGGGCAATAGCTTCCTTTACTGTTTCCTTCAGTTTTGTCTGATCAGTGGTAGGCCCCTCGGCTCCCGTTTCTAAATCAACCTCCTCCTCCTTAACCGGTTCGTCAACCGGCTTTCTGGTTGACCTTTTGGTCGGTTTCGCAGTCTCACTTGCAGTTTCTTTTGCCTTAGTAGGGGGCCTTCCCCTAGTGCTTCTCTGGGTGACCATAGCTGGAACTGCTTTCGTTGGTGCCATTCTTTCTACTTCCTATAAGATTCAGAATGTCAACATGGTCTTTCAAGGCAGGTTCAGATCACGACAAGTTTTGTAAATTTTTAATAACAGTGGCCAGTTGTGATTAACTACTTACAGAACTTCTCGTGCCCTAAACTTTCCTATCCTGAACCACACTAACACTAGAACCTACTATACCTATTCTATGCACGTATAAGTCACATAAATTCAGATAGGCATCACAGATAACTTATCATACCCTACCTCGACCCTTAGCTTAAATAAGAGGGCACTACCCACTAGAATAAAACTTATAACATATTTGTTACCTCTCGGCATGGAGCTTCTTGGACTGGCATCCTTGACACTTAGTCCCATTATCTGTTTAAGTTTAGGTTTATAAAATAATTTTCCCAAATCTCTTAAACATTGGCTCTGATACCAACTTGTAAGGCCCCCTTTCCAGGGAAACCTCACAGCTGGTCATTCACAGCAAAACGTAGATTTAAAGCAATCATTTACTCGTATATATATAAATATATATTGCAGCGGAAAAATATAATGTAATTCAACCCATTACAACGTAGTTAAATTAAATAATAAACATTGTCTTTAAACATCAAAACTATTTAAAAGTCCTTTTAAGCTTTTCTTCATCGGGGATGCCAGCCTTTGCGTGCCAAGAAGCTTCCATTCCATGCTCACATCCCGTAAGCTCTAATTTTCACCTGTCAACTGATATGCATACAAAAGTCAGCTTCGCTGAGTGAATTCTAGGTTTACTTTGTAAATAACTTTTATAAAGGTATTAACTTTAGCAGTTGAAAATAAGTCATCATCTATCAACCGTCAATACACACGGGCTATCACTTTATCGATACTTTATCATTACTTTCATTTCTCGTTATTTATTACTCTTCTTTATCCGTCAATTCTCTGTCACTATCGGTGCCTAGGCTCGCCTAGGACTTTACCGACACGCCAATTAAGGACTTACTGTCGTACTCGATCAGGCCATTATTGTCATGCCAATTCAGGGCTTACAGACCTGCCTGTTCGAGCATTACTTTATCCACTTTATCCGGGTGAGGGCACAACGAATGCAACCCTCCTTTAGCCATTGCTTGCAAGTCTTTACTTTATCCCTTGGCTGCAGGACTTTACTTGCAAGACTTTACTCTATCCAGGTACACGTTATGGACCCAATAACTTTTCTTTACATTTCACTTTCATGTTTAAGTTATACATAATATAACACATCACATTACAAGACAATTCATTTCTACTAGATCATATCACAATGAGGGAAACACACTATCAATTCATTATAAAACCCCATTTCCCATATAAGATAGTATGTAAAACTTTACTTTAAAAGAACTGATCATAAAAAGTATGTATCTTAGTATGCATACACCCCCAAAACATTTAAAGCATGTATAAAATAGGGGATCTAGAACTCACCTGAACTTGTCCAAGTAGTTTAAATTCTAAGTCACTTAAGCTCTAGCCTGAATACTCTAGCTGCACGAAAGTTAATATGCAAAAACGTCATTTTCTTCATAGTTTCGCCCACAGTTTCGCTGGTAGTTTCGCTGCCAGTTTCGCTGGCAGTTTCGCTACCAGTTTCGCTGGGCAGCACTTCTGCCAGTTTCGCTGGACAGATTCGCTGCCATGAGCGCCTAACTTTCGTTGGAATTTCTTAGTTTCGCAATGTCTATAGGTCAGCCTAAGTACTTAGCGAACTTATCAGCGAAACTGTAGTTTCGCTGTAGCGAAACTGTAGTTTCGCTGGAACCCCTTTAGTTTCGCTGAATAAATTAACAGTTTCGCTGGATAAAGGCTTAGTTTCGCTGGATCGGGGCCTAGTTTCGCTGGATGAACAGAAATTAAGAATCAGCCCGTTTTTAACCCAAAATCTTAACTTTTTACGTCCAAATCCTTGGTTTACCTTCCATGAAACCAGATCTAACCTTTTTACACGTTTTCATACGTAAAAATTTGACCTTTATGTGTTTCTTTGAACTTTTCAAAACCCCAAAACCCTAGAATCCGGGTTTGATATACAGAGGGCTTTAGAGGTCGATTCTTACCTTGTTTTATTGCTCTTTCCTTAAGCCTTGATGCTCCAATCACCCAGCTCTTCAATCTTCCAACCTTTCAAGCTCCAAATATTGAGTTCTTCCTACTTTCTCTCTCTACTTTCTCTCTCTATGAATTTGGTGGCTAGGGTTGGAAATGCTGAAGATGGAGCTGTTCATGCATTGTTTAAGGGCTGATTAGGGCCCTTAAACCCATAACACATAGCCCATTAGGCTAATTAGGTCCATAGCACACTAATTCACCTTTTTTCTTAAATTAACCCTTAAAAGCCCATTATTATTAAATGGCTTGTTTCGGGAAATTTCGGGGCGTTACAAGTCTCCCCCCTTATTTAGGTTTCGTCCTCGAAACCGGCCTCGTCGTTAAACAGATCAGGGTATTGGCGTCTCATTTCCTCCTTGGATTCCCAGGTGGCATCTGACCCCTTTTGATGTTTCCATTGCACCTTGACTTGCTTGACTACTTTATTTCTCAATTGTTTCTCCTTCCGGTCCAGTATAGCCACTGGTTGCTCTACATAGTTCAGCTTCTCGTCCACTTCGATGTCATCTAGAGGCACGACTGCCTCATCCGGTGCTAAACATTTCCTTAAGTGTGACACATGAAATGTAGGGTGAATCCCGCTTAGTCCTTCTGGAAGGTCTAGCCTGTAAGCTACATCCCCAACTCGTGCTAGCACCTTAAATGGTCCGATAAACCTGGGACTCAGTTTCCCCCTCTTCGGATAATCCCTTCCTAAATCGGATAAATCGGATCCATGGCGACACTTTTAACATTACCCTGTCACCCACACTAAATTCGATAGGTCTCCTTCTTCTGTCCGCGTATGACTTTTGTCTATCCTTTGCAGCCTTCATATACGCCTTGATTTTCTCCAACTTTTCCGTTGTGGCTTCCACGACTTCTAAGCTTCCTAACTCCTTCTGTCCGACATCACCCCAACAAATAGGAGTTCTGCACCGTCGACCGTACAATAGCTCATATGGGGGCATCTTAATACTGGCATGGTAGCTGTTGTTATAGGAGAACTCTGCTAGTGGCAGATGATCATCCCAATTACCGCCAAATTCGATGACGCATGCCCGAAGCATATCTTCTAGTGTCTGGATCGTTCTTTCCGATTGCCCATCGGTCTGTGGGTGGTATGCGGAACTAACATGCAACCTCGCGCCCATTTCTTCATTGAACTTTTTCCAAAACTTTGAGGTGAACCACGTATCTCTATCTGAAACAATCGATACGGGCATACCATGCCACGCCACAATTTCTCGGATGAACAATTCAGCAAGCTTTTCTGAACTAATTGCTTCCTTGATGGTCAGGAAATGCGCACTCTTAGTCAGTCTATCAACTATCACCCATATCGCGTCGTGGCCTTTGTCGTGCGTGGTAATTTAGTTATGAAGTCCATGGTAACATGTTCCCACTTCCATTCTAGTACTTCTAATGGCTGAACATAACCATAGGGTCTTTGGTGCTCAGCCTTCACTTGTAGGCATGTTAGACATTGGTTTACATAGACAACCACATCCCTCTTCATCCCAGGCCACCAATAATCTTTCTTCAAGTCGTGGTACATCTTATTTGCTCCTGGGTGTATTGAGTAACGGGTCTTGTGCGCTTCGTCCATAATCTTTTCTCGCAAGCCGCCATGCCTCGGAACCCATATCCTTCCGTGGAAGGTCTTAACACCCAAGGTGTTTTCTATCAATTCGTCTACTTTTCCCACCATCCTTTCCTTCTTGATTTGCTGCTCTTTTAAAGCGTCCATTTGAGCTTCGCTTAGCGACCTCATAACATCTGGGGTCACTACTAGTTGGCACGCCTTCACCTGGATTGGTTCATATCCTTCTTTCGGCTCAGGGCATTGGCTACAACATTTGCCTTACCCGGGTGATAATGGATCTCACAGTCGTAATCCTTTATCAGCTCCAACCACCTCCTCTGTCTCATATTGAGGTCTTTCTGCTCGAAGAAATATTTCAGACTTTTGTGGTCGGTAAATATGGCGCACTTAGTTCCATACAAATAGTGTCTCCATATCTTCAATGCGAACACTACTGCGGCAAGTTCCAAATCGTGAACCGGGTAATTAACCTCCGTGTCCTTTAGCTGTCTGGATGCGTAAGCTATAACCTTTCCTCTTTGCATCAACACACAGCCTAACCCGCGGTAAGAAGCATCGGAGTATACCGTTAGGTCTTCATCTCCTTCCGGTAGGGTTAGCACAGGAGCTTTGGTTAGTCTATCTTTCAACTCCTGAAACTCATCTTCCTGCTCTTTTCCCCAGTCGAACACCATGTTCTTCCTCGTTAACCTTGTTAATGGGGAAGCTATCTTCGAGAAATCTTTGATGAACCTTCTATAATAGCCAGCCAATCCCAAGAAACTACGGATTTCGGATGGCGTCTTTGGGTAATTCCATTGCGTAACTGCCTTGACTTTTGCTGGATCAACCATAACTCCCTCGGAATTAATAATGTGCCCTAAAAACTGCACCTCCCGTAGCCAAAAGGCACATTTAGAGAACTTCGCATACAGTTTCTCCTTTCGTAAAGTCTCTAACACCTCCTTAATATGACAAGCGTGGTCTCCTTCGTTCTTTGAGTATATCAAAATATCGTCAATGAAGACTATCACTGATCGGTCCAAAATCGGGCGACACACGCGAGTCATTAAGTCCATGAATGCCGCAGGAGCATTGGTTAGCCCGAAAGACATAACCAGAAACTCATAGTGGCCATAGCGCGTTCGGAAAGCCGTCTTTGGGATATCTTGCTCCCTTACCTTCAGTTGATGATATCCAGATCGGAGATCTATTCGGGAGAACCAGCTTGCCCTTGCAACTGGTCAAACAGATCATCTATTCTGGGTAGAGGGTATCGATTCTTCACGGTCAGCTTATTCAATTCCCTGTAATCTATACACATCCTCATGCTGCCATCCTTCTTCTTTACAAACAACACTGGAGCGCCCCATGGAGAAATGCTGGGCCTAATGAATCCCTTGTCAAGGAGTTCTTGCAGTTGTGACATGAGCTCCTTCATCTCGGACGGGGCTAGGCGGTAGGGTGCTTTCGCAATGGGCTGGGCTCCTGACAGTAAATCAATCTGAAACTATATCTCCCTATCCGGTGGTACTCCGGGCAGATCCTCCGGGAATACGTCAGGAAAGTCCCGCACCACTGGTACGTCGGACAACTCTTTCACTTTATCTTTAACATCCTTGACATACGCTAGATAAGCTCCGCACCCTCGCCTCATACATTTCTCCGCCTTGATCATGGAAATGATCCTTGGGACCTTGCAATCGTTATCACCGTAGATCGTAACTGGACTACCATCTGGAGCCGTTAATCGGATCATCTTTTGCTGGCATACTATGTTAGCATCATGAGCAGCTAACCAATCCATCCCTAGTACGACATCGAAACCTCCTAAGGACATGGCAAACAATTGTGCGGGGAAGTAATGACCTCCTAGTTTAATGTGGCAATCCTCTATCATTCTGACTATTCTAATGGACTTACCATCGGCCGTTTCTACTTCGAAGGCATCATCTATTTCCTTAGTTTGGACATCTAGTGTAGCATAGAAGGGTATAGATACAAAACTCTTACTGGCACCACTATCAAACAATATGGAGGCACAAACATTATTGACAAGAACGTACCTGACACTACGTCCGGGTCTTTCCTTGCCTCCTTCTTGTTCATGGTGAAAGCCTTTGCCTTGACCTTGGGCTTTCCATCATCCCCTTTGTTATTATCCTTGCTTGTTCCCGAGTTTCCTGACTTAGCTTTCTTGCAATCCCTGCTGTAGTGCCCCGTCTCATGGCAGTTAAAGCACTCGTTCACTTCCGAGCACTCTGTAGCCATGTGACCCGTTTTCCCGCACCGGTAGCACCCAGAGCTACCCATTCGGCACTCTCCGGGATGCCTCCTCCCACACTTTCCACATGCCTTAACTTCCCCGACCCCCTTCACAATCGCTTGTTTTGCATCCACTCTTGCTTTCCTGCCTCCCGGTTGGTAGTTACCACTTCCATACCTCTTCCCATTATTATTCCAAAATTTCCTCGTCTCACCCACCATCACTGGCCTACGGTGATCATACAACCTTCCACTGAGGTCCACTGCTGACATAAAAGTACTAGGTCGGGCAGTGACCATGTCCCTACGAATGTCCAGAGGCAACCCTTGTATGTACCTATTGATCCTCTTGGATTCGGGAGTCACCAAGTCAGGCACCAGACGGGCCATTTCATTGAATTTCGTAGTGTATTCCTGATGAGTCATATTTCCAGCCTCCAAACTCACAAACTCTTGCTCAATCTTGTCAAGCTCTCTTTCTGGGCAATACTCCTCTATCACCAACCTCTTCATCTCTGGCCACTTCATCTTCTTAATAGCCTCCTCCCCGTAAGACTCAACGATGTTATCCCACCAACACAGTGCTGGGTCCAAGAGGGAATGGGAAGCAAACTTCACCTTTTGGCTTTCCCGGCACTCGCTGATCTTCAGTGCGGCCTCCATTTCCCTGATCCAACGCTGGGCAGTAGCAGCGTTACCAGTGCCATCAAACTTTGGGGGCTTACACCTCTGAAAATCCCCGTAGCTGCACCCCTTCGCCCTCTCTTCCGCCTCGGAACCGTCATGGTTACCCAGACGATCTTCCTCGTCGCTCAACTCCTCAGTCTTGACCGCTCCTTTCTTATCAACCTTCTCTGAAGCCGTACTCTTCTTACTGTCGCCCTTAACCTGCTCCACAAATTCCGCAAGCAGAGCGGGCATCACTCCAGATAGGACCTGGTGCACCTCTTGGGCAATAGCTTCCTTTACTGTTTCCTTCAGTTTTGCCTGATCAGTGGTAGGCCCCTCGGCTCCCGTTTCTAAATCAACCTCCTCCTCCTTAACCGGTTCATCAACCGGCTTTCTGGTTGACCTTTTGGTCAGTTTCGCAGTCTCACTTGCAGTTTCTTTTGCCTTAGTAGGGGGCCTTCCCCTATTGCTTCTCCGGGTGACCATAGCTGGAACTGCTTTCGTTGGTGCCATTCTTTCTACTTCCTATAAGATTCAGAATGTCAACATGGTCTTTCAAGGCAGGTTCAGATCACGACAAGTTTTGTAAATTTTTAATAACAGTGGCCAGTTGTGATTAACTACTTACAGAACTTCTCGTGCCCTAAACTTTCCTATCCTGAACCACACTAACACTAGAACCTACTATACCTATTCTATGCACGTATAAGTCACATAAATTCAGATAGGCATCACAGATAATCTTATCATACCCTACCTCGACTCTTAGCTTAAATAAGAGGGCACTACCCACTAGAATAAAACTTATAACATATTTGTTACCTCTCGGCATGGAGCTTCTTGGACTAACATCCTTGACACTTGGTCCCATTATCTGTTTAAGTTTAGGTTTATAAAATAATTTTCCCAAATCTCTTAAACATTGGCTCTGATACCAACTTGTAAGGCCCCCTTTCCAGGAAAACCTCACAGCTGGTCATTCACAGCAAAACGTAGATTTAAAGCAATCATTTACTCGTATATATATAAATATATATTACAGCGGAAAAATATACTGTAATTCAACCCATTACAACGTAGTTAAATTAAATTATAAACATTGTCTTTAAACATCAAAACTATTTAAAAGTCCTTTTAAGCTTTTCTTCATCGGGGATGCCAGCCTTTGCGTGCCAAGAAGCTTCCATTCCATGCTCACATCCCGTAAGCTCTAATTTTCACCTGTCAACTGATATGCATACAAAAGTCAGCTTCGCTGAGTGAATTCTAGGTTTACTTTGTAAATAACTTTTGTAAAGGTATTAGCTTTAGCAGTTGAAAATAGTAATCATCTATCCACCGTCAATACACACGGGCTATCACTTTATCGATACTTTATCATTACTTTTCATTTCTTGTTATTTATTACTCTTCTTTATCCGTCAATTCTCTGTCACTATCGGTGCCTAGGCTCGCCTAGGACTTTACCGACACGCTAATTAAGGACTTACTGTCGTACTCGATCAGGCAATTATTGTCATGCCAATTCAGGGCTTACAGACCCGCCTGTTCGAGCATTACTTTATCCACTTTATCCGGGTGAGGGCACAACGAATGCAACCCTCCTTTAGCCATTGCTTGCAAGTCTTTACTTTATCCCTTTCCTGCAGGACTTTACTTGCAAGACTTTACTTTATCCAGGCACACGTTACGGGCCCAATAACTTTTCTTTACGTTTCACTTTCATGTTTAAGTTATACATAATATAACACATCACATTACAAGGCAATTCATTTCTACTAGATCATATCACAATGAGGGAAACACACTATCAATTCATTATAAAACCCCATTTCCCATATAAGATAGTATGTAAAATTTAATTTAAAAGAACTGATCATAAAAGTATGTATCTTAGTATGCATACCGCCCCAAAACATTTAAAGCATGTATAAAATAGGGGATCTAGAACTCACCTGAACTTGTCCAAGTAGTTTAAATTCTAAGTCACTTAAGCTCTAGCCTGAATACTCTAGCTGCACGAAAGTTAATATGCAAAAACGTCATTTTCTTCATAGTTTCGCCCACAGTTTCGCTGGTAGTTTCGCTGCCAGTTTCGCTGACAGTTTCGCTACCAGTTTCGCTGGGCAGCACTTCTACCAGTTTCGCTGGACAGATTCGCTGCCATGAGCGCCCAACTTTTGTTGGAATTTCTTAGTTTCGCAATGTCTATAGGTCAGCCTAAGTACTTAGCGAACTTATCAGCGAAACTGTAGTTTCGCTGTAGCGAAACTGTAGTTTCGCTGGAACCCCTTTAGTTTCGCTGAATAAATTAACAGTTTCGCTGGATAAAGGCTTAGTTTTGCTGGATCGGGGCCTAGTTTCGCTGGATGAACAGAAATTAAGAACCAGCCAGTTTTTAACCCAAAATCTTAACTTTTTACGTCCAAATCCTTGGTTTACCTTCCATGAAACCAGATCTAACCTTTTTACACGTTTTCATACGTAAAAATTTGATCTTTATGTGTTTCTTTGAACTTTTCAAAACCCCAAAACCCTAGAATCCGGGTTTGATCTACAGAGGGCCTTAGAGGTCGATTCTTACCTTGTTTTGTTGCTCTTTCCTTAAGCCTTGATGCTCCAATCACCCAGCTCTTCAATCTTCCAACCTTTCAAGCTCCAAATATTGAGTTCTTCCCACTTTCTCTCTCTACTTTCTCTCTCTACGAATTTGGTGGCTAGGGTTGGAAATGCTGAAGATGGAGCTGTTCATGCATTGTTTATGGCTGATTAGGGCCCTTAAACCCATAACACATAGCCCATTAGGCTAATTAGGTCCATAGCCCACTAATTTAACTTTTATTTCTTAAATTAACCCTTAAAAGCCCATTATTATTAAATGGCCTGTTTCGGGAAATTTCGGGGCGTTACATGTTGGCCACAAGACTTTGTATTTTTTTTATTTTTACCCTTGCTTTGGTTTATAAGAGAGGAGAAAGGGTTTGTGAGGGTTCAGCCGGACGTCGGTGGTCGCCTTTTGGTTATGCAAGTTGTGTTAGTAGTAATAGTTAGCATCAATCATCGACAGACAATGACGAGGAATAAAGATATCGTGTTTAAGGACGTGACAAACGACTCTGTGTAATCACTAACAGTTTTTACAGCCATGATGACTTCCTGTTTTTGAGCCCTCTAGTATGGAAATTTATTGTAACGAAACCCCGTTGTGAAGTGCGGGTAGACGATATTAGCTAGTTCTATAATATTAATAAGAGAAGGAAGGAATAGTGGAATATCATTTCTTTGAATTTGGCCACAAGGGTTTTGATGTTTGCATATTACCCCCTGCACTCTTTTGGTACCCTGCCATTTGATTCGCGAGAGAGAGAGAGAGAGGGCGGCGGCTGTGGTTTCCGCCCACCGCCCACCGCCGACCGCCAACTACGAGGGGTCTATGTCGTTGGTAGCGTCTCCGGTGGAGCCTTGTATCGCGGTTACTGTGGTTAGTCGTTCGTATTTAGGTCGGCCCAGATCTGCCGCCTTCGACGCCACAGGTGGTTGGACGACCGCCTTTGGTGGCGTCAGCACCTCCCTTAGGTCTCTTTTGGTGTTGACGGCGTTGGTTCGACAACAGCTAGTGCCGTCTTCTCTCCTGGTCTCTCCAAAACCTGTTTAGGGTTTTCAGAACTCTGTTCTGTTGTTCGTTGTCGGTGTTGATGATTTGGTTTCTGTTGTGGTTCATCGGTATAGAGAAAGAGAGGGGTAACCCCACCGTTTGGTTTCGTTGTAGACAGAGACACCCATTCTCTGTCCTGTTGCCTTCCTGCCTGTCGCCACCGCGACCGGTGCTTACGACGACCTTTGGGTTGCCTGACGGCGTGCATGGTGGCATGGTGCTATTTTGGGGTTCTTGGTGATCGTTGGGTGCTTGACCTCACCGCCGTTATTGGCTACCTAATGGCATGGTTGGTTTGGCCGTGATGGCGTTGGTCCTATTTTGTTTTCCCGATGGGTTTTTATGTTGAGAAATGGTATGGGTCTTTTTTTTGTATTAAAAGATTTTTGGCTTCTTAGATCTTCCCGATCGGACTTTATGTTGAGAAATGGTTTAGGTCGATGACGGTGGCTTTGCGTTCACCTGAGATCTTTTATTGGTTTCCTTATGGCCACAAAACTCTAAACTAGCTACTGTTGTTGCGTTGGTTTTGGTCAATGAGTGTTATGATGTTTCTTTATTCACACGAGGCCTGCTTATGGTATGCAAATCGGATATTTCTAAGTTTAGATTTGGTGTTATGGCTATAACTTTCAAATAATTTGGGTTAATAATGGTGATAATTGTACACCTGAGACTGGTGTCATTTTCACATTATAACATTTGCATCGCTGATGATGGTTCGCTTGTTTGAGATTTGTGGATAGTTTGATTATAAAAGCATACTGCTAGGTAATCACTAATGCTGGATTGGTTCTATCCGATGATTGTGATGACTTTTTTACCACAAATCTTTTTTGGGTTGATGATGATGATTTACGGTTCATTTGAGACCGTCTTCAAGAATTCCTTTTTACAAATCTTGCAGAGTTGTTGGGTGTTTTATCATATTAACCTATATGTTAAAAGCTAAACTGAATGAATGGTGATTTGAAAGGTTTCATGCGTTTGGTAACAAGGCGATGACGAGTAAGCATACACGATGTGTTCATTGCTTTGGCGAGGCAAACATTAGTTTGCAGCCACGATGCGCTGTCGTTTCTGAGCCTTTGAAAATAGAAATTTTCGTTTCTGAGCCTTTGAAAATAGAATTTTATCCTCTCCAAAGATTCATTCTGATGAACTTTTTATCTGCGAACGCGAACGAAACGAATAGTTTTGGCAATGTTTCTACTTCCCAGCCATAATGAGACACCTGTATTGAGCCTTGCGTAATTGTCGAAACAATTTGTTTGTACCAACTGTTTATCATTACGTGTTTAACACTCGCGCAACGCGAGTGTTGGTATCCACCTAGTTATGTTAATTTTGCAACTGAATGAATAGTAATAGTGTACAACTATTAATGCATGTTGTACTAGTGCGTTCTTTTATAACTTGAAAAGTGGAAATGGAGAGAGAAGGAAAACAGGATGTGAGAAAGGGGGAGAGCTGAAAGGGGGAGAGTTGGCGGCGACGGTTGCCACTTCCATCCGCCTTGGTTGCCGATTGCCGCAGGCTTGATCCCGGTGTTTTGAGGCGGCTATGGCCGCGTTTCTTTGCATATGTTCAGACCCCTAGCTATTCCAGTTGCCCCTCTTTGCACCCGATTCTAATCTTCGATGGCCCCCGTTGGTGGTTAAGTCAGCACTGGTTGACCGGAACTTTGTGGTTCTTTACCCAATTTCCCTTTCTTTTTTCCTTGGGAAACCCTAGAGGCGATGGGGACCGGTGACGATACCGACCTTTATGGGTCTGTAGCTGTCCTCTACTTAATTCGGTTTCTACATGGGCTCTTTGTTGAGTGCATGTGGAAACACTAGAGGTGGTGGGAGTGAGCGACGATGGCTACTTTTTGTGGGTCTGTCGTTGTTCTTTACTAAACTCGATTTTTACATGGGTTCTTTGTTGGTTAATTTTTTGCTTTCAAGGTTTGCTCGATGATGATGCCCGTTGACGTATCCGAGAGCTTATAAGTACAAACCCTTGGTTTTTTTATATTTACTATTTCAGGTTTGTCATTATTGAAGATTTTTTATCGATTTTGTTATCTGGTTTGTGATTTTACCTCTATGATGGCATTGTTCACCTCATCTAAGAGTTCGCTGCCCCTATGTTCTACTGTTGAACTGCTTTTGTTATTGCTTAACGATATTGGCTGTGACAAGTTAAACACATGTTTGAGCCATGAGTTAAGGTATGGATGGTTGGTATGTAATATTGGAGGCGATGATGCTAAACAAACGAAAACCATGGTTGTCCTGACATGGTAATCCTCTAGATTGCAACCGCAATATGGTTGTCAATTTAAGCCTCCGAAGAGTTTTGTGGAATGTTTTGATGGTCACTAAAGAGGAATTTAATTACAAAATGTCGTTTGTTTTTTGTTCTCCAGCGGTTGTGATGAGACCCTAAAATTGGTATAGGTTGTCTAGGCTTGGCAGTCGTTCCTAGTGTGCAGCCGTAACCGTTCGAGCTTTGACGATTATTTTGTCTCCTGTTTTAAGCAGTAGGTTAGCGATTTGATGAAACACTTAAGTTGCGGTTGTGATGATGGGTTATCTGAGCATCGGTTTATACCATCCTTAAGACGCGCAACACGCGTCTAGGTATAAAACCTAGTAAATTTAAAAAACAGTAAGCGCTTACTTAGTGGAGAATTTATATATTATTTTATATAATATGTTGGTGATTCAGTGACAAAGGCTTTGTCTTTGGGTGCATCATTGTAGAGGAATCATGAATTGATGACCAACAATTTGGATGATATTAAAATCTCAAAAAAGCTTTGGGATTAAAACAATTTAGGGGTTCAATCAAAACATTTAATCAGATAAACAAATAAAAAAGGTCACTATGTGTCCACTTTCCTTTCTCAAAATCTCAAATCAAATCTCAAAAAATGAGTAAACTTCGCTTTTGCTCCCTGTGGTTTGGCCCAAATAACGCTTTTCATCCAAACATTTCAAAATCGCGATTTTGCTCCTTGCGGTTCGCAATTTGTCTCGGTTTAACTCCAAGGCACTAACTCCGTTAAAAAATATGTTAATTAGAAGGGTATTTTCGTCTTTTTACTGATATGGACTACATATGCATATATTGACATACTTTATTAGTTAGGGGACTATTTTGTGTAACTTATTTAATAAAAGACTCTCTCTCTCTAACCTACTCTCTCAACTCACACACTCTCTCTAACCAACCTTGATCTTGTGCTGCTTGTGGCCCCCCACCGCACCTCCGCCACACCACCACTACCGTCACCACCTAACCTCTGCCACACCACCACTACCGCGCCACCATACCTCCGCCACACCATCGCTACCGCCACCGCCACCGCACCTCATCGTATCTTATAAAATGACCAGTTTCAAAAAGGGATGGTTGTTTTCAAATCTGATAAGGTAAAGGATTCAATCGAATGTGCTTTTTGGGCTACAATGGTGGTGAAAGATCAAAGGTGGTTTATGAATTGATCGAAGGTGTTTTCAGATCTGATAAAATTTTTGATTTCAGATCTGGTTCGGCTATGATGGTGGTGAAAGATCGAAGCTGGATTAGGATTCAATCGAAGCTTTTTTGGGGGTTCTTGGTCGCAGGTAGAAGGGTAGCGATGGTGGTTTGTTGGTGGTGACGGAGGTGCTCTTGGGGGCAGTGGTGTTAGTTGTGATTTTATGATTTTGGGTTTCAAGGTTCGATTTTGGTGGGAACGGGGTGATAAGGTGGTGATGGTGGCGGTGGTGTTGTAGTGGTGGTGGTATTAGTGGCGGTGGTGTTTGGGACGCGGTGTTGTGGTGGTGGTGTTGGTGGCGGTGGTGTTTGGGGCGTGGTGTTGTGGTGGTAGTGGTGGTGGGATGCTAGCATTGTGGTGGCGGCAGTGTTGGTGCTGGAGTTGTAGCGGTGGCGGTGGTGGTGCTGGTGTTGTGGCGGTGATGGTGCCGGAGGGAGCATCTTCTTCTTCCTCTTGTTGTTCTTGTGGTGGAAGAAGGTGTGGGTTGGGTTTGAAATAATGTACAAAATTAGTCCTTCTAAGAAATTTACACAAATAGTCCATATCAGTAAAAAAGACGAAAATGCCCTTCTAATTAACAGAATTATTTAATGGAGTTAGTGCCTTGGAGTTAAACCGAGACAAATTGCGAACCGCAAGGAGCAAAATCGTGATTTTGAAACGTTTGGATGAAAAGCGTTATTTGGGCCAAACCACAGGGAGGAAAAGCGAAGTTTACTCCAAAAAAAATTAAAAGAATTTGCCCTTTGTTCAAAACACTTTCAATTTATTTCTTTACTTGACATATGTTTATTTTATAAATTTCCAAAGGTCCTTAATACTCTTTCCCATAGAAAAGGTTAACTTCTCTTTTAGTCTTTTTTTTTAATGAGAGTATAAACATGAGATATGATCTCTCTAATCCAACTAATTTGATTATTTTGTATAAAAATTTTCAGTTTTTATTTGTTTGACTTTTATAATATCAACTTGACTTGTAAGATTTGAGCATCACACATTATACAAGTTGGAGTTGGTAATATGCAGCAGTTAGACGATGACAAATAGAATATCCAGTGAGAATATATATGTTTCTATCATTTATGGGACCAGCAAGAAAGAAACAGTTATATGTATGTGTCTACTTTTTTTTAATAATAATAGATACGTTAAATCAAGTAACGTTGAACACTAACGAATTTTTGGCACGATATGTTATATTAACGTATCTGTAATGTGTCATTGGGTTGATTACAACACGTGTATGAGGGCAACTATTTAATGGTGAGTACCAACGATCACAATATATAGCATCTTTTTAAATTAGATACTGATGAATCCCGTAACGTGTTAGTGAGTTGTATAGATTACATACGCTAAGCTAAAAAATAGATCATAACAAATACATTATATACACGTACATCACCAAAATTACATTATGATTCCACATTTTACATATAAATTACCATTTTACATACAAATTACCATACAACATTACCTAACCACTACAAGAAAGACACGTATTAGCAGTGACCATATTAGCGGCGACACGGGCTTTAGCGGCGACATGTATTAGCGGCGACGGATTTAGCGGCGACATGTCGCCGCTAAAGATTGCGATCCACCGTTCATTTTTTTACCAAAATCTAGCCGTCCAAAATCAATTACATCGAACGACTCGTGTTTAATCGTACTGGACCCTTTAGCGGTGACGCCTTTAGCGTCGACGCGTCGCCGCTAATGGTTACTGGATATACGCGGTTTAATCTTATCCTCCCTTCTTCACTTTTCCCCTCCAATTAACCTAGCTACACCGCGCGCCCCCACTGCTACTCATCCGCACCAAACCCGCGCGCGACCACCACCATCCGACCAGCCACCACCACCCGCGGCCACCTCCCACCGCCTGCACACCACAGCCACCCACCATCCGCTTCTCTTCTCCCCCGCGCCCGCAACCGAGCAGCCACACCCACCACCCGCAGCCACCACCATCCGACCAGCCACCAGCCACCGCCCGCAACACGTCACCCTCGCCGCTGTTGCATTTTCTGTCGCCGCTACTACAAAGATTTCTGAATTCGGTATTTTTTATTTTTTTAAATTTTTTTGATTTATAGATGTAAATGTGTATATGGTTGAGAAGCCTTTTGAACTAATTAGAACTAATTAAATTTTTTGTTTTAAATTTTTTGAACTAATTAGATGTAAATACTTGATTTGTGTATATGGTTAACTAAATGAATTTTAGAGTAAATGTTTAGTTGAGAAGCCTTTTGTACTAATTAGATGTAAATGTTGAGAAGCCTTTTGAACTAATTAGATGTAAATAAGGAATTTCATTGCAAATGTTTTATGGTTAACTAAAGCATGCTTAACAATGTTTAGTTGAGAAGCCTTTTGAACTAATTAGATGTAAATACTTGATTTGTGTATATGGTTAACTAAATGGATTTTAGAGTAAATGTTTAGTTGAGAAGCCTTTTGTACTAATTAGATGTAAATGTTGAGAAGCCTTTTGAACTAATTAGATGTAAATAATGAATTTCATTGTAAATGTTTTATGGTTAACTAAAGCATGCTTAACGATGTTTAGTTGAGAAGCCTTTTGAACTAATTAGATGTAAATACTTGATTTGTGTATATGGTTAACTAAATGGATTTTAGAGTAAATGTTTAGTTGAGAAGCCTTTTGTACTAATTAGATGTAAATTTTGAGAAGCCTTTTGAACTAATTAGATGTAAATAAGGAATTTCATTGCAAATGTTTTATGGTTAACTAAAGCATGCTTAATGATGTTTAGTTGAGAAGCCTTTTGAACTAATTAGATGTAAATACTTGATTTGTGTATATGGTTAACTAAATGGATTTTAGAGTAAATGTTTAGTTGAGAAGCCTTTTGTACTAATTAGATGTAAATGTTGAGAAGCCTTTGAACTAATTAGATGTAAATAAGGAATTTCATTGCAAATGTTTTATGGTTAACTAAAGCATGCTTAACGATGTTTAGTTGAGAAGTCTTTTGAACTAATTAGATGTAAATACTTGATTTGTGTATATGGTTAACTAAATGGATTTTAGAGTAAATGTTTAGTTGAGAAGCCTTTTATACTAATTAGATGTAAATGTTGAGAAGCCTTTTGAACTAATTAGATGCAAATAAGGAATTTCATTACAAATGTTTTATGGTGAACTAATTAGATTAGGTATTTTATTAAAGATGGATTTTAGTTAACTTTTGAACTAATTAGATTAGGTATTTTATTAAAGATGTAAATGGTTAACCATTTATTAGTATTTCTAATTAGATGTACATCTTTAATAAAAGTTGTAAATAACAATTATTTCGCGATCTTATTTTAATCCCCATGATTATATTCCTCCATTTAAATCGTAAATTATATTGCAGTGCTGTAATCATGTTTGTCGATAAAAGTTGGATTCTTAATCCGAACCGTAGATCACCCGAGTATCAGCAAGGACTCAGCTCTTTTATCGATATGAGTGAGAAATATATCGACAAATATGGCCTGATCGTGTAGGAAATGTCAGAATACTCAATTATTAGGATGGGTTAAAATGAAATATCATTTAGAAATATGGGGCATGTGTCGGACGTACAAGGATTGGATCTATCATGGTGAAAGTTTAATTCCTAAAGTTGTAGTTGTAAATGATGTTGAGCCAATAAACGAAATGGCTAACGTTATCGAAGACGTTATGGAAGAGAGTAGTGGTGTCCGTGATGATTTTGAGGACTTGTTAGAGGAAGTTCAATCAGAATTATATCCTGGTTGTACTAAATTTTCTTCTTTTGACTTTTTAGCAAAGCTTATGAATATTAAGGTGAAAAATAAATGGACCAATAGCTCATTTGATGAGCTCCTTGAGTTGTTGCAGTATTCACATCCTGAAGGTAACAAAATTCCCTCTTCTCACTATATAGCCAAGAAGACATTAAAGAAGATTGGTTTAGGGTATGAGTCGATACACATGTGCAAATATGATTGTGCTCTTTTCTGGGCAGAAAACCTATTGTTACAAAATTGTCCAGTTTGTAACGAGAGTCGGTGGGTCGATACAAATACAAAGGGCAAAAAGTTACCTCACAAGGTGTTACGATGGTTTCCTTTAACCCCCAGGCTACGCCACTTGTATTCTTCAAGGCACACTGCAAAAGATATGATTTGGCATAATACCGGACGATCAGAAGATGGTACGATGCGTCATCCTGTTGATGGTTCTTCATGGAAAGATTTTGATATAAAGTACCCTACCTTCTCAAGAGAACCCCGAAACGTCCGCCTAGGACTTGCAGCTGACGGTTTCAATCCATTTGGTAATATGAGTTCGGCTCATAGCACGTGGCCTGTTATACTCACGACATATAATCTGCCGCCATGGCTATGCATGAAGGAGTCATCATTCATGTTGTCATTGTTGATTCCTGGTCCTAAATCCCCCGGGAAGGACATGGATGTTTTTCTAAGGCCATTGGTGGATGAGCTTAAGCAGTTGTGGGTGTCGGGCGTACGTACCAAAGACATGGCGACAAACACATTTTTCACAATGAGGGCGGCTTTGTTATGGACTATAAACGACTTTCCGGCTCGTAGTAGTCTATCAGCTTGGAGCGGGCAGGGCTACAAAGCATGCCTGACTGGTAACGAAGACACTCCTTCAATGCGTGTCACAAATAAAGTCGTTTATGTTGGTCACTGTTAGTTTTTAGATGCAAACCATGAATGGAGAACAAATTTGGACTTCAACGGGGAACCCGAGATAAGAGCCCCTCCGAAACAATTTAGTGATACTGACATAGAAACTCAACTTAGTCGGCTCCGGCACCGTTTACCGGGGAAACATCCTGATTTTGGAGGTGTTAAATCAAAGCAGGAGGTGTATGAGTTAAATTGGTCCAAACAAAGCATGTTTTTGAACTTGAGTACTGGTCTTCTCTACAGCTAAAACACAACTTAGATGTGATGCATATAGAGAAAAATGTGTGTGATAGTTTGCTAGGTACTCTTCTAATAAATGAAAAGAGCAAAGATACACCAAACGCACGGTTTGACTTGAAAAATCTAAATATTCGGAGTAGGCAATGGTTAGAGAAGAAAAATGGCAAGTGGTATAGCCCCCACCCGAAATACTCACTGAAGACTAGTGATCGAAAGTTATTTTGTGAGTTTATAAAAAATGTAAAACTGCCTGATGGATTCGGATCTAATATCAGCAAGAGAGTGATAGGTAATAATACTAACATTACTGGGTTGAAATCTCATGACTGTCATATTCTCATGCAACGGTTGATACCGATTGGTGTTAGAGGTTTTTTTGGCCAAAGATACTTATACACCAATAGTTGATTTGTGTACATTTTTTAAGCAACTTTGCTCCAGAACACTATTAATTGACGATATGAAGAAAGCTAAGGAGGCCACCCCACCCAGGAGCTACTTTACCATATTCAGAACGTTCTTGCCAAGGTTGTATGTCTTTTTTCAGCATAATATTATGCAAGTTAGAATTGATCTATCCTCCAACATTTTTTGACATTATGGTTCATTTAGTTTTGCATTTACCTGATGAAGCGATTCGTGATGGTCTAGTGTGTATGAGATGGATGTATCCGTTTGAAAGGTATATGAAAAAACTAAAAAATTATGTCAGAAACAAGGCAAGACCAGAAGGTTGTATAGCTGAAGGTTATGTTGCTGAAGAAGCTTTATCATTTTGTTTGAGGTACCTTCGAGATGTTGAGACTCAGTTCAATCGCCCTGATAGAAATGAGGATATCATTATTGAAAAGAGAAAGATATATGCATTTGAGTCAAAATGTCGTCCGGCTAGCGCAAAAAGATGAAATATCTTTCTCCTAGCGAAAAACTGAAGCTAGAATGGTTTGTCCTCGATAGTTGTCAAGAAGTTTGAGACTATATGAAGTAAGAGTTCATATCTTTAGGTTTTAAACATTACTTAAATATATTTCGTTCCTCACTTGTTATATATTTTGTCAACAATATAGTGAATTCAAATCTGAACGCCCACATGAGGATGTCATAATCAAATTTCCATCATGGTTTCTAGAGAAGGTATTCCGTGTATAAAAATCTCTTAGGTTTATATCCAAATTTCCATCATGAATTCAAATGTATATTTAACACATTATTTTCTTAGGTTTATTCAATGAAAATACAAAATTTCCAGATTTTCACTCAGAGTTGTATACTCTTTCAATGGGTGCGGACATAAAAGCCTATAACTACACTGCTTGCATAGTCAACGGTGTTAGGTTTATGGTACTTGCACGTGACGCGCAACGCACAACACAAAACTCAGGTGTTTTAGTGGAGGGTGAGAATGGTGAGAAATATTATGGCCAAGTTGAAGAGATTATTGAGTTGTGCTATGCAAATGGGTATTCGACAGTCCTATTTCGTTGCAAATGGTTCGATACTCGAAGGGGTGTTTCATACGACAATAATATCACCAGTATCAACACCGAACGCGAATTGGACAAAGACGATCAACTCATATCTGCTTCCCAAGCTAAACAAGTATTCTACATCCGAGAACCTTCTCGTAGAAACCAAAACAATAATCACCGGTGGGTCGTCGAGAATGTTAATCATCATAAAATTTGGGATCAACCGCCATCCAATGATGGACTCGTGAAAAACATTCAAAATGTTGATAATGAATTAACAGAAGATCTTGACGTCGTTCATAATCATTCTTCATCTAATAATGTACTTTTCATTGACTTCACCCAATACTTTCAAAATGTTATAATGTCACCGATGGTGAAATTGCAAGTGAAGTTAATCCACCAAATGTTACTGCTAATGTGATGTCTGAGGACGAGGGTGCTTATGATGAAGAGGATTTTGATTATGACACTGAGGGGTCTAACAGCGAGACTGAAGTATATGAGGAGACTCCGATTAAGTATATATTTAATCTAAAACTTTATAGACATGATATCTTGTTGTAGTTGAAAACTTTATTCTTATTTTAATTTTTATGTTTTATATCTTATAATTTTTACAGACATGATATCTTTTTGGATTGTTTTGGTGCATCTCATGGCTGATGTAATGAGCCATGGAGGTGATGGCGCGGGGGATCCACCGATTCCTCCTTTTGGTGGGTCCGGAAGCCATCAGTTGGATGGTAAGCATTATATTTTCATGTTTATTTATTTATTATTAATATATATTGTAAGTATTGCTTTTTTATTATAAATGCAGGCTCGCCTTCCCGGAAAAGAAGAGGGAAGGCCAAAAATAAAAAGTTACAGCATGAGTTAGAAAAGAAAGGAGGACCTTTATCTCTTCCTTTTGATAGAGCTGCTACATATAGCCTAGTCAGTGAACTTAACGATATGTTTGTTCGTGAGGTTGGGATATACATGGAGGCCAATTATCCCCTTAATGTTCGTTCGTGGACTGATCTTTCTGATGCTCAGAAGAATGCGTTGGATGAGCATATGGCGGTAACTTTTATATTTTTTATGTTTATTGTTCGGTATTTATTTAACTAACTTCATTTTGTTTTAACTTAAATGTAGCGACGCTTTGATTTTGATGAGATTTTGCGAGATCGTGAACGCGCTCAGATTGAGGGTGGCATTCATTCTGTATATCTCAAATGATTCAGAGATCGAAAAAACGTTGCAAAAAGACACTTTGAGCGTGTTGGAGGATATGAAGATGTGGAACAAGCAAGGCTCAACCCTCCAAAGGGAATGAATCATGAAAATTGGAGGAAAACAATTGATTTTTTCTTAAGTGACGGACACAGAAAAGCCTCATCATCAAACAAAGCAAACCGGCAACAACAACAATACACTAATCGTGGTGGGACTGCCTCGTATAGTAGTTATTGTTACAAGGAGGTAATGCTTTAATTATTTGTATGTGTATTGTAGATAAGTATTTATTTAATTTATGATATACTTTTAAATGTTAATCAGAATAAGAGCAGACTTGAGGCATTTCAGAATGCTCATACCAGTAAAGATGGGACCTTTGATACGGAGCTAGCTGAGCAACAATATGTAAGTTTTATATAAAGTAGAGTTTTGAAATATTAAAGATGAAGCCTTTGTATATATATATATATATATATATATATATATATATATATATTAAATGACTTCTTGTTAATTAATATAGAATCAGCTCAAAGGACGGTTTGATGAGTTAAGTCAATCCCAAAACGATGAAAATTGTTCATCACAGAACGAGGTTGAAGTTTTTGAGTCGGTGTTGGGAGAACGTCGCGGACACATTAGAGGGATCGGGCGTAAACCGTCTTCATCTGCAGGGTCGACTTCTTTTGTCCATCAGCAGGAACAAACACCCCAGACATTTTCAGAGGTATTAAAGTTATATACGTTTTATCTTGAAGTTGTTAAGTGTATCATTGATGTTTTATCTTAAACTGGTCAAAATGGCTAAATTTAAGTTGAATTATGTACATTTTGGTTGAAATGAGTCAAAATGATACAAACACACTTGATATACTTAAAAACACGGTAATTTGAGTTAAAACGGGTTAAAATGGGTAAAAATAAGCTTTAACTGCTTAAACTTGAAAATGTTAAGTTTATCATTGTTGGTTTATCTTAAATGGGTCAAAATAAGTAAATTTAAGTTGAATTATGTACATTTTGGTTGAAATGAGTCAAAATGATACAAACACACTTGATATAGTTAAAAACACGGTAATTTGAGTTAAAACGGGTTAAAATAGGTAAAAATAAGCTTTAACTGCTTAAACTTGAAAATGCTAAGTTTATCATTGTTGGTTTATCTTAAATGGGTCAAAATCAGTAAATTTAAGTTGAATTATGTACATTTTGGTTGAAATAGATCAAAATGATACAAACACACTTGATATAGTAAAAACCACGCTAATTTGAGTTAAAATGGGTTAAAATGGGTAAAAATAAACTTTAAGTGCTTAAACTTGAAGGTGTTAACTATATCATTGTTTGTTTATCTTAAACGGGTCAAAGTAGATAAATTTAAGTTGAATTATGTATGTTGAAATGGATCAAAACGATATAACAACTTATAATGTATGTTTTGTTTTGTAGGCACAAATCGCAAGTTTGTTTCAAAATGCAAACTTATGTCACAAATGAAGCAACTTATTGCCTCCCAAAAAGGTACACAACAAGCTGATGAAGATGATGATTCGGACGAGGACAATGAATAGGATAGTGGTTAAGTAGTTTAAGTTTATTTTAACGACATTTGAAGTTGAAGTTAAACAATTTGTATGTTTATGTTATTTGTGTTGTTAAACCTCGTATTGTACATCTTAATACTATTCGTATGTTTATGTTATTTGTCTTGTTGGGAAATATGGAAATCTGGGTTTATTTTTATACAGGTTTAAAAATGGAAATTAAAAAAAAAAAAAAAAATTAAATTGAAAAATTGACTATTAGCGGCGACAGGTGTCGCCGCAAAAGGTGCCATTAGCGGCGACACTTTTAGCGGCGACTCTTTAGCGGCGCCGAAATCCACATTAGCGACGAATCATTAGCGGCGACATGTCGCCGCTAATACTAATAGCGGCGACAGCGGCTATCAATAGCGGCGACAACTGTCGCCGCTAATGGACTTATTCCTTGTAGTGAACATACATACATATGTTTGCTTAGGGGTTGTTGTGGGCACCCCGACAATGTTTAACAATCATCTTCATGTGTTGTGCCCCTGAAGTCCGATGTTTATATGTGAGACTACATAAATTATTAAAGATCTTTACATATGTGCACACCACACATATGGGTCTGACTCCACACTCGAAGGTCATCAATTCCTATTCAATCTGACGTGAAATCGGTAGACTACACGCACATGACAAGATATATAAACTACGAGAACAAACTTTGCTAACAAAGATCTTTAATACTAAGTTGATGATTTTCCATTGGCGCACTATATGCATACCACGTCCAAACAACGATATCTTTTATATTTTCAAGTACTATGAGGCTGTCTTTTAGGCTTAAGAAACCCCACGGGTACTACCTTGGCTATTTATAAAAACAATTACGGTTATTTTTGTTTTAAACTCTTAGAAAATAGAAACAAACTATGTCCATTATGAGCAAGTATGTATTTTTGGAACCATCTAGTTCCTGACGAAACCGTTGGAACCAGTTACGAGAGAAATGATCGGGATTTTTTCCTAAAAAGTCTACGTGGGTCAATTATATGTCCCATGTGTGTCACTCTGGATTATCGAAGGGCATTGGGGCCGTTGCAAATTTTCGACGGATCACCTTCGTGACCTCTAAAGTCTAAGATAACAAATATTAATTGGCAAGTTTAATAGTTTTCAGCGGTGAATCTTAATTATCCGAAGGATCCATCAGTCGGTAAATATCTAGCGGTGAAACCCTAATTTTCTAGTAGTATTATCAAATAGACATCTTGAGTTATATTAGCTAATATTTACTCGAATGTAGTTTAGGAAAAATTTACGGTACAAAGACTATAATTCATGTGAAGGATCCGAAGTAACGAGGACCGTTGATCTAAGAAATGAACGGTTCAGATCTAAAATAGAATAATCACGTAATGGAATGTGCCTGTAGGGGTAGAATTAGAAATAGACTTCAATTGTTGACTTTTTTAAATTTTTCTCGTTTTTTAAAACAATATAACATTTTCAAATGCCACTATTTTTTAAAAAATATACATCCTAAAAACAAGCATCTTATTCTTTTTAATATGAGTATAGTACTGCTATATTTTTTCTTAAAAAAATAACATTATTAAAAACACGTCTATGTATTGTGCGTATAACTTGCGTGATTATTCGCTGCGTAATTATCAACATAACTTGCGTAATTATCATATAACTTGCGTAATTATCAACATAACTTGCGTAATTATCATCTTATCCTCTTTAACGTAATTATTTTTTATAACATGAGTAATTTTAATTTGCATAATATCAAATATATCTTACATAATAATACATATAACGTGCGTAATTATGAATATAAATTGCGTAATAATGTACATTATATGCGTAATTATGACACGTATAAAACTACCCCTACACCAGAAAACACGTGTTGCGTTCTTGTGACTTCGTACGATTCGTACAAAAATTATACTTTGTATAATAACCAACCCCTAGAAATTAATGTACTTAATAAAGAAATTTACTAGCAGTTTATTACTAGACATCGACTTACTCATTTTCTTAATCATCTTGCTTAGTAAATTTGTCTATAATAAATTATATGAGACCGATCTTATTATAAATTTTAAAATTCCATTGTGTCATGAACGTAATGGGATTCTTTCAAATATAAAAGTAAATTGTTAGTTATGATGCCATATATGATGCAAGTAAATTGAGATTAATGTTGTCCCAATACAATTGTGAAGGGGTATACCAATTGTAAATTGTGGGCATATTAGTTTTATTATTATGAGCTCTTAATTTATAATTGTATAAACAAATAAAAAGGTATGCACTTTCGTTTCTCATCAAATGTAAAGAAAATGAAAAGTAATTGCTCTTTGTCAAAAGTATAGATGCTTTCAAGTTATTACTTTGGTTGACATATGCTTACTTTAATAATTTAAAAACACATTGTAAACCCTAGAAATATAAATCTGTTTAGAAAACAGTAAGTGCTTGTTTAGTGGAATTATTTATATATGACGTTATAAAAGATGTTTTAAAAATTGTTTTATAATATTTTTATTTCGTTGGATGTGGTAATATGTCGTCATATTTTAGTGCTCACCTACTTTAATGATGATCGGAGGAGTCGAGCGACGACTTTTATTCTAAAGCAAGTGTTTAAAGGTTTAATGTTGTTAATCACACTAGTTATAATGCTCGTAAATTCATTTATTACTCTTTTACATATGTTTGGATTTAACAAATATTAAAATGTCAAGAATAATACATTACGAGAATAATATGTGACGTGTTAGGTGATTCTACTGCATTTTTTTAGTGAATTGTCAATCCCAAAAAATATATCACACGTTGTTACTTGTTAGGCTTGTTGATAACATCTTGAAACCATACCATGTATGGTGGGACGTTGAATTGTATGTATTCTTTTATGTGTGATGTAACTAATAAAATAATATGTAACTATACTTATCCCTAGTTTTAACAAATAAAATTTTGAGGATGGCTCTACTATGCGAATACTCAAAATGACAGGTAACACAAAGTATTTGTATGTTCGGCTCAAAAGACTTAGCACAATACAAGGACAATAATAGAAAAGATATTTCCTGTTCTTAACTTTTAGTATTTTGGATCTCTAATATAAGTGTATACTCTAAGATTTGTGCACCATTTGTTATTTGAGTTTCACAACCAACAAGAATCACAAATTATTAACATCTACAAGTTCATATTAATTGTGTATTTTAACAAAAAAAATTTATTCTAGAAGATTAAAAACCTGTGTATTACACATGTTAAATAACTTTATTCATATATTTATTTAAGTAACATATCGTATATTTCTAAAAGACATCTTATAAAAAATAAAGAATAATACCTATGGTGTAATCATTTAATACCTAAATAATTACTATTTGTTAGGAGAGAAACTAAAAAAAATCAAAATCTAGAATTTATAAAAAGTTTACATGTAACATTCAATATTTTATAGAAGAGAGATGTGAGAAAATAAATTTTTAATTTTTTTTATTTTGAACGACACTAATCTAACTATTTCAATTAAATCTCCTCGATGTCATAAATGAAATTTAAACGAAGTATCTCTAAGATGATAGGCATGCTTTACCACGTACAAGGATATTCTAATGGTTGTTAAAACAAACTTTTATAAGTCACCTACCGATTCCTAAATTCTCATACTTCCAACAATATGCCATTAATGCTTTATTTTTAAGGTTTAAATCTTAAACTAAGTTTTGACGTCGCGCATTGTCGCGCCTATACGAATTTTAATGTAACCTAAACCAAAAATCAAAATCAAAATGAAGATACAAAACAACAAAATCAGAAAAATACACAAATTAAAACATACCAAAAATCCATAACACACTAGTAAAAGCGTTTGTAATCCTCTTCTCAAGAGTACATCAAAACCAACATATATAGAGAAACCCTAACTAACAAATCCTATAAAAATGGAAACCATATCTCCTTATAATAAGCAAAGATATATCATAAATATATTCTCTAATATGCCCCCGCAGTTTGAACGGTAGGAGGAAGCACGTTTAAACTGGACCGAAAGTTTTGAAATAGGTCCCGTGACAGGCCTTTAGTGAATATGTCGGCATACTGATATGGAGCAGGGATGTGTAGAAACCGGACATGACCAAGTCGGACCTTTTCACGAACAAAATGTATATCAATCTCGATATGTTTTGTCCTCTGATGTTGAACAGGATTCCCCGACAAGTAAACAGCAGACACATTATCACAATACACGACTGTCGCACTTTGGAGCGGAACAAATAGCTCTAACAATAAGTTTCTCAACCATGAAGTTTCAGCCACTGCATTGGCGACACCACGATACTCCGCCTCGGCGCTGGACCATGAAATCATTGGTTGACGCTTGGATGACCATGACACCAAATTATTGCCCAGATATACACAATACCCTGATGTTGATCGATGCGAGTTGGGACACCCACCCCAATCAGCATCAGAATAAGCCGTCAAGGATGCAGACGAATATGATGTAAGCCGAATGCCATAGTCCAAGGTGCCACGTACATATCTTAGAATGCGTCGCATGAATGCTAGATGTGGTTCACGGGGAGCATGCATGAATAAGCGTACCTGTTGGACTGCATAGGTAATGTCGGGGCGAGTAAAGGTGAGGTATTGAAGAGCCCCTGCTAGACTGCGATATAGGTTGCCATCGGGCAACAAAGGGCCATCATCAGCGCCAAGTTTGGACCCGGGTTCCACCGGTGTCGTGCATGGTTTGCATGAGGACATGGAGGCCCGATGAAGGATGTCCGAGGCATATTGAGATTGTGACAGGAACATGCCTTGGGAGTCTCGGGTGACAGTAATCCCAAGGAAGTGATGAAGCAGCCCAAGGTCTTTCATGGCAAACTCAAGTAAGAGAGACCGAATAATGCTCTTTAATAACGTTGTGGATGAGGCGGTTAAGACGATATCATCAACATATAATAGCAAGTAAGCAATGTCAGTGCCCCGACGGTAAATGAAGAGCGAGTTGTCACATTGACTACCGGTGAAGCCCATAGACCTGATGAATGTGACAAACCGGTCAAACCAAGCTCTTGGATCTTGTTTAAGGCTGTAGAGGGACCGACGGAGTTTACAAACATAGTCTGGAGCTTTTGGATCCACAAACCCGACCGGTTGATACATGTACACCATTTCATTTAAGTTGCCATGTAAAAAGGCATTTTTTACATCGAGTTGGTGTATGGGCCATGAGCGAGACACCCCGATAGAGAGAACTATCCTGATAGTGGCGGGTTTGACCACCGGACTGAATGTTTCATCACAATCTATGCCAACCGTTTGCGATTTGCCATTAGCAACCAAGCGTGCCTTGTATCGATCAAGAGAACCATCTGGCTTGAATTTATGGCGAAATAACCATATACAACGAATAACGGGATGATCTTTGGGGTAAGGAACGAAATCCCAAGTACCTGTTTCTTTCAAAGCAGTAAATTAGGATTCTATATGCCCAAGACACGTAGAATATTGATGCGGTTAGTACGTTATGATCCAAGTCGGGTTATACCCAATAACAAGCTTAGCAAACACCCATTAATATTTAATTGATGATATGATCATGCAATTAAATATTTACACCAATTTAGAAAATGGGTTTTCTAAATAAGTTGCATATGAGAAAGAACAACTTATTAGTATATTTTGTTCAATAATATTATTTGAAGTGTTATTTAAATTAGTTGTATAACACCAAATAATAATGAGAGTATACTACTTATACAATTAAATAGTTAATTGCATAAACTAGTTACGAGACTAGATAATATATATGTGTGTTAATTTTATAAGAGGGAAACTTTTTTTTAAAACATTCACCTAACACACATCACTACTTGTCTAGTTCACCTAACACACATCACTACTTGTCTAGTTCACCTAACATTCTCTCATATCTCAACATATGAAAACTAGCAAAAACTCTCTCCTCTCTCTCTCATTGTTTTACGAAAACAAGCAGCAAGAAGAAAGGATTTTTGGAGTTTTTGTGGTGTTTCTTCCTAACAAGAAGGTGGTTTTGCAAAGAGCTTGGGGTATACAAGCTTGATGGATCCTTCTCTTGGAGCCTTGGCGTAATTTTCAGCATCCAACATTCCCTTTTGTGTCGGTTTTTGCTGCTGCTGAAAGGTAGTTTTCACAGCTCAATATAGCTGTGATTTTATGTAGTTTAACATATGTTCATAGCTTGTTTATTCACATATTATGATCCTTTGATTTTGGGTTTGTTTTAAACATATATATGTCACCATAAGAACATGAAATTTCAGTTTTATAATCATGTTTCTAAATATATTTCCGCTACGATTTTCTGAAAGTTTAAGAGGTTAAACTTTGGTTTATGGTCAAACAAACCCAACAATGGCATCTAGAGCCGGTTATGTAGATAGCATGCTTGCTAGTATCCTTTAAAAATTTATTTTATGGGATTTTATAACCCTTTAAGGGCTGAAATATTCTTGCATGTTGAATCCCAATCTTTCAAGGTTATATCACACATGCTTGTGATTAAACCTTGAAAGATATGTATGATGATATGTATATTGTATGGACAATGTTTGAAACCCGAATTTTCAGTTTATGTTGGCTGAAAATCGTGGGTTTTAAAGAGGATTCTTAGTTATGTTTGGATGATATGATCATTGGTTATTAGTATGCATAACCTAGCCTTTGGCCTTATGCTATTTGGATGATTGGAATGGTTGTTTTATTCATTCAATTGGGTTGTAATGTTTATGTTTATTATTTGGGTTGTAATTATATTATTTTGGTTATGTAATAAATAGATTAGGTGCATTTCTTTATTAGAAAAATGTATTAAGATATAATTTTGTAAAAGGAAGATGCACAACATGAAAACCCAAAGATGGATATCAAAGACATGGACCTTGAAGTATTTGGATATGGATTCAAGTGGGAGTCCATGGACACATATGATGTGTCATCATTAACCCTTAAGAAAGACCTTATGACAACACTGGTGATGGCAAACAAGTGTGGTCAACTTAGTGGCTATGGTTATGCACTCATGTTTATATTTTATGATTGTTTGGTTGATATTTGGATATGCATTGCAAACTAATTGACAACTTAACAAGCTGAAAATTTGATGGTTCTTTATCATTAAATGGTTAAACAAAAGGTTATTAAAAAGATTAATGATTAATAAAATGGGTTTTATTAAAAGGACCATAGGGTATCTTGTATTTAAAGCATGCAAATACAAGTACATAGAGTTTTCTAAACTAGAATTATGAAATCTCTAAACATTTGACAAATAAGTTTAACACCGTCCTTTTGCACAACACTTGAGTCATTTGGAAACTCTTAATGGGATAAAGGTTACCTAACCATTTTGAGGGAACTTATGACTTAAGGTGAGAATGCCATATTCGTGGGATAAAGGTCACCTAACCACTCATTTTGGCAAACTCACACGTGCGTGTAAGTAGGATAACTTGATTTGTAAACCATGTTAAATGGATCACCTACAATATGGTTTCCAAATGGTGTTGATGGGATTAACATGCCGACTTTACATATGATGTTTAAAGTCGATCCCATACCTCTAGAAGTTGCAAATGGTTGCAACCGTCAATAGTTGACCACCTTATTAATTTAAATCGTGGGATAAAGGTCACCTAACCACAATTTAAATGTAATGTTGGATTCTAGATTTTAATATAAAAATGACCTTAAAAGGCATTAATTATTAAAATAGCAATATCGAAAATACTAAAATAGATCTTTGTTAAATTTTGTAGATGACCACCAATAATGACAATCATGATAACTCATCCACGTCCACCCAATCATTACGAGCGATCCTCCAAAAGGAACGTCTAAATCATAATAATTTCATTGATTGGTATCGAAACTTGAGAATCGTTCTCAAGCAAGAGAGAAGATCATATGTTTTAGACGACCCTATCCCCGATCAACCTACTGAGGATGATGAGGAGGCCTACAACGATTGGCTGAAGTACACTGAGGACTCCGTCCAAGTGTCTTGTCTCATGCTAGCGAGCATGACTCCGGATCTCCAAAAGGAGTATGAACATCAGGAGCTTATGACATGATAACTGTGAATCCAAGGATCGCAATTCAGGAATTATCAGTATTAAAATAAATCAATTTAATGATCGCGGAATTATCATTAATTGACGTTTAATTGTTTGAATGATTAATTATGAACACAACCACAGAAACACAGTAAACACGAAATCAATAATTATTCAAAAGTATTTCATTAACTATAACGTAATGATTACAAAAGAATAATAATGAATACTATAAACAATCGAATACAGTGTATCAAATAATGTTGATGTTGACGCGACGGCGATTAGGGTTGCACAATGGTGTAACTTGACAGCCGTAATATTGATTGATTGTGTTCTCCGAGATGTGAAACCTAGGACTCATATTTATAGATGATTTGAGTCGGTTAAGGAAACACCGGATCTCTCGGGATTTGTTGTTGATCTTGTTGACTTGTTTGACTTCTTGGAATTGATAATCACACAAGTATAATGGTCTTCCGCAGGAGTCTTGCCTTCCGCAGATCTTCTGTTCTTCCGTAGGAGATTTGCTTTTCCGTAGGAATGTTGTTCTTCCGTAGATATTCCTTCTTCCGTAGGAGTCTTCACTTCATGGAAATTGATCATCCGTAGAAACTTACACTTGGTCATTTGGTCTTGTATGAAACATATCTACGGATTAACAAAATTGTTCATCCGTAGATGTTTCCTACACTTGGTCAGTTTTATCAAATCCATCCCAAGAATATTGTTTCTCCTGTCAAAGCACAAATCAACACACATACATATATGGGGTTAACCTATAGATTCAAATCACATATATATATATTTTGACTGTTACAAATGTTAATTACAAGACTTGATTTTCAAGTACTAAGCCTATACAAAATTGATCTAGTCCTAGACAATCTAGACCTAACAATACTCCCCCTTAGGCTTAGCTCCTTGTAATCAGTCCATCAAAACTGCTAGCTCCTTGACTCTAGCTATCATCTTATTGTAGAAGTAAGATACAGCAGTTTTCTGATCATCATATTTGTACTTTATCTCCATCCTGCTGATCTTCTTTAGTGTGTCATAACTCAGTCCTAAGACATCTTCTTCCGTAGTGAGTGTTTCCACTACACTATCATTATGAACAATCTCTAACTCATCTTCTTCAGATATCCTGAGCTCAGACACATCATCTATGTTTGTTCCTTTCAGTAACCCAGCCTCATGTTTCTTCTCTTGTGTGCCTTTGCATGCAATTTATCTATCACTTGAATTATATGCACATACAAGCAAAGGTCATTCTGGGCTTTTTCATCTGTCAGCTTTGGGAAGAATTTATCATGTAGGTATGATGTGTAGCTTGGATGCAGCATTTTAGTTCCATTGGATCAAAAATTCTTATCCTGTCACCCTTCTTCCCATCTACATTTCTCAGCAGCACCATCTCTTTATTCTTTTCAATGTATCCCCATTCCGAGATAGGACAAGTGAATTGGTTTCCTGAGATGCTTTTGATGGTGTGTGAGCTTCTGGTACATCCCACTCTTCTTAGCAGATCATCATCTACAAGGGATGAGACTTCAGCTGTCTTTCTTTTCTGATTTTGCTTCATTCTGTTGTGCTCCTTATCATTTCTCTTTGCTTGCATGAGCACATCATCAGAAAAGCTTGTCTTCATGCCATTCACAGCTACAGAGAAGTCTCTCCCCCTGAGATGGATTGGAAAGTTGAACATTGGGATGCTCTGAAGATCCCTGATGTCTTGCTCTGGGAGGCTGAGCAGGGCTTCTACATCATGGAAGTATTCAATCCTTCCAGATGTCCTCTTAATTGTTGCACAATCCCAGTCTGGATCATATTTCCAGGCCATAATCCTGTTTTCTTCCACAGAACTAGGAGTTGTGATATGATCATACAACTGTACGAGAGTTGATTTCTTCTCAGTGATTTCTCGCACAGTTGTTCCCAGAGGCCATACTTTTCCGGGGATCACCGCCCTTGGCTCTCTGATGAGTTTTTCCTTTTCCTTGTGCTGATCCTTTGTGTCAACAGTTATTGGATCAGCAGCAAGTTTACTTGATTGGTCTTTTGGATGTGGAGCAGTGGTTCTGAATTTTACACCAGTTTCCAGCTCCACCTTCATCACGTGCTCCATCATCCTCCGCAGCTCACCAGTAGTTCTGCCTTTGAGCTCATGCGGTTTGTAATTGTGCCCCTGTAACCAGCAGGTCATATTGTACTTTGAAAGTTTTGCTGTGTCACAGTGGCCCAAGTCTTTCTTTATTTTCTCCACAGACTGGAATGTTGTAAATGCTTCATAATCACAGTCTGGGATTATGAATCTTGCAATCTCAAATTCTTTCAGCGCTTTGGTCATCTCTGAAGTGTTCATCCTCTCAACCATGTCATACGGAAACCCATGGTTGATGAGGGTCATAAACATGCTGGAGTCAGGCCTCTCTTCTAAGATATCAGCAGTTGTTAGAAGGTCATCGGCCTTTCCACCTTTATCAGCAGTGGGGGAATCCATCCGTGTTAATTCCTCCCACTCTTTGTCACTTTCTTCTTCTTCTCCGGAAGATACCTTCACAGTAGAAACTTCTACTGAAGGTGTGTGATCAGGAGATGGAACTTTTGATTTCTTCGGGGAGCTTTCTTCTTCTTGTTTCTTTGTGTGGCTCCGAAGTATTTTCTTTTTCGGGTGTAGGATATCAGCGGCTTAGTAGCTCGACCCGATTGTTTTTCTGGTTCAGCACTTGACTCCACTTTTGTTTTCAAATCAGATAGCTTTCTCTTCAGGCTCTCTATTTCCAGATCCTTTTGCTTAATTAGCTCGGCCTTTTCATTTTGTTCTTGTTTCAAAGTTGCCTCTAGTTCCCGTTTTGTTTTGAACAATGCATCAATGATTTCATTGTTGCATTGAGCATCTTCTCTCAGCCTTTTCAAACTGGCATCCTTCTTTGTTAGTTCTTCATCCTTTTCTTGGATGACTCCGTACAGCTCCACTATTCTTGTTTTCTCTTGTTGGATTTAAGCACCAACTTGTTATATTTTGCAACCAGAAAGCTTTTGCTTACAGGGATGTCACTGTCACTTAAGTCATCTTCATTGTAAGCAGTGACATCCTGAGCAGAAGCTTGAGTCTCCCCGGGTTCATCAGCAGGTATTGGCTCGGTATGAGCTGATGAATGTTGTTCATCTGTGTGAGTTGGAGAGAAAGGAACAGTGCTGGCTTCAGATAGTAATTCGGTGTCTCCTGAGTGTACAGAGTGTACAGACTCAGTCACCTCAAGTGGTTCAGTCTCAGCACTTTCCGGTGATTGGGGTTTTGGGGATTCTGGTGGTGGTTGTATGGGTGATTGGGTTTGGAGTGGAGAGAATGGTTGTGTGTGATGAGATGAAGATGATGATATCAGAACAGGTGATTGGTGTGGTTGAATTGGAGAGATTGGTTGGGTGTTGAGGCTTGAAGGTGATTGTGGTTGTTGAGGTGATTGGCTTGATGATGCATGTTGTAGTGGTGGTGTTTGGATTGGTGATTGTTGTTGGTGTTGTGGTGTTTGGTGTGGTGAGTGAGAAGATTGAGCAGCATCAGCAGATGATTCAGCTTCATCTTCCCACGCCAACTCTTGTGGCAGATCAGCATGTGGATCAATAACATGAGCAAACATAGGCATGTCAGGACCTTCATACTTTCCACTCAGTTTATTCAGCACCGATTTGTTCAGGTGAGCTTGAACAAACACTTCTCCAACCCTGTTCAAGCTTGGGAGCTCAGAGTTAATCACCAATTGCAGGAATCTGGGGAACATGTACATCTTCGCATTCTTTTGTAATTTGACTTGCTCGCACAAACAGTTGAAGATGTATCTTGCATAATTGTAGATTCTTCCCTCAAACACCCCAATAATTCCTGATGAGATGTGTCGAGAAAATCTGTCTAATCCCGACTTTCGGTTTGACATGCACTTCAGGTAGGTGTGACATAAGAACCTGTACGGTTTGCACAGCCTACCCTTTTTGATTTCTCCCTTTTCATAATCACCATCGTACCCCATGAGATTGAATACCTTTTCTATGTATTCATTCTCGAAAACGTCCGGGTGACCTATCTCTCTATCTCCGAGTTCCAAGCATCTTCGTAAGGTGCTTTCATTCACTCGAAGACGCTGACCCAGAACTTCAGCTACTATGACCTCCTCATTGTTTTGTTCTTCCACTAGAGCCGAATTCCAAAATCCGATTATGTGCGACTGATGAATCACAGGCTCAGCCGTCAAGGCGTAAAAGAGCCTGGATCGTCGGAGATATCTGATGATATCTCGACATCCTTCCGCTGCTGGATCATCAGCGTTCAAGTATGCACACACATTATGCTCCTTAGCAAATCTATTTGCCATCTGCAAAGAAAATCAAGTTAGAAAACACGCAGTTGAATCGTTTGAATGACAATAATCGATTAACCAGTTCCGTATTGATGTTTACGACATGATTTACCTTTGCAGTAACTGTAATCGGTTACTGGATAATGTTGATTTTTTGAAATTTTGAAAAGGGGGAAAAGGTGCGATTTTCTAGGTTAATCTGAAAAAGTGCTCTGTAAAAGTGAAATGAATTTTAAGAGTCAGACACCTTATTTGTAGTCCAACAAATTAACTTCTTTTATTAATTATGTTGGGCTCACATTATGTTGGGCCCACTTTCATTTATTCCTATGTTGGACCCACTTCCATTTATTCCTTTTCATATCCCAAGTGTTTAGAATGCATTATCTCTTCCGCAGAACATCTGCGGAACCTTGACATCTGCGGATGTCAACATCTGCGGAACCTTAACTTCTGCGGATGTCAACATCTGCGGAACTTTACATTGGATGCAAGTTCAAATAATGCATTTGTTTTGTTTTGCTTGTTTTGCTGCTGAATCAGAGATCACATAATACTTCTACGGATGAGCGGTATTACTGTGACTTCTGCGGATGCAGAAATTTCACTGTTACTTCTACGGATGAGAAGTATTACTGAAACTTCTGCGGATGCAGAAATTTCACTATTACTTCTACAGATGATATTACTGAAACTTCTGCGGAGCTTAAAGTTTAGAAAACTTTAAATGTATGATATCTACTTAGTAGACTCAATTGTTGATGTTGGACATTGTTGACTTCATTTGCATGGCAATGTAGTACAAGAAAGCAAGTGTCCTGTATCCTACATTCAAGTTAGTGCTCAAGATCCAATTCCTTCAAAATAATTCAGATCAATTATCAGCTTTTATTGTTTGTTTTTCATGCATGAACTACTCCCCCTAAATTTGTGATTAATGTGAAACTGTTGCATTCATCATAAATTTAAGTTGTAAACAGGCATGACAGGCTTATGACATTCTAAATGAGAGAAATTCTGTTGAAATAACAAGTAAGCATCTGTGAAACAGGTACATGCATGCATATATATATAGAGGAATCATACTATAAATTGGCTTCTGCTGATGTTGTTAGTTGATTCAACACATATCTGATTGCAAGTATATAGATCCACTTAAATTCAAACAAGAGTGTTGTATCAACTAGGCATGCAAGTTATCATGTTGTGAAGTTTGTTAATCAGTAGCAGTCATGAGTCCCACATTCAATTATCGTTAGAGTATGTCTTCCGTAGATGAGGCAAATCACTACATTCCACACTTAAAGACTATGTACATTAAGTTATAAGTTCTATCTTGAGACAATGTCAGTCTCATGAATGCTTTGATGTGATAGCTCTTGAGCTTGATGTTCAATGGATCACAAGTGATTCCTTTTTAGAGCTGAAATATGATCTTCATAGTCACCAGGTCTTTACTTTCGTAAAACAGAGATGAACTTTAACCCAGGTCTTTGTTGACACAAAACAGAGGGAGAATGAAGATCACACTTGTTAATCACATTCCCAGGTCTTTGTTCACACAAAACAGAGGGAATAGGACTTTGCAAAGATAGAATATTATAAAGTATTTTACATAGTGTGCTTGTGTAAGTGATTTGAGCACAGTAGGAGAGACATACCTTCATGATTCTCAAATGGAATCCTCACAGACAGTTACCTCATGTTTTTAGTTTGGCATGCTCTTAGCTTTGTTTCCACTCAAGTTGAACCTACTCACATATCAGTATGATATAAGTCAGATTGAGTGTTTGTGTAATAGCCAAGTATAGTCTACTATCATTTCCCATATATAATGCATGTATAGATGTTCTAACAGACACTTAAGTTATCCTCAACGATTACTCTTCACAAAGTCAATCATAAGCTTTTGTTGATTTATTCTAAGTTAATCATCCCTAAAGATTCTATCAGAAAATTGAATCTAACAGAATCAAATGCTTTAGTAAACAAATCAGCAAGCTGATTGGTTGTGTCTACTTTGACTAACTTAATTAGACCCTTTTCTGAACAATCTCTTAGAAAATGGTATCTAATTTCAATGTGTTTAGTTTTACTATGTTGAACTGGGTTAGCAGTTATAAACATAGCAGCTGAATTATCAATATGAATTGGTGTATGAAGGAAATTGTAACCATAATCAAGTAATTGGTTTTGCAACCAAAGTACTTGAGAGCAACCTGCGGAAGCAGCTATGTACTCTGCTTCAGCCGTGGATACAGATACATTTGTTTGCTTCTTGCACTGCCATGAAACAAGTCTTGGTCCTAAGAATTGACATCCACCAGTTGTGGATTTTCTGTTGTTGTTGCACCCTCCATAGTCACTATCTGAGTATGAGTAGAGGCTAAAGTCTCCATCTTTGGGATACCAAAGTCCCAAGGCAGGTTTGCCTTTCAGATATCTGAAAATCCTCTTTACAGCATTCAAATGTGACTCCTTTGGGTCTGATTGATACCTGGCACAAACACAAACAGCAAACATTATGTCAGGTCTACTGGCAGTTAGATACATTAAAGAACCGATCATAGATCTGTACAATCTTTGATCTACGGATTTGCCAGCAGGGTCAGGCACAATCTTGTCTATTGTTGATGCTGGTGTCTTGCATGAAGTGGAATCAGCAAGATTGTACTTCTTCAATATTTGATGAATGTACTTCTCTTGATTGATGAAAATGCCATCTGATTTCTGATGAACTTGTAAGCCAAGGAAGAAAGTCAATTCTCCCATGGAGCTCATCTGAAATTCAGATTTCATTAAGTCTTCAAAGTTTTGACACAGCTTCTTATTGGTGGATCCAAATATGATGTCATCAACATATATTTGAACAACCAAAAGATCTTGATGTTCTTGTTTGAGGAAGAGTGTCTGATCAATAGTTCCTCTCTTGTACCCATTCTTCAGCAAGAAGGATGATAGTGTATCATACCACTTTCTGGGTGCTTGATGAAGACCATACAAGGCTTTGTCAAGCTTGTATACTCTATGTGGATAATCAGGGTCTTCAAAACCAGGGGGTTGTGCCACATAGACTTCTTCATCAATTTTCCCATAAAGGAAAGCACACTTGACATCCATCTGATAGACTGTGAACTTCTTGAATGCTGCATAGGCTAGGAAGACTCGTATAGCTTCAATCCTTGCAACTGGGGCAAAGACTTCATCATAGTCTATTCCTTCTTCCTGAGTGTATCCCTGTGCAATGAGTCTTGCCTTGTTTCTTACTATGATACCTCTGTCATCCAGCTTGTTCTTGAAAAGCCATCTTGTACCAATTGGATGTTGACCTGAAGGCAAATCGACAAGAGTCCACACTTTCTGTTTTCTAAATTGTTGCAACTCTTCTTGCATGGCCTCAATCCAGCTGTTGTCTTTCAGTGCAGCTGTGATGTTTGCAGGGACTGTTTGAGATAAAAAGCAGGTGAACAAACAAATGTTTGCCACACCTCCTTTGCTCCTTGTGGTTCTGGCATGCAGGTCCCCAATGATGTTGTCTGTTGGATGAGATTTGTGTACTCTGCTTGTTGAAACAGCATCAACTTGAACTGTGGAGTCTAAGTTTGAGAAGCCCATTGAAGCAGATGGTGTTAGCTGTGAAGTTGAGTCGATGAAATAATCAAAAGACTCATGGTCATTAGGATCAGCTGGTGTTTGATTGGCTGCTTTGTCTTCTTCCGCAGGAAGTTCTACGGAATCAGCATTTTGTTCTTCCGCAGGAGGTTCTACGGAAGCAGTATTTTGTTCTTCCGCAGGAAGTTCTACGGAAGCAGTATTTTGTACTTCCGTAGGAATTATATCATCCACGGATGAACAATGTTGGTCAGCTGGTAATGGTTGGATGACTGCCTCTTCATTTCTAGCATCAGTAGTAACATCTACGGATGAGGGAACATCTGCTGATGAATTTACATGTGCTGGGGATGAAGAGTTAGCTTCTCCAGAAATAGCTTCATGCTGCTGACTTGATCTTTGCTGTGGTTCAGGTGGCACACGTGCTCTTGGTGGATCAGCTGTTAAGGGCACTTCATTCACACTTGGTGGCACAAAAGGATAACATGTATCCGCAGCACCTGCATTGATCAAATAACCAGTGTTAAATGATTCTGTTAATGCATTATATCAAATAACCAAGATGATCCTTTTACATTGGTAGTAAACATGGATTCATCAAAAGAAACATTGGGAGTTTCTTCAACTATGTTATGTTCTGGAATGTACACCCTGTATGATTTAGAAGTGGATGAATATCCAACAAAGAAACCATCATAGGCTTTTTCAGAAAATTTTCCCAATTGTTCTTTAGTATTTAAAACAGACACATGACACCCAAAAGCTCTAAGATATCCTATAAAAGGTTTTCTTTTAAATAAGAGTTCGTAAGGTGTTTTATTATGTTCTTTGACTATCAAAGTTCTGTTTTGAACGTTGCAGGCTGTATTCACAGCTTCTGCCCAGAATGTAATGGGCAGCTGAGAATCAGCAAGCATTGTCCTGGCTGCTTCTATCAGTGTTCTATTTCGCCTTTCAGCCACTCCATTTTGTTGTGGAGTTCTTGGGGCACTGAATTGTCTAGCTATTCCTTTAGTCCTGCAAAAAGAATCCAAATCAGCATTAACAAATTCAGTTCCATTGTCACTCCTAAAAATTTTAACTTTTAAATCAAGTTGATTCTCAATCTTGATTACAAAGTCCATTAATGTTTCAGATGTTTCACTTTTATGTTTTAAGAAAAAGACCCATGTAAATCTAGTGAAATCATCAACTATCACCAAACAATATTGTCTTTTTCCAATGCTCAACACATTGGTTGGACCAAAGAGATCCATGTGAAGCAATTTGAGTGGTGTAGTGTTTGTGTTGATTGTTTTGGATTTGTGAGACACTCTGTGTTGTTTTCCTTTATAACATGAAGAACAGTGATTAGAACAATGAAATTCTTTCTGTGGTAATCCAATGACTAAGTCATTTTTCACCAATTTATTCATGTTCTTCATGTTGGAATGGACAAGCCTTCTATGCCACAATTGAGATTCATCTTCGGAAGATTTGGACAGCAGGCATGTCTCATGATTTGTGAGTGTTGTGTTGTTCATATCCAATATATGTGTTGCCTTTTCTTGATGCTTTAAGAAGTATCCAGTCTTCTGGAACTGTAAAACCTGGCTTAAGAATGTAACAGTTAGTGTTATCAAATAGTGTTAAATAATTTTGATCACAAATTTGGGAAACACTAAGTAAATTATACTGCAAATTTTCACAGTAATTTACTTTTTCAAATGTTAAAACACCATTAGTTACCATTCCTTCACCAACAATTTTACCTCCCTTCTTATCCCCACCAAATGCCACATAAGAGGCATGTTTATGTTTGAAGTCATGGAGAAGTGCACAGTTGCCTGTCATATGTCTGGAACAACCACTGTCAACATACCACTTGTTGTCAGCTCTCCATAATTGTTCCTGCATACAAAAAGAAAACTAATTAGAAGTGACAACCCAAGGCTTAATTGTCTTGGATTTGCCAGTTGTGTCAACAATAGTTACTCCTTCATGAATTAATCGTGAAGTTTCATTATTATTTGTTTCTTTTTGATCTGATGTTTGTGAGGATGATTCTGTTGAAGATGATTCGAGTTTCTGAGTGTCTTCATACTTATCCGAATCTTTCTTCAACTTAGCTTGTTTTGGTTGGTATCTCAACTTTGAAGAAGATCCTGTAGTCTTGAAGGTTTCTTCATCTTTCTGTTTTGATTGGGGCACAGAGTTCCTTTATCAAAGTTGTCAAAGAAATCATCAACAGCTTCCGGTTGTTTATCAGACAAATCCACCTTTTTATGAGGTGTCTTAGCCTGTGTTGGCATTTTCTTCTTCACAGTCTTGTCAGCAACAGATGATCTTTTCTTTGAATTTTGTTTTCCTGCTCAGGCTTTGTCTTTTTGTCACTTTCTGAGTCTGATGATGTACCTTGTGATTTCTTGTTGCTCTTTTCTTGTTCTTCTTATTAAAATAACATTCCTGAGTGGAATGGTTATTTTTGTCACATATGGCACAATGTTTGTTGAAGAAACAGTCATCAGTCATGTGATTGTTCATGTTGCAAATGGAACAGTAGCTACTGAAGTAGCATTCATCAGTGCTGTGATTCTTCATATCACACCATTTGCAATATTTCTCAGAATTTTCTTCTTCATCCTTCTTTTTGGTCTTTTTCTGACTAGCTGAGCCATCAGTTGATTTCTTCTTGGGTTCATCAGCTGGTAATTCTTCATGTTTATTTGTGGATGGCTTCTGTTGTTTGACATTGAGCCTTTTGTGAGCATGTTTGATGTTTTCCCTTTTTATATCATCCACATTATCAGTATCTTTCTTCCGTTGTTTTTCTGCGGAATCATTAGTCTTTGTCTTCCGCAGATGACCTACGGACTTTGTAGTTTTTGCTTTCCGCAGATGTTCTGCGGATTCCTCAGTCTGTTCTTTCCGAGGATTCTTGTTTGAATATTTCTTACCTTTATCAGATGACAAAGGTGATTTTGTGCTTGATCCGCATCTGTCGATCTTGGGAAGATGCAGTTCTTGTAATCCTTCATTAAGTTCAGCAATCCTCTTACAAATGGTCTTCAGCATGTTCCGTTGCTTTGGCGGATATTGCAGCTTTGATTCTTCAAGGACTCGTGGAAGACCAGGTTCAACTTGAACATTCTTACCAATGTTCAGTTGAACATTATCATGTTCATCAGAATCATCTAGGTCATCATAGTTATCAAAATCTGATTCATTATGTTTAATTGACTCTGATTCAGTTGATTCAGTTTCACTCATCTCAGCTTTATTGTTGTTTATTTGACTATCCTTTTTGTCAATGTTGGTGCTGTGCACAAAATGATTTGACAAGTTGTTAGTCATTGTTTCAGGTAAAGGTGTGTAGTTATTATTAATAGGTGGTGCCACTGCATTATAACCCAACCCTGACCTGTTCTTTGATTCAATATGAGAATTGAGTAACTTCTCATATTGCTGAGATGATAATTGAAACTTCTGAAGTTTCACTTCAGTAGATGCATGATCAGCCATGGATTTTGTTAAGGAAGTGGTCAGATGCTCAACTTGGGCTTTTAGGCTGTAGTTTTCAGAAACATATTTTTCTAAATCTTTTTGTAAAGAGTTTATTTTGATTTGATATAGTTTCTGTTCTCTTAAGTGTGATTCATTTAAAACCATAGTTTCTTTTACTTTATCAGCCAGTTGTTGAGCATGGACTCTATATCTTTCAACTTCCTCAACACAAGTTGATGAACATAACCTCTCTTTTACCTCTTTGGCCATTGGGGGAACTTTGTTTTCCATATGTGCCATCAGTGCTTGATTCTCCTCTATCACTTCCTTCTCATACAAGCTCCAGTCACAAGTTCCATCCTGAAGTATGATCAGCCCTGTCTCTTTAGAGTTACTTGGTCCTGCTGATGTATTTGTGGCTGGTGGGGATGTGAGCTGAGGTTGTCTATGCAGAGATCTTTGAGAGGTTGGCTGCTGATTTTGATAGTGTTGTTGCTGATGATGTTGTTGTTGCTGCTGCTGATGCTGTGGAGTTGATTGTTGATTGCATTCTCTAGAAAAATGACCATAGAGATTGCACTTGTAACATCTGACCTTAGACTTATCAACTCCAATCTTCGATGTTTTGCTAGCTGCTGCCAGATTTTTGTTTCTTCGAAGATATTGCTTGGCTCTGTAGGCAATCATAGCCATCTGCCATTGCAGATCCATCTCTTCTACAACATCAGGAGGGAGTTCCTCCAAATCTTGTTGGCAGATGTTTGCTGCTGAAAGGGAACTTCCAAGATAAGCTTGAAAGCTAGAACTAAAAGCTGCAAAGGCTGCTTTTTGTTCTTCAGAATCCAATATCACAGTTATTGGTTCTGAGTTTGCTGTTGCTGATGTTTCTCTTTTCTCAGAAGATTTAGCCTTTTCCTTTTGAGTTTTGCTTTGAGATGACTTCTTAGTGGGTTTGGATGCATAGAAACTTACTTCCTCTTCATCATCACTCAAAGCACAAGAGTTATCATCTTCATTATTAGAAATAAATGCACTTCCAGCATTCTTTGTTTCCTTGAAGTGATAAGGTGAGACATGAGTTCTCACACTCTTGTTTCTTGATTGTTCATCCAGTTCAAGTGCTTCAACCTTGGCAACTAGTGTATCTAGACCAGTTGTCTTCAGATCTATGGTGTTTTTGAACATGGAGACTGTTTGCTTCCAACTTTCAGGCAAAGTATGGAGCATTTTCTTGTTCAGTTCCTCAGTTGTGTATTTTAACTCCAAGATGTTCATCTCAGTGACGAGTTGCATGAATCTATGGAGTTGCTGAGGAATTGATTCACCCTCAATATGATGAAAAGTTTCATACTGTGATCTAAGGGTGTCTTTCCTTATGCTTCTGATTTCATCACTCCCTTCACAGAGAGTGTGAAGTATCTTCCATAGGGAATTTGCTGTTTTATAGTTCTCGCACCTTATCAAGATTTCTTCAGGTAAGGCCATACTAAGCAAGCTGTATGCTTTAATATCGACTTTAACCTTCTTGACATCATCAGGTGGCAAGTCCTTAGTGCTGATTGGCTGGTTTTTGTCATTATAATCCGGCCCAAGAGTGGGTGGAATATAAGGACCTTGTGTGATGGACTCCCACAAGTCAGAATCAGTGTAGTTCACATGATTTCTGAACTTGATCTTCCAGGATTTAAAATCAGCCTTTGTTTCCAACTTTGGTGGTTGATAGGATCCTCCTCCAAAAGTACTCATGTTTAACTGCAAAACAAGATTTAAAATTTAAGTGCTTGAATTGACAAATCTATCAAAGACGCAGATCTATTATTCAATGGATTTGAATATAGATCTAAATCAAACAAGCAATAAGAGAATGCTTGCTGAAAGACAAGTCGTTGATTTAATTGTTTGAAAATCAATTAAACAGTTTTAATACTGATAGATCAATTGATCTAGATCAATGAGCACCAATGGCTCTGATACCACCTGTGAATCCAAGGATCGCAATTCAGGAATTATCAGTATTAAAATAAATCAATTTAATGATCGCGGAATTATCATTAATTGACGTTTAATTGTTTGAATGATTAATTATGAACACAACCACAGAAACACAGTAAACACGAAATCAATAATTATTCAAAAGTATTTCATTAACTATAACGTAATGATTACAAAAGAATAATAATGAATACTATAAACAATCGAATACAGTGTATCAAATAATGTTGATGTTGACGCGACGGCGATTAGGGTTGCACAATGGTGTAACTTGACAGCCGTAATATTGATTGATTGTGTTCTCCGAGATGTGAAACCTAGGACTCATATTTATAGATGATTTGAGTCGGTTAAGGAAACACCGGATCTCTCGGGATTTGTTGTTGATCTTGTTGACTTGTTTGACTTCTTGGAATTGATAATCACACAAGTATAATGGTCTTCCGCAGGAGTCTTGCCTTCCGCAGATCTTCTGTTCTTCCGTAGGAGATTTGCTTTTCCGTAGGAATGTTGTTCTTCCGTAGATATTCCTTCTTCCGTAGGAGTCTTCACTTCATGGAAATTGATCATCCGTAGAAACTTACACTTGGTCATTTGGTCTTGTGTGAAACATATCTACGGATTAACAAAATTGTTCATCCGTAGATGTTTCCTACACTTGGTCAGTTTTATCAAATCCATCCCAAGAATATTGTTTCTCCTGTCAAAGCACAAATCAACACACATACATATATGGGGTTAACCTATAGATTCAAATCACATATATATATATATATTTTGACTGTTACAAATGTTAATTACAAGACTTGATTTTCAAGTACTAAGCCTATACAAAATTGATCTAGTCCTAGACAATCTAGACCTAACAATAACCCAGCTGAAGGAAACGTTCCAACAGCAAGCAAGGATTGAGCGCTTCGAAACGGTTCGAGCACTCCATGCATGTCGTATGGACGACAACCAATCTGTTTCATCTTATGTACTTAAGATGAAAATTCATATTGACCACCTCGAGAGGCTTAATTGTCCCGTCTCGAAGGATTTGGCCACGGATTTGATCTTTAATGGCCTTACCAAGAAGTTCGAGACATTCGTGTTGAACTACAACATGAATGCTTGGGACAAGAGCATTGGTGAGCTTCACTCAATGCTTAAAATGGCCGAGGTGGCCACTGGTAAAAGGGTTTTACCCGTTCTCAGCATCAATGAAGGTGGGAACAAGAAAAGGCCTTATCCTGCACCCAAGGCAAAGGTTGCCAAGGGTAAGGGACCCATATGGGGAAAAGGGAAAGGGGTGGCAAGGGTGCCGCCCAAACCACAAGAGAAAAAGTAAAAGGTTGCTACTAATGACCCATGCTTCAAGTGTGGGGAGATTGGACATTGGGCAAGGAATTGTCCTGCCCATCTCCAAGAGTTGAAAGCAAAGAGGGATGTCGGGCAGACCTCAGGTACAATATACATGATTCATATTGATCTTAATGTTACATATTCTAACACATGGGTATTGGATACCGGATGTGGAACTCATATTTGCAATTTGTTGCAGGGGTTCAAAAGAAGTAGGGACTTCAACCAAGGGGATGTTAGTCTCTTCATGGGCAATGGAACCAAAGTCCAAGTTGAAGCTCGTAGGGACTACATCCTAAAACTTCCAAGTGGCTTGGATGTTATTTTGAAGAATGTTTTGTATGCTTATAGTTTGACTAGTAACATTATTTCTGTATCCCAATTAAGACATTATGATTATGTATTATCTTTTGTTGAAAATGATATTCATGTTTCTTTAAATGATATGTTCTATTTTAAAGCTATTCCCATCAATGGGATTTATGAATTGGTTCATGAAAATACTTTAAATAGTTCATTGTACCAAACTAACACCAAGAAACTCAAATTGGATTTGAGTGATACCTATCTTTGGCATTGTCGTCTTGGTCATATAAACAAGAAACGTATACAAACACTTCAAAAGAATGGTCTTTTAAAAACAAATGAATATGATTCATTTGATGTATGTGAATCTTGTTTACAAAGAAAAATGACTAAGGCACCTTTTAGTGGAACTAACGAAAAGGCAAAAGATTTATTAGGAATCATACATTCGGATGTATGTGGTCCTTTTAAGCCAATGACTAGTAATGGTGAAAGATACTTCATTACCTTTACCGACGATTATAGTCGCTATGGGTATGTGTACTTATTAAGACACAAAGTTGAAGCTTTTGAAACGTTCAAAATCTTCAAGAATGAAGTAGAAAATCAACTCAACAAGTCGATTAAAGTTCTCCGCACCGATAGAGGAGGTGAATACCTAAATGATGTTTTTCAAGATCATCTTAGGAGTTGTGGGATTTCTCACAACTCACTCCACGTGGAACACCACAACATAATGGTGTGTCTGAGAGGAGGAATTGAACCTATTAGATATGGTCCGATCTATAATGGCTAGAAGCACATTGCCTCTATCATTTTGGGGTTTCGCTTTGCTCTTCGCGGCCCGTATTCTAAATATGGCCCCCAACCAAAAAGGTGGAAAGGACACCCTTTGAAATATGGCATGGAAGAGTTCCATCCCTATCATACTTAAGGGTCTGGGGTTGTGAGGCTTATGTTAAGACTCCCACCCCAAACAAATTGGAAGTCCGATCCACCAAGTGTATCTTTATTGGATATCCTAGAGATTCTATGGGATATTATTTCTATGATCCACTGGAACAAAAAGTGTTTGTTGCCAGAAAGGGTGAGTTCTTAGAAGCAAAGTTTCTTATGGAAGGAACTAGCAGTAGAACAGTGGATCTTGAGGAGGATCAAGAACCACAACCCGATGCACGGTTGGTTGAAACTAGCACTCAACATGAGGATGTTAAGGATGATCAAGTGGTTGATCAATACACACAAAACGTTCGCAAAAGTGGTAGAACTAGTAATCCACATGAAAGATATGGTTTTTTCATGGATGGATGCTATGTGGTAGATTCAGATGTGTCACACCCTCAATTTCCACGAATGGGGTTTTACCGTCAGGCGTTTGACATAACTAGGATCTCAGATAAGCATCAGTTACACCAAACGACTCAATAATTACAAATCATATAAGTTGCTTAATTTTAATGAAACAAACCAAATATATTTAAGTATTGCGGAAGTGAAAACAGGAAAACATTTAACAACGGTTTGGAACACGTAAACACGCGTCCAATCCATTTTATGTAAAGTACATGAAATTAAATCTTTGAAAACAGTTTTGGGATGAACACGGAATGACATGCAGTGGATGCTGTGCTCCTAATCGTGCCACATTAATGTCCTGAGAGAAAACATGCAAAAGTCAGTACAAGACTGGTGAGTTCACAGGTTTATCACAAAACAGTAAGTATCAGTAATGAAATTCCCGGATTTTGTAATCAAAGCATATAATGGGTAGCTAGTCCATAATGATCACTATGTGTACGAAGTCGCGACCGAGCTGACATGTAATCAAATATAAAGTAGGCCTGGCTGTGGATTCCCCACCACAACACTGTAAAACAGGATAACCGTTCACCCGTTTGACCAGCTAGCTCGACTAGCCCGGGCGGGGTATGTCAATCCCAGTAGATCTACTAACAATCACCTCGTTACTTGCGTATTAACGGTCCGAAGGGCAAAGTATACAAACATAGTATCATGTATATGCAGTATCACAAAAACCCAATGTAATATAACGTTTATGAAAACATCATGTTTCTCTCCCCTAAAAATAGTATAAAGTAAAAGTGGGGCTGTAAACTCACCTTGACGTATATGTGTATAAGATGATAATAAGGATTAAACGATGTTCCAACGAATTCCTTTTCAAGCACCTAAATGTATATATTACAAGATTTATGGTTAAGGTTAACAATACGATTAACGTTCGATAAGAATTAGGTTTTTTATATTGTTAAGGTTTTTAATAAGTAATGAGTTTATAATATAGTTATTTACATTTGGATTCCATTGAAGGAATTTTATAGGTTTATATGATTAAGTATTTAGAAACGAATTTAAGTATAAATATAGATAAGATTCAATATAAATAATAAAGCTTTATAATTAGTCAAAATTAACTGGAATAAACATTTGATTAATAATTAATTATTAATCTAAACCTTTGGTTTTACAATATTTTATAAGAAAGATAATATTTGTAATTAATATTTGCAAAATTATAGAATGTATAACTTCTACATTTATCATGATAAATCCATAATTAACGACAATATAGTGTCTAATAATAAATTAATGATTTAAATTATCATTTAGAGTCCATTTTTATAAAAATAATTATTTATAACATGTGTAAACAATATTTTATAAAAATTTATTAAGGTGTTTTAAATAAATAAATTTACAGAAAATGGTTGGGTAATTTTTAAAATAAGGAAAGTTTGTAAAACTTATTTTTATAATTTTTAGAAATTTTTATATATTTTTATATGGGCTAAAAAGCCTTAAAAAATGTGTGAGGTTGCCCGGGTTCGAACCCGGGACCTCCAGGATTGCATTGTGAGCGCAGGACCAGTGAACCATGGCATACAGTCGCGGTTTATCTCGGTTCCATTTAATTTTAAACTCATATCAAAGCTTCTCCCCCTTTTCGTATGAACCCTAATTCGATCCAACCCAAATTGAAGCTCAAAACTCAAATGATCACTGCAATAGACATGGGGCTTTTTGTTCCCCATGTCAAATCGAGTGTGTGTGTATGTTTAATTACCTGTTTGATGATGGTTTGGAGATGAACTCATCGAAGAAACAGTCGCGACGAACATGTATTTGAATGTGGAATTTTTGAGTGTTTCAGATGGATTTGAGTGGTGCAATCGATTAGAGACTGATAGAAGTCCATTTATATGTGATTAATTTGATTATAATAGTGTTATAGTGGATTAGATTAGGTATGTTAAAGTGGGTTCGGTTTAGTGGTCCACTACCTATAATCCACCTGATTTTGCTCCAATTATTTCGTGTATTATTGTTGGAATCTGACTCACAATCGCATTGGTGTGTTTTGGAGTCGAAAAGCCAAGTTTTTAGGTGGATTCGGGGGTCGTCGGTGCCGAGCCGGAGCTCTACCGGCCGGCGACCGGAAAAGCAGGGTGGGCGGGGGTTTGGGTTGAAACTTTTGACATTTTACACAAATGGTCCCTGCAGTTTCTTTCCTTTATTATTTTATGCCAAACTTAAATTTTTGAAGTTTTCTAATTAACAAAAATACTCCTTCAACTTTGCGTTTTAAGTTATTATTATTATTATTGTTGTTGTTATTTATTATTATTATTATATTATTATTATTATTATTATTGTTATTATTGTTATTATTATTATTATTATTATTATTATTATTATTATTATTATTATTATTATTATTGTTATTATTATTATTATTCTTACAAAATAGTAAAACGGATTAATTCGCGATAAACGGGGAAAGTTAGTTTCAATAGTACTAACCGAAAAATTCGAGTTGTCACAAGATGAACCAACCACATACCATGATGCAGTGTCCAATTCGGATTGTGACAAATGGCTTGAAGCCATGAACGTTGAGATGCAATCCATGTATGACAATCAAGTTTGGGAACTTGTTGTACCACCTCTTAATTCCAAGGTAGTTGGAAGTAAGTGGGTTTTCAAGAAGAAAACCGACATGCATGGAAACTTTGATACTTATAAAGCTAGACTTGTAGCAAAGGGTTTCACTCAAACTCAAGGGGTTGATTATGATGAAACTTAGTCACCTGTTACGATGCTAAACTCTATAAGGATATTGTTTGCCATAGCTGCTCATTATGATTATGAGATTTGGCAAATGGATGTCAAAACCGCTTTCCTAAATGGATATCTTGAGGAAGATGTCTATATGGTTCAGCCTGAAGGTTTTGTCGATCCAAAACATCCTAATAAAGTATGCAAGTTAAAGAAATCAATCTATGGATTAAAACAAGCATCGAGAAGCTGGAATCACCGTTTTGATGAGGAGGTAAAGAAATTTGGCTTCATCAAAAACGCTGATGAGGCTTGTGTGTATAAGAAGGCTAGTGGGAGCACAATAACTTTCCTAGTATTGTATGTTGATGACATACTATTATTTGGAAATGACATTCCAATATTGGAAGGTGTAAAAACCTGGCTTGGAAGTTGTTTTTCCATCAAGGATCTTGGTGAAGCTGCCTATATTCTGGGAATAAAGATCTATATGGATAGATCAAGGCGGTTGATTGGTTTAAATCAAAGTGCATACATTGATAAGATCTTGAAAAGGTTCAAGATGGAGAACTCTAAGAAAGGTACCGTACCTATTCAAAGAGGAACGATATTGAGTACGACTCAATGTCCTAGCTCAAAGGATGAGCAAGATAAAATGAAGGAAATCCCATACGCATCTGCTATTGGATCCATCATGTATGCAATGATATGCACTCGACCGGACGTGTCATGCGCCTTAAGCATGACAAGCCGATACCAGCAAAATCCTGGAAACAGTCATTGGATGGCCGTTAAGAACATACTTAAGTACCTAAAGAGGACAAGAGATATGTTCCTAATCTATGGATCTGGTGATGAGGAACTCGTTGTAAAAGGTTACACGGATGCGAGTTTCCAAACCGATCGTGACGATTCACGGTCACAATCGGGATACATTTTCATTCTGAATGGAGGAGCGGTCTCTTGGAAGAGCTCCAAGCAGGATGTGGTGGCTTTATCAACTACAGAATCAGAATACGTCGCCGCCTCATTGGCCACTCAAGAAGCTGCATGGTTAAAGAAATTCATTGCCGATCTAGGGGTTGTCCCTTCCATTCAGGACCCCCTAGAGATCTTTTGTGATGACGAGGGTGCGATTGCTCAAATCAAGGAACCTCGTGCTCATCAAAAGACTAGACACATTGAGCGGAGATTCAACTACATACGAGATGAAGTTGAAAAGGGAAAGATATGTATTCGCAAAGTTCACACGGATCAAAACATTGCGGATCCTCTCACGAAGCTCCTTGAAAAGGCAAAGCATGAAGGTCATACTTGTGCCATGGGACTTCGATATTCTAGTGATTGGATTTGATCTGTAAATTTTGTATTTGGATATGTGGAACTCTTTATTATTTGAATAGAATTATTTGGTTATAATGTTTCAATTAATGTTCCAATTTAGCATGTTTAATCCATAAGTAAATTGTTTACTCTAAATGTCCGTAGTCGTTCAGACTTGTGAGAACAAGTGTGAGGGTAAGATTATTATGAACTTGTATTGGTTGATATTCATAAGGATGAATATAGAGCAATGGGTTGATACCAAGGTTCATAGATATTTGTGGGATACAAATATTGGACTGACCTGCATCTCAAATATTACTACATGGAATCTTCATGATTGATCATAAGTAATTTTGAGTAAAGGCGAACATCATTTGGTATCCTCTGACCTGAGATACATATTGGGTCTTGATATTTACCAAATATTATACTTTGGCTCAGTTCTTCACTGTTCTAAAATATGGCAGTACATAAGTCTGAGTTTAGGTATGATATGAGGTAACTGTGAGAGACGTATGTAGTCAAGATGGGATTTGTCCCTCTTATTTGTTAAGAGTAAGATGTCTAAGGCCTGATAAAGTTAAATCAACAGAGAATGATCACTCTGTGTCTCTAAGATTTAACATGACATCTATGACAAAAGGATAGATGATTGATTCACCTAAATCACTTCAGGTAGGGTACTTGAAAGGGATGATGTTATTGAATGGCCATAAGTCATACGTATTAAGGGTAGTAAACCGTTGTTAGGCGGTATTTACTGCTTACATCAATCTTCTATAAATCTTGGGCAAGTGGGAGATTGTAGGATTCTATATGCCCAAGACACGTAGAATATTGATGCGGTTAGTACGTTATGATCCAAGTCGGGTTATACCCAATAACAAGCTTAGCAAACACCCATTAATATTTAATTGATGATATGATCATGCAATTAAATATTTATACCAATTTAGAAAATGGGTTTTCTAAATAAGTTGCATATGAGAAAGAATAACTTATTAGTATATTTTGTTTAATAATATTATTTGAAGTGTTATTTAAATTAGTTGTATAACACCAAATAATAATGAGAGTATACTACTTATACAATTAGATGGTTAATTGCATAAACTAGTTACAAGACTAGATAATATATATTTGTGTTAATTTTTGTTGGATCATTGTAAGGCTGGTGCAACCAAAACCACTTCACATAGTCAATTTTGGTACTACATTCAAAGGCTTCCGAAGCTAAGTATGAGATCTTCCAAAGTCTGAAGAAAGAGCTGAAGACTATCTTCCGAAGACAAAGTCTGAAGAATACTTCTGAAGACAAAGTCTGAAGAAAGAGCTGAAGACTATAACAAAGTCTGAAGAAAGAGCTGAAGACTATCTTCTGAAGACAAAGTCTGAAGAATACTTCCGAAGACAAAGTCTGAAGAAAGAGCTGAAGACAAAGTCTATCTTTCGAAGACAAAGTCTGAAGAATACTTCCGAAGACAAAGTCTGAAGAAAGAGCTGAAGAAAAAGTCTACTTCCGAAGACAAAGAAGACTCCAAGCCTCGGAAGAAGCAGTCTTCCGAAGTATAAGTGACTTCGAAAGAAGTTATTATTCCAAAGCAATTTATACTTCGGAAAACATTGCTATGTCCAGTAGACATAAGTATGGTCTCTGACAAACCGCTGCAGACTTCAGATACAGCATGGCTTCTTCCTAAAGAACCATGTTGTTGTGTAACACCCCGAAAAGTCAAAACGAGTCGTCGAGAATAATGGGCTAATTTGTGGGTATTTAATACAAGAAGGAAAATGGGTTACGGGCTAATTAGGCTCATGGACAAGAGCCCAAGTGGATTAGGGCCCATAATCAGCCCTTAACCCAGCCAAAGCAGCCACCATCTTCTTCATTTCAACCCTAACTCCAAAAATCCGTAGAGAGAGAAAGTAGAGAGAGAAAGTACAAGAAACTCAAGTTTTGGAGCTTCTAAGGTCAAGGGATTGAAGATCTGGGTGTTTGGGTAACAAATCTCAAGAAAGGAGCAACAAAACAAGGTAAGAATCGACTTCTAATGCCTTCTGTAGATCAAACCCGGATTCTAGGGTTTTGGGGTTTTGAAAAGTTTGAAGAAACACATAAAGGTCGAATTTTTACGTATGAAAACGTGTAAAAGCTTAGATTTGGCTTCATGGAAGGTAAACTAAGGATTTGGACGTAAAAAGTTAAGATTTTGGGTTAAAAACGGGCTGGATCTGAGTTTTTGTTCATCCAGCGAAACTGGGCCCCGATCCAGCGAATTTAAGTATTCATCCAGCGAAACTGTGCATTTAACCAGCGAAACTAGGACAATCCAAGCGAAACTACAGTTTCGCTACAGCGAAACTACAGTTTCGCTGATAGCTTTGCTAAGTACTTAGGCTGGCCTTAGACATTGCGAAACTAGGAAATTCCAACGAAAGTTGGGTGCTCATGCCAGCGAATCTGTCCAGCGAAACTAACAGAAGTGCTGCCCAGCGAAACTGGTAGCGAAACTGCCAGCGAAACTGGCAGCGAAACTACCAGCGAAACTGTGGGCGAAACTATGAAGAAAATGACGTTTTTGCATATTAACTTTCGTGCAGCTAAAGCATTCAGGTTATAGATTAAGTGACTTAGAATCTAAGCTACTGGACAAGTTCAGGTGAGTCTAGATCCCCTTATTTAAACGTTTTCCTTGTTTTTGGGGCTATTATGCATAGTAAACATAAGGTTTTCAAGATAAGGATTTCAAGGTGTTTTAACAAGGAAATACATTTTTCTAAAGTAAAATGTGACACTTAAATACGTTTTTCCTTATTTAAACTACCAGCCAGGGGCGTTGCCCCTTGGACCCCACTAGGGGCTGCTGCCCCTAGGACCCCGCTGTCAGGGGCTGCCGCCCCCGAACCCCCGCTGTCCCGCGGAGGGTCGGTTACGTGTTATGATGACCACTATTTGGTATGCTGTGTACTTAATAATCTAAGTATTATAAACATATTAAGTGAAAGATAATACTAATGAGAAGTGGAACTTAACGAATGTTACCCCCGGGCCCATTTGATGATGAAAAGTCTTGCAAGCACTATGATAGACTTCACTTATGTGAGTCTGATGTATGATGATGGATCCGTATTCATGAGCGGGCTATGTGCCTGCTAGTGTGGATCAACTGTCGGGGGAAGCTACCATGAAGATGTGTACCGACGGGGATCGATCGACCGTCGGGGGTAGTGACCATGGATAACGTGTACCGACGGGGATTGACATTCGTTGTCAATCAACATGGAGATGTTGCTTTGTGCAGTCTCGCCTATGATGAAGGGAAATGAAATGAAAGAATGAAAGATAATGAACGTGCCTAATGTGATGCAAGTAATGTTTGTAGTATGATGTATGCGTGTTCATTATATGAAAGATAAAAGATTATATTTTCTATTTATATAAAACTAGAACTCACTCAGCGTAGCTGACTTTTTATGCATAATAGTGGGCAGGTAAGCGCTGAGGCTGAGGATGGTACCGTGGAGCTACTTGGAAATCTACGGATGGCATTCCTGTTAATGAAGTCCTTATTGTAATTAATGAACAAGTGATATGTTTTGTTTACAATTAAAGGACAAATGTATGAGTACGATGGGGTTTTAAGTTTTAAATGAATGTTTAATTATCTTCCGCTGTAATGTTTTGTTATTAAGCTGATTTTGTGCTATGGTTAACCAACTGTGAGGTTGCCCGGGAACGGGGCCTTACATGTTGACCATACTTTATTCTACTGTTTACCTTTTTATGATAGTACATGTTACCAACTTTAGTTGGTGACAAAAGGTAAGTCAAGGACATGTCCTGACTACCAAATCTTAGATAAAATGTCTGAGATACCTTAACCTATAGTCTTGTAGTATAGATGTTTGGTTAGAGGTTTCCAGCTAGTATCAAAGTATATCCGGCTGTAGGTAGTATTATATGTGTATTCTCTTTGTAACTCATTAGGTAGAGAGAGAGATTGAGCAAGTGAGCTTGAGCTTGTAAGAGTCTTTGTAATCCTTTGAGTTGAGAATCAATATATAAAAGTACCTTAAAAATTTAACTGTTGTGTTCATTATCATTTGTTACTTGTTATATTGTGATCAACTCTTGTTAGACTCTTCCTGAGTGTTGTTTAAGGTGAGTTTGAAAGAAAAACCATTGGTTGAGTGACCCAAACCGATCCTGCAATTTTATAAGAGGGAAACTTTTTTTTAAAACATTCACCTAACACACATCACTACTTGTCTAGTTCACCTAACATTCTCTCATATCTCAACATATGCAAACTAGCAAAAACTCTCTCCTCTCTCTCTCATTGTTTTACGAAAACAAGCAGCAAGAAGAAAGGATTTTTGGAGTTTTTATGGTGTTTCTTCCTAACAAGAAGGTGGTTTTGCAAAGAGCTTGGGGTATACAAGCTTGAAGGATCCTTCTCTTGGAGCCTTGGCCGAATTTTCAGCATCCAACATCCCCTTTTGTGTCGGTTTTTGTTGCTGCTGAAAGGTAGTTTTCACAGCTCAATGTAGCTGTGATTTTATGTAGTTTAACATATGTTCATAGCTTGTTTATTCACATATTATGATCCTTTGATTTTGGGTTTGTTTTAAACATATATATGTCACCATAAGAACATGAAATTTCAGTTTATAATCATGATTCTAAATATATTTCCGTTGCGATTTTCTGAAAGTTTAAGAGGTTAAACTTTGGTTTTATGGTCAAACAAACCCAACAGTAAATTCATCGAGCATGGCCAATTTCCAATTTGGATCGGATAGAGCTTTCTGGTAGGTTGTAGGAATGGGTGAGATAGACGTGGGGGGTGAAGGTGTTAAGATTGTATTTTGGATTGGGTTTGGAGATTCCTGATTTTTCCCGTGTTTGCATAGGGTGGGGGTGGGGTATTGGAGAGTGGGCGGTGAGTTAGGAGGTGGTGTAGTAGCGGGTGGAGGATGGTTATCTGATGGGGATTGTGAGATAGGGCCGGGTATGGGATTGGGTGTGCTGTTTGTCGGTTCGGATGAGGTAATGGAAGTGGTGGGTGGGGAATTTAGGGGAGTGGAGGGAATTTGGAAGATACAGGAAGGCGGATCATCATCTAAGAAAGTGTAAGTGTGAGGGGGTTGAGGTTGAGTGTATAGAAAAGTTGATTCATCAAAGACTATGGCGGGAGATGTGGACGCGCCCGGTTGAAGGATCAAGACATCGATATCCACGAAAGTCAGGAGGGTAGCCAAGAAATATACATTGAGTGGATCTTGGGGCAAGTTTATTGGGCATTGTAGCTGATAGGTTTGGGTAGCATGCACATCCAAAGACCCGGAGGTGGTCATATGAGGGATGACGGTGAAAGAGGGCATAGGTAGGGGTGTAAAAATTTAGGCATTTTGTTGGAAGAATATTATGGAGGTATGAGGCGGTGTGCAATGCTTCGATCCAAAAAGTAGGAGGTAAGTTGGCATGCATAAGTAGAGGGCGAATGATGTCATTGAGACGTCGAAGCATGCGTTCGGCGCGTCCGTTGACAGGAGAAACGAAAAATGATCCCATTATCATTTGAAAATTTATGAAAGTTATGATTATCGAATTCACCACCAAGGTCGCATTGAAACGATTTGATTTTCTTTTGAAATTAGGTTTGTATGAGGTTGTGAAATTTGGTGAAATTGGGGAAGGCCTCAGATTTATACTTTAAAGGATACACCCAAACATAGTTAGTGAAATTGTCAAGAAGCATCATATAATATTTATAGCTAGCATTACTAAGAATTGGAGATGTCCATAAGTCACAATGTATAATATCAAACGGTGCAACTGTTATAGAATGAGAATTACTAAAAGGTAAACGTTTATTGTTCGAAATTTGACAAGAATGACAAAGACCAGTAACATCTTTATTACATTGAATAACAGAACAACTAGAAAGAAGTTGTAAAATGGTATTTCCAGGGTGACCAAGACAGTTGTGCCAATGGTTGGTTGTGACTACGCATGCTGAGGAAGTGGTGAGAGTAGTGAAGGGGTACAGGTCCCCCGAGCTGTCATGGCGTGAAAGACTCTTTCCCGTTGCAAGGTCCTTCAAAGTAAGACCGAAAGGATCAAATTCAATAGATAAAGAATTGTCACGAGTGAATTTACGAATAGAAATTAAGTCTTTGATTATAGTTGGGGCAAGAAGAATATTGTTTAGACGAACAACATGGTTAGAAAGGTTATAGGTGGAGTTACCCGATCCAGAAACTGGTAAAGGTTGGCCATTACCGACATAAATATTGCTTTGAGAAAAATTAGTAGATTGGGAGTGGATTTTACCTGAATTAGACGTGAGATGAGACGATGCTCCGGAGTCCATATACCAATGCATGTCAGGCTGATTCAAGTGCATGGTTTGAAGAGCATTGCCGAGTTCGGTTGGATATAAGGGGTTAATACCGGGCTGTGATGGATCAATCATGACATTAGCCTATGGAGGTTGCTCGGCCTGATTAGCATGGTTGTTACTTGGTCTTTGAAACCAAGGGGAAGCCTAGTTAGGATGAGTTGGATGTGGGCAAGGCGGCGGCCCAGACCACCCAAATAGAGTAGGTCCGTTCTAGCCTCCCCATTGTTGTGATTCGGGATTATTGTTCCACTGCCCCTAATGTGGATGACCGCCTCTTCCTCGTCCATAGAAACCACGACCACCGCCCCTGCCGCGGCCCCGAGCGCTGCCACGATACAAGTGAGATGGGGACGAAAAGGGGGTTGTCGGAGATTGATTTGGAGGTGGCGGTTGCGATGGGTGGTTGGATTGGGCTGGAGGCATCGGCTGTGACATTCCGTGAGTGAGCAAGACCGATTGATCTTGGTCCTGGAGACGTTGTTGCTCTAATTCAAGCATATTACGAGCATCATACCATTTGGTGGGCGATTGATTGATCAAAGAGGCTGTGACATTAAACTCCTTTGGTATACCTTTGACCAATTGAATGACGAGTCGGGATTCATCCATGGGGTGTCCGACATCTTCCATCTGATCAGTAATTTCTTTGAGTTTTTGACAGTATTCCTGCAACAGAGCACAAGCGGTGAGTTTCAAGTTTGTAAATTGGTGTTCTAAGTTGGCTATACGGGATGTTTTGTTGTTCCAAAACAGGTTTTGGAGTTTGTTCCAGGCTAATTGAGCAGTTGCGTCGTTTTCCAAGATACGAGATAGGATGCTGTCGGAGATGGTGCCATAGATCCATTGAAGGACGATAGCATCGATCTCCGACCAGGTTGCGTATGTGGGGTCTGTTTTGGCTGGTGCGGGTGTTCCATCGATGTGATTAAGGACCTTGTAACCTTTGGCGTGAAGTTTGAATAGCTTGAGCCATGAGGAGTAGGTGATAGATTTACCATCCAGCACACGTATCTTGTGTTGGATGTTGGTCACAGAATAAACCGGGTGCAGGGCTTTAGGGGCATCCGAAGATGAAGAAGATGGCTCTTTGTCGCCGGCCATGGGAGGAGGCGAAAAAAAATCAATGTGAAGGTTGTGATACCATAAAAGCGTTTGTAATCTCCTTCTCAAGAGTACATCAAAACCAACATATATAGAGAAACCCTAACTAACAAATCCTATAAACATGGAAACCATATCTCCTTATAATAAGCAAAGGTATATCATAAATATATTCTCTAATAACTAGAACATGCAGAACCTAAAAACTAAATCAAAGCCCAACATCACACACAAAACAGACGAAAATCAAAGCCGGCAGAAGATGACACGGTCCAAAATAGAAAACCGACGAAAACCAAAGCCCCGAAAAGAGCAAACAGAAAGAAAACCCAAACTTTAATAGCGAGAATCGTCAAGGTATCGATAACGAAGGAAAGAAAGCAGGAACCCGGAGAAAGACAATGCCAACAAACCATATAAACGAACATAATCGAAACATATCAAAGACACGTGTCCAGACACCAAAAACCCATAAAAAAACCTCACCCCCAAAACCTCAAACCCACACCCAAAACAAACCCTACAAAAACACAAAAAACAAAAAAGAAAAAGAAAAAGAAAAAGAAAAAAAACACTCACCGACCAAATGTATTAGTAAGAATAATAATATGATGAGCTTCTAACAATTACAGTAAACATATAGTTGATGGTCGAACATCCTAGCTACTCTATTTTATATTAAGTTAAAAACATATACATATAGAGGTAGTAATGTAGCATGGATTTAATTAGTTTGTTATTACAGGAAATTTATTTAACTGTTACTCATAAATTACTTCAAATCATCATGTTGGTTTTTGAAACTAAAACTTTTCTTTTAAGAGACGAAACCTCTACAAATTGAAATACCTTATGTTGACACAAATATTACCGGTGATTGATGTTAATAACATGATATAATCTTACAACAAACATGATTGCTTGGTTGTATTGCATGTTTTTCAGAAAGATGAAGCTATTTATAATTAACATTTGAGATGAACAAAATTAACATGAAGACTGCCTCTCAAAAGTAATATAGTATAACCAACAATACACGAGTGAATTTTAACAAAGGACGGGCCATTCTTTATTCGAACGTGCATTTTGCATGAGTAGTAAGGTGGTGAATCATACATTGGTCTTGAAATATAAATCATCTTCGAATCTGTTTCATTGACTTCAATGTATGAACCACTTATAACCTACCATCTTATAACCTCTCTATAAATAAGTTTAAGCTTTATTTATTGTGCTCATACTTGTTGAATTAATTTAAGATCTTCAAATAACAAAATGCCTGAAATACACGATATGCAAGTGTAGTCTGATATGTGGACGTCACGTACCTAATAACAAAAAATATAAAATTTGACTTACATGTCTATATATGAATATATATACTCTTAGTGTTAATTATTTTTTGAGTAAATTACGCTTTTAGTCCCTGTGGTTCGGTGGTTATAACGCTTTTTATCCAATAGTTTAAAAACGCCCGGTTTAACCACTGTGGTTTAAAATTTGTCTCAATTATGTCCAAACCGTTAACTCCATCCAATTACTCTGTTAATATTTTAGAAAAAGACCAAAATACCCTTGGATTAAAACTGTTACTTATATATATATACCCTAACCCCAATTTTTTTTCTTCCTCCACCAAAAAGACATTATCTTCAACAACAGATTGAGCCACCACAAAAATTGACAGTTGTTCTTGATTCATCACTAGTTACCAAACCATCTCCATCACACCACCAGGCACCACCATCTCTTCATCTCACCATCACCATGTTATATATGTATATACACATGTATATTATGTGTGTACCTTTCATCTTTTTTCTCCCCCAAAACCACCGCCAACACCTGCTTGAGCAACCATCGATACCGCCACTACACCACCTCGATTTTATATGTATATACACATGTATAGTTTCTGTAAGTGTAGTTGTCGGCGAGTGTAGGTTGGTGGCAGTGGAGGTGGTTCAGATGTGGTTAAACAAGATAAAAGAGATGAGGTTAAAATGAGATGGAGTTTGGCCGACAACCTCACACCCCCAGTATGATCACCATTTTCGTGTCTAAATTCGCTTCTTTCCGGTAAGATGTGTGTTGCTCACTACCACCGCCGTCGCCGCTGCCGCTGTCCTCCGGCGGCGTCATAGCGTCTGTATCGAGTAGCAGCCGCTGCGTCATCGTTACCCACCACACTAATAGCCGAGAAAGATCACCTTAAAGCAACAGAAACAGGATCAAAGTGCAGGATTATGCAACTAGGGTGTAGATCTCTTTCCTCCACGGGAACCGAACGACAAAAGAGATCGCAACTTGGGGATCCATTTGATTATGAACTCTGAAGATCTTCAATTCCTTATGTTCTTGTGCTCTTTGCAGACATGAATTCATGAGAGAAACATGGGGCTGTTCGATTCTTCGAGGTGAACTTGATATTATGACGAAGAAATATACTCTATTCAAGAAAATTTTGGGGATTAAAGGTTAAACATAGTGAAAATTGTTGGTCGGATGCTTGGAGAATGGTGGCGGTGCGGTGGTTTAACGAGCGAGAGTGGCGATGGTGGTGTGGGTTTGTGGGTCAAAGTTGAGATGGAACATATCAGATGGAGATGGTGATGGTTTGATGGAGATGGTGATGGTATGGTGGTTTTGGTTTTAAGGGAAGAGATGGGGAAAGGGTGAGGGTGGGGGTATGGATTATTAAAACATATTATATTAGGGGTATTTTTGTCTTTTCATAAAAAAATTAACAGAAAAATTAGACATCGTTAGTGAAACGTAGTTAATTGTGACAAAATTCAAACCGTAGTGGTTAAACCGGGCGTTTTTAAACTATTGGATGAAAAGCGTTATAACCATCAAACCACAGGGACGAAAAGCGTAATTTACTCTTATTTTTATCAATTTTATAACTTATAAGACTCCAAAACTTAACAGACAAAAAAGAATTTTATAGGGTGTTACTCTTTGTAGAACTGGTGACAAGATTATAATTACAAAAAAGTCCTTTAGTTTTAAAATTTCAAAAAATAGTCTTTATGGGGTAGAGAGACTAATATGTCTTTGACTTAATCGAGAAACTTAATGTTCGTTAGTTTAAATGACGGAATTCTATTATAAAAAGTGAATATAAAGGTTGATTAGAGTATTTTTTAAAATAAAAATGATACCTGTAATTTTTTATAAACATAAAGGATGTTTTCTGTAATTTTGTCATTATTTAACGCCCCATTTAATTCAAGAATTTACCAAAAAAAACATGGGAAAAAAATTGCCAAGTGAAAATGGTGGGCATATATGCCTTTTACTTATACAGTCCCCTAAGAATAAACTATATCGAAAAGAATAAAAACCAGAAATAATTGCGTTTTTTATAACTCACAAGCCCAAGTTTCCTCATCCACCAATCCAATGAACCCCTTTATGGATTTTCAAGGATAAAGACGAAAATTATATAGTCTAGACTTGATTTGAAATGATAACATAAATTTAAAAACAAATGCCACTACAAGAAAGTGGGTCTATAGCAACGAAAAAATAAGACCTTATAAGGACGACATGTCGTTGCTACAGACCATTTTGATCTATAGCAACGACATGTCGTCGCTATAGATTTTGTCCCAAAAAATTAGTAATTATAAGTTAAAATGTCGTCGGGATAGACGTCGTCGGCATAAAATAAGCAATAGGAATGACATGTCGACCCTATAAGTGTCGTGGTTTCTGAAATTAACGAATAAAAAAAATAAATATATATATATATATATATATATATATATATATATATATATTATCTATAGCGACGACATGTCGTCCCTATACATAATATATATATTTTTATATTATCTACGGCGACGACATGTCGCCCTGTAGATAATATATATATATATATATATATATATATATATATATATATATATATATATATAATATATATATATATATATATATATATATATTTTAGAAAACAGATAACAGTCTATAGCGACGACATGTCATCGCTATAGACTATTTTTTAATTTTTTTAGGAACCTGCTTTTTTTATAAAAATTTAACAAACAGATAATTGATGCAAATTTAACAAACATATAATCAGTGCAAATCACATTCAAGTTTAACACACAAATAATTCATACAACTTCAAAATAGTTTAAAGTTTCATAAAATCTAATAAAAATACAAACTCTAATTGCCACTAGGTGGTCGTTGCTGCTGCCAGTAACGTATCATTTTCATCTGCTCTTGGAGTAGTCGTTGCATCTCATGTATTTGTTGTTGTTGTTGTTGTTGGATTTGTTGTTGTTGGATTTGTTGTTGTTGTTGTTGTATAGTTTCTTCATTTTATTGTTGTTGTTGTTTAAGTTTTTGTCTAAGCTCTGTAACTTTATCTTGCAAATGTTGTGTTGGAGGTTGTGAGCTAGAAAAATTAGAGGTGGGATGTCTCACCACGCGACCAACACCTCGTACATGTCCTCGCCTTTGACCTAAGGCACGCTCAATGCATTGAATCTCATCAACAACAGATCAGTCTCCACCGGTCTCGCTAGAGGATCTCACATACTCCTCTTGAATTCGTTCCTGCATTAAACATATTAAAAATATTAGTTCAAATGGGTCATTTTGACCCAAACACACTTAAACATACTAGAATCAATCAAAAGTTAGTTCAAATGGGTCATTTTGACTCAAACACACTTAAAAGAAGACTCTTTCATACATAACCATGGTGGTGTGTTATATGTTGTTAACACCACTGGTCACATACTGTAAGATTGACTCATGTTACCGAATGGATTCAAACCATCCGTAGCCAAACCCAAACGTACATTTCGGGGTTCTTTGGCAAAATCAGGAAATTTTTCATCAAAGTCTTGCCATGCCTTCCCATCAACTGGATGACGCATCATACCATCCATTGAGCGTCTAGTATAATGTCATGTCATTTCTTTTGCTGTGAATCTTGAGTTGTAGATTCGTCGAAGTCGGGAAGTTAAAGGAAGTAGCGCAACACTTTTTGAGGTACTTTCTTCCCCTTTGTGTTTTTGTCAACCCATCTACTCTCGTTACAAATCAGACAATATTGCATCAACTCATTTTCTTTCCAAAACAGAGCACAATCGTTAATGCAAGCATGGATAGATTCATATCCTAACCCAATCTTTCTTAATCTCTTCTTAGTTTCATAGTATGAGGCTGGAATTTGATTTTCTTTAGGGAATGCAACTCTCAAAAACTCTAAAAGTTGGTTAAATGAACTATCCGTCCATTTGTTGATAACCTTGATATGCATCAATTTTGCTAAAAAGTTTAAAGAAGACAGCCAACTACAACCGGGGTATAACTCGGTATTCAACTCCTTAAATAACGCATCAAACTCCGAGTCAAAACCAGTTCCATCTTCGTCTACATTTTCGTCGTTAACATTCTGCTCTGCCTTAACATCATCGATTGCATCAAACAACTCATTATTTGTTGCTGGAATAGATTTTCTTGGAGCAAAAAGGTCTTCTATTTCTGAAGCATGTGGATATTTCTCACCATGATAAGTCCACGTCTTATATGATTGTAGAAACTCATTGTCATGTATGTGGGCATAAATGATATCCAGATCCTGCCGGCACCCATTGCAGCATCGTTTACACGGACAAAAAGATTTTCCTAAACTGTCTACATGATTCTTGGCAATTTCTAGAAAGCTATGAAGACCTTTTATAAATTCTGGAGAACTCCGATTTCGTAATTTAATCCAACTCTTATCAATTGTCATATCTATGGTGTTATAAAATATTGAAATACAACTTTATCAATTAACATATTCATAAAGATATACTAACATTAAAGTCATATACACTTACATATGTACACATACAAGCATAATCACAACACATAACCACTTACAAGTGTACAAACATACAAATATACAACATACTTACATACACAATTACAAAAATACAAACATACTTATATGCAAGTATACAACATACTTACATACACACTTACAACTATACAAAAAACATATAAGTATACAACATACTTACTACACAATTACAAAAAAAACAAACATATAATATACTAATGAACAAACATATAAGCATAAATACATACAAACATTCACATACAAAACTAACATAATTACATACATATAAACATATACATAAACAACTAAACACATTAAACCATATACAATAAAATAACACATATAAAAATGCATACAAACTTAAAACCATGAAAATATATATGGTGATATTTCATCAAACACTTGGTGGGTATAACCTAATTTAACATCAAACCCATATAACCTAATCTAACATCAAACCCATATACATTTACATATATATACAATTGTACAATCATATATACCTAATCACATACATATTCACCAAACAATACTTAAATCATAAGCTATAAACGAATTTCATACCTTGAAAATCTTCAAATCCTTTAATTTCAAGCTTTAAACTTTAATCTCACCTAAAACATAAAAATTTAGATAAAACTTATAAAACAAGATTATATAACTTCATTATAGTAAAAAAAACATCGTTCTTACCTTAAAACACTTCAATTTGATGCAAAATAAGCCTATAAACCGAGATGAAGTCCGGAGAAGAAAATGGGGGTTTTTTGGTTGAAAAATAGGACAGAAGGTCGAAACTGCGATTTAAGGGGTCTGCAATCTATAGCGACGACATGTCGTCGCTATAGATTAAAAAAAAGTCGTCCCTATAGGTAATAAAAAATTAATTTTTTTTAATTTTCACCTATTACGACACGTCGTCGGGAAAAAGAAAACCCATTTTTTATTTTATTTTTCTTACACGAATGTTTAAAAAAAGAAGAGAAATAAATTTAATATTTGTCTTTATAATTTTATTTAAAAACTCAGCTTTGTTGTAATATATGATTAGTTACTTACTCTCAAGTTTTGATTTTTTAACATACATTTAACTATAACTCATCAATGTTGATGGCCTTACCACCAACAATGGTACGAGTTAGATATTTGTTTCTCAAATCTTTTGCCATGTAGTTCATTGACTAACTAATCAGATTCATCCATATGCCTAATTTTTTGTCGTCGTGTTGAGCAAATTTATCCACACATGCCCTTCTACTGACTTCAACCTCATCTCCTTCTCTTATTTGGATTTAGTGATTTTGTCGTCACGACAAAGAGGCGGAGATCAGCGATGAAGGAAGGGATAGAACACAAGATGATTACCATCAACGGATCAAAACCCTTCAGAGTGTTAATGGGTTCTTGGTGATTGAGAGTATGATTGGATATGCTGGACGTCAACTAGGGGTTCGAGTTAGCTGATTCACGCCTGCATGCCATCTTTTTATGTAGATCGGCGGCATCCAAGTCATATCAAGCAAGTTGGGTAAGTCTATTTTGTTCCGTTTATTGGCTCTTAATCACATCAAATTGATGATTTGGATGGTGTTTGACATAGTTTTTAAATTTTTGCATTTGATGTTGTCATTTTGTGTTGTATTAGTCTGTGATAGGTGTGGGCAAATTTGTTTTCAGATTTCATGATTTGTTGAGTGTCAATCAAGCAGATGTATTTCGGCGTTAAATGAACCTAAGTTTGATTATTATATTGAATCACATCTTTTTAACCGTTTATTGTGTTTGGCAACTCAATTTCAAACACACTGTCTTCTCATTCTTAATAGGTCTGATTGCATCAAATTTTGTGGCTGCTATTGGATGTTAATTTATGATGTTGTTCTAGTTAATTTTTAAATCTATGTTCAATAGTACTCTTTTATAAGTTAAAGAGTTAATTACACATATATTTTTTGTGGTTTAGCGAAAATCACAGTTTTAGATATATCTAAACTAAACTACGTAGTTTAAAGTATTTCACAATTGAATTTAGGTTTGTGAGAGCATGCGCATCACATTCTCTATTTAATTGTGCGTGTACTCCTTAAATTATAAGGAATGCTGGTAAGTGTAGGAGAAAGAAAATTTTATTGTTCAATTGTATATTTAAGTAAATACTGTTCAACCCTTATAAAACTTTTAATATTTTATTGTTCAATTGTATATTTAAGTAAATACTGTTCCACCTCGATTACCCTTTGAAGTCGCGACCTGTTCATAGCTTGTTCTTCTTCCATTCATCTCCAATCGGGTAATTACACACACCCACACACTCGTTTTTACATGGGGATCAAAAGCCCCATGAATCTAATCATTAACAGATTCATTTTGATCTTCAATTTGATCGAAACCGATTCTAGGGTTTATGCGATTTGGGATAACTAGGTTAAAGTAGCTTAAAACCAATTGGAACCAAAACCTTTTGCGGCTGTATGCCTTTGGTTCACCGGTTCAATGCTCCCATCCTAACCTTGAGGTCACGGGTTCGAACCCATGCACCCCAATATTTTTTAAGCCTTTTACAGCCTTTTAGAAATTACAAAAAAATTCTTAAAAATTATAAAAATCATTTTTATAAACTCTGTTTATTTTTAAATCATCAACCTTATTTTCTGTAATTTTTCTTTAAATTTAAACCTTTATAAAATAATATAACAAAGACATTTACTTTAATTATTCTTTTTATAAAATGGATTCTTTTAAATAAATGGTAAAAAAATCAGATTAAATATAAAACTCCTCTTATAAATCCCAATATTTTTAAATCATCTAATTATTTTTCTGGAATTTATTTTAACATTATTTATTTATTTATTTATTTATTTTATTATTATCTTTTAAAACAAATGATATAATTAGTCTAATTTTTTATAAAATAGATTTAGTATTGTTTATTTTATTAAAACATTACATACTCAATAATTGGATTATTTTCTTATTTTAACTTATTAATTATCATTTGTTTCAAATAATAAATAATAAATCTTTTTGATCCAAATGTTACTTTCTTATAAACTATACCAACTAAAGGTTAGATTAATAATTTGTTATTAATCAAAATGTTATTCCAATTAATATTGAATAATTATAAAGCTTTATTTATTATATTGAATCTTATCTATATTTATACTTAAATTCGTTTCTAAATACTTAAATATACATATATAATTCCTCTAATGGAATCAAACCATAATTATTCTATAAACTTATTACTTATTAAAACCTTAGAACTATTAAAAACCTAATTCTTATTGAACGTTAATCGTATTGTTAACCTTAACCATAAATCTTGTAATGTATACATTTAGGTGCTTGTAAAGGAATTCGTTGGAACATCGTTTAATCCTTATTATCATCTTATACACATATACGTCAAGGTGAGTTTCACGGCCCCTTTTTATGCTTATACAATTGTTTTAATCTTTTCCAAACATGGGGGAAAAGTATGCTCACATGTTTTCAATACTGTACAACATACATACAATTTTCATACTTGGAATCAACGTGATACTGTTTTGTGAGTACTTATCTGATGCATACATGAAGTTACTGTGTGGTTCTTCTTACAACCATTAATTTTTGGTGTTGGAACCAATGGATATGTATTAGTAGTACTACTGGGTTGACACCCCCACCCTTGACAGATAGTTACTTGTGAGTACCATCACACCTGCCAGGAATCCGGCCTTGGGTGAATATATTCCGACAATTTCTATGTGTACGTCATTAGGTTTGGTTGTATAAAACTCATGGTATGTGATATTGCTTGCTTATAACTGTATGCACGGTATTCCACTACAAACACTATACAACATCAATTACATGTTTACAATTCAAACCTGTGAACTCACCAACAATATGTTGACCTTTTGAGCATATCTTTTCAGGTAACAATCATTGAGGATAGCTAGGGATGTTGCCTTAGCAACGACCTTAGGATTGCACTATTTAGATTCATTGGATGTTTGTGACAGTTGCTTGATTTTCATTATTCACTTATGTTCATTTGTTTCTCGGGTTGTGGGACTTATACTTATTTGGTTTGTATGACTATGTTTGTCGTGGAATTGACTAACTGCGACACAAGTCTCCATTTGTGTAGGGTGACGTCATGACACGTTGACTTTCTTCATTTAATGCATCACTATTAACTTATCAGTGTGTTATGACGATCCCGTCCATTACATCCTTGTATTTCTGCTATAAGCGGGGGTATGACAGATTGGTATCAGAGCCATTGGTTATAGAGAATTAGGCAATACACTTGACCTAGACTATAACCTAGGAACCTTCATGTAGAATGCATGCTAGGACTGGCTTGCATTTAATATTACATGTGTGTTCCTCTATACTTGTTACTTGACTCTACACATGATTCTATGCATATGTGCTTATTATCTGATCATCCTGAGGAAGACACTATTACTCTTAGTCTTTCTCCATAGGATACCATTATACTAGAATCTTACATTGTATGCACACTACATTATATCATTAGGTCGGAACACTCACGTGAAGGGAAACTTCATTGATCACGCGTAGCGTTGATCTCAAATACTAAATCCGACCATAAGATGGTATGTCTGAGATCCTGAAAGTATGACAGGCAGACAACTATCGTTAGCAATTCGTGTTTATATGCTTGGAGTTTATATGCTATTACATACTACTATTGGGATACTAATGACTCATGGACATGAGGACATTACACGAACCATGCTTGATGAGTGTTGACAATACTATGATGTTAACTTAGGGTAAGTGGAGCTAGGGTGACCATGCTAGGTAAATTACCATTACGGGTGCACACGTAATTGCAATTCGCCGTGCATGAGAAGTCTGGCAAATATTACCATGAGGTAACGATCAGGAGTATCACAAGTTCTCTATTCTATACTCTAGGGTGTGCTAAGATCATAATTCTAGTAAGACCTTGTTAAGGGTAACAAAACATTACTAACACTTACTATTACATAAGTCCTGTCCTACTTAGAGCCTTCATGGTATTTCCAATCATGACATTGATTCTATCTTCGCGAAACATTCCTCCACTTAGCATTTCAGTAACTAAGGAACTAATTGGATGCTTAGAATAAAAGTGGACTTCAAGAAATGTAGAGGAGTAATGATACTCTCTACACATACATTATGTTATTCATTGGGATTATGCTAAGGAAAATTAGGATGTCATGTAACCGGTTTAAGCATCATTCTATGTATATCGAGGGTGTGGTGGGAACGCTGTGGAGAACCCTATATATAAGCATCACCGGTATACTAAGAATATGTTTGAACTGGGCTACGTGATGATCCTGATGGACTGAAGCATGGATTGTAAGGTATTGTGTGTCTAAATCAAGTGGTTTTCAAAATGAGCTTTGAATCGTTATTCATGGTTTTCAAATTCGTCAAAGTCTGTGTCTTACAACTTGAAACATGTAATGCTGGAAGAGCATGGTGCCTGTATCTGGGGGTGTTTTGTCTAGGCAAGGTATTCGTATAAATCCAAATCAGCCAATGGATCTGTCTACCTTACCCGGGAACCCTCGGGATGAGTATATGCTTATAGGTACGCATGTCTCCAATAAAGTTGTGGTTGACCTAATACTTTGATTAGTCAACGTACTCGCTTTGATTTACGAATCAAACGATTACACTCGAAACATGTCATTGTTATTATGCAAAATTCCCGGTTGTCGTTTTCATGTTATATAGCTCATATTACCCAATTCTCATAAAATATCTTAAAGATATTTCAAAATGTCTACTCGTCAAAACCGATCCCGATCTGGAAACTCTGGCCGTAAGCCCGAGAGGTCACTACGGTCATACCAACCCTCCTAACTCATCTGAATCAAGGCGCGAACCCTGCTCAAATCTCTGTTTGTCCTAACCCTCCATGTGCTTGTACCTACAAGCATTTCAGTTCTTGCAACCCCACTAAGTTCAGTGGAACCGAAGGAGCCACCGGGTTACTACAGTGGTTCGAAAGCATCGAGAACACTTTTCTAAACACCGAATGGTCTTCAAAACTTTAAACCGTTATTTATGGTTCTCAAGTTCTTTTAAGGAGGTGTCCTATAACTAAGAACATGCAATGCAGTAGGTGGAATTCCTACATCTCGGGATACTTTGCTAATTGAATGTTAACCTTGTTAATTTAAATATTATAAGTGGTCACTCACCTCAATGATCGAATAAACTAATTATAACCATGTTACCACTTATAAGTACGCGTGACATCAATAAGGCTATGGTTAACCTCATATCCTGAGAAGTCCATGTATTCCCTTCGATTATGAACCGAATGTTCATATCTCATTGTGATGTCGAATCATTCTTGTCCTTGATTTCGTCTTCCCGATTAAATTATTCAAGATTTGAACACCATCATAACAAATTCTGCTATCTCGAACTTTGATCTTAAGCTTGTAAGCATGATTTTTTTTCCTTCGTTACACTGATGTAACTTGAAATTTTCCGAATTTCTAATTGATATTAATTTCCTTTCGTCGTTAAGTTAAACTCCGTACCGCTTGCACCATGGGTGATGCAAGAGTTTGCAAGTCAACCTATGACTAAGAACACTCATATCTTCTAAATGATTCTATCTCATCAAAGAAGGGGAGATTCCCTTACTTTGATGAATCTCTATTCGTTTCGATAAATGGTTTCCAATTGTTTGTTTTGTGAAATTTCATCCTCTGGATTAGGGTGACTTCCTTATCTTGAGGATTGACTTCAATTATTCTCATTGGATCTTACATTTCACAAATGACATGATCTCACCAAAATAGGATTGGAACCCGTACTTTGGTGACAAACGTCAATCTTCGATTGTTTTCTTGTTATTATGAAATTCAATCATCAAAGTAGGAGTGAAAACCATACCTTGATTACTATTCTCATTTCTTGATCTTCAACTTACCAAGGTTGTAATCAAGTGACGAAAAGCATGTAGTAACTTGAAGGATGAAACAATGTTAGTGTTTCGATCTATCAAGCCAAAGCATGATTTCTGAACTCGAAAGGAGACCCGATCTCTCTAGATTAATTTTGGTTCCGAGCTTGGAGCATGTAAATTCTTAAATCGAAATCTTTCCCTTTTATCTTCATGTTTTGACTCGATCTAGCTACATCGAACCATTTATTCCTTACTTATCAACTTTCATCTTGAGATATCTGATATGCAGTTGAAAACCCAAGCTTTATATGTGTTTATGATGTATTTTTATTACATTTTATGCATTGATATCATTGGAATTAGATAACTATGAGAAATTGTGTTTTTTCAGGTTAAATGCATAAAATGGCGGGTTTTGGAGCTTTAGCGCGCAACCGGACAAACTCCAGGGACCAAACATGACAAGTTAGGAAAGTAACAAAGTTCAGGGGTCAATCACATCCATGGTTAAAGGTTTGGAGGCTTGGAAGTGGAAGAAAGTAGAGTTCGGGGGTTAAAAGTGTTGAGAATGGAAGCTACAAAGTTCAGGGACCAAATCTGCCATTTGATGAAAGTTGGAAAAAGTTGAAACTCGTGAGATCGTAGGCTACGACCATCTGGTCATAGGCTACGATGGCAAAAACCCAAAACAGTAGCCAGATCGTAGGCTACAACCATCTGGTCGTAGGCTACGATGGCAGAAACCCAAAACAGTAGCCAGATCGTAGGCTACGACCATCTGGTCGTAGGCTACGATGGCAGAAACCCAAAACAGATCAGTAGCCAGATCGTAGGCTACGATATGATACTCGTAGGCTACGATCTGGGGCTCGGAAAAACGCGAATTTAGGGTATTTAAAGACCTTTTTGAGCCCTAATTCGGGGTCAATTGCTGGGGGACGAACTCTCTACACTTGGAGACGAAAAACCAACAGTTCTTAGGGCTTGGAGAGTGATTCCTAACCATCTTGATCATCAACACAACACTCCGAATGATCTATCATATCAAGATTGAAGATCCAATGATGATGATGAGCGGCTAATCTTTCTGAATCATACTTGGGATGTAGAGTATTGTTTTCTTTCTGTTTTCTCATGTTTTAAAGAACACTCATTTGTAATCATTGGTGATTGATCTATGAATATTGATACTTGGTATTGTTGAGCATTCAGTCGGTTTAGGTTTATTTCAATCAGAACGATTAGTTTGCCAATTGCTGTGATACATGTTCATAGGGTTTTGTTGATTAGGTTAAATATGATGAAGCATACAACTGCCCTTGATTGAGTCACACTGGCAGGGACCATTTGATAACCAGTGCCGTGTGTTAGCGATTATTGATGCCTAAGGTTTATCTAGTGAATTAACCAGATTTGATTATCAATGATTTATCTGTTATATGACATGAGATTACTGATTGATACATGCTTGAACCCCAGGTGTGATTTGTCTTTGTGAACTGTTTGAATTCATTAAATTACTTGTTTACTTGTTTGATCTTAAAACTAATCATTTGCTAGTGTGATCAGCACTCTTGATAGAACTTCATAATTCCAACAATTTGTCATATATTACACTGACCACATACTCCTCGTGGTTCGACACCCTACTTGCCCTAACTAGTTTAAGGTGATTAGGTTATTTGATTATTATTATTGTTTTTTGACTAGATCGCGACAACCTAGATCAATATCATCAACACCTGATTACGTGATGGTAGTCTTCCTAAACAATCTTTTGTCAAATAAAGATATTATCAACTTGTGATTATGTCTTTCTAGTCATACGAATGTTCTCAACTATACTTATAAGTTTGATGAATTACGTATGCAATCTACCTTTGGAAATTTGTTATCTTGCAAAACATGTTTACAAATACCTATCTTATTGTTTGCGTCATTTCTTGAATCGTTTTTGAATCTTTAACCTTGAAAATCATTAAAATTCTATCTTGGATTTGAACAACAAGACTCGTTATTATCCTCATTACGATATGGATATAAAGGTTCAGAAAATTTCATAACTTGTAGTCATGGGTTTGGCATAAAGGAAAAGACGTAACTTGGTATGTGTCCAAGTGTCTTACCTTCACATATGACAAAACCTAACCTCCGTGTTCCGTGAATCTCCTGTTTAACTTTTCATTCACTAAATGCTTCTTATTTTAAAGGTCATGATGACAATTGGTGCATTACATACCGATTGACTAATCTCATATGGACTCATATGGAATAACGGGTCGAGAAATTAACCTGTATCTGTTTCAAATATTCGTATACTGTGGTATGACATTAAAACATCGATCGTCATTTTGAATGATTGATCCATTTTCTGTTTTAATAATATTCTTAACCATCGTCGTGAACTCATTCCAAGATCTTCGCATAGTGTATTATTCTTAGACCGATGGTTGGTCAAAGGAGAAATACATATCCACAAGATATGCGTTGAGGTCGTTTCATACGGTGACGTTTGGGATTCTTAAATTCCGACGGATAACCTTTCTTATCATTGTTGGTCTTATCTTGATTTCTAGACATTACCTTACCACGAAATTATATTCTGGAAGTTGTGATTATAAGTCTAACATACCATGGTAACTCGTCATCATTTCCAATGTTTCCTCTCAAAACGTCTCGTATGTCACTGGAAGAGTTCAAGTTGGAATGTATTATGTCAAGAGACTTGAAGGATTCCCTAAAGTGAAACATCTCATCTATAATTAAACGTCTATCACTGTCCGTTCGTACGCTTAACTTTCATTTAAACCCTCTCGTTCGTTTATAAGTGTACCTTTAGATATTATCTCTGATCACGATGGTCGCTTCATCTCTCGTTTCTGGAAAAGTCTTCAATCAGAGCTCGGAACTCAACTAAATCTTAGCACAGCGTATTACCCGCAAACCGACAGTCAGACTGAAAGAACGATACAAACCCTAGAGGATATGCTCCGGGCTTGTGTCATTGATTTTAGTGGATCGTGGGATTCCCATCTTCTGTTGATCGAATTCTCTTACAATAACAGTTACCATACCAGCATCCAGATGGCACCATTTGAGGCCCTGTATGGCCGAAAGTGTCGATCTCCCATCTGTTGGTCTGAAATTGGTGAATCACAGATTACTGGTCCGGAATTGATACAAGAAACAACCGACAAAATTCATAAGATCCGGGATAACTTGGTCGCTGCTAGAAATCGTCAAAAGCATTATGCTGACAAAGGACGAAGACCCAAGGAATACAATGTCGGTGATCTCGTACTTCTTAAGGTATCACCTTGGAAGGGAGTGATTCGATTTAGAAAGAAAGGGAAGCTAGCACCTCATTACACGGGTCCATTCAAAGTGCTCGAGCGGATTGGGAAAGTAGCCTACAAGCTTGAACTACCCCAAGAACTCAGCACTGTGCATCCGACGTTCCATGTTTCAAATCTCAAGAAATGCCTAGCCGATAAAAATCTCCACATTCCACTCGACGAAGTCCAGATTGATGAATCTATGCACTTTATTGAGAAACTTGTGGAAATTATGGATCGGGAAGTCAAACAACTCAAACGTAGCCGGATACCGATTGTCAAAGTCCGCTGGGAATCTAAACGTGGCCCAAAGTTCACCTGGGAATGTGAGGACCAAATGAAATCCAAGTACCCACATCTTTTCATTTCAGTCTCCTCGTGATTAAAATTTCGGGACGAAATTTCCTAAAGCAGGGGAGACTGTAACATCCCGTATTTTTATTAATAAAAAGTTAATTTTATAAAACAAATAAGTTAAATACGTTGAGATTAATTCCAATAATTACAATAATAATAATAATAACAATAATAATAATAATAATAATAATAATAAAATAATAATAATAACATCATAATAATAATAATATTTCTATTAATAATTTGTAAGAATTATTAAGAAAATAAACAATATAAAAAAATTGGATTTATAAGTTCAGGGGCTACTATTGTAATTTAAGAAACTTGTTTTTAAAACTTTCACATGAAATAATAAACAATGTAAACTACAAGGACCAGAAGTGTAAATATTTTAAAAACCATCCTCCTTCCCCGTCGACCACCTCTGTTTTCTTCGGCGACTCTCCGGCGTCCCTCCGGCGAAGCCAAAACACTCGAAATAAATCGGCTTTTGACCAAAACAAACATCCCGACAGCTTTACCTGCAAGATTCGAACCCATACCATTTAAAATTACAATCGATTTGAGTGCGATCTAGACTAAAACCCAACCACCCCACTCGGCCGAAAGTCCTCCACGATCGATCGCACTAACGCACTAAAATAATCAAAGTAATCGCACAAGGAACGATCATATATATGTTCCTAATCTAACTCAGTTTTCAATTCATCAGAAACACACACAAAATTCCACCTCGATTACCCTTTGAAGTCGCGACCTGTTCATAGCTTGTTCTTCTTCCATTCATCTCCAATCGGGTAATTACACACACCCACACACTCGTTTTTACATGGGGATCAAAAGCCCCATGAATCTAATCATTAACAGATTCGTTTTGATCTTCAATTTGATCGAAACCGATTCTAAGGTTTATGCAATTTGGGAGAACTGGGTTAAAGTAGCATAAAACCAATTGGAACCAAAACCTTTCGCGTCTGTATGCCTTTGGTTCACCAGTTCAATGCTCCCATCCTAACCTTAAGGTCACGGGTTCGAACCCGTGCACCCCCAATATTTTTTAAGCCCTTTACAGCTTTTTAAAATTATAGAAAAATTTTTAAAAAATATAAAAATTATTTTTATAAACTCTGTTTATTTTTAAATCATCAACCTTATTTTCTGTAATTTTTCTTTAAATTTAAACCTTTATAAAACAATATAACAAAGACATTTATTTTAATTATTCTTTTTATAAAATGGATTCTTTTAAATAAATGGTAAAAAATTAGATTAAATATAAAACTCCTCTTATAAAATCCCAATATTTTTAAAATCATCTAATTATTTTTCTGGAATTTATTTTAACATTATTTATTTATTTATTTATTTTATTATTATCTTTTAAAACAAATGATATAATTAGTCTAATTTTCTATAAAATAGATTTAATATTGTTTATTTTATTAAAACATTACATATTCAATAATTGGATTATTTTCTTATTTTAACTTATTAATTATCATTTGTTTCAAATAGTAAATAATAAATCTTTTGATCCAAATGTTACTTTCTTATAAACTATACCAACTAAAGGTTAGACTAATAATGTTATTAATCAAAATGTTATTCCCATTAATATTGAATAATTATAAAGCTTTATTTATTATATTAAATCTTATCTATATTTATACTTAAATTCGTTTCTAAATACTTAAATATACATATATAATTCTTCTAATAGAATCAAACCATAATTATTCTATAAACTTATTACTTATTAAAAACCTTAGAACTATAAAAACCTAATTCTTATTAAACGTTAATCGTATTGTTAACCTTAACCATAAATCTTGTAATATATACATTTAGGTGCTTGTAAAGGAATTCGTTGGAACATCGTTTAATCCTTATTATCATCTTATACACATATACGTCAAGGTGAGTTTCACGGCCCCTTTTTATGCTTATACAATTGTTTTAATCTGTTCCAAACATGGGGGAAAAGTATGCTCACACGTTTTCAATGCTGTACAACTTACATACAATTTTCATACTTGGAATCAACGTGATACTGTTTTGTGAGTACTTATCTGATGCATACATGATGTTACTGTGTGGTTCTTCTTACAACCATTAATTCCGGTGTTGGAACCAACGGATAGGTATTAGTAGTACTACTGGGTTGACACCCCCACCCTTGACAGATGGTTACTTGTGAGTACCATCACACCTACCAGGAATCCGGCCTTGGGTGAATATATTCCGACAATTGCTGTGTGTACGTCATTAGGTTTGGTTGTATAAACTCATGGTATGTGATATTGCTTGCTTATAACTGTATACACGGTATTCCACTACAAACACTATACAGCATCAATTACATGTTTACAATTCAAACCTGTGAACTCACCAACAATATGTTGACCTTTTGAGCATATCTTTTCAGGTAACAATCATTGAGGATAGCTAGGGATGCTGCCTTAGCAACGACCTTAGGATTGCACTACTTAGATTCACTGGATGTTTGTGACAGTTGCTTGATTTTCATTATTCACTTATGTTCATTTGTTTCTCGGTTTGTGATAGTTATGTCCATTTAATGTGGGTTAACATACATCGTGCACTAATAAATTTGACACATTATTGTAGTCATAAAGGTTATTTATATGTTCGATCATTAAAAATTAGACGCATAATAGTAACTGGTTTGGGAGGACACACTCTATGGCTTTCCTAAATGAAGATTATGGATTCGAGTCTTACTTGATGTCACACCCCCGCTTATAGCGGAAACACGAGGATGTAATGGACGGATCGTCATAACACATTGTTAAGTTAATAGAGATGCATTAAATGAAGAAAGTCAACGTGTCATGACGTCACCCGACACAAATGGAGACTTGTGTCGCAGTTAGTCAATTCCACGACAAACATAGTCATACAAACCAAATAAGTATAAGTCCCACCCTTCATAGCCACATACGCCATACGGTTTTCACTCTTTTTTACTAACCTAGTTATAAAAATCTACAAGTCAAAACACCATTTCCTTTAGGTATATAGAAAATATCTTTTTTAAGGCATATAGAAAAAATATCTATCTATATTAATTAATAGTAACTAAAATGAATACTTGGCAACATAATATTCATTCTTTTTAAAAAAAATTATTTTTCTCTCATATCAAATAATCACAGTAATTATTAATAATATAATTTACTCTTGTTTAGATTAAAAATAGTTTTTAATAAATTAAAATTTTCTTTTTTAATGTTATTTCTAAAGAAATAATTTTTTATAGAATAAATAAACTTTTTTAAACATCAAACTTATTTAAAAATACGAAATATTCTAAAACAGGTGTGAAAAGTAAATTTTGCATAAACAAAAAATAATTATAATTGTAAGTTATAAGAGCATTCACAACTCATAAATTTTTTAATATTTTTGAAGGTGGTTGTGAGTGAATGAGAAAAAAAATGCATAGGTATGAAAAAATGTTATTTAATTGAAAAGAATGAGGAAAAATAGTAGTTTTATTGTAATTATAAAGATGAGGATGAGGGATGGATTGGGAATGCTCTAATAAGGACCTTTTTACAAATGATATTTTTAAAATGTTTTGTTTGAAACAAAGTGTTTTTTTCTAAAACAAAGAAAGTTTAAAAACAAAAAATTTTAAAAGTTAATATCATTGTTTTATTGTTTATAATCTTTACCTAATTGTAATTTTAATGATATTTTGTATTAAAATATCATTTATAATTAATATATTTTTATTATATTTAATATTTTATTTATACATACATAGTTTTATTAAATGTAGTTTACAAACATAAAAGGTATGAAGCCATCTAAACTGAGATTTTTTTTTGAACGGCCATTTTATTAAAAAGAAAAAACAGAACCATTGCAAGATGCTAAGGCCCGACAGGGACAAAGCGAGACTACAACAATTACACCAAATATAAGTTACACCACTTGTGCCTTTCTAAATCTTTTATACCACCCCTATTTTTGATCCACGAAAATGAAGAGAAAATGACTTCATCCACCACTCTATCCACTAATATTTTCTTTGCTTCAAATATGATATCATTTCGAGCTCTCCATATGAACCATAAGGTTGCGACAAAAATAGTGTACGTAACTCGTTTGACCCTTTCACCTGTCTCCATATTTAGAATATCGGATCACAAAGTTCTAATCGTATCACCTTCGCCCATTGGACTCTTACACCAAGTCGTGATTCTTGACCAAATGTGAGCAGCAAAAGGACAATGAATTAGCACATGATCAACCTCTTCCGCCTTCCCAAAGCAGAAGGAGCATTCCATAATAATGTGAGGCATACCCCTGTGAGTTAAGCCTTCTTTAGTGGGCAATCTATTAAGTCTAGCCCGCCAAATGAAGAACCAAACGCGCAGGGGAACCCAACACAACCATACAACCGGGTCCAGATCGGTAGGAATGCGATGAGATTCAATAAGTTGACGAATGAATTTGACGGAGAACGAAGATGATCCTTGATCTTTTAGCACCCACGAATCTTCCCCATTTTTTTAGCAATATCTCTTCACCGATTCCAACAATTCTTGGAGTTGATGACTTTCATTGGAGGCATTAAGGTTTCTTTTCCATTTCCATGAGAACTAAAATTCACCATCTAACCTTTTTATTCTATTAGCAACCTTACAATCCTTTTCTTTTTCTAAGGCAAATAAGAGTGGGTACCGGTCCTTAAAAGTTGCATCCTCCGCCCATTTATCCAGCCAAAAACAAGTGTTGTTACCATTTCCAACAACACACTCCATAAGGTTTTCCATATAGATGTTTTCCTTTTTAAGTTCATCATCCATAGCCATGATGTTTTTCCAAATCCCCCGGATAGAAGCCTTTACCGGGATCGAGACGGGCCTTCGCTTATTTATGTGTATTGCGTGAATGACTTTTGACCAAGGAGCATCCTTATCGTCCTTGAACTTCCATTTCCATTTTGCTAATAACGCCGAATTGGCATCTCTTAAACTGGAGAGACCCAATCCGCCCATTGACTTAGGAACCAACAGCTTCTCCCATGCCACCCATGACATCTTTTTTGGACCACCCCAAAGAAACATTCTCCTTTCACTTTCTAACTTATTGATGACTTTTATGGGGGCTTTGAATAGTGAGAAATAATATAACGGGATACCGCCTAAAACAGCCTTGATAAGAGTAAGACGTCCTCCGAAAGAAAGCAGATTTCGCTTCCATATTGATAACTTGGACATGAACTTATCTAATATCGGTTTCCAGCTGCTAGACCGATTCATATTGGCATCAATTGGGACGCCCAAGTGCACAAAAGGGAAGCTGCCTTTGCGGTAGTGCAAGATGTTAGCCAGCAAATCATGATCATATGGGCTAACCCCGATACCGTAAAGCATACTTTCTGAAAATTAACCTTAAGTCCAGATGCAAGTTGGAACCATCTTATAATTCTCACCAAATTCTTTGCATTCGTTATAGACCACTCCCCCACAATTAGAGCATCATCGGCATAAAACGAGTGGGAAAATACAGGCCCACTGTTAGGAAGTTGAATACCGTGAAAAGTGCCAATATTAATTGCCTTCTTGATTATAATATGAAAAGCCTCCATGACTGTAATAAAGAGGAAAGGAGCAAGCGGATCCCCCTGTCGGACCCCCCTTGAAAATGAAAATTCATGAGTTGGAGCTCCATTCACAAGAACCAACACCCTAGCTGAAGACAACATGTTATAAACCCATGTTAACCATAAGTTCGGAAAGCCCATTTGGTGCAGAATGGAAATTAGGAAACTCCAATTCACAGAGTCGTAGGCTTTTTCGAAATCAATCTTGAACATCATCGCTAGACGTTTGCAAGCTTTGAGCCTATTAACCAAAACCTTTGAAATGATTTTATTTAGACATCCAATTAGACTAATCGGCCTCTGATCAAGAATCGATAAGGGATCCAACTTTTTAGGAATTAATGCAATAAAGGAAGAGTTACAACCAAAAGAGATTGATGCACCCGAATGAAAATAATCAAGAGCTGCCTTCAAGTCATGAGACAACATATCCCAAAATGACATAATAAAATGGAAATTGAAACCATCCGGCCCCGGGGCCTTATCCCCTCCATATTCGAAAACCGTCGTCTTGATTTCCTCCAATGAGAACGATTTAATTAAGTCATCACGCGCCTCGTCGGATAACCGCTTAAACACATTTGAATGAAAACCCGGGCGATTCGTCTCCACCTCGGTAAATCGTTCATGGAAGTGTTCCATGATCTTCTGTTTAATAATCTGCGGGTCGGTAGTCCATTCACCATTGACCATTAACCCATTGATTCTTGAGTTTTTTATGTTTGAATTTACAAAACTATGGTAAAACCTAGAATTTTCATCTCCTTCTTTCTCCATTTCACCCTAGCTTTTTGTCTATAGTCCATTGTTTTAGCATCCTCCAATTCTTTTAACTCTTTTTGCATTTTATCCTTAAGAGTTTTTCTTCATCAGAGAGATTTCCAACATCAGCCTTTAGTTCCAATTCATTAATAATGGAAGTAAGTTTGTCAAAATCACCAGCCTGTTTATCCACTAAGGTTCTTCTCCACTGCTGTATTGCAATTTTAACCGCTTTCAGTTTAAGCAAGAATTGCCTATCCGGAGGCCCATGAACAGAAGCTTGACCATAAGCAGCGACGACGATCTCCTTGAAACCCGGTTTTGACATCCATGAAACAAAGAAACGAAATGGAGTCGGGCCATAGTCGATGGCCACCGTATTTAAAATTAAAGGAGCATGATACGAGAATCTTCTAGGGAGAGCGGTGAGTGACGCATCCGGCCACCTCTGCAGGAAAGCCGAGCAAACAAACATACGGTCCAACTTGTTCAACTTAGACCCATCAGGAGACATATAAGTGAAGTTAAGACCCCCCATGTTATATTCATGGAAATCAGCTAGCCTTATGAATTCATTAAACCTGTATGCATTGTTAGAGCAGAATTGGGAATTTAATCTTTCCGATTGAACACGTACCTCATTGTAGTCACCGAGGGCAATCCATACTCCGGCTATAGATTGTTTGAGCTGAAGAATTTTTCAAAAAGAGCCACCTTACTTCCTTGATTATGAGGAGCATAGACATTTAGCACAACAAAATCCTCAGAGCACCCCTGCAAAGTGCCACTAATGAGAAGAAAGTTTTGATCCTTTAGAACTTGCTTTACTTTGAACATTGAAGGGTTCCACAATGAGATTAGGCCTCCCGATCTACCCCTCGCAGGAACAAAATCAAATTCAAATAAAGAATTTCCCCAAAAACCCTTGACCTCCTTAAAAGACACCAAGTCCATTTGTGATTCCTGAATAGCAATAAAATTAACATTTTTCTCCTTTTTAATACCTTGAACCCACGTTTTCTTTGGGTTCCCTCCGGCAACTCTAATGTTCAGTGACATCCAATTCATTTATTCGCATTATGGTCCCCGTCTCCCAAAACCAAACTGCGAATCTGGGGCACATGTCCTTGAACATCAAAGCCCAAGGTCGCCCCAACTCTACACGTATCCTGGATTTCCTCTTTAGTTCCTTGGCTACAAGACCTCAACACCCTTGATTTTGAATTGACGGTGTTAGACCATGTCGAGCCATTCTTTTCTTTGATCTTAAGGCTCGGTCGGCGCTTACTCCTCCATATGGCATCTTTCATCCTGAGAGATCGACGCATCTTGGACGCCCTGCTGCGCTTAGCACCGCCACTAGATCTCTGACTATCCTTACTTACTTTTAAGCTAACTTCAGAAGCTTGTGCCGCCAATGGCTTATTGAGATCCAAAAGATTCCCTGACAAAGCCGTCTGACTTGTTTGTGGAGGATGCCCCAAAGGGCTAACACCAATTACAGGCCCAATAGGTGGAGAGGATCCATTATCAATCCGTGGCCCAGTGCAAGACACCCTGGATCCATCCAGGCCCACCGATGGACAAGCAGTATCTGTGGCCCCCACAACAATCGAAGGGGACTTATCATTTACCTGATCCGCATGCACGTTTACGGGAGTTTCCATGCAACTAATTCCCATGCAAGTAGGCTCGTGTTGTAAAACACAATTATTATTCGAATTCTCGAAAGACGTCGTTACTCCATTCTTTTCACCTTCTTACGCGTGTTGACCTTCCGTCTGTTTCCGACTATCGCCGGAGAATTTCGCCGCCGAACTAAACATGGAATCATTACCGCCTTCTATGTCGTCACCTTTGTGTATGTCTTCATCACTGTGCTCTTCATCCGCGTCACTTAGATCCATATCTCCAAAATCTGATGACTCTATAGATGATGTGAAGTCCGGGCTCCAATCAGACGTTTCCTCTTGTATCCATATTGGGTACATATCGTCATTCCAAGATACAACCATCCTTTCTTTTACAAGTTCTCCTGAAGTTACAATTAATCCCACCTTCGCCGTTGAGATATTCGTATCCCATGTTGAGACTTCAACTGGCATAGCTAATCTGCCAACCTTTAAGCCAACAGCCTCCACTATTTCGTTATCCCAGAGATAAGGAGGTAGGCCATGAATTACAACCCAGGCGATTCGTTGGAATTCAAATGGCTGCCCCACCCATAACCGGAGGGAGTCAAACCATGACCTCCATGATTCCTTCCTTTCCTCCAAGAATGATTTGGCAAGCTTTCCACAAGAGAACACGATCAAGACTCTTAGGCCTCCCAGATATTTAAGCTCAGCTTTAGGAAATCCAATGCCATCAAAGTATTTTCTCATATTCTCCAAGCATGAAATGTTCTTGGCTTCACCATATAACGACTGCTTCCTCCATATTATGAATGCATTAGTCTGCTTGCCTCCTAAGTGCAGAATGTTGTCGGGCTCCTTCAAGGCGTTCTTCTCGACCACTTCTTTGTAAGATAAGCCTGCTGTAGTTGCGTACTGTTGATCTTTGAGCGGAACACGGCAATGGTATGGATTCCCATGTTCTACATCTCTCCCTACTGAATTGGGACGGCAATGTCTTGCTATGTTGACCTTCACTTTCAGACTTTCTATTGTAACCAGGTTTAATTTGGCTTCAAACTCCTGCAGGTTCCTGACTCCAGCAAATCGAACGAACGCAAACGGTTTGTTGTAGCGATCCAGCTTTCTTGGTACGAACGCATCCTTTATTCTTCCCATGTGTTGAAAATGCTTCCACAGCTTGTAACTAGGTATCCCAGGCGGAATGTTGGTGACAAAGAATGTTGTAACATCTTCTGTAGCTTGATTGTTTTTTCTTCTGCGATGATGAGACACCTCCTGCCAAGCTCCTTCTTCTCCCATTATGCGTGTTAGGCGTACATTAAAATTATATCTAAACTGAGATTGATACGTGTCAAAATACTATAAAGTGATAAAAATTAAAAAAGAGAAAAACAATCGGATATATGAAGCATTAAATGTTAAACTGATTTTATTAATATTATTCGTGTTATTATCGTGTGAAATTATGAAAAATCTATAAATACAGAATCTATTTTTAACATGAGAAGGTTGTGGATGCCAGCGGTGCACAGCAGAAAACAGATAATGCTGAGAAAGCGGTGTCGAATCGCTGCGTCCCACCGACATTAATACGTCTTCGATATGCTCCATCCTTAGTTCTTCCAAATTTCGAACAACCCCCTCAAACCTAAAACGTATACAAGAATATTCCCTTAATATTCTTAATCGTACATTTTGTTTTTATGTCTTTTCCACTTTAGAATTATATTCTCACATATATTGTTGGGGTTGAAAGCTAACGGTAAGAGATCGGGTGACACAACTAAGAGGCCGTGAGTTTAAATTAACTAATTGGCATAGTTCGTCTACAAAAATTCGAACCATTGTGGTAAAAAAAATACAAATTTACGTGACTTACGACGTGTTTTAGGGCTTTCTATACACACGTCGATAACAATTTTATCGCACACCCTTTTCGTATGGCTATTTGAGATTGCTTTAATTGGTTGTTGGTCGCTTTGAGCAGTCGTTTGAAGGTTGATACTTGTGCCATAACCTTCTATTTTCTGAATAGTGGTGTGAGAATTCATCAAACGCTCTTTTAAAGGTTAGGCTTATATCATAGCTTCCTATTTTTAAATGATCGTTTGAGATTTTCTCATGTAAACCTAGCTTATAACCTTTAAAAGAACGTTTAAGATTCTCGTGTTTTTCGTAAAATGGAAGTTTGATTTTAAGGGTGGTCTATTTCACCTTGGGCATAGTGTGGGAATAGTAGAGCCCTTTTTTTGTTGTAATATGTTTGATTTTGAGTCTAAAACTCATCATTTAGGTTTTTTCCATTTTAAATATAGAACTTTTATGTGTTAATCGAATTTTATGCATAACAATAAGGTACCAACACTCATTCACTCAATAAACACTGATTTACTAATCATTTCAAAGAATAACGCTGCTGAAAAGAGTTCTTGATACCCCACATTTTTTATCAAGAATAATAACATAATCATGTTAATCTTAAAATATATATACATTTATGATTATATACTTCTTATGTCACTACTTTGTCTAAAGATGTTACATACTTTTTAAAACTACATGTTCATTTCTTTGAGACCTCATCCATAAACTTTTTACCCTCACCCGAGTTTATTTTTTCCAGTGACCCGAAAACTTGTTCCTCACCATAACAAAACTATTTTCTCGGAGAATTTTTACAGACAAAACAAAAGAACTCAACTCAAAATACTAGTCTGATAGGTGAGATAATTCATTTGATCTGTAAACCCTTTATCAGTTGCCTATATAACCGATCTTGCAATAGTTCAATCCATAACAGAGAAACACAAATAACCAAACGTATACATAAATCATAATTATGCAACTGATCTTCAACTTCTGATTAATTCACTCAAGTTGATTGCTTGATAACTCAAAAAAGGAAAAAAAACAAAATTGAGAGACTCTAGCCAAAATTTGTGTTCATCGGAATCTACAATTACTCTAAGAAACATGAGTTTCTCTTGCGACAACATCCGATGGTGTCGCTAAATACGTCGGAACTTCATCTCCGGCCATGATCACCACCAGTTTAGGGCGGATATCAGCACAATCACCACCGTCGTGAGCCGCCGTCACCGCCTTTTGATCACCATCATCATCACCTCTTTCAATATCTCCACCACCCGATCGTTGTTTTCGTTTAGAACACACTAAGATTATCAACGCCACCGTTATCAGAAAAAGTGTTACAAATATTCCTCCAAATAGATATATCAATGGCGAATTAAACCGCCACAACGACGATTCAGATGACCCCATTACGATTATTATCCGTTGTGTGTGTGTTTAGTGTGTGTTTCTTGGTGTGAATTATGGTGGAGGAGAAAGGAGAAGGATATATAGAGAGAAAATGTACAACATGCGATGCATAAGGTACAGGTTCTGTAACAAAAGTTGATTAATGGGTAATGAGGTGAGCAATGAATAAAGTTTTGATTCTTTTTATCGAATTAAAGAAGTTTTTAATTGTGAAAATGTATTGTTAAAGTTGCGTGTATTTTATAAATAAAAGAGTAGTATATGAAATTTGTCGTTTCAAAAATTGAAAACGGTGGTCAAAATGAAATCCGTAGGCCTTTATTGTTGGTTGTTAAAGAGAGAGTCATGAGGATGACAACATAATATGAATGTGTAAGGCGTTTATTGTTGTTTGTTCAAGAGAGAATGAATGAATGACAACATAATGTGTTTTACATCTAGGATTTAGATAAAATGTGTTATGTAAATAAAATTTGTTGTAATTACTTTTAAAGTTATTTTATTTTACTAATATAAATAGTTGGTTGATTATATAGATTATAAATTGTTTTACGTTATATATGTATAAGTTTGAGATGTTGTACAAATGAAGACCAATGATACAACATTTGTATTTTAGGGGGTGACTGTAGACACGTCCATTAATATACAAAGTTTAGATGTACTATTAAATTAGTTGGCATCACCGTATAACACACAGTCATGACACTATTGTAATATTGAATGAACCACCGTGATTGACGTGTTTTAGTAATTAGTTTAGGCGTATCTTTTTAATTATAATGTACTAATATATATATATATATATATATATATATATATATATATATATATATATACATACATATATATATATGTATATTATATGTATATATATATATATGTATATATATATAAAGTCATACTACACTTAAAGTAAAAATGAAAAAAAAATTATAATGTAACTAAAGTATAAAAGCTTTTTCTAAAAGGATTGTTGAAGAAGCTTTTAACGATTTTTTTACTTTCAACTAGTTATGTATGTATGTGTGCATGTATGTGCATACATAATGTACATAAGTACGTATGTATGTATTACATACATGTACATATGTAGATTACGTGCCTACGTGCATAAAAGTTATGTTTCTCACAAACAATGATTAATCATTGTTGGTGATTTTAATATTGTCAATATGGTAATTGGACCTGATTAAGACCAATTGAGAAACTAGAATAAACATTGACTATGAATTAAGAGTTGTATAGTGCACGTTCATTCAAGAATGTTTTTAATTCTTGTACACAAGAACCTTAATAGTAGGATCCAAGGAGTGGCGATCAATCTGCTAGTCAACGTGAAGAAATTTTATTTTAAAATCTTAATTTTACATTAAAAGTTCTTCACATTCACTTGATTGATAAAAATGTTCCGCAACTTTGATGATCAAAGGAAGTAGTAAAGTAGTGTTAGGTTGCTACTCATCACCGATAGAAACTACAATCGGTAATAACTTTGGTTTTTCTGTAATAACTAGTGCATTTAACTAAGCATCACTTGTAAATATGATCATCGGTAATAATTTGGCTTCGATAGCAACTTTAAGCATCAGTAGCAACTATGATCTTTAGTAGACGCTAAGACCGGAAGTTATTGTGATGAACACTATACCGATGTCACAAATGATGATTTCACATACGATGGGTGTTGCAGTGGTGAAAAGCTCGCTTGAGATCCTAGATTTCTCATGAGCATATATGAGAGGTGAAAAGTAATCATTGGAAGCAGTAGCCATTGGGATTTGAGTATCTAAATTTTTTTTCTCATTTTCACATACAACCAATTTTATTATTTCCCCACACCCATTCACTCAATTTTCTAATATAACTAACTAGTTATAGTAACCCGTGTGTTACACGGGTTGAATAAAAAAAATTAATATAATAAAATTTATTAATTATAAAATAATATTTTAAGATATAATATCACTGAAATTATGTATTAGAAATGACTGTAAGTTATAAAATAGTGATATCAACTTTTTAAAACTTTATTTTTTTAAAAAAAATAAACGTTTTGTTCTAAAACAAACCGTATAAAATTGTCATTTTTAAAAATTTTCTTATTATAACTCTTAAATTTAATTATTTTTGGTTTTAAAAAAATAACTTTTTAAAAATACCAATTTTAAATATTTCGTATTTTTAAAAAAAGTCTTATGTTTTAAATAAATTTATTATTTTATAAAAAAAATTTTATTTAGAAATAACATTAATAAATAGATCTCTTTATTAATTTATTAAATTAAAAAAGTGTTAAATAGTATTATTAGTAATTAAGGTAATTATTTAATAGGAGAGAGATGCGGGAAAATTTTAGTGAGAGTGATTGTGGTGTTGACACGTGTCATCCCAATACCCTTTTATTAGAGTAGGAATTAAGGTAATTATTTAATAGGAGAGAGAGGCGGGAAAAATTTGATGAGAATGATTGTGGTGCTGCCACGTGTCATCTTAAGATACCTTTTTATTAGAGTAGGTAGATATCTTTAAGAAACTAGGTGGGAACCAGTACGCGCGTTGCGCGATATTATCTACAGTAGTTATTTACATTGTTAATTGTCGGCTACAATCAAAAGTGCCACCGTAGCCTGTATTTGTTTTCGTTTGTTGCGCTTCATTCGCAGGCATCTGCGTAGTTAAAACAAAATAACCAGTCGTTGTAAGATTTCAAGTTGTCATTCGCCAGCCTGTTTGCCTATCAAAGGTGGAGCTGATGCCCGCTGCAAAAGAGTGTTGTTGTGACTTGCTAGGCGTCTTTTGTCTTTTTCGTATTTGGTGGACCTGGTAGTGTAGACATTAGCTATTGATATGAAGGAGTGGTGTAGATATTTTGACAAAAATTTTGATATTGTTTCTTACTTTCATCTTGTTGTGGTCGTTTTGTTGATGTACTTGCCTCAATCCTTTGTAAAGAGTGATGTGTTGATGGTGTTTTGGTGCCGGTGTGACTGTGAGCATGTCAACTTTGAGAACAGTGGAACGGACAGTTGCTGTTCTGTTGTTTTGTTTGCCTGAAGATGGAACAGAGCCTCTTTATTTATGATGTTGTGTAGGGTGATGTCAGGGTTGTCCGTTGCCAATAAGTCTTTGCAGCTCATTCTGATAAGCGTTGCAGATGGATCATTGAATAATAAGGCGGGAATCCCTCCTGTATTATCGGAGATTGTGGCATTGATTCGGTAACTGTAGGAGATGCATCTGTTAGTTGTATACTGTATTAGTATTTTGAAATAGGTGTAGAGTACATACATCTCAGTCAGTGAGTTGATGTTGCCATGCGTTGAACAGGACCATGAATTTCCAGTTTTTATGAGGGATTGATCAAAGTTAGGACAACCCATAGTATGCCACTCTTTACTTATCTGTATCTCAGTTACGACTGCTTTGATGGTAAAAACGGTTCCCTGTAATTGCGACATTGTGATAGAAACATTTCAGTAAAACATAAAAGATGCTTATTTCATATTTCATAGCAGTGAACATTAATGATATCAGTGAGCATAAAATCCATGTAAATTCACAGCAGTGAACACAAACTGATCGATACATATTTTTTGGACAAAAATCTGTGAACATAAAGTGATAAACATAACAGATGTTTATTTCATATTTCATAGCAGTGAACATGAACAATGTCAGTGAACATAAAAGTGATCTAAATTTATAGCAGTGAACGCAAACTGATCAACAAATATTTTTTAGGACAATAACTGTCAGCATAAAAGTGATAAACATAACATATGCTTATTCAAATTTCATAGCAATGACCACTAAAGATAGCAGCAAACATAAATCAAGAATTTTTTATTTAACATAAATATGGTGTAAGAAAACAGTTAAGAGGAACGTACTCAGCAGGGAAATATATACTTTGAAAGGATAAAAGTTGGCCTGTTTTTGGTAGGAGTAAAATTAATTTGTGTTGGGGTGAGCCTAAAGTAGGAAATTCACAGGTTAATATGGATGTTGTAACCATTCTAACGACAATGTACAGAGTATTAGAAAGGAGTAAAAATATAATATTTGTATTTGGTTCATCCCAACCAACTGAGCGATGGTCCTGAACTTAAAATAAGAAATTCCTAATTTGTTTGTGTGTAATAAGCAGGAGTACATATTAATGTATTTGCTGTGATCATTGTAATAACAATGGACATGCCATTACAAATGAATGAAAATATGATGTAAGAACCAAAGCTATTGTTGATTTGTGATGATAAAAGATTGAGTTGCTGTTATTAGGACTCGAGCTTTGCAAACAAAAAGACGTCATCAAGTATTTCTTTTCAAATTTGTCATCCCTTTTGCGATCCTTATACCCGTACCTTGCAACATATTCAGACGAATGGATGGGAACTCAGATTCAGACGATGTAGGTGACCTCAATTTTGTTTTCCTTTATGATGAAATAGCAGAGATTAAGATGAGGTTTAGGCTATAACCCAGTCCGAGTATTCTCTGAAAGCCACTCTCACAACGCTACCAAAAGGTCCAGTCTTAATTAAAAATCAGATAACGCATAAATCTGATTTCAACAAATGAAAATGCAGATGAAGAACAGAAATAATACCGGCGAAGAAGAAAGCACGACAAACTCGCAAATCACAGCGCAAACAAACCTGCAAATCAAGGTGAAAACGAAGTCGACAATTTCAGCACATCTTTCAAACTACAAAAACGATTTCCACAAAGGACAATGGAGAAGGAGTGCGGGAAAACTACCGGCAAAGAAGCCAGAGAATCAGCGTGCGAACGAACATGCAAATCGGAGCACAGATCTGATGACGGTGAACCGTCGAACTGAAATATTAGGGCCGACACGTAAAGAACACGTAGGCAAACGAAGAAAGGGAAGACGAACACGTGTCCCACTAACCTTATAAGGGCGGAGGGGAAAAAAATGGGGGCGAGATTCGAACCGTTAACCCCCCCAAAAAAGGCAAAGACACCCAACCAACTGATCCACGCAAGAAACACCGACCAACAATGATTAATAACAAATAAATACCAAAGGAACCGGCGACCAAACCAAAAAAAAAACCCAACCAGTGCCCGCCACGCAGGCATTGGACACTGTTCATCAGCCAGTGTTTTTCTTATATGTATTCATCTTCATCATCACCAAATGAGGTGAGGCTGATGAAATTGTTGCGATAAAAATCGTAGTTGTGGCCCAACACGTATTACAAGTAGCGGAAATTCCCCAATGAATAACAAGTTCTCAAGATGCGTTGGCATATGATGTGAAATCCAGCACGACACATGACGGGAATTAAAAATAGATAACATAATGTAAGCGTGCATCATATTACATAATATGATTTTGGAAAATGAAGCTCATACAAAATGCCAATACTATAAAGATGATATGTAACCTTTTTTTTTAAGAAATATCCGACCAACAAAAGAAAGCAAATTGTCAGAAATTACATAACCGAAAAACATACAACCTTCTGGCAAATTTAGTTGAACATGTTGACGAGGTTTGTTTACGTGGCCATAATGACGACTAGATTTTCATAATAATTTTTTAATTAATGTTCTATAAAATTTTAAGTAATATTAACTTACATTATTATTCATTAAATTGTTTAAAATAATAAATATATTAGATTAGAAGTTTTAAAAGTTGATGAGTTAGATTTCAGTCACCGCTTTGCTCATTGAATGGAAAATTTGATTATGTGACCCTTATGTGATAGAAGTGAAATAAAATCTCGAGTAAATTACTATTTGCATCCCTGATCTTTCTCAAAATTAACTAGTTCCATCTTTAAAGTTTAAAAATATCATTTTGTCTTCTGACTTTTCACTTTTTTATCTATTTAAATCCAGAAGACTAACACCATTAGTTATTCTATTAAATGGTTATTAAAAATACTAAACTACCCCTAAAAATTCCACCACCCACCCACCTCCATCATTTTACCAATTCAATATATCTACAAAGGGGTCTGATATAGATACACCCAAGGTGATATCGGACGCCATCGATACGGCCCGTAAGAGCCTTCACGGGCCGTATTGGTCTGTAAATATCAAATCAGTCAATTCATGATTTTTTACGGCCCGTATCGTCCATTACGGCCCGTAATTTCATATTTTTACGGCCCGTATTGTCCATTACGGCCCGTAATGGCAGTGCCGTAATGAGCCTTATGACCGTAAGTAAAATACTGATTTTTTTTATTTTTTGATATTTTTAACATTTTTGATTCATTTATGATTTATTATTAATAATATTTTTTGGGATTATTTGTCACTTTTATAAAACACTTTTTTATAAGTTATATAAATAAATATTTTAGTTGGAGCATTCACATTCGGTTCTCTAGAAATTTGTGAGTGTAGTCTTTAATTATATAAAATGTTTGTAAGTAAATTACAAAAAAAAAATTTAGTAATTTGTATTATTAGAACATTATTCTAAAGAATAATAATATATTAGTAATTTGTGTTATTAGAACATTAGTAATTAGTTGGAGCATTCCAATATATGTATTTATAATATATTCATATAAAAATAATAAAATATCTCAATAACCAATATTAACATTATATTTTAAAATTAATTAGGCTATAAAAATAAGGTTTGCGTTATACAAACACTCATTTATGTTATTGAGACACCCTATTGTCTCTATCTCTATCCATGTATCTATATGTATGTATAGAAAGATATAGAGGGAATAAAATAAATTGGGTATATTAATAACATACCCCTATCTTTATTTATTTTTTTGCTTTTATAAAATACTTATTTACAAATTTTATAAACTAATTTATATCAAACTAAAAAAGTACTATAGCCTAACTAATTTTAAAATATTAAAAAAATTATTGAAAAAAATAAAAATTTAAAGAAAAAATAAAAAATAGGAAATTTTACTTACGGTCATAAGCCTTGTTACGGCCCCGTAAATTAAAGTCATTACGGGCCGTAATGATCAATACGGGCCGTAACATTTTATAAAGTCACGATTTGGTGTTTTGCAAACCAATACGGCCCGTAAGGGTCTTTACGGGCCGTGAAAAAAGTCAAAGGGCGTTTTTATAACACCTGACAGGGTGTCTGATTAGTATTTGCCATCTACAAAACTTTTTTTTATAATTTCACACACATAATTTTTTCTCTCTTCCCTAATCTCCACCACCACTGATACCAACCACCACAATCTCTCGTCGTCGCCATTGCAGTCCGTCTCCCCCAGCGCATCCTCGTCACCACCACTGCAGCCTCGTCGCCACCACCGCAACCTCGTCACCGCCACCACAACCCCCATCACCGCCACGACAACCTACAATCGCCACCAGCACAGCCCCATCGACATCACCATAGCCCCTATTGACATCACCACCGCCCAAACACCACCACAACCGACAATCGCCACCTCCATAACCCCATTGACACCACCATAACCCCTATTGACCCACAACAACCCCCTCACCACTGTTAGCCGATAATTATGCCAACCCATCAACATAATTAGCGGCCCATCTATTTGTATAGTTGTGTAGTTTCCATATTTAGCCCACTGTATTCTCTGTATAAAGATTGCATATCATTGTGAATAACACATCAGAGGTTTACATTCTCTTACATGGTATCACCTTAGGGCTTTGTTTTCAAACAACCCTCCTGCCGTCCTTCCTTCTGCTGTTCTCGAACAGCCCTTCATCACCCTCTGCAACCTGTTTTCATGGCCGACAAGACCAATGAAGCTGCTGCCTCTTCGGATACAGCCTCGCACACACCGTTGCATCCTGTATACACGGTTAGTAATATTCAACATAAAGTCCGTGTCTTGGATGGCACCACCTTATCTTATTCATCGTGGGTGAAACTTTTCACGCTCCACGCCAAAGGGTATCATGTGCTTTGTCACATCGACGGTACGCCGCCACCCGCAAAAGATACACCCGAATTTGTCTCATGGGAGAACATTGACTCCATTGTTTTACAATGGATCTATGGCACCCTTTCTGATGCTCTTCTTGTTCGGGTTTTAACCGATGAGTCCACCGCTCATGCGGTTTGGCTTCGTGTTAAACGCCTTTTTGTCAACAATAAAGGCCCACGATCACAGGCTCCCCAACATGAACTAGCCAATACCACCCTTGCCTCTATGCCGAGTCTTGAAGCGTATTGCCAAAAGATTCGTGATTTAACCAACCAACTAAACGATCTTGATTTTCCCATGAATGACCAGCAACGTGTTCTTCATCTTGTCAAGGGCCTACCCAAGGAGTATGACACCATCTCTTCTATTTAAACAATTCGTTACCCACCTGGTAGGATGCCATCGAGCAACTAAACTCCGAGGCCGGTCGAATTAAGACTCGAGATGTTGTCACCCACACCCCTGCCATAGCCGCTGCTATACCCCCATCTAAACCATCCCCACCATCTGCCTCATGTCCCACTTTCGACACCCAACAGCCCTACCATCCTACCGGCCCAATACCCTCCCACCACCCACTCCAACCGAGGCCCAAACAACACCGACCCAATAACCGAAACAACTCCCGCCATAACCCCAACCGAAACCACAACTGACAATCCTCAGCCCCACCTCAAAACTAGTATAACCGATCCTACAGCCAACAACCTTCCTACCCTTCCAACAATAACCAACCACCTTTTTACCCTCCTTTTTGGGCTCCCCAATATTGGACACCCCCACCTTGCCCTTACCCAACCCAAGCCTGGTCCCCACCGTACTACCCTACAGCTCCACCCAACCACCAACAACATCGTGGCAACCAACGGTTGGCTCAAGCCAACCTTGCTGAGGTAGATCCTCTAGAACCCACACAGCTTGCTAATGCGGTTCATGCTCTTTCTGTGGACTCAGGCAACGATGACTCGCAATGGAACTTTGACACAGGTGCATCTTCTCATCTCTCTTTATCACAAAATAACATTGACTTGTTTTCAACGCGTGCACCAATAGCGTCAATAATTGTTGGTAATGGTAATAAACTTCCAGTTTTGGGCTCGGGTCATTCCATACTTAATTTTGCCTCAAACCTTTATACCTTAAAAACATCCTTTTCAACCCCAATATAGTCAAAAACCTTATATCTGTTTGCCAATTCAATAATGACAATTGGACCTCCATTGAATTTGACCCTTATGGCTTTTCTGTGAAGGATTTCAAGGATGGCACGATCCTGAGTCGCCACAACAGTACGAGTGACTTGTACCCGCTCACACCAAATGCTTCCGCCACTGCTTACTTTGCTTCAACCCAAGACTCGTCCCATTGGCACCACCGCCTTGGTCACCCAGGGCTTCCTCCCTTTGCCATGCTTGTCAGTTGTCCAAGCATAAACTTTTACCATTTTCTGAATCTGTTAATCAAACTTTATGTCATTTTTCTTTATTGCATTGTGATTTGTGGACTTCTCCTGTTTTGAGCCATGCTAGTTATAAATATTATCTGATTATAATTGATGACTTTACCCAATATACGTGGGTTTACCCGCTTCGTTTTAAATCCGAAACATACTCCAAAATCACCCACTTTCACCAGTTTGTTTCTACCCAGTTTCGTCTACCCATTCAAGCCATCCAATGTGACATGGGCGGCGAATTTGATAACACAAATTTACATAACTTCACTTCTCATAATGGCATCCAACTCCGGTTTTCATGTCCCCACACCTCTCAACAAAATGGAAAGCGGAACGCATGATTCGTCGCTTGAACGAAATCATGTTCACCCTCCTCAGCCACGCGTCTCTACCTTCATCCTTTGGGTCGTGGCACTCCACACTGCTTCCTATCTTCATAACATTTTACCCACCAAACTCCACCAAAATCGCACACCACTTTCTCTTTATACCAACGGGACCCGCCTACGGTCATCTTCGGGTGTTTGGAAGCTTATGCTACCCTAACACCTCTACCACCCGCCCGCATAAACTCACCCACCGTGCCACCCCGTGCCTTTTTCTTGGATACCCGGCAAACTACCGTGGGTACCGGTGTCTTGACCTTACCTCCGATAAAACCATCTTTTCCCGTCACGTAACTTTTGACGAGGCAATCTTCCCTCATGCCAACCCATCCATACCACAACCGGACCACTCTTTTCTCGACCCTAACCCCTTCCTGTACAACCCACTCAATTCACATCTCCACCTACGGCCCCATCTCCCTCGGCCCAACCTCCACAGTTGCCTCTACCTTCTCCACAGCTACCGGCCCAACATCCTTCTACTCCAGCCCACTCCGAGCCACCTCCACCACCCGGCCCACCAGCACCTACTCACCCGGCACCTACACCACCAATCCACCAGATGCAAACTCATTCCCGATCCGGCATCTTCAAACCCAAAATCCCCTTCTCCCTTCATACTCAAACCACTAAAACCCCATCCCCCCTCCCGAAATCTCACCTAGCCGCCTTAACCGACCCAAACTAGAAAATTGCCATGGCTGACGAATATGAAGCTCTATTGGCTAATCACAACGCGGAGCTTGTCCCCCGCCCACCAGACGCACCTGTCATACGATGCATGTGGCTTTTCAAGCACAAGTTCCACTCAGACGGTTCTCTCGAGCGTCACAAGGCTCGTTTGGTTGTCAATGGAAAAAGTCAAACCGTGGGAATTGACTGTGACGAGACCTTTAGCCCCGTGGTTAAACTGTAAGGCCCCGTTCACCGGGCGCCTTACTGTTGGTTCTTCATCGCACATATAACGTACATAATGTATATAATCATAAATCAACGCAGCGGAAATGATAAAATATATACATTCTCATTCATTCATAAAGTCATTACATCATTGACTCAATTACAAAATGAAGCTTTCTCTACTTTGTTTCTCCTCATAAGATCATACAGCGACCTCTAGAGGAGATATTAAGTTCAAACATTTAAAGTTTATAATTTTTATACTAAAGAATATTCCTTAGGTAATTCCGTACATCGGAACCCTGACGGAATACTCTTGACACACGCAAGCAACATATTTCGTTGCATGTGCTACGCACACGCTTCCAATGCGTGGCGAACTTATCAAAATCTAAAGAAGATTCCTTAAATAATCCCTTTTAGGGGAGTACTCAAGGAATCTTATGGTAGCATGCAACGTGATGAGTTGCGCGCGTTATAGACCCACAACGCATGACGTTGCAGCATTATCAAAAGGAGAATGCCATCCCAAAAGAGCTGAGTAGCCGCCTCGTGCCATCCCCAGCAACGCTACCTGCCAACTGGAAACACATAAAAAGTCAGCGTTGCTGAGTGAGTTCTAGTTTTATAATAAACATACTTTGTTTATATTAAAAACCGTTCATCCTTTACACGTGATCATACATCGTACATACATAGATAATGTCTTTATTATCCCTTTCATTCGTTCGTGCATTCTTATCATTTCGTTCTCATATGGATCCTGTCAGGCTTTACCCACTTCATGGCACTAGCGATGATTACTGTGGTCGAATGACAAGGATCCCGTTACATCTTTACTTGCACATTGGACATCTTTTGTACCACTACCATCTGCTATACCCCAAACGTTATTAGCTACCGGGCCGAAGTCATTAAATGAACAGCAAAACGTATGCCCGTACTAGAGGTAAGCGGTAGAGGTACCATACATATGGTCAATCACAAAGAAGGACCCGTTAAACTTATCCAATGTTTGCAAGACATCATTCATTCGTTCGTTCGTTAATGCATGTATTCATCATCTTTCATTCATTCGTTCATTCATTAATACATGCATTCATCATCGTGTTCCTCTTTCGTTATCTTTCACTTTACGTTACATAATACTTCGTTCGTTCGTTAATACGTAAAGTCATGGAAAGATATTCATTTATTATTATAGGAACACACACACACCATACATACATCATCATACATACATCATCGTACATTCATCATCATACATTCATCATCGTACATTCATCATCATACATTCATCATCGTACATTCATCATCATATATTCATCATCATACCTCATCATACATTACCTCGTATATTCATCGTCTACATCCTCAATCATTACTAGGCACTTACCCCCGTATCCTTCCCGAATCCGGGGCTTGCTAGCGTCATCTTGAGTGCTAAAGCACCAAGTGTCCCATCAAGACATTAGGGACTCATACTAGGACCCTATATAACATATCTAGTCCCCAATCATACCTTAAACGTCTAACACAACATTATTCCCAAATGGGTCATACATACATACATCATTAAACCAGTTTATATGTGTTCCAGCCCCAAAACCATTTAAAACAAGTAAATGAGGGGTCCTAGAACTCACCTGTGCTTGACAAGCAGCTTCTCAATCAAGCCTTTAAGACGCGGGTCACACTACACTGCCTGCAGATAAGTTAACACTCAAAAGAGTTAATTTCTGCCTAATTTCGCTACTAATTTCGCAGGTAGTTTCGCCCGTAAATTCGCCGGTAGTTTCGCCCGGCGAATTAGCAGTTTCGCTGCTAGTTTCGCTGGGCAGCATTCTGCCAGTTTCGCTGGACAGATTCGCTACCTCGAGCGCCCAACTTTCGTTGGAATTCCCTAGTTTCGCAATATCTAAGGTTAACTTGGACATTGGCACAGTCATCAGCGAAACCATAGTTTCGCTCAGGCGAATATGTAGTTTCGCTGCAGCGAAACTGTAACTTCGCTGTAGGTTCCTCCAGTTTCGCTGGACGAACTTACAGTTTCGCTGGACGAGACCTTAATTTCACAGAACGAGCTGAAATTTACGAATCAGCTCGTTTTTGCCCAAAAATCCAATCCTTTCCACCCAAACCCTTGCATTATCATCCAGGAAGCTATATCTAAGCTTCTTACACGTTTTATTACCCTAAAACGTGTGTTTTGGGCGATTTTTGCCACTAGAAACCCCAAAAACCCCAAACCCGGTTTTTTCACCAAATGTGGCAATTTAGATACGTTTCTTACCTTGATTCTTGTAGTTTTGGAGTCCACAAACACCAGCCTTCGATTCTTGACCACCCGAGCTTCGATCCGGCACTTTCTCTCTCTACACTTTCTCTCTCTAGAATGGCGTTTGAGTGAAAATGAGAGTTGCTCACTGATCCATCTATTTATATGCCAGGCGTTCCCGGGACCTTAAATTCGTTAAACTCGTGACCCGGAGGGTTAACTCGGTGTAATACCCGCAACCACTCGATATTCATTAAATGGTTTTCATCCGAGCCCATCACTATCATCTGACTCGATCAGAAAATTTTCCGGGCGTTACAAGTCCACCCCCCTTATTTAGGTTTCGTCCCCGAAACCTGTCACTCTTCGAACAAATGTGGGTAATGCTGTCTCATCTCTTCTTCAGTCTCCCACGTAGACTCCGATCCCTTCCTGTGCTTCCACTGTACGCGCACAAGAGGAACCACTTTGTTTCTTAGCCGTTTCTCTTTTCTATCAATGATCGCCACTGGTTGCTCCACATAGTTGAGCCGTTCGTCTACTTCGATATCCTCCAGCGGAACGACCATATCTTCATCGGCTAAACATTTCCTCAGATGAGATACATGGAAGGTCGGGTGAATTCCACTCAGTTCATCTGGTAGCTCCAACCTATAGGCCACCTCTCCCACACGGGCGATAATTCGGAAAGGGCCTATATACCGCGGGCTCAGTTTTCCCCGCTTTCGGAACCTAATGATTCCCTTCCAAGGCGAAACCTTTAACATGACTCGATCACCGACCTTGAACTCTATCGTCTTCGCCTCTTGTCAGCATACGACTTTTGTCTGTCCTTCGCCGCCTTCATGAAGGCTTTGATCTTTTCTAACTTTTCAGTCGTTGCTTCCACTACCTCGACGCCTCCCAGTTCCTTCTGTCCAATGTCTCCCCAACATACGGGCGTCCTACATTTCCTACCGTATAACATCTCGTAGGGTGGCATGCCAATACTGGCATGGTAACTGTTATTGTACGAGAATTCTGCTAACGGCAGGTGATCGTCCCAACTTCCTCCAAAATCGATCACGCACGCCCGAAGCATGTCTTCGAGTGTTTGGATCGTCCTCTCAGACTGACCGTCTGTCTGAGGATGATATGCCGTGCTAATATGTAGCCTCGTTCCCATCGCATCATGGAATCTCTTCCAAAACTTGGAGGTAAACCGGGTGTCACGGTCAGACACAATAGACACCGGTACGCCATGACGAGCTACAATTTCTTTAATGAATAGATCCGCCAATCTTTCAGACGAATATGTCTCGCGGATCGGTAGAAAGTGGGCACTCTTTGTCAATCGGTCAACTATCACCCATATAGCATCATACCCTTTCGGGGTACGTGGTAGCTTCGTAATAAAGTCCATGGTGATGTGCTCCCACTTCCACTCGGGTATATCCAATGGTTGGATCTTCCCGTACGGTTTCTGGTGCTCGGCCTTTACCTGTGAACAAGTCAGGCACTTACTCACATATTCCACCACATCACGCTTCATGCCTGGCCACCAATAATCTTTCTTCATGTCTTGGTACATCTTGGTAGCACCGGGGTGAATGGAATATCGAGTCTTATGGGCCTCATCCATGATCCTTCCACGTAGATCCCCATACCGAGGAATCCACACTCGCCCAAATCGTGTCTTAACACCTAGAGTGTTCTCACCCAATTCTGTAACTAGACCTCTCATCCTTTCGGAGTTTAGACGATCTTCCTTCAAAGCCTCGTCTTGGAACTCCTTAACCTGCGTCATCACGTCTGAGGTCATAATCAGCTGGCAAGCCTTCACTCGAATCGGTTCGGGCCTTTCCTTCCGGCTAAGGGCATCAGCCACCACGTTGGCCTTACCCGGGTGGTAATGGATTTCACAATCATAATCTTTTATCAGCTCCAACCACCGCCTCTGCCTCATGTTTAGATCTTTCTGCTCGAAGAAGTACTTCAAGCTCTTGTGGTCCGTGAAGATGGTGCACTTCGTCCCGTATAGATAGTGTCGCCAAATCTTCAACGCGAAAACCACCGCAGCTAGTTCTAGATCATGCGTAGGATAATTGACTTCGTGGGTCTTCAATTGTCGAGACGCATAGGCTATGACCTTTCCGCGTTGCATCAATACGCAACCTAGCCCAGAATAGGATGCATCCGAATAGACCACCAAGTCTTCATTTCCCTCGGGCAATGTCAAGACAGGAGCTTGTGTCAGTCTCTTCTTCAATTCCTCAAAGCATTCTCCTGTTCTCGACCCCACACGAACTTTACGTCCTTGCGAGTCAATTTTGTCAAAGGTGAGGCTATCTTGGAGAAGTCTTGAATAAATCTCCTATAGTAGCCCGCCAGCCCCAAGAAGCTGCGAATCTCGGTTGGCGTCTTTGGTGACTTCCATTGCAGGACGGCCTCAACCTTTGCTGGGTCCACCATTATTCCTTCTGCATTCACTACGTGGCCCAGAAATTGCACCTCGCGTAACCAAAAGGCGCATTTGGAGAACTTGGCATACAATTTCTCCCTTCTCAACGTTTCCAATACTTCCCGAATGTGGTCGGCATGCTCTGTCTCGCTTTTCGAATAAATCAGGATATCATCGATGAACACAATCACTGATTTATCTAACATTGGCCGACACACTCGGTTCATCAAATCCATAAAAGCAGCCGGCGCATTGGTCAACCCAAAAGACATGACAAGAAACTCATAGTGACCGTAGCGCGTACGAAAGGCTGTTTTAGGGATATCCTGCTCCCTCACCTTCAGTTGATGGTAGCCCGATCGAAGATCTATCCTGGAAAACCAACTGGCACCCTGAAGTTGGTCAAACAAGTCATCGATCCTTGGTAAGGGGTATCTGTTCTTCACCGTCAGCTTATTCAGCTCGCGGTAGTCAATGCACATTCGCATACTACCATCCTTCTTCTTTACGAACAGAACTGGAGCACCCCAAGGTGAGATACTCGGTCTAATAAACCCCTTATCCAGCAGCTCCTGCAACTGCTCCATCAACTCTTTCATCTCCGTCGGAGCCAAGCGATACGGTGCTTTTGCGACAGGTTGGGCACCCGGTATCAGGTCGATCTGGAACTCGATCTCTCGGTCTGGTGGCAAACCCGATAAGTCTTCGGGAAACACATCTGGAAAGTCACACACCACTGGTACATCGCATAGCTGTGGTGTTGGCGTCTCTACGTTCTTTACATAACATAAGTAGGCGCTACATCCGCGCCTCATGCACTTTCCCGCCACCGCCATCGAGATCACCTTTGGAATCGTCGTAACTCGATCGCCATATATTGTCACCGAATTTCCGTCGGTCGCCGTCAGTCTAATCATCTTCCTTCGGCACACGATATTCGCTTCGTAGGTTGCTAACCAGTCCATTCCTAACACTACATCGAATCCTCCTAGAGGCATCACATATAACATGGCAGCAAACCTATGGCCCTCTAATTCTATAGTACAGCCCTCTATCACATCCGTAACCCTAGTGGACTTACCAATAGCGGTTTCTACGTCAAAGGACTTATCAAGGCATTTCCTCCTAACAGGCAGTTTAGCACAGAAGGTAGTAGAAATAAAACTCCTACTGGCACCCGAATCAAATAATACAGAGGCTAAAATTTGGTTTATTAGGAACGTACCGGACACAACGTCAGGGTCCGTTCTAGCCTCCTCTTGCGTCATCGTGAACGCCCTAGCCTTTGCCCTCGGTGCTTCTCCTCCCGTCTTCTTCTCCCCAGAGCTCTCAGCCCTCGGCTTCTTGCAATCCCGGCTCATATGACCACTTTCCCCACAGTTAAAACACTTGCCCATCCGGCAATCCTTGGCCATATGCCCAGTCCTCCCACATTTGAAGCAGATGTTGGATCCCCACTTGCACTCCCCCGGGTGCTCTTTCCCACACTGTACACACTTCCTCAACCCTGCTCCCTTCACGACCACTCGGCGGTCGTCTACCCTTGCCTTCTTGTTACTTGTCGAGGTATCACCTCGACCAAACCTCTTTCCCTGCCAACCCTTCTCTCCACCTGCCTTCTTTCCACCCTCAGCTTTCACCAACGCAGCTCTCTCATCGTACAACCTTCCCGCCAAATCCACCGCCGACCTGAAAGTGCTTGGTCGAGCAGAAATCAAATGCCAACGGATTTCGGCTGGCAACCCTTGAATATACCGGTTGATCTTTCGAGACACCGGCGTCATCTGCTCTGGCACCAATAGCGCCAACTCGTTAAACTTGGTGGTATATTGTTGGTGGGTCATCGTCCCCGCCTCCAACTGCAGGAACTCTCTCTCTATCCTATCCATTTCCCGTCGAGGACTGAATTCCTCGATCACCAGCCTTTCAACTCAGCCCACTTCATCTTCCCTATAGCCCTGCTACCCTCGGCTTGGACTATATTTTTCCACCAGCATAGAGCCGACCCTGTGAAAGAGTGGGTAGCAAACTTCACCTTCTTGTCCTCCTGGAAATCACTAATATCGAGGACAGCTTCCATTTCCATCACCCATTGGTGAGCATCAGTAGCTGTACCAGACCCATCAAAGGTTGGGGGCTTGCACCTCACAAATTTCCCGTAGTCACAACCACGGGTTGTCTCCCGTGCCTGTTCTTCCTCCTCATCATCGGACAATACTGTTTCTGCCCCTGCCTGTTGCTGTCCACCGGAGGACTGATTTCTCCCCCGTCTCTCATCCTCACGTACTGCCTTTAACACTTCTGTCATTACAGACGGTAAGATCGTCTGCATAACCTGGTGCACCTCCTCGACAACTGCCTCCTTCACCGAGGCCCTAAATCATCACTCTCATCCCTTTCCCCCGAAGGTGTAGTATTAGGTTCTTCAGGAACCTTCTTCTCTTGTCTAGGCCTTCCTCTTGTGGCTCGTGTTCCACACCACTTCCGCCACTGCCTCCACCAAGTGGGGCTTTAGATGATCTACCACCGACCATCTTCTATCTCACACTGAAAGGTTCAAATACCAACACGGTCATTCAAGGAAATAGCTCAGTTTATGTCAAGTACAGTAAGTTGCTAATTACAGTGGCCAGTTGTGATTAGTCACTTACTCTACTTTTCGCACCCCAAGCATTACCCTTACTGACTACATCAGTATCTAAATCTAACAGCACACATAAACCACATTACACGCGCACATAACTTTGATTATCATTAAGAAAATACCTGATGGCACGCAGCTACTCAGATGGCATTCATCCCCTTTCTGTCCCATTTCTCAGTTTAAGTTTTAGGTTTATTTTTTGAAAATTTACCCATTTTACTTAAACTTTTGCTCTGATACCAACTTGTAAGGCCCCGCTCACCGGGCACCTTACTGTTGGTTCTTCATCGCACATATAACGTACATAATGTATATAATCATAAATCAACGCAGCGGAAATGATAAAATATATATACATTCTCATTCATTCATAAAAGTCATTACATCATTGACTCAATTACAAAATGAAGCTTTCTCTACTTTGTTTCTCCTCATAAGATCATACAGCGACCTCTAGAGGAGATATTAAGTTCAAACATTTAAAGTTTATAATTTTTATACTAAAGAATATTCCTTAGGTAATTCCGTACATCGGAACCCTGACGGAATACTCTTGACACACGCAAGCAACATATTTCGTTGCATGTGCTACGCACACGCTTCCAATGCGTGGCGAACTTATCAAAATCTAAAGAAGATTCCTTAAATAATCCCTTTTAGGGGAGTACTCAAGGAATCTTATGGTAGCATGCAACGTGATGAGTTGCGCGCGTTATAGACCCACAACGCATGACGTTGCAGCATTATCAAAAGGAGAATGCCATCCCAAAAGAGCTGAGTAGCCGCCTCGTGCCATCCCCAGCAACGCTACCTGCCAACTGGAAACACATAAAAAGTCAGCGTTGCTGAGTGAGTTCTAGTTTTATAATAAACATACTTTGTTTATATTAAAAACCGTTCATCCTTTACACGTGATCATACATCGTACATACATATAGATAATGTCTTTATTATCCCTTTCATTCGTTCGTGCATTCTTATCGTTTCGTTCTCATATGGATCCTGTCAGGCTTTACCCACTTCATGGCACGTAGCGATGATTACTGTGGTCGAATGACAAGGATCCCGTTACATCTTTACTTGCACATTGGACATCTTTTGTACCACTACCATCTGCTATACCCCAAACGTTATTAGCTACCGGGCCGAAGTCATTAAATGAACAGCAAAACGTATGCCCGGTACTAGAGGTAAGCGGTAGAGGTACCATACATATGGTCAATCACAAAGAAGGACCCGTTAAACTTATCCAATGTTTGCAAGACATCATTCATTCGTTCGTTCGTTAATGCATGTATTCATCATCTTTCATTCATTCGTTCATTCATTAATACATGCATTCATCATCGTGTTCCTCTTTCGTTATCTTTCACTTTACGTTACATAATACTTCGTTCGTTCGTTAATACGTAAAGTCATGGAAAGATATTCATTTATTATTATAGGAACACACACACACCATACATACATCATCATACATACATCATCGTACATTCATCATCATACATTCATCATCGTACATTCATCATCATACATTCATCATCGTACATTCATCATCATATGTTCATCATCATACCTCATCATACATTACCTCGTATATTCATCGTCTACATCCTCAATCATTACTAGGCACTTACCCCCGTATCCTTCCCGAATCCGGGGCTTGCTAGGCGTCATCTTGAGTGCTAAAGCACCAAGTGTCCCATCAAGACATTAGGGACTCATACTAGGACCCTATATAACATATCTAGTCCCCAATCATACCTTAAACGTCTAACACAACATTATTCCCAAATGGGTCATACATACATACATCATTAAACCAGTTTATATGTGTTCCAGCCCCAAAACCATTTAAAACAAGTAAATGAGGGGTCCTAGAACTCACCTGTGCTTGACAAGCAGCTTCTCAATCAAGCCTTTAAGACGCGGGTCACACTACACTGCCTGCAGATAAGTTAACACTCAAAAGAGTTAATTTCTGCCTAATTTCGCTACTAATTTCGCAGGTAGTTTCGCCCGTAAATTCGCCGGTAGTTTCGCCCATAATTTCACGAATTAGCAGTTTCGCTGCTAGTTTCGCTGGGCAGCATTCTGCCAGTTTCGCTGGACAGATTCGCTACCTCGAGCGCCCAACTTTCGTTGGAATTCCCTAGTTTCGCAATATCTAAGGTCAACTTGGACATTGGCACAGTCATCAGCGAAACCATAGTTTCGCTCAGGCGAATATGTAGTTTCGCTGCAGCGAAACTGTAACTTCGCTGTAGGTTCCTCCAGTTTCGCTGGACGAACTTACAGTTTCGCTGGACGAGACCTTAATTTCGCAGAACGAGCTGAAATTTACGAATCAGCTCGTTTTAGCCCAAAAATCCAATCCTTTCCACCCAAACCCTTGCATTATCATCCAGGAAGCTATATCTAAGCTTCTTACACGTTTTATTACCCTAAAACGTGTGTTTTGGGCGATTTTTGCCACTAGAAACCCCAAAAACCCCAAACCCGGGTTTTTTCACCAAATGTGGCAATTTAGATACGTTTCTTACCTTGATTCTTGTAGTTTTGGAGTCCACAAACACCAGCCTTCGATTCTTGACCACCCGAGCTTCGATCCGGCACTTTCTCTCTCTACACTTTCTCTCTCTAGAATGGCGTTTGAGTGAAAATGAGAGTTGCTCAGCTGATCCATCTATTTATATGCCAGGCGTTCCCGGGACCCCAAATTCGTTAAACTCGTGACCCGAGGGTTAACTCGGTGTAATACCCGCAACCACTCCATATTCATTAAATGGTTTTCATCCGAGCCCATCACTATCATCTGACTCGATCAGAAAATTTTCCGGGCATTACATAAACCCACCACTATACGCACAGTCCTTAGCCTTGCTATCTCACACGGATGGTCCATGCACCAACTTGATGTTAAAAATGCATTTCTCCGGCAACCTCAACGAGACTGTCTACATGTTTCAACCGCCGGGTTTCACATCCGACAAATACCCTAAACATGTGTGTAAATTAAATAAATCTTTATATGGTCTCAAGCAGGCCCCCAGGGCCTGGTATCAACGTTTTGCAGGGTACTTACTTAAGTGCGGTTTCAAGTGCAGTTTATGTGATACATCATTGTTTATTTATCACCACGGCAATCATATGGCCTATCTTCTGTTATACGTGGATGACATTATTTTGACTGCTTCCAGTGACACTCTCCTACAACAAATTATTCAATCCCTCACTGCTGAATTTAAAATGACTGATTTGGGATCCTTGCACCACTTTTTAGGTATTGCTGTAACAAAACAAGCTAACGGGGTTCTTCTATCTCAATCCACATATGCTGCCGACATCTTGTCCGAGCAAAGATGTCCAATTGCAAGCCCGCCAGCACCCCCGTCGAATCGGGTTCCAAGCTTAGTGCCGATAGCGGCTTAATTTTCGAGGATGGCTCCTTATACCGTAGCTTAGCTGGCGCGCTCCAGTACCTAACTATCACAAGGCCGGACATTGCCTATGCGGTTCAACAAGTCTGTCTCTTCATGCATGCTCCATGAGAACCTCATTTTCAGTTCTTGAAGAGAATTCTCAGGTACATTCAGGGGACCCTTCATCAAGGATTACTGCTGTCGCCTTCTTCCTCAACGGCTCTCACTGCCTACTCTGATGCCGATTGGGGCGGGTGCCCCGACTCCAGACGTTCCACTTCCGGTTACTGCGTTTATTTAGGCCCTAACTTAATCTCCTGGTCCTCAAAACGGCAATCCACAAGCTACAGATCGAGTGTTGAGGCCGAATATCGAGCTGTAGCTAACACCGTTGCCGAACTCTCCTGGGTCCGCAATCTTCTGCTCGAATTACAGGTGCATGTTCGTCATGCCTCCATTATATACTGCGACAACCTCTCGGCCGTTTATCTTGCTGAAAATCCAGTTAATCATCAATGCACCAAGCACATCGAACTGGATATACACTTCGTACGCGAGATAGTTCGCCTCGGCACTATCAAAGTTCTCCACGTCCTGCCGATTATCAATATGCGGATATCTTCACCAAAGGTCTCCCAAAACATCTGTTTCAGCGATTCCGCTCCAGTTTATGCCTCCGTTCTCCTACAGCTCAAACTGCGGGGGCGTGTTAGCCGATAATTATGCCAACCCATCAACATAATTAGCGGCCCATCTATTTGTATAGTTTGTGTAGTTTCCATATTTAGCCCATTGATTTAGCCTATTGTATTCTCTGTATAAAGATTGCATATCATTGTGAATAACACATCAGAGGTTTACATTCTCTTACAACCACTACCATAACCCCCCATCGCCATCACCAAAGCCCTAACACCACCATCACAAGCGACTATCACCACCACCTGACTACCCTAAACACCACACCATGTTTCTTCTTCATCTAGAGAGAGGGGGGAAGATTAAGTAGGTGAGAGAAATTAACGAGGGTGAGAGATGAAGTAGGTGAGTGAGGAAAGATAGAGAGAGAATAAGATGATGTGAGGGTTTAGGGTTGTTTTAGATTTATTAAAGAGTTGATAAATAGGGAGAAAGATGAAAATACCTTTAACAAAGAGGAAAAGTGGGTGGTAAGTTAGGGGATGTAATAATGTTTTTAAACTTTAAGGATGCAACTAGTTATTTTTTAAAAAAGTTATAAATACAAATAGTAATTTACTCTAAAGCACAAAAAAGAGAGAAAAAACTTAAAACACTTATAGTGTATTAAACAATGTAACATTTTATATGTGTGCATGAGAATTTAATTTTTATTACTAGTATTCTTTCTTTATATTTAATATTATATTAGCCTCCACCCCTATTTCAACCTTATCAAATTCAGCACATAATAATTAAAAAAAATATTATCCTGAATGAAAAATAAAAAATAGAGTAAATTATCATTTGTATCGCTGACGTTTGTTCATTTTAACCACTTGCACCCTTGCAGCTCTAAAATTGCCAATGACCCCCTAATATTTCATTTTTATATCCGTTAGTTATTCTGTTAATTCTTTTATAAAAAGACTAAAATGTCCCTAAGAATTAAAATAAAAATAAAAAATTGTGAGACCACTTTTTTTTTATCACCATAAACACACACCTACATCCACCACCACCCATCGACACCACCACCCACCACCCATCGACACCACCACCGCCACCCATCGACATCACCACCCACAACCCATCGACACCACCACCCACAACCCATCGACACCACCACCCACCACCCATCGACACCACCACCCACCACCCTTCGACGCCACTACCCAAACCTTCTTCTTCCACGAAGACATCATCCAGACCCAGATCTTGACCTCAACCTAACATGTGGCCCCCAACCCAACACCACCCAAACCTTCTTCTTCCACCTAGATCCAACACCCATCAACACCCTCCGGTCTGACATCTACTCTTCCATGTGGTCCTCAACCCAACACCCTCGCATCCAACAATCCATCCTCAGCTTCACCTCCGGCCACTGGAGCTTCTTCTCCGACGCCTTCCCACCGCCCTCCCACCGTCAGGAACTAGATCTATAACTGCCGTCGGGAACATTCCGGCCAAACTTCATCTCCGGCGAACCAGATCTATAAGTGAGTATACTTACCACATCTATATCCGACGGTGTCGGCGCCAAGAGAAGGAGATGACACGGGCACATGCGCAAATAGAGAAGCCAGATGAGGCAGTGGTGGAGTTGCAGGTGATGGCAATGCGATGGGAGGAAGAGTTGCAGGTGGCGGTGTTACGACTAGAGGAGGGGTGGCCAATGGTGGCCAATGGCGGTGATGCGACAAGAGTAGGGGTGGCTAGCGGTGGTGATGCGACGGGGTGGGCGGAGTGGATGGTGGTGGTGAATCAACGGGAGGAGGGGTGGCGACGGGTGGTGGTGTGGTGGGCGAAATAGGAGCGGTGGTGGTTGGTGGTGGTTGGTGGTGGTGGTGAATGAAGAAGAAGATGTGGTGATGTGCATATGGTGGTGGAGAAGGAGAGGGGGGGGGGAGTGAGAGAGTGTGTTGATGAATGAAGAAGATGATGTTGTTGGATTAGTTCAAATTTTTTTTTATATATATCAGGGGTAGTTTAGTCTTTTTACTAATAACTTTAAAAGAAAAAATTAAGAATGTTAGTTATATGAACTCAAATGAAGATAAAAATGAAACGACGAAGACTCAAATGGAAATAAAATGAAACGATGAAGACAAATAAAGATAAATTAAAAGCCACGTGAGGGTGAGAAATTACTGCCATGTCACGTCACCTAGTTTGTGTTGAGTGGGTTCACCCTCATTTTATACCTAGGTGGTGCCTGGTGGTGGTGACGAATTTTGTTATTTTTATTTAGTTATCCTTTTTTTAGTTTTTTCAAAATATATAATAATGCTTCAACCTTTTATGTAACAAAAAATAAACTTAACATTACTTTTAAAAATAAAATAAAACTTAACATTAATATCAAACATAAATAAAAACATTTAAAAGACAAAAAATTTGAAAAGATAAAAAAAACACTAAACATTATTAAAAGTTAAGAAACACTTCATGATCTTAGCCCATAACATTTTTTTTTCAAATACGTTTACTCTCATGCTTGGCCATTTCATGTTCTAGCCTCATTAGGTTTTCGATATTGGTCCAAAAAGTTACAGGTCGATGCTTCGTTGACGTTCTTTTCTACATCTACCTTTACGGAACTAATTTCTCTCATAACGGGTCAACCTTAGAGCCATGTCATCCAAACTTTGTTCATAGAATCATAGTGTGGTTACATGGTTGAGGATGTTGGACGTTTACCTTTGTTGCGTCTCTCGATATCGATGCGTTCAAGTTTATTAGTTGAGTTCGCATGTTCGATGCAATGGGGCGATCTTACAAGGTTGATTTCTCCGTTTTTGAACGCTTAGATATCGATCCTCCAACAACCTGAACCATCTTCCACTTGGTAACGTCTCATCATCTCCCAAGCTTTGATATAAGATAAAGGACCACATACGTGTCTCTAAAAAAATCACCCTATTTTTATTATTTCCCTAAAAAAGTAACAAATAAAATGGAGCCGTTGAAATAAAATTGTTGTTGAAAACAGTTTGCGGGTGATATCCACCGCAAAACGGTTAATATTTGTCCGAGTTCAAAAGATATTTAATTTGTCGTGTGTTTTTTTAATTTTTGTATGTGTATAAATGTGTCTAAATTAAGTTTGTTATCTAGTTTTTTTTTCGATGCATAGTATTTAGTAATAAAAATTTAATTAGTTTCTTCAAACAAATTATATATCCCATATAACCCATTTGCAAGTGTCGGTGGACTTTCGTTGCCCTCGACACGTGTCACCATCTAATTGGCCGGATAAAGATACTTTTTTCTTTTTTTTTTCTTTTTTTTTTGTTTTCTGTTAACCTAGATGTGTCTATTTACATTGATTTTAGCTTTGAAACAACATGCTTCGCTAGACGAGACGGTTAAGGCGCAGTGTTGTTGTGTTGTAGTTCGAATCCCATTTGTTTCAACTATTTTTCTTTTTGAGGTATTTTTCATAATTCTTTACCTTTTTAATTTTTTTAGTTTTAATTGTCTTTTCTATCTGTTTAGTTTTGTTTTTGTTTTTTTCTCCTAGGTTACTATAGTTATATTAATAGTTCTCAACATAACGAAGTTTGATGATTTCATGGGGACGTATATGTCTTTTGTTTGAATCATATTGTTTAAACTATTATGTCACAACGTACTAGACGTCAAATTATTTTAATGTGTCTTTTGTTTACTTAGGTGTATTAATATCCGACGTTGGTTATGTTAAATTTTTGATATAGTTAGTTATCAATTCAATTCTAATGGGTGTTGTGTATTGTTTGTTATAAAGATTTGTTTTGTTATTCTATAAAGACTTGAGGGATGCTGGTGTATTTTCTTGGAAGCTCAAGGGCTGTTGCTGTTCTTCTTGAATCTTTGAGGGTTAAAGCTGTAGATTGCAGATTGTTGCTGACTATATAAAGAATGGAAGTCTCCAGAATGAGTCGGTCGTCTTCTTCAGTTCTCATAGTTAGGGTTTCAGCAGTACACCTTAGTCTCTTGCGTTTGTATATTCTCTCTATTTCATCTTGTACTTGTGTTGTCTTGCGACTCATCGTTGCAAGTCTAGATTGCAAATAGTTTGTTCGATAAGAGTTGGTGTGATTGTATTCAGAGATTCAAAGATTGTATATCATCTCTTTCATAATCTACATCTTGTTCATGTTATGAAACTTTACATGGTATCAGAGCGCAAGGCTCGATATCTTCGCGAAAAGTTTCGGATCTAGGGTTTCTTGTTGATAAAAATCGATTCGTGAGACGGCTCTTTGGGATCTGTGATGCTCTGAAAAGGTGAAGATTCAACTCATGTGCTGAATCTGGTATTCTTGTCGTTGTTTAAACAAAAGGGTGTTTTCCACCTAAAATCACTGTAAGTCTTTCTTAACTCCCTCTTTGCTGCTGGAGTACTCTGTAAGAAACTCTCATCTCTACCTTTAGTTTCGTATTTTTGAATTCAGTGTTGATTCATTGCTATTGTATTGTTTGTTTCCGCTGTGTTTGTGTGATTGTTACCCTGACTGCTCCCTCTTTTCACACCTGGCCAGTCATTATATTGACCGGGTATCTAGTTCTTGGAGAGGTCTGCAGTGTGTATGCTTGAAAAGTGCTTGGGTGATTTCTGTGTATAATCTGGTTGACCTAAGATGTCTGGTAAAGAAGTTGTTGATACTAGTAACTTGATGAGTAATCTTGATTTTGGCAATCCACTGTATCTGCATGCCTCAGACACAAACAATCTTACCATTGTTAGTGTTAAGCTAAAAGGTACTGAGAACTACAATGTCTGGTCCAATGCTATGGAGTTATCTTTAAATGTTAAAAATAAATTTGGATTTGTGGATAGAAGTTGTCCTAAACCTAAAGACAATGAAAATCTTGAAAGACAATGGGAGAGATGTAATTCTGTGGTATTATCGTGGATTCTTAATTCTATTTATGAAGAACTATTTGTTGGTCAAATTTTTTCAAAATGTGCTGCTGATGTTTGGGATGAACTTAAAGAAACATACTCTAAAGTAGATGGGTCAGTTGTTTTTAGTCTGCATCAAAAAATTGCCTCAATTAAACAAAATGGTTCACTTATCTCAGACTATTATCATAAGCTCACATCTATATGGAGACAGTTTGACTCTCTGGCCAAACTGCCCCAGTGTACATGTGATGCAGCTAAGTCAGTTAGTAGCTTTAATCAAAACATTAGACTGATGCAGTTCTTAATGGGTTTAGATGATATATATCACCCTGTGAGATCCTCCATCTTAACAAAGGACCCCTTGCCATCAGTTAAGGCTGCCTTTGTAATTGTTTCAAGTGAAGAATCTCACAGAGGGATAACTGTTTCTAATAAGGTTCAACATGTAGCATTTGTCTCTAAAACCAATAATGCTAAAAAATCTGGTAAAGGATCTTTTCTGAAGTGTACACATTGTAATAAAAATGGACATACTGTTGATAGATGCTTTGAGTTAATAGGTTACCCACCTAACTTCAATGGAAAAGCTAATAACACTAAACCAACAAGTAATAATGTGAGTTGTGATAACACTAAACCTGATGAGGCACCTTGTCAGTTGACTGCAGATCAGTATACAAAGCTTATGTTATTACTTAAAGAACCTGCCTCAACTGACCAAGGTACTTCGAATATGGCAGGTACATGTCATCCTGGTTTTGATGATATGTTCTTTTCTTGTGTGTCTCACTCTGATCAGGATTATTAGCGTGGTTGGGTAATAGATACAGGTGCAAACCAACATATGGTTTCATCTGAAAAAAATATGTTTGATTTAATCAATGTGTCAGATTATAAAATGATTGTGGGTCATCCAAATGGAACTAAAGCCTTGATAAAGTACATAGGAAAGCTTAAATTGGCTAGTAACATTGTTTTGTCTGATGTTCTTGTTGTGCCTGAGTATTGTGTTAATCTTCTATCTGTATATAAGTTAGCTAAGGATAACCATCTTGGGTGTTGGGTTAATGAACATAAATCCTTGATTCAAGACCTGTCTTGTACCAAGACGTTACTGATTGGTAAACAGGTCAATGGCCTGTATTACTTTGGAGACATTTCTCCAGGTACTTTTGTGTGTGATAGTAGTTCTAGTTGTGGCCCTTCCAAAAATGTTGTGATGCTGTGGCACTCTAGGTTGGGTCATCCATTATTCCAAGTTTTAAAAACGCTAAAGTCTGATCTTGGGTTAAAAGGGGAAAACCTATTCTTTCCATGTGGAGTGTGTCATAAATCCAAACAAACTAGGAATTCCTTTCCTATTAGTGATCATAAAACACATCATGTAGGTGAATTGGTTCACTTAGATGTATGGGGTCCTTTTAAGATAAGGAGTAGAGAAGGATATAGATATTTTTTAACCATAGTGGATGACTACTCTAGAGCTGTTTGGGTTTACCTACTGAAGGCTAAGGATGAAGTATTCCACAATGTTCAATGTTTTTTAAAACTATTACAAAATCAGTTTAATAAAACTGTTAAGTGTTTTAGGACTGATAATGGTTCTGAGTTTGTGAATACTGTGTTTGAAGGGTTTCTAAACAATAATGGAATACGTCATCAGACTTCTTGTGTTTATACCCCACAGCAGAATGGTATAGTTGAAAGGAAGCATAGGCACTTGTTAAATGTGGCTAGGTCTTTGTTGTTTCAACATAACCGAATGTAAGGTTGCAAAAACACCCATAGCCAGAAACCACTCCCTTGGACATGATCTTGAGGGGGAGTGTGTAGATGAACATCTTTACAGGGCTACGATTGGGTCTCTCAAGTATCTTACAACCAGCAGGCCTGACAACATGTTTGTTACATGCATATATGTAGAATATCAATCGAACCCCAAGTTGTCACGCCTGGTTGCTAAGTGGTATTCCATTGAATATGTGGACTGAGTGTATTCTAACTGCTACATATATTATTAACAGGACTCCCACTTCTGTGTTAAATGGTAAATGTCCTTATGAGTTGCTAGTAAAAAGAAAACCTTCCCTGACCCACCTTAGATCTTTTGGTTGCTTGTGTTTTGCTACAAATTTAAATCCAAAGGATAAGTTTGATTATAGAGCATCAAAGTATGTATTAATTGGGTACTCTTTTGACAAAAAAGGCTATAAAATGTATTCACCTGATGATAAGTCTGTGTTTTATTCTCGGGATGTAAAGTTTTATGAAAATTGTTTTCCTTTGAGTCAACATGTTAAAGAGGTTGTTTCTGAAAATGGTGTTGATCATTCAAACTTATTTGATAATGTTTTTGAAATCAATAGATCTATGAGTGAAAATATTTTGCCCGATGATGAAGGGAAGGTGACTAAGGAGGGTGATAGTGTGTTTAAGAAGTCAGATACTTCTGATTATAGACCTAAGTCTGATTCTAGTTATCCAAATTGTGTTAGTAGACCTACATCTATGCATAGTGGTGATTCTGGTCTCACTGATTTGGCTGGTCATGATACCAGTGTTCAAATTCCTCAGGATGCAACCAGGGACAGACATAGGTCTGATGCTGGTAAGGCACCTGTGAGTGAGTTAGAACTTAACTCAGAGTCACTTGTGGAGAATAATCAAAGAGCTGACACGCTTAACACCGGTTTCTCCTCTGATGAGTATACAGCTGTTGCTGATTTCCCTGAGGGTACATCTGATAAACCTGAGTCTAGTTCTCTTAGATCTGGTCGTGTCAGTGCTTTACCTAGAAAATATTCTGATTATGTTATTGAAAGCAAAGTTAAGTATGGGATTGAGAAATATGCTAATTACTCAAATTTGAATTCTGAACATATGTGTTTTTTATCGTTGCTTGATAAAAGTGTTGAGCCAAAGTCTTTTAAAGAAGCTTCTAAAGATATTAATTGGGTAAATGCAATGAATGATGAAATGTCTGCTTTAAACAGAAATCAAACATGGGTCATCACTGATCTTCCTCCTAATAGAAAACCAATAGGTTGTAAGTGATTGTATAAGATTAAATATAAATCAACCGGTGAGATAGAGAGATATAAGGCTAGACTTGTTGCCAAAGGGTATAGTCAAAGAGAGGGATTTGATTTTGATGAAACCTTTTCTCCGGTTGTGAAACTTGTTACTATACGTACGCTGCTTGCATTGTCTGTTCAAAATGATTGGTCTGTGTTTCAATTAGATGTTAATAATGCTTTTTTGTATGGTGATTTAGAGGAAGATGTATATATGACAATTCCTGAAGGATATGGTAATGAGTCTGATCTTAAAAATGGTAAGGTTTGTAAATTAGTTAAGTCTCATTATGGATTAAAGCAAGCTCCTAGGAAATGGAATGAAAAGTTGACTGCTACTTTGGTAGATATTGGGTTTATTCAAAGTAAAAATGATTTTTCTTTGTTTATTAAGTCTGGTGATGGTTATGTTGTGTTCTTATTAGTATATGTGGATGATATAATTGTAACTGGGAACAATATTCTTGAAATTAACAAAGTTAAACAAAAGTTAAGTCAAGCTTTTCATATAAAAGATCTAGGAGAACTTAAGTATTTTCTTGGTATTGAAGTTTTGAAAACTTCAACTGGTTTATGTTTATCTCAACGCAAATACTGTTTAGAGTTGTTAGATGATTTTGGGCTGTTAGGATCCAAACCAGTTGGTAATCCTTTAGAACAAAATATTACTTTGACTGATTCGTTGAATATGTCTAAAGGAGATTTTGAATTAAAAAATATTACTCAATATCAAGTGTTGATAGGTAAACTGATTTACTTAACGTTAACTAGACCTGATATATCATATGCGGTTCAGTGTTTGAGTCAGTATATGCATAAACCATTAAATTCTCATTTTCAAGTTGCTTTGAGGTTGTTAAGGTATCTTAAAACTGCACCTGGCAAAGGTCTGTTGTTTAAAAAATCTGATCAGTTTATTATTAAAGCTTTTTCTGATTCAGATTGGGGTAGATGTTTGAGTACTCGTAGGTGTGTTACTGGATACTGTATATTTTTGGGTAATTGTTTAATTTCTTGGAAAAGTAAAAAACAAGCTACTGTGTCGAGATCATCTGCTGAAGCTGAGTATCGTGCAATGAATATGGCTGGGTGTGAGGTAATATGGATACTTAAGTTGTTAGAAGATTTGAAGGTTAGTCATTCTCTTCATGTTTCAATATATTGTGATAATAGTGCTGCTGTTTTTATATCAGCCAATCCGGTTTTTCACGAACGAACTAAGCATTTTGAAATAGACTTATTTTTCTTACGAGAAAAGGTAATGGCTGGTATGTTTAAAATAGAAAAAATAAACACTCTTGAACAACCAGCTGATTTGTTAACTAAAGGTCTTGGTATTGCACAACATGACTATTTGTGTGGAAAACTAGGTCTATTTGATGTGTTTGGGAATTGAATTGGGAGGGGGTGTTAAATTTTTGATATAGTTAGTTATCAATTCAATTCTAATGGGTGTTGTGTATTGTTTGTTATAAAGGTTTGTTTTGTTATTCTATAAAGACTTGAGGGATGATGGTGTATTTTCTTGGAAGCTCAAGGGCTGTTGCTATTCTTCTTGAATCTTTGAGGGTTAAAGCTGTAGATTGCAGATTGTTGCTGACTATATAAAGAATGGAAGTCTCCAGAATGAGTCAGTCGTCTTCTTCAGTTCTCATAGTTAGGGTTTCAGCAGTACACCTTAGTCTCTTGCGTTTGTATATTCGCTCTATTTCATCTTGTACTTGTGTTGTCTTGCAACTCATCGTTGCAAGTCTAGATTGCAAATAGTTTGTTCGATAAGAGTTGGTGTGATTGTATTCAGAGATTCAAAGATTGTATATCATCTCTTTCATAATCTAGATCTTGTTCGTGTTATGAAACTTTACAGGTTATGAGTGACAAATGTGTTATCGTGCATCCCGCCACGAAGCGCGGTAACTTTACTCATTCTTTTCAATCTTCATTCGAAGAACCTAATTCATATTTTTTATTTAAATTCCATATAGAATCATCTAATAAACTAAATAGCTACTAAGTAATAAACAGAAATCACATCTAAATTTTAGAATTGCTAAGGTCTTAAACATTGCATTAGTTTTTTAAATAATCACATCATTCTTTTAAAAAATTACATTAACCTTACGCAACCTTTTTACGAAAAGTTGCATTAGATGAAGTTATATTAAATCTAAAACAAACTTTCTGTTTGATAATGCCCAACTTTGATATTACACAAATGCAACTTCTTTTAAAAGATTGTTTCGAAAATGTTGTATTAATCTTATCTTCCTAGTAGTAACAAATAACAATTACAAACCTATAAATTTTATAGTTGAAACAATCTAATAAAAACCCAAAACGGTACTTTCAAACAATTTTGACGGTTAATCCCGGTACATAATTGTATAGGTTTGTAATTTCACTTGATATATAATCTTGGGATCCAACTAAACACCTAATTATTATCTTTTGACTCAAACTACCACGTGTTAATTATCCTTAATATGAAATAAGTTGATTGTGGATTTATGTCTGTAAGCACAAAAATATTACAAATCCTTGTCTAGAGATGCAAATCCCAATTCCCAAGCCTCCCTAATTGTTTTTAGCTATCTATTATTGCCTCAAATTCTACAAAGAGTAATTTACATGGATGGTCCCTATGGTTATCATAAAATTTTAGATTTGATACTTAAAGTTTAATTTCTTTGAATATAGTCCCTAACATTTCTTTTTATTTCTTATATGGTCCCTAGGTCTATTGTCAATAGTTAGTAATGTTAAATATCATAAAAATTAGCATTTTACTCGTACTAGCCATCATTTTAATTTACGTTTTAAATTATAGCATTATTTTTATTAAAGAAAATTTTGTATTTTGGTTATTCAAAATTTTTTATTTTTTATATTATTTTTATAATTTCATCATTAATAAGATTATCATTTAATAAAATACGTTTTCAAATACACAAATAATTTTTTTAAACATGTTTTTTTAAATGTTCGGTTTTTAAACCATTCATTTTCTATATGTCATTCTAAAACTATTTGATTATTTAAACTTTTTCTAAACTGGTTGGTTTCTTTTTTTTAAAAAAACAATTCATTTTTAAAACATCTTTTCTTAAACTAATTCTTAGTTTTTTTAGAACAATTCAGTTTTAAATGTTTTCATAAAAGAAGACATGTTTAGATAGGTTTAAAAAAATCTGCATATTGTTTTAAAAAAATTTATAAACCAAACATTTAAAAAAGATTTTTTAAAACATTTTTTATTTGTGTATTAAATAATAAACATATTTATAATAAAATAAAATATAAATTACATTGATCATCTCTACAAGTAAAATATTTATTTTAAAAAATTTAACATCAATAACTGAACTAACAGAGTAGGGACTATTGATGAAAGATAATTATAAAATTAAGGACTATATTTGTAATTTTAAAACTTTAGCGATCAAATTCAAAATTTTAATCAAACCATAAGGACCATTCGTGTAAGTTACTCTTCTACAAATCAAGCTTTAAAGGTAAGAAGCTAATTATGAAAAAAAGAAAATCGAGGCTTTTGCTTAGTTATCAATTATCTGAGAATGACAAAGATTTTATTATAAGAACTAGCAAGACACTAGCGTGAAAATGTAGATTCATAATGAAAAATTACACCACAATTTTCAACCCTACTAATTGATTAGGTTTAATCGACTTTTAACAAACCATAGTACAATTTCATTTCATAGTTTAACATTAAAACAACAATATGTTTAAGAAAAGTTTGTTCTCAAGTAATAAATGGTCACTATATGTAAAGTACAAGCCTTTAAAAGTTAAAAAAGCAAAGTTTGATTAGATGGAGAGAAAGAAAGTGGGTATATGTGCTTCATTATATCTTGTCACTTTTAATTACTTAGAAAGAAATAAAAAAAGTTTACGCAAATACAAGATATATATTTAAATTAATTCAGGATTCGCTTTTAGGAAATTAATTTTATTGATATTGATCTAAATGATGTGTTGCTTCTACTAAATTATGAATGAATGAATGGTATTCAATTTGATAAGTATCTATTTTAACAACAAATTCACTTTGCGCCCAATAGGTACAACAAGAGGTTGGTTTAATACGTAAAGAGAGAGGAAAGACATCTTCTAATTTAGTCCAATGGTAGAAAAAGGTGAACTTTTTTTGGTAAATAAATTACTAGCTATATTATAAGATTCTTCTTATTATCACAAGCTTTATTATTAAAAAAACATTATATTTTGTACTTGTAGCAACACAAGTATAATCAATAATGAGTTCAGAATATGTATTTGCTATAAAATAAAGAAAACTCGGTAAAACATTATCTATTAGAATCAACGATATATAGGCAATATAAGGAGAATAATAACAAAGCAAATCTAGTCAAATCATGTCTCTTGGTTTTGATAAATATAATTACAATAAACACTAAGTGATATAAATTTTATTTATAGTTAATTATATGGATAGTCCGTAAGGTAAACCGATATTGCAAGGTTGGTATAACTAGAAGCGGTTTCTCTACAAACTGGTTTTTACCAGACTTAGTCAAATCAATTTGATTCCCAACTTCAATTGGTTTTTATGAAAACCCTTAGGCAGCGTTTGGTTGGAAGTAATGTAATGGAATTGAATTGAGAAAGTAGTATTAGACACTATTATTATTACGGTCTGGTAAGAATTATTATTAGGGTAAAGCCCACGGGCCCGTTTAGGTTTTTAGGTTTTCATTGTAAACTCTATATAATATAACATAACCTATCAATAATAATTCATTCAGTATTTTACCATCTTACATGGTATCAGAGCCTTAGGGGGCGTTTGGTATGAAGGAATTCAATGAAATTCAATAGAATTGGAATCTGAATTCCAATGGTTATTGTGTTTGGTTGGTAGGAATTCGTTGGAATTGGAATTTGAATTCCATTATTCACATGTTTGGTTGAAAAAGGAATTGGAATTGGAATTGGAATTAATTCCATCAAATTCCTTCAAATAAAGGATTTCAAAATCCTTCCAAATATTGAAGGATTTCAAATTCCACCGACTCTTGCCTCCACCACTAATCGCCATCTGCCACCCCACTCATCGCCGACCGACACTACCGACGACCCCGACCGCCGACCGCCGACGCCCCCTCCAACCTTAACCCCCGCCGCCCCAACCGCCGACTGCCGCCTACCACCCCGCCTACAGCCAACCGACTGTGACGCCCCCGATCGCTGACGCCGCTGCCCGCCCCCGATCACTGACCACGGTCGTCGTCCGCCGACCGCCGCCGTCCGTCACCGACCGCCGTCGTTCGTCACCGACCGCCGACCCCGACCACCGCCGACCCCGACCACCGCCGACTTTAATTGCCGTCATCGCCGCCCACCGACCGCCGCCGACGCTGACCACCGCCACCCCTAATCGTCGATTGTCACCGACCGTCATTGTTGAACCGTGTCTCGACGACGGGCGTTATCGGTTGGTGGCGGTCGATCGGCGGCGGCGGTCGGTTTTCGACAACGGGCGTGGTTGGTGGTCGCGGTCGATTGTCGACGGTGACGGCGGCGGCGGTTGGTGGTATGTAGCGGCGATGATCGGTGGTCATTGACGTGGTGACGGTTTGCAACGGGTGATAAATTCCAATTCCTTTATAATGTATTGGCACTGGAAATGCATTTGGAATTTAAATTCCCTTTATAGATTCCAATTCCTTTGAATTCCAAATCATTTGGAAAATATTGAATTCCAAATGCAATTCCTTTTTCCTTTGAATTACAATTCAAATTCCAATTCCAATTCTAATTCCAACAAATTCCGCGAACCAAACGCCCCCTTAGGCACTGTTTGGTACGAAGTAATGGAATGGATAATGGAATGGAATGGACGACTAAATGGAATGAAGGGAGGAATGAAATGGATCATTACTATTCCATTATTCTGTTTGGTTACTCTATGGAAATGGAATGATTCATTATTTTATACTGTTCGGCAGACATGAAAAGACAAAGGAATGAAATAAAAATTAATTGAAATTGATAAAAATACGTACATTTTAATTAATAGATTAACATATCATCTAAAAAATTCAACTTAAATTAAAAAAATATCCAAAAATTCCAAACTAAACTCCAAAAACATTCAAATTTCACCAATTAAAAAAATAAGACTAATCCAAAAGTCGTCATACATCACGTCAAATGGTATCTTCGAGCATGTTCCTTACCCATCCAAGTTTGCGTTCTTCATCGACATTGAAAAAATTATCATCAATTCCTCATTTTGTGAGAGCTTACATACAGCCTTGTCGCACTCACGAATAGTTAAACCTTCAATTTTGTTCATCTCTGCAAAAAGGTTGCTACGTAGTTTCTCTCTATTACTTTCTATTCCAAAAACTCTATTAATTGTATTTGTAGCCTCTCTAATCTCTGCACCAATTATTTCTTGCCGACTCTTTCAAGCTACTCATTACAGGATCACAGCTGTTGCGTCGTTTTCTCTTTCGTTGTGCACTTGATTCTTCTCTATAAACAACATATGAAGGGTTGTTTAGTGGCTGATTCACGTTTATATCATCTAGTCCATCTCCATTTGCCTCTATTTCTTCTCTATTTATGTCGAATGAAATATCAGCCGCTGTTTGAGCATCTCTTCCATTTGCTCGGTCCTTTCCAAATACAATGCACAAGTCCCAATAACCAACTAACCATGTTTAGTATATGTAGCCACAACGCATAAAATGCAGCTAATTTCTTTTGCTTTTGTGTTTGTGCAGTATAAGTCTAGACATAACTGCAACACAAATCAAATAGAATTATTTATACATATACATATACTAAAATTCATGAGACGACAAGATTCTTTGCCAACAAACTTCAAGCCAATATATATCAACAGGCTTAATCTTCATTTAAACATTAATAAACAGGCTGAGAATTTAAAAATAATTAAAACAAACTGGAGATAGGATGAAGGGAACATATTTAATTCAAGTAATTCAACTAAACAAACACAGTTGACTTTTTAGGTTCAAACTTTCATTTAAGGCATCTCATTTCATTAGAGGTTTCTATTTTGCATACCATTAATCAAATTAAAATAAAAGATACCTTTAAAATTAAACATAGACGTTTAGTAACAACTAGTTAAGTATGTGTTGTTCCTTTGTTTGAATCATATTTTATGATACTACACAATGTCAAAGTCAGTAGCATCTTGGCATGCGGATTGACTATGACATATTAAGATCATATTAGCATATGAAATGAATCCTCTAAGAAACTTGCTCAATTTAAATCCAGTCATCATAAAACCATCAAAATATATTAACAATTGACCTCTAAAACTAAAAGAAGATCTTTGTGCAGGAGGTTTAAAATTTGTTTCAAAAGTAAGAGTAAGATAACAGATTGTTTTATGTGGAGATGAATACTTTACTATAAATGATATGGATTAATAAGAAAATAGTGAAGCATGAACTCTTTTTGCAAAGATCAAATGACATTTACATAAAGGGTCATAAAGATGTTCAAGTTTGACAAATTGTATCAAATATCAAAATTACATACAGCAGCAAAATGTGGCACGGGGTTGACTGCTTCTTTAACCGGGACCGTTTTAGAGATGAATTCAGTTGCAAAATTAATGGCAAATCGGATCAGATTTGGAGTTCATGTTTATTAGTGAAAGTCATGCTTTCAAGTCCTTGATGCAATATTTCATTCATGTTTCTGGACTGGTTATTTTTAGCCATACAATAGGCAACATAATTGCCATTCTCCTAGACTATAAGAACCTAGTTTGAGAATATCATTCCAAGTGACCTTTTAATCTAACATAAAGAAGACACCACATATCTTTGTTGAATGGTTTGTTCGAAAAATAAAAATACAAACGATCATGAAAGCAAGACTATGACTGAGGATAATGATGTTCTTACCTCCTTCGATGAAATCTTCGGCTGTAAGCGGACGTTGATACCTTTCTACTCTTTAACACACAATAACAAAGCTCAATAAGGA
>CM044016.1:39240374-39340374 GCA_024085815.1 Flaveria linearis | reverse complement strand
GGTTTTTAAATCAAAACGGCAAAAAGCACAAAACCTAAAGGATGAAAATGACAATTAACTCAAAATTAAAATAAAAAATAAAAAGAGAATAGGTATTACAATTTACAATGGTCTGATTCGACAAAAAAAATATACGTTTTTTTTTTTTTTGCAGTTTGGGCTAAGGGTACATTACCTTTTATTTGGGATATTGGGCCGACGAAAAAGCAAGCCTGCCGTGTTCATGTTAATACTTCAAGTTTTCAACAATTTAATTTTATATGTTTATTTTTTTAAATATGAACTGGCTGTGTATTTTATGAAAGTTTAAAAGATGAAAGAGAAATGATAATAAAACTTTATAGTTTAAATATAATTAATTTATATACGTTTGTATTATTGTTATTAAAAATTCGCAACATATAGGGTATTAATATGAAAAAGAACAAAATTTCATGTCAAACCGGTGGAGTTCATGTTTAACTGTTAAAACTTATGTCGTGTTTGGGTTTGACTTTTGTTTTTGTAGATGTGTGTTGAGTTCGACTCTCTAACACGTGAAAAGGATCCATTTAGGAACCCTATGCTACCTGAGCATATATACACATTATAAATATATTCTTATCAGAAGACATGATATAGTAATATACTCATATACATATTCTGATTATGACACTTTATCCGATCATTAAAAAGAAAAAAAGCAAATTTATTAGAATACACGTTTATAACTCATACATGGAGATCCTTTTCCCGTAAAATGATAACAAAACAATATTAAAAAAAGTATAATAGCAACTAAAATAGCGCAACACAAAAAAGATGAATTATAAGAAAATAAATAAGGCCCTAATTTAACTTAATAGAAGGTCCTGATCGTGATGCATAAGAATAAATTTTGTTCATTTGTTCATTCCAGCTGCATCCTTTACCGCATCAGCTGCTTGTTGCGTCTTTTCTTGCATTTGCTGAGCAGCCTGCATACATTTTACTTTTTTTAATATGTTTACTTACCTTTTTTTACGGACACCTAATCTACTTTTATTAAATTTTTAACGGTAAATGTACGACTTTTATTCAGATGGTAGGTGTTGTCTCAATAAGGTTTACTTATCCGTTTTCCAACCAGGATCATATCTTCAACTCTTTCAGAAGGATACCCTAGTTGGAGAAACCACATAGCTCAACCAAAGTATTTTTGCTCTGAGCGATACTCGAACCCAATACCTTCCTATTTTTAGTTGTTTTTTGTACCTCACCTCAACCACTTGAACTGAGGATTATTGGTATCTACTCTTATTAACTAACATTAACAAGTTGTAAACTACAAGATTTGAACTGACCCTCACCAGTTAAAGAGGGGAATACATCATCTACCACCCGTATGTAACATATATCATACCTTATTTAAGTTTAGAAAAACAATGTTTGAAGTCGAACCTGTTGCACCGATTCTTTTGTAGACTGAGCGGCATTGCTAGCTTGGTCCATTAATTGGCTGCTTTTTTCCTGATAAGATGTTTTGACACTTGAATCAAATTTAACAATTTAATGATCGAAGTAGATTTTTACATATATCGTAACAAATATGAAATCAAAGCGTCCACTCGATCAATGAATAGAAGATGGATGATTTTCTGGTTTTAATAGACGTAGTAAAGAATCAATAGAGGGAGATGAGTAACCTCGGCTTGGTCTTTAGCTTGACCCGCTTGATAACTGGCACTCTGGTTGTTGTTCATTTTATCGCTCGACTGGACTTTGTCTATATAGCGGAATTCGAATACCAAAGAGATTATGCTGTTGAGATGCTAAAGAGGAGAAATGAAAGTATATATATGGTGTTTGAGGATGAAAGAATTGTGGACATGTGTAATATTAATATTGAAACAAGTTCCTTAAGTTTCTCCATACCACTCTTTGCAATAACTAGGCATGTTTTATTGTTTTTCTCGGCGTTTGAACAGGGAGGGGACGAGACCACAACTTTTCTAAGTTTCTATTATTATTATTATTGATGGGTTCAAATCGAACCCCTACATGTTTGAAAGTTTTCGTAATCGTATCTACTTGATTATGTTCGTTTACGTGCTGATATTTTCATACTTAACGTAAAAACATGTTATATTCACCATATATATTAAAAAACTAAACCTTCACTGACAGCGAGAAACCCGCTATTGATACTCATCAGCAGCAAGAATCTGTCGGTGATGATCCGTCGGATGAACAGTTATGGTTGACATGTTCCATCAGATTCACAAATCGCCGACGGTATTTTGGGTACGGAATTCCAAGGGATGTTTTTGTCCGTAAATTAAAAGTAATTTATTTATACGAGAAATTTATTTTTTTATAAATACCAATTAAATTTGTAAATGGAGCCATATTTATTTATAATAAAATTAGATAGAAGATATGTTTTGTTTTACAAATAACATCAAAATAGCTAAATGAGAGAATCTGGACGAGACATATTATGTGATGGTGGGTTTTCCACGCTCTCGAGCTAGTTCGGCCATCAAATGACGCATGATCTTCTCGAATGAAGGGATCCGGTCTCGAAAATCGTCAAACTCAAGTATGTACACGGGTAAACAAATTAACGAGTTAATTATATAGTTATCAATAAATAATTGATAATTATTAATTACATACAAGTGCCCACAAAGTAGGGACGTATGATCTCTCGATGTTGAGTGAACTGAGCTCACTCTAAGGGCATAATGAGGAACGGTGGTGGTTTAGTCATAAAGATTAAACTCTTCTTTCAACCTCTATCACTCTACATTACACGCTAACCTAATCTACTTATGTTGTGTCACAAGACAACCCAACATCATTTGGTCTACTTTTGTCATGTCATTTTTTTCCCGTAATAATATAAAAATTGTTTTTATTGGAAAAAACTTGCATAAATTTCGTGAGCCTTATTATAAGGTCACGTCCCCTCACCCGTCAATGGTTCCTATAGGTGTGGGTCCTCATGTACACCTTGTCCCACCTGAGCTTCACTTCCATTTCTGCTCGCCATAACGATAAGTTAATTAATGTTAGTTATGAAAAACGTAAATCGTTGAGTCAAATTTAAAAATAATTATGTACCATCCTCGTTTGATGCTTTAAAAAAACAATATTGACCCCTCGTATGTCAAGAAATCATCCCCCATGTTTCTTGCTCGGTTTGCTTATGCAGTCTTCACCTTTTGCTCTCCGCTCTATACTGTTCTGCATCTTTTATAAAAGAAATATATACAAATTAGTATTGTAATATAAACATATTAAAGTAGGTTGAATTTGATACCTGCTCGCTCGACCATCACGTTCCAATCTACATCCTAAACCAAACTAACCATAATGTGTGGAGCACAATTATCAATGATAATTTACTAAAAATCATATTCCTTATAATCAAATTATATAATCATAATCCACAAATTCAAATTAGGGCATATTGCCCAGTAAATCAACACAAGAACAAACACGAATTAGAATCAACACAAGAACTAACACAATTAGGGGCGTAATGCCTACTAAGTCCACACAAGAGAAAGATAATTGTCAGTTAGCGTAACATGTGGTTGTACACACCTGTTTAATGTATCTTTAGTTTTTTAGCACTCTTTTCCCGTTCTCTTGTATAAATGTGAAAGCAATACAAAATATCTTTTTATCAAGATCGCACCAACAATCTGAATAAATGATATATTTTACATTTGTTTGTAATTTCCTCTAATATAACACACTAACTTTAGTAAACCCGTGTAATACACGGGTAGAATAAATAAAATATTAAAATTAAATAAAATTATTAATTATAAAACGATAGACTAAAACATGATATTATTAAAATTATGTATAAGTAATAGTTATAAGTAATAAAACAATAATATGGAATTTTTAATTTTTTTATTTTTTCAAAGATAAATTAGACATTTTGTTTTAAAACAACATTAAAGTTTTTTTTTAAATTTCCTTACTATAAATCCCTATTTTAATTAATTTGTTTTATTAAAAAATTACTTTAAAAACCAATTTTAAAATATTACGTAAAATTAATTTTATTTTTTAGAAAAAAATCTTTTTATAAAAAACTATCTATATAGAAATAACATTAATAAAAATTTATCTTTCTTAATTTATTAAAAAACTAATTATAATATAAAAATAAATAGATAATATTATTAGTAATTAATGTGGTTATTTAATAGAAGAGAGAAGCGGGAAAAATTTGATTAGAATAAATGTGGTGATGACACGTGGCATTAGATGAGTCTAAAAAGTGACATGTGGCAACCATAGTTACCCTTTTTATTAGAGTAGTGAGATTATACAATCGATAATGCATGTCATATCTTATACGTTGTTAGATGGATAAATAGAACTTCCTCGACAACATGAGTGGATTTATGATCCTCATGGTAACAAATATAACTATTGGAATGCAGTAGTGTGAAAAGTACCCACATTGAAGTTTTTTATACTTGGTTTTGTTTACATGTCTTCTAATATGTATTATATATAGTTTAGTTTTGATGGTGAAAAAATTGTCAAGGTTTTGGACACTTAGTGTTTGGAGGATGTTACGTCGTCCCATGTTCTGATTTATCAACTCTAACACCAACTGAGTTTCGTTCTCGAACAGTTTCGTTACAAATGAATCCCCTTCTAGATGTTAATCAGCTTCATAGTTATGTTCACCATATACTACTTATAACATCAAATATTTCATATAGACATCAATGAATCTTACGTCATGTTAAATAATCTTCACACGTACCGGGAAATCTCATCTCACATAAAATAAATCGCATTCAGATTAGGGGAAGATCAATCAACTTGCTAACCTAGTCGACTTATATAGGACTATACGACTTGTATAGATTAACTCGTACGCTTGGTGCCCGGAATACAACTTATACGACGGGTGACAACTTTATCAATCAAGTATAAAGCTATTGTACAATGATATATAAGTATATAACTATATAAGTGGTGTCTATAGATCGACGGTGTGTCTTTACAATCTCCCGAATCCCTTATCAAAACAAGATATATTTCAAAAACCTCAAATTGACACAACAATACGAGACCCATTCGTATATTTCAAGAATCCCCAAATTGATATCATCAATCGGCGTTATTAACTGTTTGTTCTCAACCCACCATAGCTTAAATTTGTCGGCAACAATCGGTATCATTTTCATTTCCACTTTGAAATCTTATTTACCATCTTACATACATGCGATTAAGCTACTGTGTGTGTATTTACACGTCGATTTTGAGCGAATTTAGAGCATAAATTTTCAATGATCTATGTTATTATTGCAGAACAGATTCTGATTGCAGAACATAGTTTTAATTGTAGTAATGGGTGTTGGTTTTGATTAGATACTTGATTATTAGCACCTGTGTTGTACTCAATTTGGTGATGGTAGTTGATGAACAAACCCTATGTTCTGTATAGCTTTTGTTCTTTAATCTGCTGAATTTTCCCCTATGAATAGATTGTAAATTGGTCAATTCAATCTTGTATCGTCTTCTTGATTGAGATTGTGTGTATGATTATCAGTCTTATTGGTCTTCTATAGATGGGTGACACGAGTGAAATCGAAGACACCCGACTGCAAACTGAAGAAAATGATGAAGATTTCAAGAAAAACTTATGGAAAAGGTTTCGCCCGAAGCTTTGGTTTTCATCGATTTGGCGAAAATATTCTCTCGAGTCAAGGTTGAATGGTGTCAAGATGTTCTTGAAGGTTAATATCGTTCCTGTGTCGGTATCTGTAGCAATGGGACTGTGTTATTTGCTCTTGAAACCAAAGGGGACAAAATGTAAACTTGTTCCTTATTCGGACTTGTTGAAAGGTATTCAAGACGGGAGTGTAACAAGGGTCCAGTTCAAAGAGAACTCGCGTCGTATAATGTACAACAGTAAGCCACAGAGGTCTGATACTGCAGTAGTATCAAAGAAAATAACAGATGGTAAGTTTAAATTTCAAGAAATGGTGACAACTATGCTTTCAAAGTTTTCAAAAACACATGATGTTCGGTTTGATGCACGCCAATCGAGGATTGATGGTGGCAGAAAGACCCGTGAGCTCGTTGCTAACCAAGTTTCTTACCGTGGGTGGCAGTTTTCGACAGTATACATTGATGATGATTATAGAGAGCTTCTTGATCTGATGAAAGAAAAGGGAACCACGTATGGATTGGATCCTGAACCGTTTTTGGTTTCAACTGGGAAAAGAGTGTTTTCTGTGTTACTGAGTCAAGCGCCTTCGTGGGCTATGCTGTGGTTAGTGGCTCACGGGCTAGGTGGTGCTGGCAGCAGCATAGCAAGAAAACCAAGTAAAAACAGCGCGGTATCTTTTGATGATATTCAAGGTGTTGATGAAGCTAAGATTGAGCTAATGGAGGTAACATAAATCTTTTTCACATGTAGATCTGTATTTCATGCACCTAGCAAAATGGGCGGGTCGGGTTGGTTTTGTAGATTGTTTTTATGCTTGCAGGAGATTCAAACGACACAAATCTTGATTGCTTTAGTTAAGAAAAGGGTCTTGATTGTTTTAGTTATAAGTTTGTTTTGCCTTTTGTAGATTGTTTCATGCTTGCAAGGAGATTCAAACTACACAAATCTTGGAGTCGTGTTGCCTCGAGGTGTACTTCTGGTGGGTCCACCTGGAATAGGAAAGACCTTACTAGCCCGTGCGGTTGCTGAAAAGGCAGGAGTCCCATTTTTCATCACATGTGCAAGTGAATTTGTTGAGATGTTTGTTGGAAGAGGCGCTAGTCGCATTAGGGATCTGTTTAAGGAGGCTAGAAAACACGCGCCATCCATCATTTTCATTGATGAACTTGATGCGGTCGGGCTGAAACGTGGAAGAGGCTTCAACACTGAGGGTGACCAAACATTAAACCAGGTATGTTTTTGGGTCGGGTCAGTTGTTTTCGGGTTTGGTCGGGTCAGTTTAAATGGTCAAGTTTTCGCCTTTCTAATATTGTGATGCATTTGGTGTTCACAGTTGTTGACAGAAATGGACGGGTTTGAGTCAGATCAGAAGGTTGTGGTAATAGCAGCGACAAACAGACCCGAAATGTTGGATCCTGCGCTGCTTCGGGCTGGGCGGTTTTCAAGAAAAGTTGTTGTGCGGGAACCTGATGAAGACGGAAGGAAGAAAATATTGGCGGTTCATTTCAGAGGAGTACCTCTCGAGGAGGATAGGGATGACATCTTCGATCTGGTTGCGTCATTGACCCCGGGTTTAGTAGGTGCTGACCTGGCAAATATCGTGAATGAAGCCGCACTTCTTGCTGCGCGTAGAGGCAAGTTAAAGATTTTACATGTTTGACCCGTTACGATTATATATAAAACATTAATGACTTTCTTGATTATGCAGGTGCGGTTTGTGTGTCGAGGGATGACATATTGGAAGCTGTTGAAAGAGCTAAAGTGTCATTCGACAATAGGCAGCAACATCAACAAGAAGCTGAGGAAATAAGTTATATTATGTCCCGATTAGCGCAGGCAAAGTTTGACACATGAACTAGAGACCCATTCGCTGAAACCTGAAAACTCAAAAACCGAACCTGGATAGTGTTTTGGGGCCAAAACCGAACGACTTTGTATTTGTTTCAGTTTTTGAGTCAAAATGAAATGAGCGGGCTTGTGCTCGCCCCTACTGTCGTGGTATGGTGTGTTGAGGTGTATCGATGACCGGAGACGGATGATTTTGAACCACTTTAGACTATGAAGCTTTATGTTCATAATGCTTCCAGTTGAAAAGCATGGTTGAATGATTTTGTAATGATAAACAGGATATGGAAAACAGTTTGATTATGGTCTCATTTATTTCCCTATTAATAAAATAAATTTAAAGGAATGTGATGTGTTAAACAAATCTAGTGGCAATAAACGAGTGAAAAATACAGATCATTTTACAACATCAAAATTTATCATAAGCAACAAATACTGTGTCATTTGTGCCATTTTGTGTTTGTATTTACATCATATTTTTTTTTTATAATTACATTAAAAAGCATTACTTATTTCTTATTTTTAATTAAATAATATTTTTAATACTTTTTATCATTATATTATTTCTCTATCCTTCCCTCGCAATTACTTTTAAAAGTAATAAAAAAATTAAAAGCTGAACAGAGTTTTCTTTAAATATACAGATGAATAATAATATTTTATTTTTCTTGTAGTCATAACCACTTACAGTTATTCTATATAATACTAGCTTTACAAAACCCATGTATTACACGTGTTGAATAAAAAATATTAATATAATAAAATTTATGCAAAATAAAATGATATTTCAAGATATGATACGACTGAAATTATGCATGAATAAGTACTATAAGTAATAAAACAGTGATATCAACTTTTTATAACTTTGTTTTTAACTTTTTTTTAAAAAAAGTATCATTTTGTTTTAAAACAAACCGTATAAAAATATCATTTTCTAAAATATTTCATTATCATAACTCCTAAATTAAATCATTTTGGTTTTTAAAGAATTTACTTTTTAAAAACACTAATTTTATAATATATCGTATTTTTAAAAAAATTTGATATTTTAGAAAAAATATTATTTATAAAAGTTTGTTTATATAGAAATAACATTAATAAAAACATCTTTTTCTTAATTTATAAAAAAATATTTTAATCTAAAAAATATTAAATAATATTATTAGTAATAAAGGTATTATTTAATATGAGAGAGAGGCGGGAAAATTTTGGAGGGAAGAATTGTGGTGCTGACACATATCATACCAAGTTACTCTTTTATCTATACTATCTTAATATTCATTTGAGGAGGGCAAACATGTCATTTTACACAATCTCTTAAAATTAAGAGATGTACATCTCTTCATGCACAAGGTACAACTCATTCCCATCAGTTTCCCCCATCTTGCTATATGGAACAGAGTTTGCTTTTGGAGATGCCTTTAGACCAGAGTACCATCACCATCACCTTCCTCTATTGCGATGGAACAGAGTTGCTTTCGGAGATGCCTTCAGACCCAGTGGCGGAACCAGAAATTTTATTCAATGGGGTCACTTTTTTCGGTGCTCGGTTTTCTCTCAACTCGACATTATAGTTTTCGGGTCGGGTTTGGTCTGGTTTTTATCACTAAATTTGTCATCAAGAACAACTAAAAACACTAAAGTTCCGCAAACTAATTTCAATAAAGCTTCATGTTTCAACCAAGAATCAAGTTTTACATATAATTTAAAATTATAGATGACTTCATACGTATGTTCAACAAATACTATACTATATGTGTGCAATTGAAAAACACAAATCATTAAACAGCTACAAACACGAAATCAGACCTTATTATCAAAACACACACAAAGCAACAACTAAACTCTTTTCACTTTCACCAAGTCTAAATCGGGAAATCTAAAAGAAGATTTATCTAGTGGTTGACTTAGCTCTCGCTTTGGGTAAGGTTCAGGGAGGGGTCGGATCGCGAAGCGATCTGTATATACAACTTTACCCTGCACTTTTGTGTAAGAGGTTGTTTTCACCGGTGGAACTCATAATCTTAAGGCCATAAAACAAAACCTTTACTAGTTGCTCCAAAGTCCACCCTAATTAAAATACACACAACATAGATGGTGAAAGAGCAGAGAGAGTGTGTACTTTAATTAGAAAAAAAAACTAAATTATACAATTTAAACATAACAACAACTGAACTTGTTTTTATTTTCATCAGATTTTTTATTGGGGTCACCTTTAAAAAAATGATTGGGTCAAAATATTATCTCTTAATACATGCTACATATGAAATACAAATATGAGTGGGGTCACTTGACCCCATTCTTCACAAACTATCTCCGCCCCTGTTCAGACCAAGGTACCATCACCATCATCAACAGCTGCAATCTCCATTTCGAGAAGGTCAGAGGTAGGGCTTTTCTTCCTCAAAACCCTACATAACACGAAAAGAGTATGGTGATTGTCTTCTTTTTCAGACCTTCTCAAATGGCGGTCAATTCAAAACTCTCAAAACCCTACATAATGAGATATAGTAATGAGATATCTACCGCCATTGATTCGGCTTCTACAGCGTTGGAATTGCTTCCGATTGCTCTTGAATTGCTGTTTGAAGAGTGTGTAACGACGTGTGTTAGGTTTCTCGAAGCGGTACCGTGGACGGAGGATGAAGAGAGAACGGTGTTGAGTTTGATTCCTCTGTTACGAGATGAGGAATCTGCAGAACTGTTAGCTAGGGTTTCACCTCCGAAATCGGATTTATCTGAAGAAATGCTTCACGGATTGATACTAACAGCGATTCATAATCATCTGAATATGGCGTTTGCGAAGGCGTTTGTTGCGAAGCTGTTGAGGGACTTTTCGTCTAGGGAGTCTACGAGGAGAGTGTTGGATAAGTCGTTTGAGACGAGTTTGAAGGTGGTGAAGGAATCGTTGGAGGAGTACTCGAGTCCGGACTTTCGTGGGGATCATAACGAGACGGAGGCAATCCAGAGGTTGAATTTGCATACAGCGATGACGAATGGGAGGCATTTATTGTGGTTGATTGAGCGGATAATTGAGCTTAGAGTCGCTGATAGTGCTATCAAGGAGTGGAGTGATCAGGCTTCGTTTACCGTGGATTTGCAGAGGGCGTTTAGGGATGATGCGTGGAGGAATATCGTTCCTGGTCTGCCTGTTGTTGTTCTTAGGTGCACCTACAAGCTTGCCAATGCGGTCGCTGCTGGTGTTATTTTGGCTTCTAGACAGGTTTATCGCGTGTTAATTGTATACTTGTATGATTCAGTTTAACAGTTGAATAATATGTATTGATATGTGGATACATGGTGTTGTGTTGCAGGTTAGGATGAAGCTGGTGAAAGATTGGTTACCAGTGTTGATTGTATGTAAAGATAATGTGACACCATTGCTGAATAATCATAAGTCACTGTACCTTGAACCGGAGGAAACATTCTTGAAGATTATATCGACGCTACCATGTCTGAAGCGCAAGAATTGTTGCAGCAATGTCTGAGTTTTTCGACTAGAAATTTGGAGGACTGCCCTCATCTGGTCTCGGCATTCACCACCTGGTTTCGTCATGCAAACCGACAGTTACAAGGTGATCACCACTAACTTTCTTGAGTGTTGTTGGGCTAAATAGTAAATTAGATTGTACTCATTCTCATGAAGTTTTAGAATAACTTTCTTGAGAACAACTTACACTTGACTCTGGGTTTGGAAATTTGCAAGTGTGCAACTTATATATGCAACTGCTTTGTTGTGTATGTAATCTGTCTTGAAGTATCTGTTACTGTGTTTGTAAATTTGGAGTAATTTGCATGGATGGTCCTCAATTTATATTACAATGGTTAATCTTGAAATGTATTGTAAATATACATCTATGCAATATGTGAAACAGAGTAAAGAACTGGTTTAATGGTTTTGTTTGGGTGTGTGTGGTTTTTTATATAATGGTATCTAAAAATGGTCAAAGTTTGGTTTGGGTTTTGGGTTGAATTATAAATCAGCAACGTCTAAGATTAAACATCCAAATGTAAAGATCTAAAGATTAAACACTCAACCAGATTAGTAAAAGACACATGAATGATTATAAGTTTGACAGAAAGGGTAATCATATGCAAATTTCATTGGTTATGCTAAAGCTTATGGATTAATTCAAAAAATGAACACACTTGCTACAGACTCAAACCAGTGAGTATTAGCCATAAATGAACGCATGCTATGTTATTTTTTCTGTTTCTTTTGTTTATTTAGTCTTGATAACTATTCTACATAATCCAGTTGAGTTTCAAATTAACTTATATGTTGTGACTCTGTTTTCTATTTAGGATGGGTGATTATATAACGTTAGGTGGAAAGATTGGAGTTCGTGATCATGTCACAATTGTGTCAAAGGTACTTGCTGAATTTTAGAAAAAGAACAAATTTTGACCATCGTGCTTACACAAAGATTCACGTTCATGGCTGCATTTCATATGATTAATATCTATTAAAGTTACTAACAGTTGACGCCTTAAGATGCAGGTGAGTCTAGCAATAGCTAGCTGTGTGACAAAGGACATTACTAAATCTGGTGACTATGGTGGCTTCCCCGTTGTAAGAATGTTTTTATCATATGTTTTATTTTAAATTTAATACGTGTATGCCACTAAGCTTTAACATTATTTTTTCACTAAAAAGGAAAAGAGCTGATAACACTAGAAGAGGTTTACTAGCACTTGAAAAGAGCTGATAAAACATATTTAATATGTGTATGCCACTAAGCTTTAACATTATATTCATGTAAAGACTCCAATGTTGCAATTTACTAAATTATGTATGTGATTATGATTCATGTTTAATAAAAATTGTAGATCTAGAGGAGAGAAAAAGATTTGTGCAGTCATATCTTAGGTCTGCAGGTTAGTAGAATCATTTTAGCAATTTACTATTTTAGCCTCTTTTTTTATATCTCAAATAATACCGCGAAAACGTGAAAATTTGGATATGTGGAACTTATGAGTTGATGAAAGTGAATAAGTGATGTATACTTGACTTGTGAAAATTTATATCTTACGTAAGCGTTTTCAACCGACCGTAGGTTTTTCTAGATGAGCAGCACATGGCATTGTACTCCACTCAATTATTCAAGATTTTATTCATTACTGTTAGAAAGGTTACGTATGGCATATATCATTTTAATCTCCACAACTAGGTTCTTTTTCATAATAATTATCTTACTTTCTATCATGTGATTGCTGGTGACATGTGAAGAACAAGTTCTTCAAATGGTTAAAGAATAGAATGATGGACTTATTGAAGAGATGTGCAATATTATTGATTTTGTTAAAGAAGGATGAAGTTGTAAACTAACCAATGCTATTTGTTGCTGGAGATAATGAATTTAGTGGTTATGTTTTTGTCCGTACACTATTTAATGTTGAATATTTATACTTGTTTTGTATATCCTATTCGAAAGTTATCAGATGGGCCAAAATGTCTGCTGCAATTTGCCCCTATCTCTATCATTATTGTTAGAAAAGTTCGGATTCTTATTTCTATCTCAAAATAAAAGGATTCCGATTTGAAATTGTTATTTAGATATCTTTAAGGAAAACATTTAAAAATATATAAAACTGAAATTTTGCCCATGTTAACAAGTATTTGTGCATCTTAGAAACTTTGACTTCTTTAAACCTTTGTCACTCTTGTATGTTTGAGTTGTACAATTTTTCCAATGTTAGGATTAAGAAAACTATGTACATATATGTAACATAGCACGAGAGAATGACAAACTAACAAAAAAAGACTATAGCATTGTAAATTGTTGTCGCCGCCGCATCGCGCGGGTCTTCCACTAGTTATAATAAATAGATAAGAAACACATTCACAATAATATATGGAAGCTATTGTGAATGCTCTTATGAAGAGATTATAGAATTGTTTTTTTGTTATTTAAGAGGAAACTACATTAAAATATCACTCATTCCGAAACCTTTAGCCTCAACACTCTAACCATGCAAAGCTAATAGGTCTAAAATGTGTTGTTAGGAATCTACTTGAGATTTGTCTTCATCATCTTATACATAACAAGAGTGACTCTGATATAGTATATAATATTTAGCTTTCAAATAAACTAATATTATTTGTGTTGCTTATGAGAAGCTAAAAGTTTTTTTTGTTGCTAGAGTGAAAAAACTATAAACGGTCATTTGTACTAAAGTTTTAGCACTAAAACGTGCTTAACTATGTGAGGTTTGCTTAATGCGTACAAATTCATGTAATCAAACAATATTTGTACACAACATATGTACCTAAATCAATCCAACTTGTACATTAGATTTTTTCCATTAGCCCTTGATTGTTTTCATGGACCGGATGGATGGGAAGTTGCAAGTCAAGTTTTGCAAGCCCAAAATGTAGACAAACTTTTTTCTTTACAATGTACATAGATACAAATTCTTAGAACATTCACTTTGTATATCAAAAGTTGTAGTAAAAGAATATTTAAGATAAATATAACTATAACTAACCAATAAATATTTCAAATGTAATGAAATTTTTATAATTTACCTACGTCCTATAGTAATTGAATAAATTCTATTTCTAGAAATTCTCAAAATTAGTGAGTATTATTTTATCAAAAACTTATTGACATACCCATGAATCTCGTTGACAATTTCTTTCTTTCAATGGTTGAGCATAATTACTTCCTACAACAATCAAAAACAACCCAATTGTATGCCTATAAATACCCGTCACCTAATCTCACCCTGACAACATTCAACAAAAAATACTTTTTGTTGGATAAAAAAATAATTGTATAATTTGTTAGCTAAAAGCGATCTTGCCTTGGCATCAGTATCACGCCCGACGCAAGGCAAGATCACTATTAGCCAGCCTATACCCCAACCACCACCACAACCCGCTCTCGTGCCACAACCGTCTACCACGTCATGGCAATGGTCAAGAAGGACGTTTCTTACAAACTACTTAGATCTTTCGTCGGTCACCGTGCCAACGTCATCACCACCTTGAGGTGTAATCAAGCTCAAAGAACCGCATTCAACGCCGCCACCACCAACTTTCCTCAAGCACCACAACCGGCCGCCATCAACGCCAACACTGCAACCTCCACAGGCAATGACGGTGACAAGATATTTGATTTTGATGACACCAAGGCTCTGTTTGCATCAGTTTCAACAGGAAAACTGATGCATTCTGCAGCCACATTGAATGTGGCTGCAATGGAGCCTATGGTCGATTTGAGCCTTTGGGTGATGAACTCGCGGTTGATGGATGTGGGATTGTTCCGAGCTGTGGTGTTGACGACGATTAAACATACGGCGTATAATCATTTTGTGGCGGGTGCCGATACAGTTGAAACGGGCCAGACTGTTAGGAGGTTGTGGGACTCTGGGTTGAGAGGGATTGTGGACTATGGGTTGGAGCATGCAAATGATAATGAATCTTGTGATAAAGCTACTCAACAGTTGATTAAAACTGCTGAATCCACCCAATCTCTTCCTCCTTCTTCGGTATGTTTCTTTATCTAACAAACAAACAAACATACTCTGTAAAATCTTGCTCATACAAAATCTTAGATTTACTTATAAAGTTTCATGCTTAAACATAAACGGTCAAATAAAAATGGGCTAGACAGGGTGAAAGTTTTCCAATCTTATTTTATATCTAAGGGTCGAACGGGCTGAATGTTTTCCAATCTCATTTCTATTGGAAAAACAGGTGAGTTTTGTGGCTGTGAAGGTTACAGCAGTGTGCCCGGTGTATCTACTCAGGCGAGTGAGTGATCTTCTTCGATGGGAGTACAAGAATTCATCTTTCAAGCTACCATGGAAGCAGCAAACTCTGCCAATATTCTCCGAAACCAGCCCTTTCTATCATACATTACAGCAACCTGCACCTTTGACCGCTGAGGAAGAACGCGATCTCGAATTAGCTTACAAAAGATTACAAAGCATATGTGACAAAAGCTTTGAAGGCAATGTCCCTGTTGTTATTGATGCAGAGGACACTTCAATCCAGCCCGCGATTGATTATATGACGTATTGGGCTTCCTTGAAGTACAATAAGTCCCCAAGCCCGATGGTTTATGGCACGGTTCAAGCCTACTTGAAGGATGCTGGTGAAAGGTTGTATTTGGCCAAGAAGGCAGCTGATGAAATCAAGTTGCCTGTCGGGTTTAAGTTGGTTCGTGGGGCGTATATGTCTAGTGAAAGTGCATTGGCTCATTCGCTCGGTGTTGAGTCCCCTATTCACAATACCACCAACGATACACACGACTGCTATAACGGGTGTGCTGCATTCATGCTTGATGAGGTTTCTACTCGCCCAGGTGGACTCATTCTTGCCACCCACAATCTTGATTCAGGTAAAAAGTTTTGATCTTGATTCATTTCTGGAGTGAAAAATCACCAAAAAGATTCAAGATTTACATACCCTTTTGGTACCATCATATGGGTTGTTTTTACATGATCATTTCACATGTGAAAAATTGATTATGATCGGATTTAACGTTTATGACAGCAAAAATGGCTGCACAAAAGGCCCGCGGATATGGGATCACGAAAGACAGTCAAAAGCTCGAGTTTGCCTCGCTCTATGGAATGTCAGAGGCAATGACTTTCGGGTTGAGGAATGCAGGCTTTGGTGTTAGCAAGTACTTGCCATTTGGACCCGTTGATCAAGTCATGCCTTATCTTCTACGACGAGCTGAGGAGAACAAAGGGATGTTGTCTTCTTCAAATCTTGACAGGCAACTCATGATGTAAGAAACTTGAAAGCTCCTACTTTATGTATTTAAAGTTTCCAAATGGCCATTTTGATTAGTGTATGCTTCTTCGTATTTTTTTAACAGGAAAGAGTTGAAGAGGAGAATGAAAGCGCATTTCGGCCGGGCTTGATGGAACCTGTGAGAACCAACTCAAACCACAAGCTAACCAAGCAACTGGATGGAGCCTCTTTTTGCTGTCACAAGTCACATATATAACAAAGATGTATAGACTGATATAAATATGTAGGGGAAAAGGTTCTTTGTTTGCAATTTTTTGATGTATTGGATGAAAATCTAAGGTGATTTCATGTATTTTTATGGGATATGTCATTCATTGTCGTATTTTACGGTTTGGGAAACCGGTTAAAGATTTATATACTGTATATTAATATACATGTATCTAAATGGTTTAGTTTACTTACTCTTTAAACCATTTAGTTAACGTATACCTTAAAATATGCATGGTGTTTTTGGTAATTATAGTGACATCTATATTATTATAGTGTAATTAAATTCCTTAAAAGCACAGTGAAATAAATGTCTGAACTTTCTAGCAGAAGCCTTAGGTTCGAATCCAGCTTCTAGCCTTCTACTAATTTGCTGTCTTTAACCACCTTGAAGGCCACACATTGGTTACCAGCGTATTGATGAGTCTCAGAATTTTCAGATAATAGGTTCTCACGGCTACAAAAATAAAACAAATCTCACCATTTGTTACATGCTAGAGCAATTCATGAGTGAATAACAAAGTCCTAACAACAATACTGTTGAAGGAGAGTTTGATACAAACTGTTAAACCATGCATATAAAATATTGTCTTAAAGTTGTTGCTTGGTGTAAATTTACTGTTGTTCTGAATTATGAATTTAATTATACAATATACCAATGTGTTATCTAATAGTTTTGACACTTGTTGCAATAGAAATATAGAATTTTCTAACAAATGAAGAATTATATAAACATGATGCTTACCCTTGTTTTGACCCATTTTAATGGTATAAACCATGTGTACCTGCCTTCTTCATTCACACCTCTTTTCTCCCTTTTACATAGCATCAAGTTAGAAGCTTTCAATGAACTTCAAATACAAAAGTAAAATAGGATTCACTAATGTTATAAGTTTGTGCTGCAGCCTTTCTCCTACATTTTGGCAGAGGTTTTTTCTAATAACCAATCAATCAACATACCAACCTCATATACGAACAATAATAATTTACTAACAATTCTTAGAGTGGGGTAGTCGTGGATTAGATGAACAGCGTAGGAGAAAGATGCTCATTGGTTTTAAAACATTGGCCTTAGCGCTTCACCGTGGCTGAAGTGGCACGATTACAGGAGGCATGGTGAGCTGGTGCTTTGTTTATATATAGCTTGTTTTGTTATACATGGAGCATGTTTGGTTGTATACAGATATATAAAAAAACCTAGAATTATATCATAAGTATTTTATCATCTATGCTTTTGGTGTTTAAGGATTAATAGAGTAGAAAATGTTATCTAAACTTAATTTATAGGAAATTTAGAAACCAAATGCCTAAGCTTCTCGCCTTGTGCCTCCACTGTTAAGACCTATGCCTCGAAGCGCCTCACGCTTTTTAAAACTTTAAAACCAAGGACGCTCACAACATATGTGGGGACCATAATTATTTTAATATAACTCAGATGCAGATGAAGACTCACATTTAATCTAAATACTTTATTTATATGAAACATAAAAACTTTCCAAAAGAATGGAAGTCTATGAGTAGATCATTGGACTTCTAGGCGATAATACATCTCCCATCTTGTGAACTATGATACAAACTAACCTTTAAAAAACATTATTTGTGAAGCTAGAAAACATAAAAGATAAGAGAAGTATAAAGAATCTAAGAACCACTCATCAAGAATGCAGATTGTAGAAGAAAGAGTTCACGATAAGAGACGTAAAAATATTAACATAATTATTTAAACGTGAATCTTCATAATGATATCTTGATAAAAACCAAAATATGCAGAACGAGAATGTAGAGAGCAAAAGCCGACCTGAGAAGCATTTGCCTCTGTATGGCCTCTGCGGGCTTACTTGTAGGCTTGTAATGAGGATCAACAATGTAATCAGAGGAATGATGTCCTTGATAAGAGTTACTTCTCCCAAACCTATTTCTAGCAGCATTTGCCTCTGCGGTGCTGGTTTCAACATCCCTCCAAATTCCATTTAGCCTATCTAGTTCCATTTCCTTTAAATGAATTTCACTCACCAAACCTTCTGCTTGAGCCTAGCATTACAAAGAAAAGTAAATAAATAAAAATTTATAAGTAGCTGTACAAGAAAATGATGGGATAAGCGCATATAATAAGAGTGTGAGCTAAAAGAGAGTCACCTGCTTCGCAGCTAATTGTTCCATTAGGCTGTGTAGCTGTTTGTCCAGCATCTTCTCTCGCTGAGCTGCAAGTAATTATGAAGCATATTCTCGTGTTATAGATCGTCATGCCTTGTTTGGGATAACAGAAATCAATAAACATGCTATATACTACTCTCTTTGTCCAAATACAATTAGAAAACTTCCTTTATGTGTGTCAGACAACTGATATCTTTTAGGTGGGAGTAAAACATATGTAGAATACCAACTTATATGAGCCCCTCTTGAAAAAAGTTAGAATATACATTGTGTAGAGAGCTGAACATTTAAAACAAAACTAAATTCTTTTAGAACTCTCTACTGTCATATTGTGAAACTAATGACAAATGAACTAAAGTTGCACGATCTATTGTGAAACTAATGGTTAGGTACCAAATGAACTAATGTGAAACTATTGTGGAACAACCTATTGGGAGAGTAATGGTTAAACACCAAATGAGCTCAAATTTCCAAGTTATCATTCATAATCTATCTATATTCATGTTCATATAAATAACAAACAAACAAACAAACAAACAACCCAGTATATCCCACTCAAGAGCAGGGTCTGGGAGGGGTAGGTGGTGGCGAGTCTTTCCTCCATCTTGGGAGATAGAGAGACCACTTCCAAAGAGACCCTGACTCGATAACAAAATCAATAACAATAGCAAGCAAGCATATTATATAGCATACAACACATAGGTATATATCACATAAAGATTTAGATAGTGCATACATCAAATAAGCGACAAGTTTCATCTATAAAGGGCAGATGTGGAATACATACACATCACATAAAGATTCATGTTCATATAAATATAATATAAACCTTGACCACAATAGATCATTCCACTACCTTGACCAATAGAAGTTCACAAACTATAGTCCTATTCTCATTTATGCAAAAGGGAATAAAGACAACACAAGATAATTAAAAAAGAAAAACTAGAAATATAAACTTTGATGTTTGGTAATCTTGGCTATTGTTAATGTTGCACCTATCATTTCTGACAGATGTGTGAAAGCAGGTAACATTACAGTTTCAGATTTATGAAATAAGAGTTACGCAGATATCAGAACACACAGTAATATGTACATAATATGTAAGCATACCTGGAGAAGGCTGCTTTAGCGACTCTTCTTGAATCTTAGACCATTGTCTCTCTAAGTTCTGAACAATCTCTTCCATAGAAGCCTACAAGATACAAAAAGTGTACGATGGTGTCATGAAATAAAAAAAAGTAATTGAAGAGAAAAAAAAAGCAATTGAAATAAGAGATACGGAAAGTTGAAACATTCTAACGGACCAGCTCCTTTTTCTTGTTCTCTAAACTCTCCTGCAAGGAAGAAATTTGGGCTGGGGTATGCGCTTCAGCTTCAGCTTCAGCTTCAGCTTTTGATTTATATGAATGATCGGCTGACTCGCCCAATTCGTCATCATCTGGTGCAGACGGTTCAACTTGCAGATCAGTTGTCAGAGTTGCATCCAATTCCTGCAAGAAAATAATCTAAATATGAACAATCTCAATCACTTAATGATACTAAACAAACACCCTCTTCTTCCTCTAAACTAATTCATGAGGAAGACCTCAAACGCCTCCCAGACAACAACCTTACCCCATGAGTTCAAAACAAACCAGTAGTCACTTACTCACTTACATAACTAAAACTGTGCACGAAGTTTCAAACAAATCAAAAACATCAAAATCAAAGAAATCAATCTCTTACCTCCAGCTTTGCTCGAAGTTGTTCAGCTTCTCGCACCTTCTCTTGTATCTTACCCTCACAATCCAATATAGCCTTTTCAAACGCAGCATTTTCTTCAAGCAATGTAACTTCTCTCAGTTGCGCCTGACATCACACATCATGCCCAAACATCACATTCACGTTCATAATATGTCTAACACATCTAATTCACACACAGATCCGTATAACATCAATCCGATCATGTCAAACCCTAAATACATAACCTACAACTACAATAAACATACTTCATTACACCTATTTCACAATTCCAAATCTCCTACCAACACCTTCAATCAAAATCTAAACAGGTTCAGCAGATCTTCTTTCTAAAACTAATAAATCAACCTAGATTTACTCGAACTCTGATACTAGCAAATAACCGACGAATTATCGATTAAACCACCAGAATCAACAGATTCACGAACATCAACGTACGATCTAGAACATACTTGTTCTTTGGTAGAAGAGTGAGCGTTCAATTGAAGAGCTAGGGCAGCATTAGACGCAACGGAGTGTGCGTGAAGATCAGGGAGGCGTTGGGAGATATCCGGCGGAGGTATCCGCTGCCGGAGGTCTTGTACGGTCCGCTTCAGCGCCGATGCTTTGAGATTCAACTCTCTGACGTACTTCTCCTGCTCGGGGTTGAATATTATGGGGATTGAATCGGACTCGTCTTCTTCGCTGGTGGCGCCACCGCCGGATCGCACTACGTCCGCCGCCCATGCTAGTAGTCCGGCCATTTTTGCCGGAGGATTGGTGATCGGTGGTCGGATTTTGATCGTCGGTGGTTGAAGGTGAAGGTGAAGGTGAAGTGAACGGAGGTGGAGTCGGGTTTTGGATCGAGTGTTTACCTCTGGGTCAACGGTCGGGTTTCGTTTGGGTGATGGCTGACAGATAGGGCTGTCCAAACCGCTCGACGCTCGACGCTCGCTCGACGTTCGTTCGGAATTTGCTCGAAAAATGCTCGTTCGAATTTTTGCTCGGTTGTAAACGAGCCGATCGGCTCGGATCGGTTTGTAAACGAGCCAAGCACGAGCAAAGGTCCGCTCGGTTCGGTTCGGATCGAATTAATATTATATATAGTTTATACGTGGTGCTCTAGTAGATTTGACCCATTATATACAAATATATAATTCTATTTATGCATATTTGATCAATCAATCTAATACAAGAATTCTACACTTAATATAAAAGTGAAATCCTATGCCGTTAAAAGATAATTTTTCGATCATCTCACTCTCACCATCACCGTTATCTGCAATATGCTCTCCGCCTTATCGGCTACAGACTTAGCTAGCTTCATAGTCAGTCACAACGTGTTATCATCCATAAAAGTATTATGTAATGAAATGTGGCTGATTTTAAAGTTATTAAACTTTATTCGCTGTAGTATAAATTGTATGACACACAAGATAGTTGGGTTGTATAAATTATTTGCCGCTCGTTTGCGCTCGCTCGACGTTCGCTCGAAAATTTAACGCTCGAAAAATGCTCGTTTGATTTTCCGCTCGGTTGTAAACGAGCCGATCGGCTCGGTTCGGTTTGGAAACAAGCCAAGCACGAGCAAAGGTCCGCTCGGTTCGGCTCGGCTCGTGAACAGCCCTACTGACAGAGATGGTTTCTTGCCCGATTACCAGCCCATTGGGTATTCGTTTGGGCCATTGCACGAGACAGCGATAATGATTTATTTAATTAAAATGTTATCCGGATAAAATAAATTTTTAAAGTCTCTTTTATAAAAATGTAATGGTTTTTAAAGTCTCCTTTAATTAATGATCATAAAAGATGGAAAAAAATGAATTCATTCTTAGTGTCCGTTAAAGGTTTGACGAAATAAAGGTTTTCAGGTCCTTTTTAACTAGAATGTAGTGGCTTTAACGTTCTATTTGATTCCAAATTAGCAATTTTGATGCCGATAGAGGCACGACTACATCCAGACTAAATATTTTGGTACCATTAGAATACAAGCTATTTTGTATTTCAAAACACTATATGCTAGAGTAAGTCAATCAACTGTGGTAACTAATAAGTTAAAATTTTTAACTAGTATAACACTTAGAGCATCATTAATGGTAAATTTTTAGGTGCTTTTGGAGGAAATAGAAGATGAGATGGATGAGAAAAAATGTAGAATAGTTTATCTTAATGAACAACATTTTTTGCTTAAACTAAATGCAATAAAGAAGATAAGACAGAGAGACATGATGGAGGTTTTATAAGGATTTACCACTCGACAAAAGAGATAAAATAAGAATTTATTTTAAGTGACGTCTAGGCCATTTATATTAAATAAGAAAATATGTTCATTTAAGTCTGTGTTTTTTCATTCTCTTCGTTTAAACTAAATGAATAAACATAAACAAACATACTTATGTTCATTTGGTTTGTTAAGATCAATAATAAGTAAAAAAGTTGAAAATTTTAAATTACATAATAGTCGAATGAGTTAAGCAAAGTTTTGGCAGTTTGAGTAATCAAAATTGTACGCCCGACTATATATTGGAATTTGAAGATAAAACTTTGGAGTTCATAGTCACTCCTATACATGCTTTAATCATTATGCAATTTCAGGAGCAAACAAGGTAAGTCTTAAACTTTAGTTCTCATTCAACATAAACAATTATTTATCTACCTATATGTTTTATTTCAGTTGGACCTCCAAGAATCTTGTAGCTGCTATTGGGGTCCCTGTAGACACACTTCAAAAGAGAATAAACTTCTGGATAGGCAAGGTTGGTCATTTCTTTCTGTTTTCAACGCTAAGCCTTAAATCACTTTGTAAACTCCTTTATGCGGTGTAGGGATTGTTGCTGAGTCATCTGGTGCTGACTCAAATGATCACTTATATACACTGGTGGATGAGTAACTAATTGTTTCCTCAATTTGAAAATTTGCAGTCACACTCGCTGCTGCATACTGTTCCACAGGTTAATAATTCCCATTTTGTGTCATGCATCGATATCTGCTCTAAACTTTAACATATATGTTTGTGTTTCAATCTTTGATTCATTAGGGTTGCGTAAGGTCTGTTAGTGGATCATAGATTTAAACATAGGGGGTTTGAATGCCCTCTTTGATACTTTACAAGATACTGTGTTCGTTTTATTACAGTCACGCTGTTCATACTCAAACACGAACAGCCGCAGCAACGCGCGGCATATACTTCTAGTTTATATTAAATAAGAAAATATGTTCATTTAAGTCTGTGTTTTTTCATTCTCTTCGTTTAAACTAAATGAATAAACATAAACAAACGTACTTATGTTCATTTGGTTTGTTAAGATCAATAATAAGTAAAAAAAGTTGAAAATTTTAAATTACATAATAGTCGAATGAGTTAAGCAAAGTTTTGGCAGTTTGAGTAATCAAAATTGTACGCCCGACTATATATAAAAAAAAAGACTTGAGATCAACTTGTCTAATTTGAGAGGACTTGAGCTCCAGTTGAACTTAGCTAGAGCTTTATTTTTAAAGCTCGAGTTCTGTTAAATATAAAGTTTTCAAGCTCAAGCTCAGCTATAATTCAACACATTTATTATTTAGCATGATTAAACCTGTTTCATAAGTCATGTTTATATGTGACTTACAATATAACCCCGAAAGGATAGATTTATACCCGGATCTTAGCCGTTAAAAAGAAATTGTTATACACCAAAGCCAAAATGACATCTTGTTCATCTTCACTCCCCACTAATCGATCGGAAGCCAAAAAGCAGTGATCTTTTTGCCCAAATTCAACCACTTTTAGGTAAAATTTTCTTCTCCCGTCTCTAAAACTCTCTTTCTTACCTCATTTCTTGGTAATTCGACTGCAATTTCATGTTTTATGCTGTTTTCGTGAATCATTCTGTTTGAGATCGTCTTTTATGTATGCTTTCATGTTTAGTTCTCAATCAATTTGAAGAGAATTATGTGATTACCTGCACCGTGAATGTTCCAACATTTTACCAAACCCTAGTTTTTAATTTGAATTTTAAGGTTCAGGTTATGGTAGATGCTAATTCTACAATGCTTTCATGATATATAGATGTCTAGTTGCATGAATCAAAAGAAACAACTGGTAGTTGATTGAAGCCTTGGTGGCCCTGAATTGATCAAATAATTTGCAGCTATAAGTTGGTTTTGAATCCTTACTGTATAGGTATGTCTGATTGTTGATTACTGTTAGCATTAAATATATTGACAATTTGGAGTCCTTAGGATGTGTATGGTCTGTATATCATGGTTACAGGTTAGGGTCATCAAATACTTGCTAATGTTGGTTTTAAAAAGCGTGCTAAAGGCGTGAAGTGACTGCGGCTGCTGGAAATAAAATGGCTTAATGACGGTGAAGCGTGGCGATCTCCTAACAAGGGTTTCTTGATAAAGAACAGTAGAATCATGTTGGTTTCTTTTTGTCTAACAAGGGTTCTTTTTATTTTGTGCATGCTAGATCATAGGGCCTTAGTCTTCTCAGCATACCCTTTTTTCAATTCAAGTTTTGGTTCTGATAATTATGACTATGCTATATAGAGAGTACATGATCTTCGGGAGTACATATTATTTCAACTTTCAAGATGCAATTAAGGCTTATCGTTATTTTTTATTTAGTCTTTTGTTGAGAATCTTTGTTCACGGGTGAACTTTTTGTTGGGTGGTTGACATTTACAGAATATGAATGGTACTCCAGCAAAAATGGTAAATTCAGCTGATTTAAGCCACGATGACGAGGGTTTCAATAATCTTCCTGAGTCTAACAGTCATGGTGGTGGAAATGTGAATGTAAACAACTGTGGTAGTACTGATAGTGAAGATGACAGTCAACCTAGTGATTGTAAAGTTAAGGAAGCCCAGTTGATTAACAAATTTGAACATGCCGAGGTCACATTAGGTGCTACGACAACAAGTGGGCGAATTGTCGAAGCGGAAGATTCTGACGAGTCACCAGAAGAAATCACTCCACCTCCAACGCGTACATCTACCAAGAAGAAGGCAAAACCATGGAACGACAAAGAAGAAGAGGCATTGGCCAAGGCTTGGATCGACGTTTCAGAAGACCCAGAAGCTGGGAATCAGCAACGATCAGAATCATTTTGGAAGCGGGTTCTTGTACATTTTGAAGCACAATTAGGGAATATCGGTCGAACTGTCCATCAACTTAATTCAAAATGGAAGGATATGAACAGAAAAATCAATAAGTTCAACACTATCTACATCAACAAGCTAGCGAATCGTCAAAGCAATCAATCAGAAGTAGATATATTGTTGGCGACGATTATTGAATATAGAAAGGTTTATAAAATAAAAGCCTTTCCACACCATGCGGCATGGGAAATTCTTAAAGATCACCCGAAATGGAATGCTGCCCCTCTCATGGGTGCCCAACATGTTCAATCCGCAAAAAGAATGAAGTCATCCGATTCAAACACCTGCAAAACCTCTTCGGATGCCCAGTTTCTCGACGAACTCAAAGAAGAGAATGAGGACTATGAAGAGCCGCGAATACCTCAACCAAAACGGAAGAAACTGACGTCATCATCTGCATCATCCGAACAACTGCTAAAGATCATTTCTGTATTTAGTGAATTTAACAAAGAAGATATTGAGGACAAAAAAAGATACCGAGCGGAGAAGTTGCGCCTCATGAAGGAGGAAAAAGAAAAGAAAATGCTTATCTTGGACCAGGAGTTGCGCATGATGCAACAAAAAGAAAAGGATAAAGATATGTGGTTCTTTCTAACTCCGCATGATATTTTTACTGGAGCGGCATTGAATGCAGTACTAGCACGCAAGCGTGAAATAGCACAACGTTGGGGATGGGACTAAGATGTTATTTCCTAAATTGTTTTTGGTATGATATTATCTTGTAGTATTTTTAGTTAATGAATATTGTTTTAGTTACAAGTTTTATATTTTTTATATTAATTATATATTTTTGTATTAATTAACTTATTGATGTGGCTCTAATGTGGACGAAAGAGAGAGCTTAGGGATGGAAAAGACCCATTCCCTCCATCCCTAACGTTGTAGGGCATGGCTCTACATTTATATAAAACATGATTCCAGTGTGCGCTGAGAACGGTTCAAGAGTTCAAGATGGAGTTCATAAGAGAAATGGAACTCCGGGCTGCAATTATGAGATTGATGGTACCTCTTAACTTTTGTTCATGTTTTTGTACATACTCCTACATGGTTTTGTTATTGGTAAATCATAATTACATTATTTCTTATCATGCATGAACTTAATTTAGGGGCGGACCTTGGAGTTACGATAAGGTTGCTATCATGTGACTTGGAGGTCACGAGACTGATAAATACAAACATCTAGGCTCAAAGTGGTCTGTTTATGCATGAACTTAACTCCTTGCAGCATAGACCTTATTATCTGCTCTATTTGTGTTTGTGGCTTCACTGATTTTTTCTGCTCTATTTGTGTTTACTAGCCATATATATCTGGTATTAATTGACCTCGAATAACTGTTGATGATAAGCAAGCTTCACTACATGCTGTTTATCATTCTATAATAACAAGGTATGAAGGAATTTGTTCAATACCTCACTCCCTTCCTATTTATACTTCACATGTTCTCAAATTATGTAAAGTTGTATCATCTTGCCATCTATCTTACCTTCATGTCACATGTTTTTATCTTATTGACATCATATGGGGTGAACTGGAGACATAATTCGGAACAGATGGAATAAAAATAAACAAGCATACTTATTCATTTATATATTTTTGCTTTCTTATGGAAAAAATTCTCGTCTTGTTGATATACCCTCACGTTGAAAGATTTTCTGCACACACTCTAACCGGATAACTGTACATTTATCAGTGATAGTAAACGAAAGCTTGAGGAATTGATACAGAAGTGGTCGGAATGGCATGCTTGATGTAATTTTTCATCTCATGTAAGCCTGTTTCTCATAATAGAAGATATCAGCAATTTATTTCTTTGTTTGATATAAGTTATTTACCATGATTTTGTGTTCTTAAATCTGTAGCTTTGGTCAAAGGTTGAACTTAATCTGGTGAAGGGTTCTATTTTCTAGCTCTTAATGTTGGTCTGGAGAAATCTTCTGTGGTAATAAATTAACTTATTTCATTTTTATGTCCTGATCATTCATGTGTAGACTACTTTGATCTGACAAACACATAATGGCTACTGTAATGTGGTTGGATTCATACTTTTTCATACTTTTTTTTATAATGTTGCATAGGGATATTAAACGGGTTGAACCGACACTCACCCAAACATGACACGAACCAGAAAACTGTTGCATAGGGGCAGTGGCGGATCTAGCCTAAGATATCAGTGGTATCCCAAAAAATTTTTTTTTGCCGTGAGTTTGTTTAGTAATGAAAAAAAATTTTCCGGTACATTTATTCAATAATGAATATATTTTTGCCAATAATAACTTGTTTAGGATGGGGTTTCATCTTAGTAGCGTACTCAGAAATTTTTCACATGGGGTCGAAATGTTTTAAGAGTCGGTTCTCTATCGCTAATTATTAAATCTTTTTGATACAGTCCGAGGTCAGGCAAGATCACACAACAAGAGGACAAAAAAATCAAATATCATTCAACACTAGGGTGTAAATGAGACAAGTGAAGTCGTGAGTTACTCGGGATCGGCTTGCCAAAATCTCGGATCAAACAAGTTTAAACAAGCTCGAGCTCGAGCTTATACTATTTACCATTAAATAAACGAGCTTGAGTGAGAGCTTCACGTATCGAGCCCTCCCGAAAAGAACTTTTTATATATTTTTTACTTACTATATTAAATATGTATTATATAGATAATTGCTAGTATATTAAAAACTGTGATAAAAAATAATTAAATTATAAATAAAGGATCTTAATCAATAATCTACTAATCAACAATCTAACAAATAATAGCCAATAAGATAAATGTTAGTTATCCAAACTAATTATTTTATATTTGTTACTTATTTTATAAGGTCGTTTGATTATAAATAGGTTGGTTTCAAAATCTCTTAAGGGTCATACGTTTCTTTTCAAGGTTGGTCTCACAATTTTATGGGGGTAGTCGTTAATAATTTATGGGGGTCGTCGTTAATATTTTATGAGGTTGGTTGGGATTTGATCGTGTATATACCATTAAAAGAAATTCATAGGGTGCGGGCGACCTCGTGTCTAAGCACTAAGTCCGCCCCCGTTCATCTTTCAAGTTTCAAATCCCTACTTTTATTACAAACAATATATGTAAACAAATGTACAATAACATTAACAACTGAAACTACAAACTAAACCATAATATATAAGGTCTAATTTCATCCCTCTTATGATAAATAAATACAATTTGCACAACTTTATATACTTTCATAAACACAAACTTAAAAGCAAAAGTGAAAAAACTTAAAAAACATACCTTATACAAGTTAATCTTAATTTTATTTGGGTTTTTAATATTATATTATATTGAGTTTTTAAATTTGAGGGACATCCTAATTTTTATTCAAGGGTATCCCGATTCATACAACGATGATTTTTTTTTCACTTTGAAACGAGAGTTCGAGAGTAGTTAAAGGGTCGCCCGGGCTACCCCTAGCCCCTTCATAAGTCTACCTTGCATAGGGGTATTAAACGGGTATGGAATGATATTCCAGGGCATTCTCATTTTTGCTATAATATGAATAACTATACAATGATCTTTATGCTATTAGTTATTAACATGAAAATATCTTACGTTAACTTCATATGTTTCCATTTCCATATATTCATGGTTGTTTTGGTTTTTTCTTGTGTAGAGGATTGCAAATAGTTGACAGTTCTCGTTGCTTCAATTGTGGTTCATACGTGATACAATATGCGCTAAAGGAATGCAAAATGCCTCGTGATAATGCTCGAAAACAACACAATGCTAGGCATAATCGCTATTCCGTTTCTCATAACCTGACCCGATTCTATCAAAACACTCTTGCTGGAAAGCTTGATTGTTTAAGGCCACGTGTGGTAGATGCAGAAACAAGAAAACTTATGGGTTTTGGAGTAAGCAAAAAGTCAAACCCTTGGATCTTTTTTGCCCTTTTGAAATTGTTATCTATGAACATTTTTTTACTTGTGTTAATTAGTAGCTTGATCCACCTCCATGGCTGCAATCGAACGCAGGTCAGCTCAATGTTTTTGGGGGCCTAAAGCGAACACTAAAATTGGGTCTTTTTCGAACATAACTGTCATCAACCCTAAGAAGTAGAGGTGCACATCTAACTACATGGGCTCCAATCGTTTCAATTCGGTTCCTATAATCTCAAGCTAAATATATAAATAAAGTTTGTTTATTGGTAATGGAAGCTAACTAGATAAGAAAATAAAAACAATTAAAAAGGTAAAATTAGGTTGAGTGACCCTTTTTTTTTTGTAAGAAATACAAGAAGAATATTGTTGTTTTCTTTATGGTATCAACCCTTGAAATTGCATTGTTCTTATAAGCTTGTTTGAAGCTGTCTGCAGCTTCAGAAGGTAAGGATCACCCATCTCCGATTGACATATTTATCCTCCTAGTGGTTCGCCCCGCATAACCGTAAACCGTCCTTGAACCGGTCCTGGGTTGCACCCCGTTTGAACATATGAAACCCATGCGCTATTGGAACTGGTCTGGGTAGGTTTTGGAAGTGTGGAACCATTTATTTAGAAATTATATAAACTAGCGTTCCTATATTAGTAGAATATATTTTGTCTATAATTATCTATTGATTTGTTCCTATATTTAAGGTTAGGTTAGCCTTATAGATACTGGTATAATAGATGGTATTTTCAACACAATTAATAACAATCTCATAATCCTTTATGGTAATCAGAGCCAAGCCCTAAATTTTTTCACCATGGCAGGAGAAGAAGAAGAAACCAAACCTCCTCCTCCAAAACCACCACCAATACAAAACACCTACATCCGGCCTGCTCGGTGAGCGATATCACCACCAAAGTTCGAAAACTCGATGGCAAAAAGACCTCCTATACAACACGGGTCAAACTCTTTAAACACCAAGCTCGTGCATTCAAAGTTCTCCACTCACCATTACCCTAATAATTCTCACAATTAATTATTTCCATGGGCCTTCATCTTCATAATCCCATACTTGGCCTCCCTATTCTCCACAACAGTGGACTCCACCCCAAGCTCATACCCCTCCCACTCATACCAGCCCAATCAAGCCCATGTTCACACACCAAATCAATTCTCTGGCCCACCAGGCTTTAACTCAGGAAATAATGCTCTCAACCCGACGAACATCGGTGCTGCTCTTGCTAATATGAACCTGAATTATCATGATCCACAATGGTACATGGACACCGTCGCTTCAAATCACCTCACTACTGATTCAGGTAAACTTACTTCTCCTTGTTCCTTGCCTATTAATCCTATTTTTGTCGATAATGGTCAACAAATACCAATTTAAGGTTCCTGTAGTGCTTTTTATAAACTTCCCAACAAAACCTACAAACTTAACCACATCCTACACTCACCTCACGTTATCAAAGATCTATTTTCTGTTTGTAAATTTACCATTGATAACCAAGTCATTGTTGCTTTTGACCCTTTTGGTTTTTCTTTGAAGGATCTCAAGGATGGACGCCTCATTTCCCGTCACAATAGCACGGGAGATCTTTACCCGCTCACTTCACCCGAGTACTCACTGCTATCTTCATCAGCACCACTACCATGGCATGATCGGCTTGGGCATCCATGATCCAACGTGCTTCACTATCTTAGTCGTTATTTTTAATAATACTTGTAATAAAACTGTTGCACATGCGACTTGACATTCTTGTCAAGTGTCCAATAGTAAATGTTTGCCTTTTGTTGATTCTGCTTCCACTACGTTTAAACCTTTTGATATCATTTATTGTGATCTTTGGACTTCACATGTCTTGAGCAATTCTGCCTACAAATATTATATGGTCTTACCGGATAATTTTACTAATTACGTTTGGGTATATCCTCTAAGATACAAATCCGTCACATTCCCAACTTTTACCAAATTCCACACACTTATACAAACGCAGTTTAATTCAAATATAGAATCCTTTCAATGTGATTTAGGAGGTGAATTTGACAACAACCAATTCAAAGAATTTGCTACCTCAAATGGTTTACTTTTTCATTTTTCTTGTCCACAAACATCTCAACAAAATGGTAAATCCGAACGAATGATCCACCGGTTAAATGACATCATCCGAGCTCTCTTGGTTCATGCGCGTCTCCCACCTACATTTTGGGTTGAAGCCCTTCACACCGCCACTTACTTATACAACATTCTTCCAACCAAGAAACTCCACTTTCAAACCCCCGCCTTTGCCCTTTACTTGCATCAACCAACTTATGATCACTTACGAGTGTTCGGTTGCGTATGTTACCCCAACATGTCCGCCACTCAAACACACAAACTCTCACCCATATCCACTCGTTGTGTGTTCCTTGGATACCCATCCGACTTCCGTGGTTATAGGTGCTACGATCCTCTCACAGGTTGGGTTCATCTCTCTCGACATGTCGTCTTTGATGAACACCAATTCCCATTTAACGAACCCTTATCCTCCAACACCTACAACTTTCTTGATGACCAACTTCCACTTCCACATAATACCTACTCATTCCCACCTACTGTCCCTATACACAACACCGAACCCGACCCAGTCACCCTTACCCGTACCACTTCCGCAGCACACACATCCCATCATGAGCCCACTAACACCAAAAGCCCACCACAATTATCCATACCTAACCTAACCCAAAGAAATAGCCCACCTCCTTCCACAACCAATCCACACGTCGGTCATCCCTCCATAACTAACAGCCCACCCAACCAAACAACCCCTACCCAACCGCCCTCACCCCATACTATTACCAACAACCACCCTATGCAAACCCGAGCAAAAACCGGCATAACCAAACCCAACCCTCGTTACAACCTTGCCGCCACCTCAAATGTTTCACCCATACCCACCAATTATAATAAAGCATTATCGGACCCAAATTGGTTACGGGCCATGAACGACGAATTTAGTGCATTATAGGTTAATAACACTTGGGAGTTGGTTCCTAGACCAATGAATAGCCTAGTCATTCGGTCTATGTGGTTATTTCATCACAAGTTTAAGTCGGATGGTACTTTGGATCGGTATAAAGCCTGCCTTGTTTGCAATGGAAGGTCTCAAACTCCCGGCATTGATTGCTTGGAAACCTTTAGCCCAATTGTGAAACATGCAACCATCCAAACAGTTCTATCTTTGGCGGTATCTAAGTAGTGGCCGGTTCACTAACTTGATGTTAAAAATGCCTTTCTACATGGTGATCTCCAAGAAACGGTATACATGAACCAACCACTGGGTTTTGTTAATCCTCAATTTCCAAGCCATGTTTGCTGTTTACAAAAGTCTCTATATGGGTTGAAGCAATCTCATCCGGTGTGGTTTTCTAGATTCTCTACTTTTATCACCTCATTGGACCTCACTTTCATCTACCAACATGGGAACCAATTAGCTTATTTATTATTATATATGGATGATATTGTTTTAATAGCTAGCTACCCGGATCTCTTACAAGGCATCATAACACGTCTTTCCAATGAGTTTGCTATGACTGATTTGGGCCTTCTTCATCACTTTCTCGGGATAACCGTCACTCGAGACAATAAAGATTTGTTCCTTTGTCAAGCTCAATACGCCAGGGACATTCTGTATCGTGCTAATATGACATCTTGCAAACCATGCCATACATCGGTTGATACTGCCAACAAACTCAGTGCCACCGGAGGGGAATTGTTAACGGACGGTATGCTATACCGTCGTCTCGCTGACGTTCTTCAGTATCTCACCGTTACATGACCAGATCTTTCCTATACTGTTCAACAAATTTGTTTATTCATGCATGCACCAAGGGAACCACACTTTGCATTCATGAAACGGGTTTTAAGTTATGTGCATGGAACGATTAATCATGGCCTTCGGATTTCGGCCTCTCCTAATCACTCCTAGTTGCTTATTCCGATGCGGATTGGGGGGGTTGTCCAGATACAAGGCGATCTACTTCTGGATATTGTATTTTTTAGGAGACAATTTAATCTCGTGGTCATTAAAACGACAACCCACAATCTCTCGGTCCAGTGCCAAATCCGAATACAGGGGGTAGCAAACGCTGTAGCTGAAGCCACTTGGCTTCGCAATCTTCTTCTTGAGCTACATGTTCCGGTTCATAAGGCAACTATAGTATATTGTGTTGGATCTAGACTGTATAGGACTAGATCATTTTTGTATAGGCTTAGTACTTGTATCAAGTCTTGTAAATAACACTTGTAATAGTCAATATATATATATATGTGCTTTGAATTTATAGGTTAACCCCTTTATATATATGTGTGTTGATTTGTGACTTGACAGGAGAAACAATATACTTGGATGGATTTCCTGAAATTGACCAAGTGTAGGAAACATCTACGGATGAACATTATTGTTAATCCGTAGATATGTTTCTTACAAGACCAAATGACCAAGTGAATGTTCCTGCGGATGATCAAGTAGCATGAAGTGAAGACTCCTACGGAAGAAGGATTTCCTACGGAAGAACAAATCTTCTACTGAAGACCAAGTCATCTACGGAAGAACAAAATATCTGCGGACAACAAAATTGCTGCGGAAGAACATTATACTTGTGCGATTGCAAATACCAAGAAGTCAAACAAGTCAACACAATCAACAACAAATCCCGAGAGATCCGGTGTTTCCTTAGCCGACTCAAATCATCTATAAATACGAGTCCTAGGTTTCACATCTCGGCGAACACAATCAATCAATATTACGGCTGTCGAGTTACATCATTGTGCAACCCTCATCGCTGTCACATCAACATCAACATTATTCGATACACTGAATTCGATTGTTCATAGTTATTCATTATTATTCTTTTTTAATCATTACATTATAGTTAATGAAATACGTTTGAATAATTATTGATTTCGCATTTATTGTGTTTCTCTGGTTGTGTTCATCATTAATCATCAAACCAATTAAACGTCAATTAGTGATAATTCCGCGATCATTAAATTGATTTATTTTAATACTGATAATTCCTGAATTGCGATCCTTGGATTCACAGGTGGTATCAGAGCTTTGGTGCTCATTGATCTAGATCAATTGATCTATCAGTATTAAAATTGTTTAATTGATTTTCAAACAATTAAATCAACAACTTGTCAATCATCAAGCATTCTCTCATTGCTTGTTTGATTTAGATCTATATTCAAATCCATTGAATACTAGATCTGCGTCTTTGATAGATTTGTCAATTTAAGCATTTAAGTTTTGAATCATTCTTTTGCATTAAACATTAGTACTTTGGTGGAGGATCTTATCAACCACCAAAGTTGGAAACCAAAGCTGATTTTAAATCCTGGAAGATCAAGTTCAGGAATCATATGAACTACACAGATTCTGACTTGTGGGAGTCCATCACTCAAGGTCCTTATATTCCACCCACTCTTGGGCCGACTATAATGACAAGAATCAGCCGATCAGCACTAAGGACTTACCACCTGATGATGTCAAGAAGGTCAAAGTGGATATTAAAGCATACAACTTGCTTAGTATGGCTTTGCCAGAAGAAATCTTGATCAGGTGTGAGAATTACAAGACAGCAAATTCCCTGTGGAAGATACTTCACACTCTCTGATGAGATCAGAAGCATAAGGAAAGACACCCTTAGATCACAATATGAAACTTTTCATCATATTGAGGGTGAGTCAATTCCTCAGCAACTCCATAGATTTATGCAACTTGTTACTGAGATGAACATCTTGGAGTTAAAATATACAACTGAGGAACTGAACAAGAAGATGCTCTACACTTTTCCTGAAAGTTGGAAGCAAACAGTCTCCATGTTCAAGAACACCATAGATCTCAAGACAACTGGTCTAGATACATTGGTTGCTAAGGTTGAAGCACTTGAACTGGATGAACAATCAAGAAACAAGAGTGTGAGAACTCATGTCTCACCTTATCACTTCAAGGAAACTAAGAATGCTGGAAGTGCATTTATCTCTAATAATGAAGGTGATAACTCTTGTACTTTGAGTGATGATGAAGAGGAAGTAAGTTTTTATGCATCCAAACCCACTAAGAAATCATCTCAAAGTAAAAATCTAAAGGAAAAGGGAAAATCTGCAGAGAAAAGAGAGACATCAGTAACAGCAACTCAGAACCAATAACTGTGATATTGGATTCTGAAGAACAAAAAGCAGCCTTTTCAGCTTTCAGTTCAAGCTTTCAAGCATATCTTGGAAGTTCCCTCACAGCAGCAAACATCTGTCAGCAAGACTTGGAGGAACTCCCTCCTGATGTAGTAGAAGAGATGGATCTACAATGGCAGATGGCAATGATTGCTTACAGAGCTAAGCAATATCTACGGAGAAATAAAAATCTGGTAGCAGCAAGCAAAACATCGAAGATTGGTGTGGATAAGTCAAAAGTCAGATGTTTCAAGTGCAATCTCTATGGTCACTTTTCTAGAGAATGCAACCAACAATCATCTCCGCAGTATCAGCAGCAGCAGCAACAAAATCAGCAGCAACAACAACATCAGAATCTGCAATCAAACTCTCTAAGATCTCTACAAAGACCTCAGCTAACATCCCCACCAGCCATAAATACATCAGCAGGACCAAGCAACTCTAAGGAGACAGGGCTGATCATACTTCAGGATGGAACATGTGACTGGAGTTTGTATGAGAAGGAAGTGATAGAGGAGAATCAAGCATTGATGGCACATATGGAAAACACAGTTCCTCCTATGGCCAGAGAGGTAAAAGATAGGTTATGTTCATCAACATGTGTTGAGGAAGTTGAACGATATAGAGTCCATGCTCAACAATTGGCTGATAAAGTAAAGGAAACTATAATTTGAATGAATCACACTTAAGAGAACAAAAATTATATCAAATCAAAATCAGTTCTTTACAAAAAGATTTAGAAAAATATGTTTCTGAAAACTATAGTCTAAAAGCCCAAGTTGAGCATCTGACCACTTCCTTAACAAAATCTATGGCTGATCATGCATCCACTGAAGTGAAACTTCAGAAGTTTCAATTATCATCTCAGCAATATGAGAAGTTGTTAAACTCTCATATTGAATCAAAGAACAGGTCTGGGTTGGGTTATAATGCTGTTGCACTACCTATTAATGATAACTACACACCTTTACCTGAAACAATGACTAACAATTTGTCAAATCATTTTGTGCAAAGCACCAAAATTGACATCAAAAATAGTCAAATAAACAATAATGAAACTGAGATGAGTGAAACTGAATCTACTGAATCAGAATCTCTTAAACATAATGAATCAGATTTTGATAACTATGATGACCTGGATGATTCTGATGAACATGATACTGATCAACTGAACATTGGTAAGAATGTTCAAGTTGAAACTGGTCTTCCGCGAGTTCTTGAAGAATCAAAGTTGCAGTATCCGCCAAAGCAACGAAACATGCTGAAGACTATTTACAAGAGGATTGCTGAACTTAATGAAGGACTACAAGAACTGAATCTTCACAAGATTGATAGCTGCGGATCAAGTACTGAAGTACCTCTGTCATCTTCAGGTAAAGGTAAGAAACAAACAACAAACAAGAATCCTCGGAAAGCAAAAACTGAGGAATCCGTAGAACATCTGCGGAAAAAGAAAACAGAGGAATCCGTAGAACATCTGCGGAAAAAGAAATCTGAAGAATCCGTAGAACAAGTGCGGAAAGCAAAAATTGCCAAGTCCGTAGATCATCTGCGGAAGGCAAAAACTACTGAATCCGCAGAAAAGCAACGGAAGAGAGAAACTGATTCTGCGGAAGAGGTAGAAAGAGAGACAAACAAACATGCACAGAAAAAGCTAAATATCAAGCAACAGAAGGCAGCCAAAGACAAACAAACAACAGCTGATGAAGCCCCCAACAAAAACAAGAAGAAATCAACTGATGCTTCAGCAAGTGAGAAAAAGAACAATCAAAAGAAGGTTGAATCTAAAGAAAATTCAGAAAAATATTGCAAATGGTGTGACATGAAGAATCACAATACTGATGAATGCTATTTCAGCAGCTATTGTTCCATTTGCAATATGAACAATCACATGACTGATGATTGTTTCTTCAACAAACACTGTGCCATATGTGACAAAAATAACCATTCCACTCAGGAATGTTATTTTAATAAGAAGAACAAGAAAAAGAGCAACAAGAAGTCACAAGGTGAATCATCCGACTCAGATTCTCAATCTTTAGTAAGTGACAAAGAGACAAAGATTCAGAAAGACCAACAAAAGTCAAAGAAAAGATCATCTGTTGCGGACAAGACTGTGAAGAAGATACCAACACAGGCTAAGACACCTCACAAAAAGGTGGATTTGTCTGATAAACAGACTGAAGCTGTTGATGGTTTCTTTGACAACTTTGCAAAAGGAACTCCTGTGTCTCAATCAAAGCGGAAAGATGAAGAAACTTTCAAAACTACAGGATCCTCTTCAAAGTTAAGATACCAACCAAAACAAGCCAAGTTGAAGAAAGACTCAGATAAGCATGAAGACACCTCGAAACCTGAATCATCTTCAACAGAATCATCCTCACCACCATCAGATCAAAAAGAAACAACTAATACTGAAACTTCAAGATTAATTCATGAAGGAGTAACTATTGTTGACACATCTGGCAAACCCAAGACAATTAAGCCTTGGGTTGTCAATTCTAACTAATTTCTTTTTGTGTGCAAGAACAATCATGGAGAGCTGACAATAAGTGGTATGTTGACAGTGGTTGTTCCAGACATATGACAGGCAACTGTGCACTTCTCCATGACTTCAAACATAAACATGCCTCTTATGTGGCATTTGGTGGGGATAAGAAGGGAGGTAAAATTGTTGGTGAGGGAATGGTAACTAATGGTGTTTTAACATTTGAAAAAGTAAATTACTGTGAAAATTTGTAGTATAATTTACTTAGCGTTTCTCAAATTTGTGACCAAAATTACTTAACACTATTTGATAACACTAATTGTTACATTCTTAAGCCAGGTTTTACAGTTCCAGCAGATTGGATACTTCTTAAAGCATCAAGAAAAGGTAACACATATATCTTGGATATGAACAACACAACACTCACAAATCATGAGACATGCCTGCTGTCCAAATCTTCCGAAGATGAATCTCAATTGTGGCATAGAAGGCTTGTCCATTCCAACATGAAGAACATGAATAAATTGGTGAAAAATGACTTAGTCATTGGATTACCAAAGAAAGAATTTCATTGTTCTAATCATTGTTCTTCATGTTATAAAGGAAAACAACACAGAGTGTCTCATAAATCAAAAACAATCAACACTAACACTACACCACTCAAATTGCTTCATATGGACCTCTTTGGTCCAACCAATGTGCTGAGCATTGGAAAAAGGCAATATTGTTTGGTGATAGTTGATGATTTCACTAGATTCACATGGGTCTTTTTCTTAAAACATAAGAGTGAAACTTCTAAAACATTAATGGACTTTGTGACCAAGATTGAGAATCAACTTGACTTAAAAGTTAAAATTTTCAGGAGTGATAATGGAACTGAATTTGCTAATGCTGATCTTGACTCTTTCTGCAGGACTAAAGGAATAGCTAGACAATTCAGTGCCCCAAGAACTCCACAACAAAATGGAGTGGCTGAAAGAAGAAATAGAACACTCATAGAAGCAGCCAGAACAATGCTAGCTGATTCTCAGTTGCCCATTACTTTTTGGGCAGAAGCTGTGAATACAGCTTGCAATGTTCAAAATAGAACATTAATTGTCAAAGAACATAATAAAACACCTTATGAACTCTTATTTAAAAGAAAACCTTTTATAGGATATCTTAGAGCTTTTGGGTGTCATGTGTCTGTTTTGAATACTAAAGAACAACTGGGAAAATTTTCTGAAAAAGCCTATGATGGTTTCTTTGTTGGATATTCATCCACTTCTAAATCATATAGGGTGTACATTCCACAACATAACATAGTTGAAGAGACTCCCAATGTTTCTTTTGATGAATCCATGTTTACTACCAATGTAAAAGGATCATCTTGGTTATTTGACATAGATGCATTAACTGAATCATTAACACTGGTTATCTGATCAATGCAGGTACTGCAGATACATGCTATCCCTTTGTGCCTCCAAGTTTGAATGAAGTGCCTCTAACAGCTGATCCACCAAGAGCACAAGTGTCATTTGGACCACAGCAAGAATCAAGTCAGCAGAATGAAGCTACATCCGGAGAAGCAAACTCTTCATCCCCAGCCCATGTAAATACATCAGCAGATGTTCCCTCATCCGTAGATGTAAATACTGATGCAACTACTGATCCTAGGGATGGAGAGGAGGTCGTGTTTCAACAACACTTGCCAGCTGACCAACATTGTTCATCCGTGGATGGTAATGTATCTCCTACGGAAGTACAAAATGCCTCCGTAGATGCTGCAGTTACTCCTGCGGAAGAACAAAATGCTGCTTCCGTAGAACCTCCTGCGGAAGAACAAAATGCTGCTTCCGTAGAACCTCCTGCGGATGATCAAAATGCTGCTTCCGTAGAACTTCCTGCGGAAGAAGACAACTCAGCAGCAACTGTCACACGAGCCAATCCTACTGACCCTGAGCCTTTTGATTACTTCATAAACTCAACTTCTCCGCTGATTCCATCTGTTTCCATGGGATTCTCAAACTTAGAATCCTCAGTTCCAGTTGATGCTGTTTCAACAAGCCGAATACACAAGTCTCATCCAACAGACAATATCATTGGAGACTTGCATGCTAGAACCACAAGGAGCAAAGGAGGTGTGGCCAACATCTGTTTGTTCACCTGCTTTTTGTCCCAAACAGTTCCTGCCAACATTACAGCTGCTCTAAAGGATAACAGTTGGATCGAGGCTATGCAAGAAGAACTTCAACAATTCAGAAAACAGAAGGTGTGGACTCTTGTAGACTTGCCTAAAGGTCAACATCCAATTGGAACAAGGTGGCTCTTCAAAAACAAGCTGGATGACAGGGGTATAATCGTGAGAAACAAAGCTAGGCTCATTGCTCAAGGATATACTCAGGAAGAGGGAATCGACTATGATGAAGTCTTTGCACCAATTGCAAGGATTGAAGCCATACGAGTCTTCCTGGCTTATGCCTCATTCAAGAAGTTCACAGTCTATCAGATGGATGTGAAGTGTGCCTTCCTTTATAGGAAAATTGATGAAGAAGTCTATGTGGCTCAACCCTCTGGATTTGAAGATCCTGATTATCCACATAGAGTATACAAGCTTGACAAAGCTTTGTATGGTCTTCATCAAGCACCCAGGAAGTGGTATGACACACTGTCATCTTTCCTGCTGAAGAATGGCTACAATAGAGGCACAATTGATCAGACACTGTTCCTTGAACATGACCATCAAGATCTTTTGGTGGTTCAAATATATGTTGATGACATTATATTTGGATCAACCAACAAGAAGCTGTGTCAAAGATTTGAAGACTTAATGAAATCTGAATTTCAGATGAGCTCCATGGGAGAATTGACATTCTTCCTTGGCTTATAAGTTCATCAGAAACCAGATGGCATTTTCATCAATCAAGAAAAGTACATTCATCAAATTTTGAAGAAGTACAATCTTGCTGATTCCACTTCATGCAAGACACCAGCATCAACCATAGACAAGATTGTGCCTGACCCTGCTGGAAAATCCATAGATCAAAGATTGTATAGATCAATGATCGGTTCTTTAATGTACTTAACTGCCAGTAGACCTGACATAATGTTTGCTGTTTGTGTTTGTGCCAGGTATCAATCAGACCCAAAGGAGTCCCATCTGAATGCTGTGAAGAGGATTTTCAGATATCTGAAAGGCAAACCTGCATTAGGACTTTGGTATCCCAAAGATGGAGATTTCAGCCTCTACTCCTATTCAGATAGTGACTATGGAGGGTGCAACAACAACAGAAATCCACAACTGGTGGATGTCAGTTTCTAGGACCACGACTTGTTTCTTGGCAGTGCAAGAAGCAAACAAATGTATCTGTATCCACAGCTGAAGCAGAATACATAGCTGCTTCAACTGGTTGCTCTCAAGTACTTTGGTTGCAAAACCAATTACTTGATTATGGCTACAATTTCCTTCACACACCAATTCATATTGATAATTCAGCTGCTATGTTCATCACTGCTAATCCAGTTCAACATAGTAAAACTATACACATTGAAATTAGATACCATTTTCTGAGAGACTGCTCAGAAAAGGGTCTAATCAAGTTAGTCAAAGTCGACACCACCAATCAGCTTGCTGATTTGTTCACTAAAGCGTTTGATTCTATTAGATTTAATTTTCTGATAGAATCTTTGGGTATGATTAACTTGGAATAATTCAACACAAGCATATGACTGACTTTGAGAAGAGTAAATGTTAGGGATGAATTAAGTGTCTGATAGAACATCTGTGCATGCATTATATATGGGAAATGATAGTAAGCTATATTTGGTTTTTCAACAAACACTCAAAACTGACTTATATGCTACTGATATATGAGTAGGTTCATCTTGAGTGGAAACAAAGCTTAGAGCATGCCAAACTAAAAGATTCAGGTAACTGTCTGTGGGAATTCCATTTGCTACTCCAAAAGGTATGTTCTCTCCTGATGTGATCAAATCACACACCCAAGCACACTATGTAACATACTTTATAATGTTCTATCTTTGCAAAGTCATATTCCCTCTGTTTTGTGTGAACAAAGACCTAGGAATATGATCCAAGAGTATGTTCTTCATTCTCCCTCTGTTTTGTGTAAACAAAGACCTGGGTTAAGTTCACCTTTGTTTTACGTAAGTAAAGACCTGGTGACTATGAAGATCATATCTCAGCTCTAAAAAGAATAACTTGTTCTTAAATGTACATCAATTCAATGAGCTTTAACATCAAAGCATTAATGAGATTAGTACATCAATTCAATGAGCTTTAACATCAAAGCATTAATGAGATTATACTATGTCTCAAGATAGAACTTATAACTTAATGTACATAGTCCTTACGTGTGACAGGTAGTAATTTGACTCACCTACGGAAGACATATTCTACCGGAAATTGAATGTGGAACTCATGATAGTTACTGCTTAACAAACTTTACAACATGATAAATAGCATGCCTAGTTGATACATTACTCATGTATGAATTTAAGGGGATCTCTATACTTACAATCACGTGTGTACTGAATCAATTAATTAACATCAGCAGAAGCCAATCATAGTATGATCCCTTTATATATATCTGCATGCATGTCATTGTTTACACACGATGTTTAATTTGTCCTATTAACTGATTTTCTCTCTCTTAGGCTGTCATATGCCTGTCATGCCTGTTCACAACTTAAATTTATGATGAATGCAACAGTTTAACATTAATCACAAATTTAGGGGGAGTAGTTCATGCATGAAAAACAATAAATAAAAAGCTGATGATTTAATTTATTCTGAAGGAATTGGATCTTGAGCACTAGGATACATGAGCACTTGCTTTCTTGTACTTAATTGCCATACAAATAAAGTCAACAATGTCCAACATCAACAATTGAGTCTACTCAGTAGACATCATACATTTAAAGTTTTTAAAACTTTAAGTTCCGCAGAAGTTTCAGTAATACTTCTCATCCGTAGAAGTAACAGTGAAATTTCTGCATCCGCAGAAGTTTCAGTAATACTTCTCATCCGTAGAAGTAACAGTGAAATTTCTGCATCCGCAGAAGTCTCAATAATACCTCTCATCCGTAGAAGTATTGTGTGAGCTCTGATTCAACAGCAAAACAAATGCATTGTTTGAACTAATGCATCAGCAGATGTTAAGACATCCGCAGATGCTAAGGTTCCGCAGATGTTCTGCGGAAGAAGTTATGCATTCTAAATAACTTGGGATACGGAAAGGAATAAATGGGAGTGGGCCCAACATAATTAATAAAAGAAATTAATATGTTCGACTATAAATAAGGTTTCTGACTTAAAATTCATTAATCAATTTTACAGAGCACTTTTTCAGTTTTAACCTAGAAAATCGCCCACTTTCCCTCTTTTTTCAAACTTTCAAAAATCTGTTCCAAGAAAACATAATCACATTATCCACTAATCGATTACTGGTATTGCTAAGGTAAATCATGTTCTAAACATCAGTACGGAACTGGTTAATCGGTTATTGCCATTAAAACGTTTAAACTTCATGTATGCTAACTCGATTTTCGTTGTTTACAGATGGCAAACAGATTCGCTAAAGAACACAATGTGTGCGCATTCTTAAACGCTGATGATCCTGCAGCGGAAGGATGTCGAGATATCATAAGATATCTTCGACGATCCAGGCTCTTCTACGCCTTGACGGCCGAGCCTGTGATCCATCAGGCGCACATAATTGGCTTCTGGAACTCAGCACGAGTTGAAGAACAAGATGATGAGGAAGTGATTGTGGCTGAGATTCTGAATGAGCGTCTTCGAATCACTGAAAGCACCATACGAAGATGTCTGGAACTGGGAGATAGAGAAATAGGGCACCCCGATGTATTCGAGAATGAATACATTGAAAAGGTATTCAACCTTATGGGGTACGATGGTGATTACGAGAAAGGGGAAATCAAAAAGGGTAGGCTGTGCAAACCATACCGATTCTTGTGTCACACCTACCTGAAATGCATGTCAAACAGGAAGTCGGGACTCGACAGATTCTCACGGCACATATCATCTGGAATCATTGGGATATTCGAGGGGAGAATTTATAACTACGCCAAATACATCTTCAATTGTCTGAGTGAGCAAGTCAAACTGCAGAAGAATGACAAGATGTACATGTTCCCGAGATTCCTACAACTGGTGATCAACTCAGAACTTCCAAGGTTGAACAGAGTTGGCGATGTGTTTGTTCAAGCACACTTGAGCAAATCTGTGCTGAACAAGATTAGTGGGAAGTACCAGGGTCGGGATATGCCAATGTTCGCGCATGTAGTAGATCCCCAAGCAGACCTGCCACAAGAGTTGGCTTGGGAAGATGAAGCAGAATCATCTGCTGATTCTGCACAAGCATCTCACTCACCACTCCAAACACCACCACACCAACACCACTCACCAATCCAAACTCCACCACTCCAACATCAATCACCTAGCCAATCACCCCCTCAACAATTACAATCATCAGCAAGCATCAACACCCAACCAATATCCCCAATTCATCACCATCAATCACCTCTACTAATATCCTCATCTACCACCAAAAACACTCAGCCAATATCTCCCGCCCAACAACAATCACCATCTCAGTCTTATTCATCATCTCATCACACACAACCTTTCTCTCCACTACACATTCAATCCCCTGTACAACCACCACCTGAATCTCCAAAACATCCTTCACCGAAAAGTGCTGGAACTGAACCTGTTGAGATAACTAAGTCTGTACACTCTATACACTCAGGAGACACAGAGATATTATCTCAAGCAAGCACTGTTCCTTTCTCACCCACATACACAGAAGAACAAGCTTCATCAGCAGATACTGAGCCCATATCTTCATTGAAAGATGAACAAATTGCTAATGAGCACGGTGAAGTACAAGGATCTGCTGAGGATGTCATTGCATACCATGAAGATGATTTAAGTGACAAAGACATTCCTGTCAGCAAAAGCTTTTTGGTTGCTGAGTACAACAAGTTGGTACTCAAATCAAATAAGCGAAAAGAAAGAATTCAAGAGCTGAAAGGTGTAATTCAAGAAAAAGATGAAGAGCTGATGAAGAAAGATGCAAGTTTAAAAAGACTGAGAGAAGATGCTCTAAGCAACAATGAAGTTATTGATGCATTGTTGCAAAGACAACAAGAGTTGGAGGTATCTTTAAAACTTGAGCAAAATGAAAAGGCTGAGCAAATAAAACAAAAAGATGAAGAGATAGATAAACTGAAAAGAAAACTCTTAGCTCTGAAAACAAAAGAGGCTTCAAGTGCTGATCAACCAAAATAGTCGGGTGGAGCTTCTAAGCAACTGATTTCATACACCCGGAAAAGAAAATACTTTGGAGCAACTCAAAAGAAACCTGAAGATGAAAGCTCTCCAAAGAGACCAAACTTCCATCCCCTGCACCTACACCTTCAGTAGATGTGTCTACTGTGAAGGTATCATCCGGAGATGATGATGACAGTGAGAAAGAGTGGGAGGAACTGACAAGAATGGAGTCCCCCACTGGTGAAAAGGGTGGAAAGGCCGATGACCTTCTAACAACAGCAGACATCATGGAAGAGAGGCCTGATTCTAGCATGTTTATGACCCTCATCAACCATGGTTTTCCATATGACATGGTTGAGAGGATGAACACATCAGAAATGAAGAATGCACTGAAAGAGTTTGAGTTTGCAAGGTTCATAATCCCAAACTGTGATTATGAAGCCTTTACTATATTTCAGTCATTGGAGAAGATCAAAAAGGATCTGGGCCACTGTGACACAGCCAAACTTACCAAGTACAATATGACTTGCTGGTTACAGGGCCACAACTACAAACCGCATGAGCTCAAAGGTAGAACCACTGGAGAACTGCGGAGGATGATGGAGCATGTAATGAAGGTGGAATTAGAAACTGGTGTGAAGTTCAGAACCACTGCTCCACATCCAAAAGAACAACCAAGTAAACTTGCTGCTGATCCAATAACAGTTGAACCAAAAGATCAGCACAAGGAAAAAGAAACACTAATCAGAGAGCCAAGGGCAGTGATCCCCGGAAAAGTATGGCCTCTGGGAACAACTGTTCGAGAGATTACCGAGAAGAAATCAACTCTCGTACAGCTGTATGATCATATCACAACTCCCAGTTCTGTGGAAGACCACAGGATTATGGCCTGGAAATATGATCCAGACTGGGATTGTGCAATAATAAAGAGGACATCTGGAAGGATTCAATACTTCCATGATGTGGAAGCCCTGCTCAGCCTTCCGGAGCAAGATATCAGGGATCTACAGAGCATCCCAATGTTCAACTACCCAATCCATCTCAGGGGGAGAGACTTCTCTGCAGCTGTAAATGGTATGAAGACCAGTTTTACTGATGATGTGCTCATGCAAGCAAAGAGAAATGATAAGGAGCACAAAAGAATGAAACAAAGTCAGAAAAGAAAAACAGCTGAAGTCTCATCCCTTGTAGATGATGATCTGCTAAAAAGAGTGGGATGTACCAGAAGCTCACACACATCAAAAGCATCTCAGGAAACCAATTCACTTGTCCTATCTCAGAATGGGGATATGTTGAAAAGAATAAAGAGATGGTGTTGCTGAGAAATGTTGATGGGAAGAAGGGTGATAAGATAAGAATCTTTGATCCAATAGAGCTAAAGATGCTGCATCCCAGCTACACATCATACCTTCATGATAAATTCTTCCCAAAGCTAACAGATGAAAAAGCCCAGAATGATCTCTGCCTATACGTGCATATGATTCAAGTGATAGATAAACTGCATGCAAAGGCACACAAGAGAAGGAAGCATGAGGCTGGGCTACTAAAAGGAACAATAATAGCTGAAGTGTCTGAGCTCAAAATCTCTGAAGAAGATGAATTAGAAATTGTGCATAATGATAGTGTAGTGGAAACACTCACTACGGAAGAAGATGTCTTGGGACTCAGTTATGACACGCTGAAGAAGATCAGCAGGATGCAGATAAAGTACAAATACGATGATCAAAAAACTGATGTATCTTACTTCTACAATAAAATGATAGCAAGAGTCAAGGAGCTAGCTGTTTTGAAGGACTGATTACAAGGAGCTAAGCCTAAGGGGAGTATTGTTGGATCTAGACTGTATAGGACTAGATCATTTTTGTATAGGCTTAGTACTTGTATCAAGTCTTGTAAATAACACTTGTAATAGTCAATATATATATGTGTGCTTTGAATTTATAGGTTAACCCCTTTATATATATGTGTGTTGATTTGTGACTTGACAGGAGAAACAATATACTTGGATGGATTTCCTGAAATTGACCAAGTGTAGGAAACATCTACGGATGAACATTATTGTTAATCCGTAGATATGTTTCTTACAAGACCAAATGACCAAGTGAATGTTCCTGCGGATGATCAAGTAGCATGAAGTGAAGACTCCTACGGAAGAAGGATTTCCTACGGAAGAACAAATCTTCTACTGAAGACCAAGTCATCTACGGAAGAACAAAAGATCTGCGGACAACAAAATTGCTGCGGAAGAACATTATACTTGTGCGATTGCAAATACCAAGAAGTCAAACAAGTCAACACAATCAACAACAAATCCCGAGAGATCCGGTGTTTCCTTAGCCGACTCAAATCATCTATAAATACGAGTCCTAGGTTTCACATCTCGGCGAACACAATCAATCAATATTACGGCTGTCGAGTTACATCATTGTGCAACCCTCATCGCCGTCACATCAACATCAATATTATTCGATACACTGAATTCGATTGTTCATAGTTATTCATTATTATTCTTTTGTAATCATTACATTATAGTTAATGAAATACGTTTGAATAATTATTGATTTCGCATTTATTGTGTTTCTGTGGTTGTGTTCATCATTAATCATCAAACCAATTAAACGTCAATTAGTGATAATTCCGCGATCATTAAATTGATTTATTTTAATACTGATAATTCCTGAATTGCGATCCTTGGATTCACATATTGTGATAATGTTTTGGCTATTGATATGTCGGGTAATCCTGTTCAACACCAACGTACAAAACATGTGGAGATGGATATTCATTTTGTCAGAGAGAAAGTTAACATTGGTCACATTCGGGTCCTTCATGTCCCCTCATCTCTTCAATATGCTGACATCTTCACCAAAGGGCTCCCATGACATCTTTTCGACTCATTTCGGCACCATCTTAAACGTCACGGAGTACCGACGTTCATGCTGAGGGGGAATATTAGTAGAATATATTTTGTCTATAGTTATCTATTGATTTGTTCCCATATTTAAGGGTAGGTTAGCCTTATATATACTAGGATAATGGATGGTATTTTTAACACAATTAATAACAATCTCATAATCGTTCATCCTCCCCGCGCGTTGCGCTAGGATTTATTTTGTCATGATCCCAAATATTAAAACGCAGACACCAAAACACATGATGATGGCCATTTCAATGTAAAACCTCAGACATAAGAAAACACGACTGCAAACCCATATTGCAACATCCCCTACACTCTTAAAGAAACCCAAAAGAACGGTAAAACACAAAAAAAAATCCATGTTGGGCGCAACCTCGAACCCATCCTAAACTATAGCCAGTCATAAAAATGAGCGTCACTCTATCGAAAACCCCGAAAATGTACTCTATTATAAGAGTCACATTCTATCGTAAAGGTGACTATTACTCAGTTATGATACCCGAAAGCATACCCCATTGTAAAAGCGAGCATCAAAAAAGCCAACTACAAAGACAAATGAAACGATAAACATAATGTTAACAAAACAACCTAAAACTGAAATTTTAGGGAAAAAACCGAAAGTTAAAAGAAATTTTTGTGACAAAAATGAGAATATTTAAAATCGTGTGATTAAAAAAAAAATCGTGTGATTAAAACAAAAAACAAAAACTATAATACACTTTTTTGTATTTTTTGATATACATACATACAAACACATATATATATATATAAATATAAATATATATATATATACATATAATATATATAATATATGCATATAATATATATATACACACACACACACAATATATATATATACATATATATAATATATATATAATATATATATACATACATATATATATACATATAATATATATATGCATATATATATATATATTATATATCTATATTATGTATATGTATATATATGTATATATATGTATGTATATGTATATATGTATGTATATGTATATATATGTATATATATGTATATATATATGTATATGTAGATATATGTATATACACACATATAATATATATATAATATAATATATATATATATATATATATATATATATATATATATATATATATATATATATAGGGAGAGGTTCCACTAAAAAATATATTTTGCCTAAGAAAGCTAAGAAGAAATGAGGTGGTGACATGTGGCAAAACTAGAAAATAGGATTAAAGGGTATTTTGGTCTATTAACAATTTTATGTTGTTTTATGAAATCCACCATAACCTTGTGCTGTTTCATGAAATCCAGCACAACCTTGTGCTGTTTCATGAAATCCAGCACAACCTTGTGCTGTTTCATGAAATCCAGCACAACCTTATGCTGTTTCATGAAATCCAGCACAACCTTGTGCTGTTTCATGAAATCCAGCATAACCTTGTGCTGTTTCATGAAATCCAGCACAACCTTGTGCTGTTTCATGAAATCCAGCACAACCTGGTGCTGTTTCATGAAATCCAGCACAACCTGGTGCTGTTTCATGAAATCCAGCACAACCTGGTGCTGTTTCATGAAATCCAGCACAACCTTGTGCTGTTTCATGAAATCCAGCACAACCTTGTGCTGTTTCATGAAATCCAGCACAACCTTGTGCTGTTTCATGAAATACAGCACAGCCTTGTGCTGTTTCATGAAATACAGCACAGCCTTGTGCTGTTTCATGAAATACAGCACAACCTTGTGCTGTTTTATGAAATACAGCACAACCTTGTGCTGTTTTATGAAATACAGCACAACTTTGTGCTGTTTTATAAAATACAACACAAAAACGTTAAAATGCAGCACAATTTCACCTAATTTGTTTTTTTATAAAAAAAATAGCAATACTATACTCAATTTAAAGAGAAAAAATGCTTGATTTTATGGTGCAATTTTTTTAAAAAATAATCTAGCATGAAAAAGTTATAAACGTTTAAAAAAATTGGGGGAAACTCAAAAAAGTCAACAAAAGTGGTTACATACCCAAAGAACCCTTCCATCTTTTTATTTATAACATTATCATCTTAGACGTTGATTAAGAAATGGAAGGCTAAGATTATTTCTTATCATTCTTAGGTAAAATTTATTTTTTAGTAGAACCTCCACCTATATATATATATAATATATATACATACATATATATACATATATATACATATATATACATACATATAATATATATAGACATATAATATATATATATAGACATAATATATATATATATATATATATATATATTATTTAGTAATTACTATGCTTTAAAAATAAAATGTTTTGTTGCTAAAGTTTTCAACATTATGACATGAGCACAAAATATTATGTTATGTTAAAAAAGAAACATTTATGATCAAACTATAAAACCAACAAACTCTAATGTAACTAAACTTGTTCAATTATATAGAGTATAATTGGAGTACACTACCGAAAATCATAGAAATTGCAATGCATTTTATTTCTTTTGGTGTCTAAGAGTCAGTTGTTGTTGTCGCTTTGTGTTTATTCGTCGATCGAGCTATTGTTACATGGTTCATCGTTGGTGAGTTCAGTAGTTTCGCCTTCGGGATTTGATGTTTATATTTGAAAATCAATGATAACTTCAAATACATGATAATGTTTGATTGAGATTAGCAACTATGGCTTATATTTGAACTTACTCCAACTTAAAAATTCACATGTTTAAACTTCTAATAGCAACCAAAACCCTATACATTAAACACACATCCTTATTACTCTTACTCGTAGTCTAACATAACCCCAAAAACTCTTATGTATTATACATAATACACTACAAATACAAAAATTTTAAACAATTCAAGCCTACCTTACATACTACCAACTAACCTTCATCATTATCATTATCATTATCATCACCGCGCTATACCATCACCGCACTATACCATCACCACCCATCATCACCATCATCAATTCAACCACGAACCCCCATCCCTTCCTCATTTTCAAGTAAAATCACCATCACCACACCACTCCCTTCCTTGACTTTTAAACATCATGACTATACCACATATCCATTTCTTATTCCCTCATTTCATTATAAATACCCATATTTTCCAACTAAAAATTCACAACTCTCTCGCTTTCTTCCTTTACCTAAAATTCCAGCCACTCTACCTCTCTTTTCACTCTATAAAAACCAAGTGCAAGGGAGCTCACAAACATACATTCATCCAAACTCAAGATCAAGCAATCAATAGTTTGATCTTCATCAACATCCTCTATGGTATAACTTTTTCAAGCTTCTTAATGTAATGTTCAATCATTATCTCACCTGATTATCACATAATAAAACATAAAGAACAAATTAAAGGTATATTGGTTTGCAACCTGATTATCACATAATAAAACATAAAGAACAAATTAAAGGTATATTGGTTTGCAAGTTGCAAGAAAGATGAGTTGACAATTGATGTTTTAGAAAACGGTTCCAGATTTTGTCTATCTTTAAATGACCATAACTTGGTTAAAACATAATCAAATTGGATGATACTTGAGTCTAAAGTTAATTCAAAGAGGTATCTTTTCAATCATAGTAATTACATAATTTTTCAGTAAGGTTTAAGCTCTCAAAATTCGATCTTAAAATGAAAGGTCAAAGTTGGACATTTTGGCAGATTACTTGGGTTGACCTTAGAAGACCGTAACTACTTCAATTTTTATCAATTCATTTAGTTCTTCTTCTGGAAGTTAGTTTTATCATGAGTTATCTTTAAAATGGTTAAGTTTATAATTCCCAACCAACCAATATATTTTTAAAACTGCAGAATATAACTGCACATGCTTTTGAAAAGAAAATAATTATTTTTATATCACTAAATGGAATCTGTAAAATGTGACATTTACTTTTATAATAAGTTAAAACATATATAAATATGATAAATTACGTATTTTATTTAGTACATTTGATTAATTAAAACCTTAATGCAAAATGACCCATAAATACGTAAAAATTAAACAAAGAGACTTTAAATCACAAAATATCAAATAATTACATGTGAAGCTATTATGACATAGTTACACTCCTTTAGCATAATATATACACACACACTTATACATAAATACCAATGTTCTCAAAATCGGATCGAACAGCGAACCGGTCGCTTTACGGGTCGACTAGTCGGACTGGTCGGATCATATTTAACATCCGGATGGCGTCATAATTATATATATATATATATATATATATATATTATAGTTATGTATATAATTCAATATAAGTATTTTTATATGTATATTTAAAACTCAACGATAATTAGAAATCCAATACTGAGATTTATCATCTGACCTACCCGTCAAATCCACTAAAATAAAAAATAAAAAATAGAAAATAGAAAATCCGCTCCGAACCGGTTCCTGGTTCAACAGACGAACCGGTTCGAACCGACTGCTTCTTGAAGAAAGAAACGATTTGGGGTGGATCAAACTGGTGGCCCAACTGAATCCCGATCAGACCAGTCGGACCGACCGATTGGATGCGGTCGTGAAATCATTGATAAATACTAAGTTTCGAAATAAATTATATACCAATAACGGTTCATACATAATGCAAAACCATAAACTAAGAGAAGTTTACTTTTCAAACAATTATTTAAATCTAAACTATTATAAAACACTTGACTTGTCACTTCGTTTAATGACTTATATATGGGAATCTAAACCTTTTTCGTACCCCACATACATATGTAGGAACTGCTTCGGTACTAATTTCACGTGATCCGTATTCTGAATAATCAGTGAGTTTTTAGCCCATTTACCTTTTACTAATTTTGGCAGAGAAACATATTATCTAAAAAATTATTTCAATCATTATTATTATGTCTTATGCTTATACATATTTTGATGATAAATGTCATTTATTGTGTTGGACTTACTAAAATATCGTTATCTTGCACAATTATTTAACTTCAGGTTGAAGCCTCAGTTTTAATATAGATATATAGTACTATCAAGAATGATAATCCTTACACTCTTAATTAATTGGTATGCGTAAAACCATAGTCAAGTTTATTATCTCGCTGACTATAACTTGGCCTTTTCTCCCACTTGAAATAAGTATTGGGTGAGGCATGGCGTCATAAGCTTAGTTGTGGTTCCTAAATGCATTTACATGTGTCATGATTACTTTACATGATGGACTCTACCACGGCTGAGAATGGATCAATTATTAAATCTTGGATGGAAATTTCTTTTACCTATTTCTCTAGGTAATATAATTATGAATATAATTGTAGTTATTCACCAAACAAAACCTTCATTCTTTTAGATCAAAATGAGTTCTTAAGTTTTATTTCAGGCAAATTTAAAATTGTTCGAATTGTGTAATCGTCAATTATTGACATTGGTAACCGACCCAAAGCAATTTGATTATAATTCAATTCGTGACGATCATAAGTAGAAAGTTCATATGAGTTTTTTATTTATTATGATTGACTACTTACTTTCCAACTATTTATGGAGTCTAAAAAACCTACGAGTTCATCAACATTATTGTTTACTCATTTTTAACATGTTTTTAGAAAACAACCAAGGTTAGCATTTTGGATTTTATTTAATTATGGCACAACTAGGGTAAAACGAAAGATTGTTTCGTATAAGCTTAAGATGCTAGGCTCATATTTTTGATTTTTTAAAAAATAGTACCCTAATACTTTGTTGTCTAAGTTTATTTTGAATGCATGAATTAATTTAATTTAAGTTTGCTTAAATACCATGTGTTTCTCAAGATATCCGATTACGTCACCTCCTTGCGATTTCGGCGCCGTCGAGGAGTGTCCCACAACTAGTATGGAAGCCGCGAGTATAACCGAGTATGGTCATCTGTTGCGGTTCTGGATTTTTTTACTAGGTATTATTATGTTTTTTATCATTTGATTTTTGTTGAACGTACATCAACTCATACATCTATCTATTCTGCTCTTAATCTACATTGATATATTATAAACTGGGCTCCATTGATCTCAAAAGGAGCATATGGGTATAGTTGCAACTTTTTAAAGAAGAACATAAACAAGTACCTATAAGAAAATAAACGTTAAAGCTTGAAATAGACATGAACGAATGAAGCAGACGATAAGGAGAAAATAAGCCTACTCTAAAGTAATTTATTCCAAACTTGTAACGAATATTAGCAAGGCACTAGCATCTAACCCTCTTGACGCTTTGATGGAAGAAGTAGTAGTTTTGTATATGGAAAGAAGCGAGAACTGTATATACAGTTGTTGCTACATAAATCTTAATCAAGAGATTAAGGTTCGGTAACAGTGTAAGGGTGGAGTTATTATCAAAGGCTAAGGCTGTGATTCAGGGCTCGGAACTTTGACTGGGGAGGGTATGGGCTGTTTAGTAGTGGCTGAGCCTAGGCTTGGATTGGCAAGGATTCCTGCATAACAAAGACAACACCGTGAGCCTCGCCACGGGCAGAAGGGATTTCTCCCCGTGACCACACTCCGGCGTGAGAATAAGTATATCTCCTAAGAGAGTTTTACAAGATAGATTGAAGTGAGATTTTTGAGAGTAAAAATGAGATGATTTTTACCTGTTGAGTGAAGGGAGTATTTATAGTGTTTGTGAGTTGAGGCAAGATGCAACTTGATTCTATCTTTGGTAACCTGCAGTCAATGAACTGGGTCTGAGATCCCTGAGTCAGAAGGTTCTACACCTTTTTGATACAAAGGGTTTCTGACTAGGAATTAATATTATTGTCTTTATAGTTGACTTTATGAGTTTGTGGGCTACTCTGGCCTTCTACCTGGGTCAGGTGTTTGGCCTGGAGTGCTTTGTTGTTATATGCCTATTACTTATTCCTTGGCAACCAATGAGATTTCCTTTGGTGTTTTCTTGCTTGCCTACTGTTATCTTATTCTCGCTAATAGTTTCTAAGTGTTTGTGGAAGCATTGCCATGATTTGGGCTAAGGACATGCCTAGCCGCGGCCTTCTTTGGGTTTCGTTTGTCAGCCGCAGCCCAGCTGGGTGTGAGTTGTGCCAGCCGCGGCCTTCTGGGCCTTTCGTAGGCTAGCCGCGGCCTTCTTGGCCTTTCGTGTGTCAGCCGCGGCCCATCTTAGCCTTTCATATGTCAGCCGCGACACATCTTGGCCTTTCGTATTGCCAGAGAAAGAGTCACCGCTGGAACCCCCACCTCCAGCCGCGGCTGAAGCGGCAAGCGCAGTACCAGCCGCTGTCGCGGCAGTCATAGCGCCACCAGCCGCGGCCCAGCAGGGGAAGACCAAGACACAGCCGCGGCCCATGACCATACTCCGAGCAAAACGGCTCTTGCCGCGGCCTTGCCTCGTGACTTTTGATTTGGTGTTATCCGGGACTATACCCCTTCATGTCCCCCCAGTCCAATGTTATGGTTTTCACCATATCATTGGAATAATAAAAAGAAAAGGCTTAGTTTTTCACGGCTTTCCTTTGTCCTTCTTACATCATTCGCACTGTTTACATTCATCACTATCATTGGAAGGACAACACATCACCCTTTCTGATTTCTTTAAACACCATTGTTGCTATGTCTGATTTGAGTCTTGCAGATATACTAGCTTTACTCACTTGTACCGAATTTTGAATAGTTTTACTTGAGGATCCTCTCCATTGTTTTTTACTTATTTGCTAATGGAACTCTTGTCAGTTTATGTTCTTCTTTGGAATAAACGTTTGTCGTCCATGTTTGGATTAACGTATGAACATGGCAAGTAATGGTATTTTTGGGATAGTAATTACCTGTTAAACGTTTGAACACGCCTTGAGCTATTGTGACGTCGATCTTGACTAATATGCCAAGATTATCATCTCAGCTGCGGCTTGCAACACGTAGGATCTCGGCCAAGGCTATTAGTTGGAGGTATGATTGGTGCCAAGTTATGATTTTGTGTAAAGAATTATGATTGAAATCAGCATAGTGACCTGTGTTGCGATAGTGGTTTATATCACCATATCTCATTTTTTATGTTTTCTTGGAGGACTAACCTCATCTATAACCAACACTTGAAGATCGCATATCATTTTCTTCTTCTTCACTTTCTTTTTTATTTCTTTAAGACGATATTGCTTTTACTTGAAATGTATGCCAAAACTTGACACTTGAAGAGATTATTTGGGTGCGTTTAAGGATTGACCTGTAGCTGATATGGACATCCACCGTGTTGCGACTAGTTAGTTTTCCTCATGCTTGTGCAATCACGTGATAGTTGTTTTCCGGCTAAATAACCTTTTTTCATTATCTGCCCAAATATAGGTAAGTATTTTAATTGATTTCAATACTGTTTACTCAAACATAGTTGAGCAACTAATCAGCTTGTAGTGCTTTCTACCCAGACATGGTAGGATGTTTTGGCTAATTCAGATATGGTTGCGAAATTGACATTGATATTATCAACTCAAACATGGTTGATTTAAATGATTTCAATTTATCGACTCAAACATGTTTGAGTGATTCAGATGAATTCAAACTTATCTACCCAAAAATGGTTGGTTGTTTCAATCATTTCCATGGTTATTGACTTAGACCTGGGTGCGTTTTTTGATTACGTTATCTACCCAAGCGTCGTTGGGTGATTCAATTTTCATGATTACTATCTCAAGAATGGTCAAGTAATTTGTTTGCTTTGACATCATCTACCCAAGCATGGTTACTCGCTTGATCTCATGGTTACTAAATCAATCATAAGTGAGTTACGTGATTGCTTTTAATATCATATACTGTAACGGCCCGAAATTTTCCGGAACAAGCTATTTAATAATAATGGGCTTTAAGGGTTAATTTAAAAACAAAGGGGTAAATTAGTGGGCTATGGATAAAATTAGTCTTAATGGGCTAGACTTGATGGGTTTAAGGGCCCTAATCAGCCCTTAAAACATGCATGAACAGCTCCATCTTCACCATTACAAACCCTAGCCACCAAATTCGTAAAGAGAGAAAGTAGAGAGAGAAAGTGGAGAAACTCAAGATTTTGAGCTTGGAAGTGTGAAAGATTGAAGGTTTGGGTGATTTGAACATCAAATCAGAAGAAAAGAGCAACAAAACAAGGTAAGAATCAGCCTCTAAACCTCTCTGTAGATCAAACCCGATTCTAGGGTTTTGGGGTTTTGAAAAGTTTAAAGAAACATATAAAGGTCGAACTTTTACGTATAAAAACGTGTAAAAAGCTTAGATTTGGTTTCATGGAAGGTAAACCAAGGATTTGGACGTAAAAAGTTAAGATTTTGGGTTAAAAACGGGCTGGATCTGAGTTTCTGTTCATCCAGCGAAACTGGGCCGCGATCCAGCGAATTTAAGCATTTAACTAGAAAAACTGCACATTAGTTCAGCGAGACTAGGAGAAGTTCCAGCCAAACTACAGTTTCGCTTGGGCGCTCACCCGGATAAAGTGGATAAAGTAACGCTCGAACAGGCAGGTCTGTAAGTCCTAAATTGGCATGACAATAATGGCCTGATCGGGTACGACAGTAAGTCCTTAATTGGCGTGTCGGTAAAGTCCTAGGCGAGCCTAGGCACCGATAGTGACAGAGAATTGACAGATAAAGAAGAGAAATAATAATCAAGAAATGATAAAGTATTGATAAAGTGACAGCCTGTGTGTATTGATATACTAATAGACAAGGATTGTTTTCAACTGATAAAGCTAATACCTTTTACAAATATTATTTAGTAAAGTAAACATAGAATTCACTCAGCAAAGCTGACTTTTGTATGCATATCAGTTGACAGGTGAGAGTTAGAGCTATGGGATAGTGAGCATGGAATGGAAGCTTCTTGGCACTAGAAGACTGGCATCCCTGATGGAGAAAAGCTTAAGAGGACTTTTAAATAGTTTTGAAGATTAAATACAATGTTTATATATTAATTATAATGAATTGAAATTACAGTATTTTCCGCTGCGATGGTTATTTATACATATATGAGTAAATGTTTGCTTTAAATCTATGCTTTGCTGTGAATGACCAACTGTGAGGCTCCCCTGAGAAAGGTGGGTCTTACAAGTTGGTATCAGAGCCAATATTTAAGAGATTTGGGAAAACTATTTTTTATAAAACCTAAACTTAAACAGATAATAGAACCAAGTGTCAAGGATGCCAGTCCAAGAAGCTCCATGCCAGAGGTAACAAGTATGTGGTAGGTATTATTCTAGTGGATAGTGCTTTCTTATTTAAGTTAGAGCTGAGGTAGAGTAGGATAAGGTTATCTGTGATGCCTATCTGAATTTATGTGACTTATACGTGCATAGACTAGGTATAGTAGGTTTTGGTGTTGGTGTGGTTCAGGATAGGAAAGTTTATGGCACGAGAAGTTCTGTAAGTAGTTAATCACAACTGGCCACTATCATTAAAAATTTACAAAACTTGTCGTGAACTGAACTTGCCTTGAAAGACCATATTAACATTCTGAATCTTATAGGAAGTAGAAAGAATGACACCAAAGAAAGAAGCTCCAACCATGGTCACCCGGAGAAGCACTAGGGGAAGGCCCCCGACTAAGGCAAAGGAAACTGCAAGTGCAACTGTGAAGCCAACGAAAAGGTCAACCAGAAAGCAGGTTGAGGAACCGGTTAAGGAGGAAGAGGTTGAGTTAGAAGTGGGAGCCGAGGGGCTCACTACTGACCAGGCAAACTGAAGGAGACAGTGAAGGAAGCTATTGCCCAAGAGGTGCATCAGGTCCTCTCTGGAGGGATGCCCGCTTTACTCGCGGAATTTGTGGAGCAGGTTAAGGGCGACAGTAAAAAGAGTGCGGCTTTAGAGAAGGTTGATAAGAAGGGAGCGGTCAAGACTGAGGAGATGAGCGACGAGGAAGATCGTCTGGGTAACCATGACGGTCCCGAGGTGGAAGAGAGGGCGAAGGGGTGCAGCTACAGGGATTTTCAGAGGTGTAGGCCCCCAGTGTTTGATGGTACTGGTAACGCTGCCACTACCCAGCGTTGGATCAGGGAAATGGAGGCCGTACTGAAGATCAGTGAGTGCCGTGAAAACCAAAAGGTGAAGTTTGCTTCCCATTCCCTTTGGTTCCAGCACTGTGTTGGTGGGATAACATTGCTGAGTCTTACGGAGAGGAGGCTATTGAGAGGATGAAATGGCCGGAGATGAAGAGGTTGTGATAGAGGAGTACTGCCCCGAAAGAGAGCTCGACAAGGTTGAGCAAGAGTTTGTGAGTTTGGAGGCTGGAAATATGACTCACCAGGAGTACACTGCAAATTCAATGAAATGGCACGTCTGGTGCCAGATTTGGTGACTCCTGAAGCCAAAAGGATCAAGAGGTACATGCAAGGGTTGCCTCTGGACATTTGTAGAGACATGGTCACTGCCCGACCTAGTACTTTTAGGTCAGCAGTGGACCTTAGTGGAAGGTTGTATGATCATCGCAGGCCAGTGACAGTGGGTGAGAGAAGGAAGGTGTGGAATAATAACGGGAAGAGGTATGGAGGTGGTAACTACCAAGCGGGAGGCAGAAGGCTAGAGTGGATGCAAAACAAGCGATTGTGAAGGGGGTCGGGGAAGTTAAGGAATGTGGAAAGTGTGGAAGGAGGCATTCCGGAGAGTGCCGAATGGGTATCCCGGGGTGCTACCGGTGCGAGAAACCAGGTCACATGGCTAGAGAATGCCCGGAAGTGAACGAGTGCTTAACTGCCATGAGACGGGGCACTTCAGTAGGGATTGCAAGAAAGCTAAGGCAGGAAGCTCAGGAACAAGCAGGGATAACGATAAAGGGGATGATGGAAAGCCCAAGGTCAAGGCAAGGGCTTCACCATGAACAAGAAGGAGGCAAGGAAGGACCCGGACGTAGTGTCAGGTACGTTCCTTGTCAATAATGTTTGTGCCTCCATATTGTTTGATAGTGGTGCAGTAAGAGTTTTGTATCTGTATCCTTCTGTGCTACACTGGATGTCCAAACTAAGGAAATAGATGATGCCTTCGAGGTAGAAACGGCGATGGTAAGTCCATTAGAATAGTCAGGATGATAGAGGGTTGCCACATTAAACTAGGAGGCCATTACTTTCCCGCACGATTGTTTGTTATGCCTTAGGAGGTTTCGATGTCGTACTAGGGATGGATTGGCTAGCTGCCCACGATGCTAACATAGTATGCCAACAGAAGATGATCCGATTAACGGCTCCAGATGGTAGTTCGGTTACGATCTACGGTGATAACTATTGTAAGGTTCCAAGGATCATTTCCATGATCAAGGCGGAGAAATGTATGAGGCAACGGTACGGAGCTTATCTAGCGTATGTCAAGGATGTTAAAGATAAATCGAAAGAGTTGTCCGATGTACCAGTGGTGCGGGACTTTCCTGACGTATTCCCGGAGGATCTGCCTGGAATACCACCAGATAGAGAGATAGAGTTTCAGATTGACTTACTGTCAGGAGCCCAACCCATTGCCAAAGCACCCTACGCCTAGCTCCGTCCGAGATGAAGGAGCTCATGTCACAACTGCAGGAACTCCTTGACAAGGGGTTCATTAGGCCCAGCATTTCCCCATGGGGTGCTCCCGTGCTGTTTGTGAAGAAGAAGGATGGCAGCATGAGGATGTGTATAGATTACAGGGAGTTGAATAAGTTGACCGTGAAGAATCGATACCCTCTACCCCGGATAGATGATCTGTTGATCAATTACAAGGGGCAAGCTGGTTCTCCCGAATAGATCTCCGATCCGGATATCATCAACTGAAGGTAAGGGAGCAAGATATCCCAAAGACGGCCTTCCGAACGTGCTATGGCCACTATGAGTTCTGGTTATGTCTTTCGGACTAACCAATGCTCCTGCGGCATTCATGGACTTAATGAATCGCATGTGTCGCCCGATGTTGGACCGATCAGTGATAGTCTTCATTGACGATATTTGATATACTCAAAGAACGAAGGAGACCACGCTTGTCACATCAAGGAGGTGTTAGAAACTTTACGAAGGGAGAAACTGTATGCGAAGTTCTCTAAATGTGCCTTCTGGCTATGGGAGGTGCAGTTTTTAGGGCACGTTATAAATTCCGAGGGAGTAATGGTTGATCCAGCGAAAGCTGAAGCAGTTACGCAATGGAGTTCCCCGAGGACGCCATCCGAAATCCGTAGTTTCTTGGGATTGGCTGGTTATTATAGAAGGTTCATCAAAGATTTCTCGAAGATAGCTTCCCCATTAACAAGGTTAACGAGGAAGAACGTGGTGTTTGACTGGGAAAGGAACAGGAAGATGCGTTCCAGGAATTGAAGGATAAATTAACCAAAGCTCCTATACTAACCCTACGGAGGGAGATGAAGACCTAACGGTATACTCAGACGCTTCTTACTACGGGTTAGGCTGTGTGTTGATGCAAAGAGGGAAGGTTATAGCTTACGCATCCAGACAGTTAAAAGACACGGAGGTTAACTACCCGGTTCACGATTTGGAACTTGCCGTAGTAGTGTTCGCATTGAAGATCTGGAGACACTATTTGTATGGGATTAAGTGCGCCATATTTACCTACCACAAAAGTCTGAAATATTTCTTTGAGCAGAAGAACCTAAATATGAGACAGAGGAGGTGGTTGGAGTTGATAAAGGATTACGACTGTCAAATCCATTATCACCCGGGTAAGACGAACGTGGTAGCCGATGCCCTGAGCCGAAAGGAAGGATATGAACCGATCCGGGTGAAGGCGTGCCAACTAGTAGTGACCCCAGATGTTATGAGGATGATAAGCAAAGCTCAAATGGATGCTTTAAAGAGCAGCAAATCAATAAGGAAAGGATGGTGGGAAGAGTGGATGGATTGGTAGAGAACACCTTGGGTGTTAAGACCTTCCATGGTAGGATATGGGTTCCGAGACTTGGCGACTTGCGAGAAAAGGTTTGGATGAAGCGCACAAAACCCGTTACTCAATACACCCAGGAGCAAATAAGATGTACCACGATTTGAAGAAAGATTATTGGTGGCCTGGGATGAAGAGAGATGTGGTGCGTATGTAAATAAATGTCTCACGTGCCTACAAGTGAAGGCTGAGCACCAAAGACCCTATGGTTATTTTCAGCCATTAGAAGTACCAGAAGGAAGTGGGAACATATTACCATGGACTTTATCACTAAATTACCACGCACGACAAAAGGTCACGACGTGATATGGGTGGTCGTTGATAGACTGACCAAGAGTGCGCATTTCCTACCGATCAGGAAGCAATTAGTTCATAAAAGCTTGCTGAACTATTTATCTAAGAAATTGTGTGCGCGACATGGTATGCCCGTATCGATTGTTTCAGATAGGGATACGCGGTTCACCTCAAAGTTTTGGAAAAAGTTCAATGAAGAGATGGGTGCGAGGTTGCATGTTAGTATCGCATACCACCCGCAGACCGATGGGCAATTGGAGAGAACGATCCAGACACTAGAGGATATGCTTCGGGCATGCGTTATCGAATTTGGCGGTAACTGGGATGATCATTTGCCACTAGCAGAGTTCTCCTATAACAACAGCTGTCACGCCAGTATTAAGATGCCCCCATATGAGTTATTGTACGGTCGACGGTGCAGAACTCGTATTTGTTGTGGGTGATGTCGGACAGAAGGAGCTAGGAAGTTTAGAAGTCGTGGAAGCCACAACGGAAAAGTTGGAGAAAATCAAGGCGTATATGAAGGCTGCCAAGGATAGACAAAAGTCATACGCCGACAGAAGAAGGAGACCAATAGAGTTCAGCGTGGGCGACAGGGTAATGCTGAAAGTGTCACCATGGAAGGGAATCATCCGATTTAGAAAGAGGGGGAAACTGAGTCCCAGGTTCATTGGACCATTCGAGGTACTAGCACGAGTTGGGAATGTAGCTTACAGGCTAGACCTTCCAGAAGAATGAGTGGGATTCACCCTACCTTTCATGTGTCACACCTGAGAAAATGTCTAGCACCAGGTGAGGCAGTCGTGCCTCTAGATGACATCGAAGTGGACGAAAAGCTGAACTATGTTGAGCAACCAGTGGCTATACTAGACCGAAAGGAGAAACAATTGAGAAATAAAGTAGTCAAGCAAGTCAAGGTGCATTGGAGACACCGAAAGGGGTCGGATGCCACCTGGAATCCGAGGAGGAAGTGAGACGTCATACCCCGATCTGTTTAATGACGAGTCAGGTTTCGAGGACGAATCTAAATAAGGGGGGGGGAGACTTGTAACGCCCCGAAATTTCCCGAACAAGCTATTTATAATAATGGGCTTTAAGGGTTAATTTAAGAAACAAAGGGGTAAATTAGTGGGTTATGGATAAAATTAGTCTTAATGGGCTAGACTGATGGGTTTAAGGGCCCTAATCAGCCTTAAAACATACATGAACAGCTCCATCTTCACCATTGCAAACCCTGGCCACCAAATTCGTAGAGAGAGAAAGTAGAGAGAGAAAGTGGAGAAACTTTAAGATTTGGAACTTGGAAGTGTGAAAGATTGAAGTTCTGGGTGATTTGAACATCAATCAAAGAAAAGAGCAACAAACAGGTAAGAATCGGCCTCTAAACCTCTCTGTAGATCAAACCCGGATTCTAGGGTTTTGGGGTTTGAAAAGTTTGAAGAAACACATAAAGGTCGAATTTTTACATATGAAAACTTGTAAAAAGCTTAGATTTGGTTTCATGGAAGGTAAACCAAGGATTTGGACGTAAAAAGTTAAGATTTTGGGTTAAAAACGGGCCGGATCTGAGTTTCTGTTCATCCAGCGAAACTGGGCCGCGATCGAGTGAATTTAAGCATTTAACTAGCGAAACTGCACATTAGTTCAGCGAGACTAGGAGAAGTTCCAGCGAAACTACAGTTTCGCTTGGGCGAAACTATAGTTTCGCCGGTAATCCCGCTAAGACCCAGACTGACCTATAGACTTTGCGAAAGTAGGAAATTCCAACGAAAGTTGGGCGCTCAAGGCAGCGAATTTCTCTAGCGAAACTAGCAGAAGTGCTGCCCAGCGAAGCTGCAGGCGAAACTGCAGTTTCGCTACAGCGAAACCATGGGCGAAACTATGAAGAAAATGACGTTTTTGCATATTAACTTTCGTGCAGTTAGAGTGTACAGGCTATAGCTTAAGTGGCTTAGAATTTAAGCTTTTTGGACGAGTTCAGGTGAGTTCTAGATCCCCTATTTGATACATGTTTTAAATGTTTTGGGGCTGTATGCATACTAAAATACATACTTTTTATGATCAGTTCCATTAAAGTAAAGTTTTACATAATATCTTATATGGGAAATGGGGTTTTATAATGAAATGATAGTGTGTTTCCCTCATTGTGATATGATCTAGTAGAAATGAATTGCTTTGTAATGTGATGTGTTTATATTATGTATAACTTAAACATGAAAGTGAAACGTAAAGAAAGTTATTGGGCCCATAACATGTACCTGGATAAAGTAAAGTCTTGCAAGTAAGTCTGTAGGCAAGGGATAAAGTAAAGACTTGCAAGCAATGGCTAAAGGAGGGTTGCATTCGTTGTGCCCTCACCCGATAAAGTGGATAAAGTAACGCTCGAACAGGCAGGTCTGTAAGTCCTAAATTGGCATGACAATAATGGCCTGATCGGGTACGACAGTAAGTCCTTAATTGGCGTGTCGGTAAAGTCCTAGGCGAGCCTAGGCACCGATAGTAACAGAGAATTGACGGATAAAGAAGAGAAATAAATAATCAAGAAATGATAAAGTATTGATAAAGTGACAGCCTGTGTGTATTGATATACTAATAGACAAGGATTGTTTTCAGCTGATAAAGCTAATACCTTTTACAAATGTTATTTAGTAAAGTAAACCTAGAATTCACTCAGCGAAGCTGACTTTTGTATGCATATCAGTTGACAGGTGAGAGTTAGAGGTATAGGACAGTGAGCATGGAATGGAAGCTTCTTGGCACTAGAAGACTGGCATCCCTGATGGAGAAAAGCTTAAGAGGACTTTTAAATAGTTTTGAAGATTAAAGACAATGTTTATATATTTAATTGTAATGAATTGAAATTACAGTATTTTCCGCTGCGATGGTTATTTATACATATACGAGTAAATGTTTGCTTTAAATCTATGCTTTGCTGTGAATGACCAACTGTGAGGATCCCCTGAGAAAGGTGGGCCTTACATATACCCAAGCCAGGTTACTTGCTTGACCTCATGGCTACTAAATCATACATGATTGATTGTACTTGGTTGCTTGTAACATCATCTACCCAAGCTTGGTTACTTGCTTGATTTCACGGTTACTAAAATTTATGATTGAGTTACTTGGTTGCTTGTAACCTCATCTATCCAAGCTTGGTTACTTGCTTGATTTTATGTTACTTAACTCAGATTTGACTGTTACTAGTTGCTTGTGACATCATCTACCCAAGCTGGTTACTTGCTTGATTAATGGTTACTAAAATCAAATCATGATTGAGTGACTTTGATTATGCTTAACACTATCTACCCAAGCGTGCTTTGGTGATTTAATTAATTGCTTTCAAAGTTGTCCAACCAGACGTGGTTTGGTGGCTTAATTGCTTTTAACGTTTTCCACCCGGACGTGGCTGGGTGACATAATTGCTTTCAAACTTGAAATACACCATTTGTTACATATAAATACATGTAACACTTATGAAGCTAGACTCCATTCCATGTATGTAGATGGCGGTGAGATCTAGTTAGATGAGTTTGTATGCGCCATTGTTCCCAACTTTCTTGATTAAATAAGGACTCTAACTTAGGCCCTCCATGGATTTGGGTTTGCAGAATCATTACACGCCAATTTTAATAGGTTTATCGGAGGCAGCATACTCGAGTTACATATAACAAACTAGAGATGGATTGATTAGCTGGAATCAAACTAGAGGATTTAGAGATGGAACTCGCATTCTCACATTGAAACAATTGAGCTGTGACTTGGCCAAAACCAACCAGATGTTAGGTTCATTTAATTTTTACTGAAGGTCAACACTAGATGCAACTTACCACCTGTCGCAGCTCAACACCGGCTCCATCTAGCCACCAGCCGTGGCTTAACATGGCCAAAGCTCACACTAGTCAAAGGTCACACCAGCTAAGTCTCAGCACCAGCTGAAGCTTACACCAGCCAAATCTCAGCTGAAGCTCACACCAGCCAAATCTCAGCTGAAGCTCACACCAGCCAAATCTCAATACCAGCAGAAGCTTACACTAGCCAATCAGCACCAGCTGAAGCTCACACCCGCCAAATCTCAGCATCAGCTAAAGCTCACACCAGCCAAATCTCAGCACCAGCTGAAGCTTACACCAGCCAAATCTCAGCACAAGCTGAAGCTCACACCAGCCAAATCTCAGCATCAGCTGAAGCTCACACCAGCCAAATCTCAGCACCAGCTGAAACTTACACCAGCCAAATCTCAGCACAAGCTGAAGCTCACACCAGCCAAATCTCAGCACCAGCTGAAGCTCATACCAGCTGAAGCTCACACCAGCCAAATCTCAGCACCAGCTGAAGCTCATACCAGCCAAATCTCAATACCAGCAGAAGCTTACACTAGCCAATCAGCACCAGCTGAAGCTCACACCAGCCAAATCTCAGCATCAGCTGAAGCTCACACCAGCCAAATCTCAGCACCAGCTGAAGCTTACACCAGCCAAATCTCAGCACAAGCTGAAGCTCACACCAGCCAAATCTCAGCACCAGCTGAAGCTTACACCAGCTGAAGCTTACACTAGCCAAATCTCAGCACAAGCTGAAGCTCACACCAGCCAAATCTCAGCACCAGCTGAATCTTATACCAGCCGCAACTCAGCATCAGCTACCACTCATTCCAGCTGAAGCTCCTGCTTCTAGTTATGGCTCAAGTCTTGTTCATGTCTATGAGCATTTAGTCTATAATCTATTCGTGTTCTCTTAAATCGTGGATCTAGATATGTTGAGGAGGAACTAGAGTTTACTTTAAAAATTGACTCTAGCAGCTTCCTATCATAGATTGAGATAGACATCTCATTCACAACTGGAGGTTACAGGTTGCAAACAAGGCTAGGGATTATGATCGTAACTAGGTTCAAGAGTGGTACCATAACCGGATCCACAAACCATAGATGCCACCCAAGTTGAAACATGCTACCACCTAAGAACCGAATGATAAGGCTTGTAAACATTGCGAAAGGGTACCAACACACAAGCAGTAGCCAAGGGTGATAACACCCGAAAGAAAGGACCCTCAACCGTGGCTAATATCCATGGAACACCACAAACTTCAGCCTAAAAACCAGAAAGGACCTTCAATCGCGGGTTGCTATGACAACCCATGGTAGGCTTAGCTTCGGCTGCAATAACACAATTAGTTTCAGCAAAACCAACGCAGTTGGCTGGTCATGAAGTGGAGCATTATATGGGCAATCGTAGAGGTTAGTTGCCATATAAGGAGTTTCAGACTCGACCCGTGGTGACTGGGTTGACGAAGGAGTGGAATTGATATTATACAATCGTCAAATGTCGTCTTTAAAATTGAATGACGTTCACAGGTCAGCTCGGACTAACTGCTGTTAAAACGGAGTTATGAGTAGAGATCTAGGTATCACGTAGAGCGCACATGAAACACAGATCTGGCTCTTGTATGGAGAGCATGAGACATATTTTGTTCGTGGTCCCAAGGATGGTGCCAATGTTGCTACACAAATCTTAATCAAGAGATTAAGGTTCGGTAACAGTGCAAGGGTGGAGTTATTACCAAAGGCTAAGGCTGTGATTCAGGGCTCGGAACTTTGACTGGGGAGGGTATGGGCTGTTTAGCAGCGGCTGAGCCTAGGCTTGGATTGGCAAGGATGCCTGCACAACAAAGACACACCGTGAGCCTCGCCACGGGCAGAAGGGATTTCTCCCCGTGACACACTCCGGCGTGAGAATAAGTATATCTCCTATGAGAGTTTTACAAGATAGATTGAAGTGAGATTTTTGAGAGTAAAAATGAGATGATCTTTACCTGTTGAGTGAAGGGAGTATTTATAGTGTTGTGAGTTGAGGCAAGATGTAACTTGATTCTATCTTTGGTAACCTGCAGTCAATGAACTGGGTCTGAGATCCCTGAGTCAGAAGGTTCTACACCTTTTGATACAAAGGGTTTCTGACTAGGAATTAATGTTATTTGTCTTTGTAGTGACTTTGGGAGTTTGTAGGCTACTCTGGCCTTCTACCTAGGTCAGGTGTTTGGCCTGGAGTGCTTTGTTGTTATATGCCTATTACTTATTCCTTGGCAATCAATGACAGGCTTCCTTTAGTGTTTTCTTGCTTGCCTACCGTTATCTTATTCTCGCTAATAGTTTCTAAGTGTTTGTGTAAGCATTGCCATGATTTGGGCTAAGGACATGCCTAGCCGCGGCCTTCTTTGGTTTCGTTTGTCAGCCGCGGCCCAGCTGGGTGTGAGTTGTGCCAGCCGCGGCTTCTGGGCCTTCGTAGGCTAGCCACGGCCTTCTTGGCCTTTCGTGTGTCAGTCGCGGCCATCTTAGCCTTTCGTATGTCAGCCGCGACACATCTTGACATTTCGTATTGCCAGAGAATGAGTCACCGCTGGAACCCCCACTTCCAGCCGCGGCTGAAGCGGCAAGCGCAGTACCAGCCGCGGCCGCGGCAGTCATAGCGCCAACAGCCGCGGCCCAGCAGGGGCAGACGAAGTCACAGCCGCGGCCATGACCATACTCCGAGCAAAACGGCTCTTGCCGCGGCCTTGACTCGTGACTCTTGATTTGGTGTTATCCGGGACTATACCCTTCAATAGTCATTTCATTATTCTTTCTTTCTAGATTTATTAACTCACATATCTTCTAATACTACTTCTAAATTTATATTTTGTCTATTATATTTTGTCTACTATTTGACTTACACATCTAATCACTCGAGTAGGGATATCTTTTATATATCCTTTCGAACATGTATATATAGTAGGGTGAATATTTCACACGATCCAAAAACACAACACGAATCTAATACGGAATTCATGAGTTTGGGTTTTCTATAAATATGTTTAATTGGTCGGATTCATGTTAAACCCGAGAGCCCGCCTAGCTAGACGGGTCAGGTTCGGGTTCAAACCGATGGTTCACGGGTTGATCCATTTAACCCATTATTTTTATCTATTAATATTTATATATATTTAATGTCATAAATTAAATTTCTTGTGTATTATACTTCAAATTAAAATCTAAACTTAGAAATTGACATAAGACTTCATAACTAAAATATATTTAGAAATTAACATAAGACTTCATAACTAAAATATAACTGTTTTATATATTTTATATTTTTTGTTGTAATATAGTAATTTTAAAGTATTAATATGTGAAAAAAATTAAAAATCGAGTCAATCGGGCCGTGTTTGTGTCAACCAATAAATTTTTAGGTCATGTTCATGTTAACACATTTCGTCGTGTTTGCATTCGTGTAAATTTTTTGAGTTCATGTCACCACCTGAGAACACGTCCTGTTTAGACTCCTTGCTTGCTGATATCATTAAGCCTTTCATTAGAACTCATACTTCTTTCTTAAATCTCTCATGCACTACACAAATGTTATTTGAGTGAACATTAGAAGTATATTATTTTACCTAAATATGAAAATACTTCTAAGATTATTTGGTTAGAGCATTATTTCAGTTATGATGATTGTAATATTTTTTAGGTTAAATATTTTAAACCATATTTAAAATGTTATCAATATATACTTGTTCTTTGTTCTTCGTGAGCGAACCTATATATAAGTTCATGTATTATTAGCAGTATTGACATAGGCTCCATATGAACACTTCAAAACAATAGAAGCTACAACTACAACAACATGTGTGTGAAAGGAAATACTTGAATGTCCAAAAACTCATCCCCCATGCATGTCCCAAGGCATATGAACAATGTCAATTTCAAGTCTAACAAGTCAAAAAGTGATCACATCCTGGAGATGAAGTAATTCCACTACTAGCTAGAAAACCATACTTTCACCTACAAACAAGTGCGTCGGATAACCATCGGTGACTGCCATCACCGACGAGATTCTGTTGATGATGATCCGTCGTGAAGCCGGTCGTGTTTTATCTGTTATCTGATCGACTGGCTGATTCCGACTCAAATTTGCTACTGATCAACAACATCCACAAAGATAGAAGACTTGTGTGAGTTGTGTGAAACTCAATCAAAGAGCAAGACGCAAGATTAAATCAAGATCATTACGAGGGAGAATGTAGAGTTAATCTTGATGGTTTCGGTTGTGGAACTCAATAACGAGTCAAAAACATGGGTCAGAGACATAACTTAGTAGTAACGGCCGGGGTTTACTAGGGTATTTATTAGCTTTATTAATTAATGCATGCAAATCATGGGCCCTAGTTAATTGGTTACTAGTAGTGGTCTTTGGTGGTTAATAGTAGTGGTATTAGATGGTGGTTTCTTTGTTTTTTTCCCGTTGCGTGAGTGTATTTAATGTTAGTTTTACGTGTATGAATTAGATATCTTTACAAGCGGTAAAGTTTGAGTCCATTTCGTGTAAGTTTGTGTGCCTATTTGGATTAGAGGGGTAAAAAAAAACGGTTTTAAAAAAAACCAAAAAAAAAAACCAGTTTGAGTCAAACCGGTTTCTAAATCGACCGAAACTGGCAATTTGCATACGGTTTTGAAACCCGGCACCAAAACTGGTTTGTAAACCGGTTTCAAATTAAAAAAAATGGTTAATTAACCGGTACAAAACTGTTTTTTCTAAAAAAAAACGGTTTTCAAATTGGTCAAAACCGGTCTGAGCGGTTTTGAGGATTCTTGATGAAAAACCAGTTTGCAACCGAACCGATTTGGAAAAAAAAAACGGTTTATGCATATTAAAAAAAATAAATTGGTCGGTTAAAAATCAAACCGGTTTGGTAAAAAAACCGGTTTGTACACCTCTAATTTGGAGCGTGAACCATCAACCAACACTCTTAGATTAGTGGTCCTTCGGCAACTATACCCAACAGTTGGATACATGACTTTTCTTAAGTAGGCTCAAGTCTAAAACAAATAAACCCTAACTTATGGTATATATTTATATGAGCCTTGTAAAGTCCAAAATCCGATCGAACTCACTTCGTTTTATTGTTGCACTTGATAATACGCGAAGACGGGTGCGCGGTTTGAATGTATCAACCGAGAGAACAAAAACATTCAGCACAAATCATTGTAAACCAAACGTATATTATCGAATGATTACAATGAAAATCGATACTAGATCGATCTCACCCGAAGGTGGAAATCACAAACTGTGATCTGCTCAACATGAGCGAAAATACAAACTACAACAAGATATATTGCACTCTCGGATGAATTGGAATAATAGCACATACACACACTAACTAATAAACAAACATATATATAGATGCTTTTCCACTTTTCGCATGCTGCCAAGGATTAATTTCGCATTGCCTGCTTTAGCATGCATTTTCGCATGTAAATATATTCCAAGGAGCCCACGTGTATCCCACTATCACATGCATATTCCAACTTTCACAACTGATTTTCGCATGCAACATAATTTCGCATTGCATGATGTATGCATGCATTACTTTTCGCATGCCTTTTTCTTCCATGTTCGCATGCCTTTTTTTCTTCCATTTTCGCATGCCTTTTTCTTCCATTTTCGCGCGAGGAGCAGATTATCGCGTACGATTCTCGCATCAACAAATCGCACGCATGCGATTTGTTCGTCTTTCGCATGCATTCATGCAGCCTCTTGCGACTTTGTTTCGCGCGACCAACAACGATATTGCAATCCATATATTTTGTCCCTTACAATCTCCCCTTGGATTATGATATCGTTTTGTATACAAACACAACTTGAATTTTCAACAAACCTTTTGGATGAAAGGTTCTCGCAGACGCGGATTTCGAATTGGATGCAACTTGTACGCTTCAAATCTTCATAAAATCATCCAACTCGAATTGAATTCTAGTGTGTTCTCGGTTTCGGATGGAACTTTGATGAAACCGGATAACTTACAACTTGTTTAACGTCCTCGAACGGAAGATCGCGGAATAATGATCCGTTGTATCAAGAGCAACACCTTGCTCTGATACCAAATGTAAAGTCCAAAATCCGATCGAACTCACTTCGTTTTATTGTTGCACTTGATAATACGCGAAGACGGGTGCGCGGTTTGAATGTATCAACCGAGAGAACAAAAACATTCAGCACAAATCATTGTAAACCAAACGTATATTATCGAATGATTACAATGAAAATCGATACTAGATCGATCTCACCCGAAGGTGGAAATCACAAACTGTGATCTGCTCAACATGAGCGAAAATACAAACTACAACAAGATATATTGCACTCTCGGATGAATTGGAATAATAGCACACACACACACTAACTAATAAACAAACATATATAGATGCTTTTCCACTTTTCGCATGCTGCCAAGGAGATTAATTTCGCATTGCCTGCTTTAGCATGCATTTTCGCATGTAAATATATTCCAAGGAGCCCACGTGTATCCCACTATCACATGCATATTCCAACTTTCACAACTGATTTTCGCATGCAACATAATTTCGCATTGCATGATGTATGCATGCATTACTTTTCGCATGCCTTTTTCTTCCATGTTCGCATGCCTTTTTTTCTTCCATTTTCGCATGCCTTTTTCTTCCATTTTCGCGCGAGGAGCAGATTATCGCGTACGATTCTCGCATCAACAAATCGCACGCATGCGATTTGTTCGTCTTTCGCATGCATTCATGCAGCCTCTTGCGACTTTGTTTCGCGCGACCAACAACGATATTGCAATCCATATATTTTGTCCCTTACAAGCCTTAAATTTTTCTAGAATTAAATTTATATATGTGAACGGGTTAATTAATATATTTGGACTTAATTTAACCAAAAAATATTTGTAGAAAAGTAAATCTACCAATAATAACATTTTAGTTTATTGTTGGGCTAGCTAGCTCCAATAAATGATACGTGTTTATAATATACATTTTAAAAAGACCATTAACTTTTTGGTTCGCTAGAACCTCTAAACAAATTTTAAGTCTTGAGACCTTCTCTTAGTTACTAATTAATACAATTTCTAAGGTATGAACAAAACCTAACCCTTCTTTAGGTTTAAATGTAAATACCAGGTCACATATCATCTCATACAGGTACCACTAACATATTATTGTAGCCATAGGACTACACTTTTCTATATTTAACCCATGTGTAGGTTTTGTTTTTTTATTTTAAATAGCTACCACAAAAAGTGGAGGTACGTATACGTATAGTGTTTGTTTATTCAATTTCGGAAGGGGTTTATGGTCACCTTGTGCCCTAAAACAGCAGATGAACAGTGCAAAAGCTTTGAAGAAAAATTGGTCTTTTAAGCTAAATCTTATACATAAAACTTCTTCATGTTAATAATATTTTCGATTTCGATTCGACTTAGTGAATTACCATGTTTCCCTCAATCATCCACCTGCAAAAAGATGATGTCTTTTTAAACCACCATGAAGAAAATAGTAACCAAATTGTCTCCGGTGATTCTTTCTTTGATACACAAAATTTGGTGAGTCATTATCATCATCATCATCAGAAGCAGCAGCAGCTTCATGGGCTAAAATCTTGTGATGATTATGACAATCTTTTGGAGTCAGTAGTTTATAATTCATCCTCTAACAAGAAAGCAATGAGCTTGAAGAAAGATGGTCATAGTAAAATCTGCACCTCTAAAGGCCCTAGAGACCGCAGGGTTCAACTGTCGATCAACATTGCCCGAAAGTTTTTCGAGCTTCAAGACATGCTAGGGTATGACAGACCAAGCCAAACCATTGATTGGCTCTTTACGAAGTCGAAGAAAGCAATTGCAGAGTTGATTGAAGAAACAAAACACTCATCATCTCATTCTTCCACTGTTAGTAGTACTAACTTAGTACTACTAATGAATGTGAATTTCGTGTTAATCTTGCAAGAGATCGGTTAAGGGCAGAGGCAAAGGCAAGGGCGAGGGAAAGGACAAAGGAAAAGCTGCGCGTTAAGGGTCTAGATAGCGATTTGATCGCGAAGACGGTTGATGGTGGTTCATCTTTTTATGCACTGCAATCAAATTTGGGTGGTCAAGTTGAATCACAAAGTGATTATGATGACTTATTTCAGGGATTAAAGCTGGAACATAGGTTTTCAGTGTCATCTTCCATGTGGCATCCTTATCAGCAAAGTCTTGTTGCATCAGACAATTCGAGCTCCGGAATTTCGTACAAAGGTTTGCCTCATTAACTTAACTTACAGTTGTTCATGAGCCTCAGTGTATAACCATGTAATGATTTAGATTGGAAATTAAGAGTAGATTAAATATTATTAACAGTAGTTCATGTGCTTTATTAGATGTTTAAATTAACTTATGAAATTAATAAATCATGCAGTCAGATCTAGTGTACTAACTGTTTATTATTAATCAACCAATTTGGTCATGTTAATTATGGATTCATTGAGTTCTTGTGATGTTCCATATATAAATGGCAGATTGAAGCAGTTAGCAGATATTAATTTTTATTGAGAAACAAGAGAAATTAACACCCTTTTGCTACTCATTCTACCACCTGGTTATAAGGAAAAAACAACTACTACTAATTATAAGCAAAACAAGTGATAGCTTAAATCAAGCATTTACTTGATTTTTCTCTTGGACCTTTGACTTTGACTGCTTTCAATTATTTTGACTCCCTTGACCTTGACCGCTTTGAATATTTAAGTTATAATACAAAGGAAGCAATTGATCATTGTGAATATTTTTTTATCTGTTGTGTTGTGGAGGATTTAGGCAACTTATTGTGTGTGAACCCTACAACTATGTACAATTCATGTAAAGTTAACCAAAAGCATGTATATTTTTGTCTCTATACTTGCCATCTAAGTAGTCGAAGGAGCTAGATGCACTCGAGGCACATGGTGGGCAAAACAATAGGCAACAAAAACAAAGACAGATATGACCATTAAACTATAAAATAAGTAAGCGTCTCCACACAACAAGTACACGTCAAGCCACCGTGAAGGGTTAGCTAGGTTAAGATATGCTGGCCAAATTCCATCAAGTAAACAAATGGAACCTAATCATAAATGGCCTTGGTGCAAAGATAGACTTGATGGAAGTTGTTCTCTAACGAATGCAGTTGATTGTCTTACATTAATTGAAGAATCCTTCTATTGAAACTTCTAGAGATGAAGGATAAACCTCATCGCCTAGGTGAAAGGCGCTTAAGAAGCAAGGAGCAAATATTTAGTTCAGGAAGACCCTTGAACTATTAATCTTATTATACTAGGTTCTCAAACTCTCCCTCTCTCCTTCTCTCTCTCTGCTCCATCTCACTACCTCCGGTCACCACCACCACCTCCAGCCCCCAGTCTCCGGTCACCACCGCCGGTCACCGGTCACCACCGCCGGTCACCGGTCACCGGTCACCACCACCACCACCGGTAATCTTCGTAAGGTTTGATTGGTCTCTCTCTCTGCTCTCTCTCTCTAAACGGCTCTCTCTCCCTCTGCTCTCTGCTCCCTCTCATTAACCCGGTCACCACCACCACCACCGGTCACCACCACCATCACCGCAACCGCCTACCCACCCCCACCCCTGCAGTCAGCCACCACCGTTATATTTACCGTCACCCCACCACCGGACACCTCACCCCGTCACCATCACCCACAGCCACCTTCACCGCTGTCCACCCCCACCCACCGCCCCCACCAGTGTCCACCCTCACCCACCTAGCCACCACCGCCACCACTTGCGACCCCCCACCACCACTGGAGCCACCACAGCAACTACCTCCTTTAACCCTACATACCACCGCCTCCACACCTTTGCTCCCTCTCACTTAAAACCGGCCCATCTCACTAGGGGTATTCATTTTCGAATCCGAATCCGTATCCGAAATTTTGAATATCCGAATTTCGGATATCAGAAATTTCGGATTCGGATTCGGATATCCGTTCGGATATCCGAATTCAAAGAAATTTTGTATTATTTAATAAATTTTATAAAAATGTAATAATTTTTATTAAAGTTTTATCGGATATTCGAAGTTTTTTTTATTAAAATGTCCTAAATATCTAAAAATATCCGAAATATATAATTAATATTTAATATTTTTAAATTTTTATAAAATATTTTGGATATTTCGGATATCCGAAATATCCGAAAATTCTAAAAATCACTATCCGAATCCAAATCCGAAATTTCGGATATCCGAAGTTCGGATATCCGAAATTTTGGATATCCGAATTTCGGATTTTCGGATATTTCGGATTCGGTTTCGGATTCAGATATTTTTGAACACCCCTACCTCTCACTACCTCCGGTCACCGGCCACCACCATCACCACCAACCGGTCACAGCCAACTCACCACCTCCCCAGCATCTAAGTAGCTGCACAACCACAGCCGACGCACACCCGCCCCCACTGTCAGCGAAAACCCTGACCAGTACCAGCATCATAATCGAAGAACCCTAAATTAGGTGTACATTTGGTGAGATCGTTCTATCTCGGGTTTGCATATCTGTTTTACTCGCCTTTCATTATATCTTTAATTATACCTTTAGTTTATATCTTTTAGTTTAGATTGTTTGGCTGGGTTAGGGGTACTAGCATTCTGATTTTAAATAGCTACTTATTCGTGTAATTTGGTTTATTTCTATTTCTGGATTTGTTTGTGGGTCCCTCGTGGGTTGGATCGCTTTTGATTGTGCTTTACTTGTACTGTGATTCCTTTTTAAGGTGTTCTCCGTGATTATTGGTTGTATTACTGGACTCTGTCTCGTATAATGGATAACAGGAGCTTTTATGCTGGCCCGAGATCATGTTCGGTGACGAGATGTGCGACCTCAGGGAAAAAGGATTTTAGATTACGAGTGGCATCGTGGAATGTAGGAACCCTAACTAGTAAGTTACTAGAGTTAATTGATGTGCTAAAAAAATATAGGGACCAGATAGCGTGTCTTCAGGAGACTAGATGGCGGGGTGGGAAAGCAAAAGAGTATAATAGTTATAAACTATGGTATTCAGGGTCAGATGGAATAAAAAATGGTGTAGGTTTTCTAGTTGCTAAGAAACTTCAGGATAATGTAGTGGAGGTGAGAAGATATGATGATAGAATTATACTGTTAAGACTAGTAATAGGGGATGAAGTAGTGGTTGTAGTTAGTGCGTATGCACCACATGTTGGACTAGGGAAAACAAAAAGAAGGAAGTTCTGGGAAAGTTTAGATCACGTTATGGGTGACATACAGAGAAGAAAAAATATGCATAGGAGGAGATTTTAATGGGCATATAGGTAAGGATAACGAGCACTTCGAGTTAGTGCATGGAGGCTTCGGGTATGGTCTTAGGAATGATGGTGGTAAGGAGCTTCTTGACTTTGCAGTAGCGCATGACCTAGGCATTTTAAATTTGTTTTTTAAGAAAAGATACTCGCATTTAATCACGTTTAGCAGCGACGGGAGACACACGCAAATAGGCTATTTATTGATGAGGGGAGAAGATCGTAGCTCGTGGAAGGACTATAAGGCAATCCCGGGACAGACAGTTGTGTCGCAACATCACATGTTGGTGGCGGATATACGCGTGAAAAGACCAATTATACAACAAAACAAGAGAGTTAGACCTACAATCAAATGGGGCCAGCTCAAAGATGAAAAGATTACCATTTTTAAAGATAAGGTCATACCAATGAATCAGACTGGGCCACAGGAAGACACAAATCAAAAGTGCGAGGCTATGGCAACTAGACTCATCCAAGCAGTGAAAGAAACTCTTGAAGTTACATCAAAGAGGACAGTCGGCCATAAGGAATCCTGGTGGTGGAATGAAAAGAAAAGAAAAGGGACCTCCATATAGTATTCATCGACCTAGAAAAGGCCTAAGACAGTGTTCCGCGCCAACTCATTTGGGAAAGTCTACGACTTAGAAGGGTTCTAGAGAGGTATATCAAAATAATCAAGGATATGTATGACGGAGCAAAAACGTGTATGCGAGCACCAGTCGGAGACACAGACCCTTCCCTGTAGAAGTGGGACTCCATCAAGGATCGACACTGAGCCCATTTCTCTTCATAGTAGTGTTGGACGAGATGACCAAGTCGATACAATAGCCAGTTCCATGGTGCATGCTCTTTGTGGATGATATTGTCTTAATATCATAATCTAAAATGGTGCTTAATGACAGGCTAGAACAGTGGAGAGTAGCACTAGAGAACAGAGGGTTAAGGATAAGCCGCTCTAAGACGGAATACATGCAATGCAATTTTAGTGGTGAGGGTGAAGAGGACACCCAAATCAGTGTCCAGGGTATGGCAGTCCCAAGAACGACTAGGTTTAAATACCTGGGCTCGTACCTACAGGACGATGGAGAGATATACAGCAATGTAGCTCACCGTGTTCAAGTAGGATGGTGCAAGTGGAGAGCAGCATCAGGGATTCTATGTGATAAGTGGTTTCCAGTGAAACTAAAGGGAAAACTATACAGAGTGGCAGTTCGTCCAGCTATGTTATACGGAACAGACTGTTGGAAATAAAGAAATCGCACGAGAAACAAATAGAGGTAGCGGAAATGCGAATGCTGAGGTGGATGTGTGGACACACAAGATTGGATCGGATAAGAAACGAAGTGTTTCGACAGAAGTTAGAGGTGGCTTGTATCGCAGATAAAATACAAGAGGGAAGATTAAGATGGTGTGTGTGACATCCAGTGATTTTCCGTTACCAAACTCCGTTAGTTCCGTTAAGTTTTACATACACGCGTCGTAAGCACACACTAGTTGTCGTTTGACGTTGGTGACCTAAATAATAATTAATAATGTTAATTTAATAATAATCTACTTGATTAGATGATTATTGTGTTATGCTTATGTGTTTACGCGATTTAAAGACTATTCGGGAATTTTATCGCGTAATGCAGAAACGCGCGTGTTATTTCGTATGTCTTGTGTTTTTATAAAATAAAATATCTAAGAGTTACCATTAGTTTATATGTTAATATTATTAAGTTAAAAACACATTACAAATAGTTAAAAACTTAATTTTTATAAAATAACAAAATGCAAGTTTAGAGGGGGTATAAATGTAAATTTGTTAAAATAAAACACCCAAACCCCACCCTTTTCCCCATTCCATCGACCTGCAGCCCTCTCCCTCCCTTCTATGCGTTTTTCAATCTAAAACCCTCAAATCTTCATGATTTTGATCGATTTCAAGTGCTAGAACGCGATTTGGATCTTCATTAACAAGTATACACGCGAATTGAAGGTTAGTTTTGATGTTTTTGTGGGTTTCTTGACTTGGCCGAACCCTGCTGCGAAATTAGTGTTCAATAAGCTGAAATCTTGATGTTTTGATGTTGTTCACATGTTAGTTAGGTTGTATGTATGTTGTTTAAAGTTGATTATGCAAGAAAACAACACTTTTGATTGATTGATTATGAAACTTGATGAACATGAACCCTAATTTGAAAATTTTGGGGATTTTATGGAATTGATTGTTGTTTGATGTTGTTAGGATGTTAATTAGTTAGTATGAATGCTAGGAAACATGAAACATGCGTATGTATATGCTTTCATGTGAAATGTGTACACGTTCTGATTTCTGGCAGATTGCATACCCTGTTTTCATCATGACATAACCAAATGAAGACGAATCCAAAAGCTGGTTTTCTTGAGTCTAACATGTTCCTCATGGAGTCTAGTTTTCAAAACCTTCAACCTTTTCCAATTTGGATGTGTAAAACGTGAGTTATGATCATTTTAGTGAAGGGTGGTCAGAAACAAACTTTCTGACAGATTCTGAGTCTCATTTTGTATGTGCCACAAACAGGTCATAACAGGTCCAAATGATGTGTTTCTAGTGCCCAAATTGTTTGTTACTGAGTCTAGTTTCCATAAAGTGTAACCACACTCCAATTGGAGGTGGTTAAATTGGTGTTTTACCTGTTTTGGCTAGAAGGGTCAATTCTGTCCTCTTGGACAGAATGTATGTGTTGACTTGTTTGATATGTCATTTTCATTTCATAAAACCTGAGACCAAACCCTATGGTCAAACATTTGTCCTTGGAATCCTCTGAACTCCAGAAAAAGAATTAACCCAATATCTATTTTCAAATGGGAGTTATGCACAATTTGGCAAGCTAACTCCAGCAGCCCTCCGGTTGAGAGCTGCTGTAACATTTTGAGTTTTTCTAGTAACTCCAGGCCCTTAAAACCTAAAACAACTTTTCACATACTTAATTGACTCATAGGAGAGCCTACCGGAGTTTGTCCTTGGCCTAAATCCTTGCTTGGTTATGTGTTTGACTGTATCGTCCGAACACCTAGAATCTGCCCGAAAACGCAGATTCTGGAAAACGAATACCTACAACCTGTAACATATTTACTTGGCTTTTGCGTGTAATGTTAGTACTACTAGAACTTATTTTGATGGTATAAGTTGTGAATTGGACATGTTGAATGTGTTGTGATTAGTATGGATGATTAGTTGGTAGATTATCTGTTTTGACCCGTATATGCTAATTCATGGTTATAGGTCATATAAGTAGGTTATGCATGATCTAACCTGTTATATGATACACTAGTTGTGTTATGAACACACTGAGTATGCTAGATACTAAGAACTTACATGACTTGTATGTTATATGCTCATGTCTGTTTAAATGGTTTACAACACATAATGTCACCAACGGGTCAAACGGGTCAACTGGGTCAAACATATCTATTCCTCTAAAACCTTGAGTCCTTGGTTATGGTGCACTTAGGGTTTCTCATATTCACTGTTTACATAAACTCATGTACTTGCGTAATCTAGGTAACCTTTGAAGGTTGAGTGTTCACTTTCTTTCAAGTAAACTCTAGTACACAATACGCGTATCAAGTGAGTATTTCTATACCCCTTTTTCTTATTTTCACACTTTGGGGTGAAACATGTTACTTATTAATCATTGCACTTGTAAACGTTTGGATTCTTGTAAACTTATGGCAATTTACTTGTGAGTTGTGGTTAGTTGAACTTTTGTGGTTACCATGTTATGGCATTATATGTACAATCATTAACTATTGCTAGCCCAGCGAAGTCATAGATCTATGGGTAAGACAAGCCTACTTGGTTGATTCAAGTACACTTAGCTGATCGTATATACTTTTAACGTTAATAGAATATTAACGTCGTTTGATACTTGTAAAACATTGTCGAGGTTTGATTGTTGCATTGTTCATAACATCCCTAATCACTTTATTCACTAATTTACAACTTGAATTGCCATCTTTTATATACTTATGTATTTAAAACTATAGAATGCTCACCAACAATATGTTGACCTTTTATTTTTAACATGTTTCAGGCAATAGCGTTATGTGGCTGTGAACAATCGTAACTCTCACGCCTCGACGATTCCGCCGTCAAGGTTGGGGTGTGACAGATTGGTATCAGAGCCCATAACTATAGGGATTTAGGTTATTAGAAATGGTGACCTAGACTATAGCTTATGCATGCACCTTATAGTATTTTTATCTTGTAAATACATGGTTTGCATGTTACATAATGCTATGCCTTCTTATGTGCAATTTGATGCCTTAGCATAGGATTGCCTAAACTTAGTTACTTGTCTCCCTAAACTTATCTTTGACTCTCCTCGAACATAAAACCTCTCAATCTTATTCTCGACGACACGTGGAATCGTATACTATTACTTATGATCTGGATCCATAGACTCTATGTCTATACTATATCAATCTCATCAAGGTCTTGATTTCATGAACCAAAGAAATTTGTGTGATACATAGACACCTGTATTCTGGATTTCCTGGCAAAAGGCCTTCGAGCCAAGGCAAGCATATTGTATAAATCTCAATGTGAGACCTGTTATGCTTACCTGGGGAGTTCTGGGATGAGTGATAAACTATGGTCAAAATACACAAATCTCTAAGGAAAATGAGTCAATTTACCTTGACGTGTCAACGATTCCAAATGGTAATGCGTTACCAAATGGAACCATCCTTTTGTATCTTAAAATCCTTGAATCCTTGAACTGGTTTATCACCAAAGTTTAAATACCTTCTCATTCTTAACCTAAATAATATTCCTGTTAATATTGAACCCATCCTACATTTCAACTCTTACGTTTAAACGCTCAACATGTAACGTGTAACGATATTGAACTCAAGCATTTCATGTAACTATCTTCTTATTTTGACCAACGTGAACATGGATTTTAATAAACCCAAAGATATTGAGAATCTAAACCGTATGGTCTTTAAAACTTTAAACCGTTATTTATGATTCCAAAATTCTCTTAAGGATGTGTCCCATAACTAAGAACATGCAATGCTGTGAGTGGAATTTCTACATCTCGGGATACTTTGCCTAAACAAAGTGTAAATAGTGATTGATTCGAACATTGAATCCATTTACTTGACTCGAAACCCTTAAGATGAGTCATCACTTATAAGTACGCGTGTCTGCAATAAGGTTATGGTTGATCTCATATCTTGAGAAGTCCATATACTCCTTTCGATTGTGAATCGAATGTTCACATCTCATTGTGATGTCGAATCATTTTGCCCTTGATTTCATCTTCCCGACTTAAACCATCCAAGAATTGAACACCATCATAACAAATCCTGTTACCTCGAACTTTGACCTTAAATTTTGTAAGCATGATTTTCCTTTTAGTTACATTGATGTAACTTGAAATTTTCTAAATTTCTAAGTGATATCCTTTTCCTTTCGTGGTTAAGCCGAACCTTGAACCGTCTGCATTGTGGGAGATGCAAGAGTTTGTAAGTCAATCTATGACTAAGAACACTCGTACCTCCTAAACAACTCTAACTCATCAAAACAGGGGTGATTCCCTTACTTTGATGATTCTCTATTCGTTTCGATAAATGGTTTCCAATTGTGTATTTTATGAAATTTCATCCTCTGGATTGGAGTGATTACCTTATCTTGAGGATTGACTCCAAGTATTCTCTTTGGAATGGCTTTCCACAAATGACATGATCTCACCAAAATAGGATTGAAACCCGTACTTTGGTGACAAGTGTTAATCTTTGATTGTTTCCTTGTTATTATGAAGCTCAATCATCAAGATAGGCGTGAATTCCATACCTTGATGATAATTTCATTTTTATGGATTGTATTTTCTCAAAGGAAATGACCTCGTCAAAGTAGGAGTGAATTCTGGATTTTGATGAAGAGGTTCATTTTGTTATATTTTTTTTTTGTAAAACGTCATCGTTAAGATAGGAGTGAATTCCCTTACCTTAATGGTGAGTACCTCGTCTTATTTCTGTGAATCCTCAATAATTGGTTGGGATCAAACTGGTTGATTGGTAAGTTAGTGGTCATATCTTGAGAGTACACCATCAAGTTAGGGGTGTAAACCATACCTTGATGACTATTCTCATTTCTTGATCTTCAACTTACCATGGTTGTAATCAAGTGACGAGAAACATGTAGTAACTTGAAGGGTGGATCAATGTTGGTGATTCGACCTATCAAGCCAAAGCATGATCTCTGAACTTGAAAGAAGACTCGATCGTTTTAGGTTGATTTTGATTCCCAGTTTAGAGCATTTAAATTCTTAAATCAATTTCTTTCCCTCTATCTTCATGTTTTGACTCGATCTAGCTACATCGAACCGTTTATTCCTTACTTATCAACTTTAATTTTGATGAATTACGTATGCAAATCTGCATTTGGAAATTTGTTACCTTGCAAAACATGGTTACAAATACTTTTCTTATTGTTTGTATCACTTCTTGAATCGATTTTGAATCCGTAACCTTGGAAACCCTTAAAACTCTATCTTGATTTCGATCAACAAGACTCGTTACTATCCTCATTGCGACGTGGATATAATGGTTCATAAACCTTCATAATCTGTAGTCATGGGTTTGGCATAAAAGAAAAGACATAACTTGGCATGTGTCCAAGTGTTTCACCTTCATTTATAACAAAACCTAACCTCCGTGTTCCCGTAAATCTTCTGTTTAACTTTCCTCATCACTGAATGCCTCTTATCTTAGAGGTCATGATGACAATTGGTGCATTATAGACCGATTGACTAAAAATTCAATTCGACCCATTATCTCACAACGTCAAGATATTGACCTGTATCTGTTTCAACTATTCGTGGTATGATGTTAAAACGTCGATCGTTATTTTGAACGATTGATTCATTTTCTGTTTTTAATAATATTCTTAACTATCGTCGTGAACTCATTCCAAGATCTTCGCATAGAGTATTATTCTTAGACCGACGGTTGGTCAAAGGAGAAATGCATATTCACAAGATATGCGTTAAGATCGTTTCATATGGTGACATTTGGGATTCTTAAAATTCCGACGGTTAACATTTCTTATCATTGTTGGTCTTTTATTGATTTCTAGACATCACCTTACCCTGAAATTATATTCTGGAAGTTGTGATTTATAAGTCTAATATACGATGGTAACTCGGCATCGCTTTCCAATATTTCATCTCAAAACGTCTCACATTTCACTGATAGGGTTCAAATTGGCATGCATTATGCCAAGAATCTTGTAAGATTCCATCAAGTGAAGTGTTTCATCTGTAATTAAACGTCAATCACTGTTAGTTTGAACACTTAACTTTCATTTTAACTCTTTTGCTCATTTAAGTTCATTCTTAATTTCAAAACGAAATTCTTTAAAGTAGGGGAGACGGTAACATCTTGTATTAACGTTCATTCTTAATCAACGTGAAGTCTTATAATGTTAACTGGAAGCCACATACTTTAGGCTCTCTTTTTACCTCTAATGGCTCTGCCATTACACATAAAGTAAACACTAAAGCGGCCAGCTTAATAGAGGATGAATTTTCTTCTTTTGATACCTTATCGAAACCTGAAAGTTCTTCAGAATGTATCTCAGGAAATGAAAACACAAACTGTATCAAGAAAGAAAAAGAGAATCACTATGATCTATCTGTGGCTTCATGCTCACCTTCTGACTCACTTGAGAATGTGAGGATCAAATGTAGTCCAAGCGTCCTCATCTTGTCATCTCAGCCTCCTCGTAAACAAATTTCGGGACGAAATTTCTTAAAGTAGGGGAGAATGTGACATCCAGTGATTTTCCGTTACCAAACTCCGTTAGTTCCGTTAAGTTTTACATACACGCGTCGTAAGCACACACTAGTTGTCGTTTGATGTTGGTGACCTAAATAATAATTAATAATGTTAATTTAATAATAATCTACTTGATTAGATGATTATTGTGTTATGCTTATGTGTTTACGCGATTTAAAGACTATTCGGGAATTTTATCGCGTAATGCAGAAACGCGCGTGTTATTTCGTATGTCTTGTGTTTTTATAAAATAAAATATCTAAGAGTTACCATTAGTTTATATGTTAATATTATTAAGTTAAAAAACACATTACAAATAGTTAAAAACTTAATTTTTATAAAAATAACAAAATGCAAGTTTAGAGGGGGTATAAATGTAAATTTGTTAAAATAAAACACCCAAACCCCACCCTTTTCCCCATTCCATCGACCTGCAGCCCTCTCCCTCCCTTCTCTGCGTTTTTCAATCTAAAACCCTCAAATCTTCATGATTTTGATCGATTTCAAGTGCTAGAACGCGATTTGGATCTTCATTAACAAGTATACACGCGAATTGAAGGTTAGTTTTGATGTTTTGTGGGTTTCTTGACTTGGCCGAACCCTGCTGCGAAATTAGTGTTCAATAAGCTGAAATCTTGATGTTTTGATGTTGTTCACATGTTAGTTAGGTTGTATGTATGTTGTTTAAAGTTGATTATGCAAGAAAACAACACTTTTGATTGATTGATTATGAAACTTGATGAACATGAACCCTAATTTGAAAATTTTGGGGATTTTATGGAATTGATTGTTGTTTGATGTTGTTAGGATGTTAATTAGTTAGTATGAATGCTAGGAAACATGAAACATGCGTATGTATATGCTTTCATGTGAAATGTGTACACGTTCTGATTTCTGGCAGATTGCATACCCTGTTTTCATCATGACATAACCAAATGAAGACGAATCCAAAAGCTGGTTTTCTTGAGTCTAACATGTTCCTCATGGAGTCTAGTTTTCAAAACCTTCAACCTTGTCCAATTTGGATGTGTAAAACGTGAGTTATGATCATTTTAGTGAAGGGTGGTCAGAAACAAACTTTCTGACAGATTCTGAGTCTCATTTTGTATGTGCCACAAACAGGTCATAACAGGTCCAAATGATGTGTTTCTAGTGCCCAAATTGTTTGTTACTGAGTCTAGTTTCCAGAAAGTGTAACCACACTCCAATTGGAGGTGGTTAAATTGGTGTTTTACCTGTTTTGGCTAGAAGGGTCAATTCTGTCCTCTTGGACAGAATGTATGTGTTGACTTGTTTGATATGTCATTTTCATTTCATAAAACCTGAGACCAAACCCTATGGTCAAACATTTGTCCTTGGAATCCTCTGAACTCCAGAAAAAGAATTAACCCAATATCTATTTTCAAATGGGAGTTATGCACAATTTGGCAAGCTAACTCCAGCAGCCCTCCGGTTGAGAGCTGCTGTAACATTTTGAGTTTTTCTAGTAACTCCAGGCTCTTAAAACCTAAAACAACTTTTCACATACTTAATTGACTCATAGGAGAGCCTACCGGAGTTTGTCCTTGGCCTAAATCCTTGCTTGGTTATGTGTTTGACTGTATCGTCCGAACACCTAGAATCTGCCCGAAAACGCAGATTCTGGAAAACGAATACCTACAACCTGTAACATATTTACTTGGCTTTTGCGTGTAATGTTAGTACTACTAGAACTTATTTTGATGGTATAAGTTGTGAATTGGACATGTTGAATGTGTTGTGATTAGTATGGATGATTAGTTGGTAGATTATCTGTTTTGACCCGTATATGCTAATTCATGGTTATAGGTCATATAAGTAGGTTATGCATGATCTAACCTGTTATATGATACACTAGTTGTGTTATGAACACACTGAGTATGCTAGATACTAAGAACTTACATGACTTGTATGTTATATGCTCATGTCTGTTTAAATGGTTTACAACACATAATGTCACCAACGGGTCAAACGGGTCAACTGGGTCAAACATATCTATTCCTCTAAAACCTTGAGTCCTTGGTTATGGTGCACTTAGGGTTTCTCATATTCACTGTTTACATAAACTCATGTACTTGCGTAATCTAGGTAACCTTTGAAGGTTGAGTGTTCACTTTCTTTCAAGTAAATTCTAGTACACAATACGCGTATCAAGTGAGTATTTCTATACCCCTTTTTCTTATTTTCACACTTTGGGGTGAAACATGTTACTTATTAATCATTGCACTTGTAAACGTTTGGATTCTTGTAAACTTATGTGCAGGATCGGATTTCTGGAGGTTTTTCTCTCAACTCACTGTGAATCAACACTCGGCAATCAGTCTATGAAGAGTTGATCACAATATAACAAGTAACACGCAGTAAGAAAATTAACACAGCAAGTAATTTTCAAGGTACTTTTATATATTGCTTCTCAACTCAAAGGATTACAAGACTCTTGGACTCAAATCACTTACATAAAGAGTTACAGGGAGAAGATATATATAATACTACCTACAGCCGGATATACTTTGATACCAGCTGGACACCTCTAACCTTACATCTATACTACAAGACTCTAGGTGAGGTCTTTCAGACATTTTGTCTGAAAGTTGGTAGTTAGGACATGACCCTGACTTACCTTTTGTCACCAACTAAAGTTGGTAACATGTACTATCATAAAAAGGTGAACAGTAGAATAAAGTATGGTCAACAACATGGCTCTTTAGGAAGATGCCATGCTGTATCAGAGGTCTGCAGCGGACTGTCAGGGACCATACTTTTATCTGCTGGACATAGCGATATCTTCCGAAGGATAAAGTGCTTCGAAAGAATAACTTCTTCCGAAGGCACTTATACTTCGGAAGACTGCTTCTTCCGAGGCTTGGAGTCTTCTTTGTCTTCGGAAGCAGACTTTGTCTTCGGAAGCTCTTTCAGACTTTGTCTTCGGAAGCTCTTTCAGACTTTGTCTTCGGAAGCTCTTTCAGACTTTGTCTTCGGAAGCTCTTTCATTAGACTTTGTCTTCGGAAGATGTCTTCAGCTGTTGTTCCTTAGACTTTCGGAAGATCTCTTGCTCAGCTTCGGAAGCCTTTGAATGTAGTACCAAAAGATGACTATGAAGTGAATTTGGTTGCACCAGCCTTATCATGATCCAACAAACTCCCCCTAGGCTGATGCTACCAAAACTTCACTTCCCTCTTCTTCTCAAAGTTCTCAGCACCAAGGCGAGCAGGTGTTTATCAGTATCTTCATTCTTTCCTGCTGTGATGCTGAGAATCTTGTACAAATCTTTGGTGGACAGAACCTCTACTCTGTCACCTTGGATTATGTGTACCCTTTGTTGTGGCCCTCTGAAAAGAGTTAGTTGATGGGAAGTATAGTCATATTCCCATCGAACTATTGGTTCCAATTCAGGACCTTCCACCATCTGTAGAAAGGTTGTGCCTTTGGTGGTTGATCTTTCCTTGTCTTCCACTCTTTTCATCTTCAACTCTTCTTCAATCTTGGCTTTCCTACTTCGTTCAGCCAAGTGGAGACCGCTGATGTGGTTTCTGATGTGTGCAGCAGTCTCAGAGTTGGAGGGATTGGAGAATGGCTTCTCTGCAAGCTCAGCAAGATCAAATCTGCTGAGATGCAGCAGAGAAGTGGCATTAAGCCTGTTGATTTCACCATTCTCTCTTTCCACAACAAAGTTGTGAGAAGGTTCATCGAACCTCCACTGGATTATTGCATTTCTAGGTCCAGGAGATTGACCAGAAATCCTGTCCTCTTTCCTGGTATCCAGCAGAGTCACCAGTCTTCTTCTTAGTCTCTTCTCCTCAGCATTGAGGGTATCGGAGTTGAGACCAAGAAGCCTTGCAGCCTGGCCCAAGGTTTCTCTAGGCAATTCAAGAAATTGGCCTAGGGTGAGGAAGCTTGAAGAGTTATCAACATAGGTGATGTTGATAACCTCTCCCTCACAGGAGATACTGCTCAAAGTTGTGCAATTGATGAGCTTTGTCTTGAGCTCCTTCATCTCCTCAAAGGAGAAATGTTTAGGAGGCTGAGGGGATGATCTTGGCTGTTGTTGGGTAGGCTTAGGTTTAGTGGTTTTGGGTTGAGTCTTGGGTTTAGGATGGGTAGTTTGGGTGGTTGAGGTGATGTGGTAGGTTTGGGTAGAGTTGTGGGTTGAGGGGTGAAGGTTTCTTCAGTGGGTTCAGGTTTGATGGGAAAAGGGGTTGGTTCTGAAGTGGGTTGTGGCTGTGGTTGAGTGGCTGGGGTGAAAACCATTCCCTTCATCCTCCTATACATCTCCTTCCTTTTCCCCAAGCGAATGTCAGCTTTTATTTCACTGACTATCCGCTGGAGTGTCCTTTCGGACATAGGTCCCACCTGCCTGCCAGAGAAGCCATGAGCCCGGAGGTAGTCCTTCATCCACGCTTTGTCAGTTGACTTCTTGGCAGCAGTGACCTCCTTCTCTTCCTTCCTCTTCCTCTTCACCATTAACTTCTCCCTAGCAGCCTTCTTCCTTTCCTTCTCCATTTGATCCTGCTCTTTGTTGTGGAGCAGCAGGATCATGTCATCATCATGTGGAGACAGTTCAGGAAGACTGAAGCCTCTTGAGAGGAGGAACTTGATCCTAGCCTCTCTCAGCCTCAGGGCTGCTTCCCTCTGCTCTTGTTCTTCCCTCTCCAAGGCCAACCTGGCTTCCCTTTCTTGTTGTAGCCTGGTTGACCTCTCCAAATTCACCAACTCCTCTAGTGGTAGCAGGAGTATTTCCTCATTGACAGCTCCTAGGCTGATGAGCTGGTCAATGAGTGCTGTTCTTCTCTTTAGGTTGATTCTTCCTGATGGCTGCAGCTGCCTTAGAACTGGCAGCTAACAGCTTCTCAGTAGGAAACCGACCCTTCTTTTTGGCCTTCTCAATTTTCTCCTCCTCCTGAAGCTCTTCCGCAGTCAACTTTCTTTTGCCTTTGTCTTTGATTGTGCTTGACTGTGGTGGTTCTTGGATGGAGGGCTGTGATTGAGAGAGAAGTTCAGCTGGTGCTTGGGTTGGAGGTATTCAGAAATGTCCTCCCTGCTCACCTCAGATGCAATTTCAGCAATGACATCTGTGATGGTCAGTTCCTCGGACATCTGAAATAGGCCTTCCGCAGCTTCTATTTCGGCCTCGGAAGATTTGTCTTGTTCTTCCGAGGCTTCCATGTAAGCTTCGGAAGCCTCAGCTAGAGCTTCGGAAGATGAGACTGCTGCAGATTCTGTCCTATCTGTTTCAGTTGCTGGGCCATCAGTCCCCATTTCCCCTTCGAAGCTAATCTCAGGTTCCATGAAGACCTTAGGTTGACCAACTTCCTCCACAGTGGTAGAAGGTGCAGTCAGTCTTTGAAGCTCCTCAGCCCCAAAGTATGCAAGTGTGGTGTCGGGGCTGGGCTGTTCTAGGGATGATCTCAATACAAACTGTGTGAACAGTCTGTAGAGATCTTGAAGCATCCTTGAGTCAATCTCCAGAAAGGATTGAGATGACTCAGGTAGGTTAATGATTTGTGGGTGGAAATGAGTTGGGTCTGTGGTTCCTTCGGTGTTTGTCTCTGAACTTTCTCCCCTTTTTGGTAGCATCATCTTGAGAGCTAGATGAGCTAGAGGAAGAAGTCAGTGAGACCTGGATAGGTACATGCCTAACAGACCTCTCCGTCTGTTTCTCAGCTAGTTTAGCCTTGAGAGAGTTAATCTCAAGTTGCTGAGTGGCAGTCCTTGATTCTAAGATCTTCACCTGTGATTCCAGGTTGGAGACCTTAGAAAGCAAGTACTGAAGTGTTAGTTGCATACTTCCCTCATCTTCATAGGAAGAATCACGGGGAGATGAGATAACATACCTAGTATGCTCACTCTCACCACCAGATGTGGTTTCTTGGCACCCTGGTTTCCTCTGCTCAGAGTCATCTCTTTCAGAGATTCAATGGGCAAAGTTGCCGTAGACTCAGTCCTAATTATGTTACCACTGTCCTGAGAGCTCAATGAGAGACTCTGAGTAGTGGCAGCTGAGTCTACATGAGTCCCCTCCACATCAGTGGGACTCACCTCAGTAGCAGGCTTCTGATGGGGGCTAGAGACAAGGGATCCCTCTTGGCTCTGTTGATCTCTCAGTGGGTGTTTTAGATCAACTTCATGGCCATGGAGAGATGTAATCTCTTCATCAGTTCGGAGTAAAAGGTCAGTGAAAGAGAGGGTGGTTAGTCCTACTGACCCGGGACCTTGATCAATGTCTACAGGCATTGAGCCTATGGTGGGGCTGTCCCTAGAAGGCTTCACAGGGGAGTGTGAAGACTCACCTGTGGGCTTAGGGCTTGGGGTTCGGGCTCAGGGGTTTGAGACTGAGGAGGCTCAAAACCCACATTGAGGTCAAATGTGAAGGATGGTGTGACCTCGGACTGAGTGGGAGCCCATGATTCCACTCTAGTCCTTTCGGTGTGAACAGAAGGAGCTTGTTCAATCAGAGTAGATTGAACAAGGGTTCGTTTGGGGCGTCTCTGATAGGTGGCTTTGATGGGTAAAGAAGGTTTTGGTATTGTGGTGGATGTTGCTGGTGTGGGTTCATCACCTGTGGGGAGAACAGGGATGTCACCAGGAGCTATGCGCTCAGTCATCTCTGGAGGTAATGGAGTGTACCGTCCAGTGAAGTTGGTGGACATCTTCTTCAGTATCTTGAAGATGGTAGGCCTCATGTGTGGAACAGGAAGAGCAGCTGCGCAGACAAGCTTGCTTGGTTCCATCTCACAGTTGATTATGTGTTGAAGAAATCGGGGATACATGAAGAATGTATCCCTGCTGAGATTGGCGATTAGGTTGTTCAACACGAATCGTGAGTAGTTGAATCTGAGGCCTCTCACCAACCCATGAACTAGGCATCCTAGTTCATATGGGATTTGATCCCAACCCCTGATTTATTGGAGAGGCAGTGCAAAACAATGTGTAGCAGGAACTTCCAATGGTAAGAGAAGTTGAACTTGTATACTGTGGACCTGCTGACATCGCCTCCATATCCCATGAGGATATAGGTGCCTTCCAAGTCTTCCTTGGGGAACTCAGTAGGAGCCCCATCATCGTGAAGCTCAAGATGCTCTCTGATGATCTGTTCATTGATGACCAACTCTTGGCCACAAACTCTGGTTCTCAGGACTCGAACCCCGTTCAGCACTGTAGTTTCTCCGTTGCTCCAAAATTCTGACATATGGTTGGAGTATACGGTTGGGTTAACTGTGAGTGCAGTGAGGTAGGTGGATTCGGTGAGAAAGGTGATGATTTGGGTGAAGTCGGCATCTCTTGACGAGTCAAGTAATGCGACTTGATTGTGCTGAGGGTTTAGCGCCATTGGAGAAAAGGTAAGCTTGAAATTTTGAGAGAGATTGAGGGTTTTACAGTGAAGGGAACAGTTAGGGCTGTAAAGTGGTAAAAGAAGATGAAATTGATAAGTCAAGATTATTTAAAAAGGGGTGAATAGTGGTATGGTGGTGGTAATAGGGTAACTGTTTGGGGTTACTGTGGGTGGTATGGTGGTTTACGGCAGAGAAATGATGATGGCGGCAAGGATAATTTTAAATAATCTGACATTATCAACAAAATCTTTACTTTTTACAGAGTGGGGCCCAAAAGATATCCGTTACATATAAAAACCTTTACTTCCGAGGGTAAAACATTCCGAAGGTAACTTTCTTCCGAGAGCAATTTCTCTTCCGAAGCATGATATTGCTTCCGAAGGTAAAGTTGTCCTTTGAAGGCATTTTATCTTCCGAAGCAAGGCATTGCTTCCGAAGGTAAAACTGTCTTTCCGAATGGAGAGTTGTATAAGTTTCGGAAGTAGATCTGATATAAAATCAATCGCTTCTTCCGAGACCAAAAACTCTTCCGAGAAGAAAATATCCATTGAAGAATTAGCTTCGGAAGATATTCAAGAGAATATCTTCCGAGAGTTAGTTCCTCTTCGGAAGGAATTTACACTTGGAATAATTTAAAGATCTTTTGTAACAGGGCTTAAATTGTATTGACACAAGACATTACTCATTTAAAAAGGTTTTCAAAAGAGGTAGTTATTCAATGTTTATCATCCCAATTGCTGATATGAGATACTTAAATCTTTGTTCATCAAATGCCTTTGTGAACAAATCAGCATATTGTTCATTTGAGTCAACTTTGATTAACTTTATCAGCTGTTTCTCATGAATATCTCTAATGAAATGATACCTGATATCAATGTGTTTTGTCTTGGAGTGCTTCACCGGATTCTCAGTAATGGAGATAGCACTGTTGTTGTCAATATGGATAGGAGTAGTCATGAAGTTGAATCCATAGTCTAACATCTGATTTTGAATCCATAGCAGTTGAGCACAGCAGCTAGCAGCAGCAATGTATTCAGCTTCAGCAGTTGATGTAGAGACACAGGATTGTTTCTTGCATTGCCATGAGATAATCCTTCCACCAAGAAATTGACATCCTCCTGATGTTGATTTCTTGTCAATGTTGCAGCCACCATAGTCACTGTCAGAGTATCCATAGAGATTGAAATCACTATTTCTTGGATACCAGAGACCTAGTTTAGGTGCTCCTTTGAGATATCTGAGGATTCTCTTTGCAGCAGCTAGGTGAGACACCTTGGAGCAGCCTGATATCTTGCACAAATGCATGTGGCAAACATGATATCTGGTCTACTTGCAGTGAGATACATCAGAGAACCAATAATTGCTCTATACTGATGTTGATCAGTATCCTCCCCTCAAGGTCAGGGCAAAGATTATGGTTTCTGGGTATGGGTGTCTTGGCTGGTTTACAGTTCTTCATTTCAAATTTTTTAAGATGTCTGAGACATACTTAGATTGACTTATGAAGAACCTTCCTTCATCTGTTTTACCTGGATCCTAGGAAAAAGTCCATTTTTCCCATGGAACTCATCTCAAACTTCTGCTTCATAATGCTTTCAAAGTCTTTACACATTTGATCGTTTGAAGAACCAAATATGATGTCATCAACATAGACTTGTACAAGCAAAATGTCTTCTCCACTCTTTCTGATGAAAAGAGTCTTGTCAATGGTACCTCTAGTGTATCCATTCTTCAGGAGAAACTGAGACAAGGTCTCATACCACAGCCTAGGTGCTTGGTGCAGCCCATATAGAGCTTTATCCAGCTTGCATACATAGTTGGGGTGCTGTGGGTCTTCAAATCCTGGAGGTTGACACACATAGATTTCCCTATCTATATCCCCATATAGAAAAGCACACTTGACATCAAGTTGGTAGACTGTGAAGTTCTTGGATGCAGCATAAGCAAGGAAGATCCTAACTGCCTCAAGTCTTGCAACAGGTGCAAAGACATCAGTATAATCAATTCCTTCCTCCTGGGTGTACCCTTGAACTACTAGTCTTGCCTTGTTCTTGATGATCAAGCCTCTATCATCTTTCTTGTTCCTGAATACCCATTTAGTGCCTATGGGTACTTGACCAGATGGTAGTGGGCATAGATTCCAGACCTTTTGCCTTTTGAATTGAAGCAGCTCCTCCTGCATCGATTCAACCCAACTACTATCCTTTAAGGCATCTTCTACCTTCTTTGGTTCCATCTGAGACAGGAAGCATGAGTACAAGCAGACATTCCCATGATGAGTTTGTCCTCTTGTTCTCACACCCTCAGAGAATTCCCTATGATGTTCTCAGTTGGATGAGTGTTGTGAATCCTAAGACGAGGAATCACTTCCAATTGCAGAGATAAGTCTAGGTTAGACATATTCTGATCAGGAATTGGATCACTCTGTCTAATGCTGTTTCAGAGTCATTCAATGAGGACTGATTGAATGATTGAGAAACATCATCAATGGTTGGTTGTGAAGTAGTATTAACAGTTGCCTGTTCCTTCAGAATACCACTTCCCTCAACCTGGTGTTGTAGTGGATCACCTGAGGAACTTTGAGGTTGATCAAGTGATTCACTTGTTGAAGCTTCACTATTTCTGGAGATAGTTACACTGTCAGATCGGTGAATAGATGAAGCTTGTTGCCCTTCAGCTCTTGGAGAATTTGGAATAGGTCTGGGAAGCTCATATAGTTGACCTGCATCAGCATCAGTATCACCTTGAGCACCTGTTCCAGCTGAAACATTCTCACAAGATGGTTTAGAATAGTTTGGAAACAATTCTAAATCAAAGATATACTCAGGTCCATTCCCCTAACACAAGGGGTGTGCTCATTAACAACTATGTTGGATGACTCCTCAAATTGTTGATTCTTAATATTGTATACTCTATAAGCTTTAGAGCTAGAAGAGTATCCAATAAAGATAGCATCATCCGACTTCTCAGCAAACTTTGCCAAGTTGTCCTTTGTGTTAAGTATGGTACACCTGCAGCCAAAGGACCTTAGAAAGCCAATGAACGGTGGCCTCTTGTTCCATAACTCATAAGGGGTTTTCCATGGGGCTTAACTACAAGAACCTGTTCTGCACATAGCATGCAGTGCTGACTGCCTCTGCCCAGAATGTTAGAGGCAGCTTTGAATCAGCTAACATGGTCCGAGCAGCCTCAATAAGTGTCCTGTTCCTCCTCTCAGCAACACCGTTTTGTTGAGGAGTTCTGGGAGCACTATATGTCTGGCGATCCCTTTTGAGTCACAGAATGAGTCAAGAACGAAGTTCTTAAACTCAGTCCCTTGATCACTCCTAATAATCTTAACCTTGTGATCAATTTGATTTCTATTTTAAGAATAAAAGATTTTAAAGTTTCAGCAGTTTCATCTTTACTTCTTAAAAAGAATACCCATGTAAATCTTGTGAAATCATCAACGATCACAAGGCAGTATGATTTCCTTCCAATGCTCATTATACTTGTGGGACCAAAGAGATCCATGTGCAATAAGTGTAATGGAGTAGTGATAGAGTTAACACATTTGGATTTATGAGATGATCTGTGTTGTTTCCCTTTCAGGCATGCAACACAGTTATCTTTGCAGAAAAATTCCTTTTTAGGCAAACCATGTACCAAGTTATTTTTAGACAGTTTATTCATTGTTTTAAAATTCACATGACACATGCGTTTATGCCATAGTGTTGACTCATCACTATCAGCTTTGGAAAGAAAGCATGATACTTCACCCATAGGAGAAGCATGTTCATATCAAGCTTGTACATATCCCCTTTCCTGGGAGATCTGAGAAGCACCAATTCGGAGGAATTGTCATCCCTGGTTTGAGGATAATGCACTCATGTTCTGTGAAGAGCATCTGATGCTTCTGATCACAGAATTGAGAAACACTTAACAGATTGTGTTCAAGCTGTTTGACAAAGTGAACTTTGTCAATGTTTATTCTGCCATTGGATATACTTCCTCTGCCAGAAATATATCCTCCGGCCTCACCTCCAAATTGGACAGGCCCTCCATCAAAGTTCTGGAATTGTTGAAGGAGAGATCTGTTCCCTGTCATGTGCCTGGAGCATCCACTGTCTACAATCCAGATATTGTGTTCTTGTCAAATGGATGTCCCTGCACATAAGATGAGATAGTTAGTTTTGTTTGGAAGCCCAAGCCTTGCAGGTCTCGGGCTCTTCCAAAGATAGTGACATAATTGAACCAAAAGATATGCAATGGGGTTCAATAGAGGTCATTGTTGAAGAAGAGGTTGGGCTGCAGCATCTTCCTTGATCTTCCAATCCATCTTTGGTTGATCTTTGAGGATGAGCTTGTTGAAGCTTTTGCAGCATGGTCTTCTTCCGAAGCTTCTCTTTTTCGGAAGAAGCCTTCACCACCTTTTTTCCGAAGTAATCTTCTTCTGAGATGGTTTCAAGGAGCCTTCTTGTTCTTCCGAACCTTAGAAGGTTTGGCTTCCGAAGCCATTTACCTTCGGAAGAAGCAGTTTCTTCCGAAAGCAACTGGCTTCCGAGACCAACTTTCCCTTTTTCATCATTTGGACCTTTTGAAGTGGTCCAACTGAGAAACCTTCTCTGATACTTCTTTTCTGACATTATTTGCATAATGTGTGCTTGCGGATTGTAGTAACAATCTTTAGCCATGTGGTGTGCAGACCACACATTATGCATGCAATGTTAGTCTTCTGGGAACTGCAGGTTGCTGTTTCTTGGGTTTCTTCTCTTCATCAGCAACTTTCCCTTTCAACTTTGATCTTCAGTAGGACAGGAGTGCTGGTATACACTCCTTTCCTGAATCAGGAGTACCTACCACTTGAAACCCGGCAGAAATGAAGACACCCTTTGCTTAGGGTCAAACTTAAGCTTGGACTCTGCAACCTTCTTAGCAGTCCTTCTAGCAGCTTTAGCTGCTTCTTCTTGCCTTGGTGGTTAGGATTTGGTCATCACAGGTGGAGATGGGTGTATCCTCCTGTTTCTCCCCTGTGGAGGCCACTATTTTGCTTCATCCTCTAGTTCCAATGGAGGAAGGGTCAGCAGTTGGAACCTCTTGCTCTTCAGTACCACATCTAGGTAGTCTTATAGACTCATAAGAGTGTGGTGGAGCTATTTCACTGGTTCCCAACCCTTCTTTGTTTTGATAAAACATTTTGGAATGAGAGGTTGATGCAAGAATAGTTTGGAAGCTTTGCTCAGCAATAGCTTGCTTCCTGGCCTGAGCCTCAGCTGTGACTAGCTGGGCTTCAACCTCAGAAAGTTTGGAGATCAGATCTTGATTGAGTCTGTAGTTAGTCTTTTCATGTTTCAAAAGAGACACAGTTTTCTCTAACTCATCAATTTTCCTTTGATAGTCAGATTCAGCTTTTTAAAGTCAGATTTTAGCACATTTAAAGACTCAACCTCAGATCTGATTTCCGAAATGTAATCCTTATACAATTTAACTTTAGCAATACAGGCAGCAGTACAAAGATGTTCATATACTGATCATCATCTGTTCCGGCCATGAGTGCTTGAGCGGGAGTCACATCCTGTACCATGAAGCTCCAGTCAACTTCCTGAGCAACAGCAGCTGTTTCAGTTGACTTTTCTTCATGTTTGGGAGCAGTGGGATGTGTGGAGGCCTGTGGGGTTCCCGGGTTGTTCTTGGGAGCCTTGCATTCCCTAGCAAAGTGACCAAGTTGGTTGCAGTTTAGCACCTTGCTTTGCTCTATCAAACCCAAACTTGCTGTTGACTGGGTTTTGAGGAATTGCCTTCCAGTTCTCTTGAAGAACTTCTTCGCTCTGTAAGTTAAAAGAGCCATCTGCTGGACAATGTCCATGTACTCCACGTCATCTGGATTAAAGCACTCAAGATCATCAAAGCAGTATTGAAATCACCAGAGTGTCCCACTTCCAGAGACAAAGGCACAACTATCCTGAAAGGAGTTGTGTTGAACCTTTTGAGACTTTAGAGTCTAGGTAGAGTGATGAAGGGTCCAGTGTGTGAGTTGTCAGGGTAGCATAGCAACTGATGTTATGGTTCCATGCTTTCCCTTTCAACCACATGAAGGGCTGAACTCTGTGGTATTAGAGTGGTCAGAGGAGTTCTGCATGTTCATCTCCATCTGAAATGCACTTAGGATACCATACAACTCTGTGAGAGACAGAGTCTTAAGGTCCGAAGTTCTCTTGATGACAACACAGTAGTGAGTCCATAGTTTAGGAAGAGAGGACATGAACTTCCTAACTATGTCCCTGTTCTCAAGAGCTACCAATATCCGTCAGAGTAGTATCTACTAGCTCAACATACCTGAAGTATGTTGAGTCAAGGTCTCACCAGCCTTGAAAGTAAAGTTCTCAAATGCTGCTTCAAGAGATCTTTCTTGTTCTCTTGAGTTTCCTTGGATCCCTCATACATCAGCTTCAAAGCTTCCCATAAATCTTTAGCAGTCTTGCACTTCTTGAAGCGTCTGTAGACGAGTTGGGGAGAGCAGTTTGGAGACAAGTCATAGCCCTTTGATCTAGCTCTATTCTCTTCCTATCTTCCTCGAGTAATCATCAACATCTTTTGGAATGATCGATTACCAGTGGCAGATGTAGTGCTTGGTATGAAAGGACCATTGACAATGGAGTCCCCCCTTCTTGAGTCTTGACACTTGATGAAGCCTTCCATCCGCATACACCATGTGTCAAAGTCTTCAGGGGTGATCATAGGGGACTGGTCAAGGTACCAGTTTCTATATCAGCCTGGAGAGAGCAGCCATTTGAGTGAGTGGATTGTGGTGAGGAGGGAAAAACAGGTGATTAGGATGGTAAGATCTCACAATCAAGAGCCTGGAGCTCTGATACCAATTGCAGGATCGGATTTCTGGAGGTTTTTCTCTCAACTCACTGTGAATCAACACTCGGCAATCAGTCTATGAAGAGGTGATCACAATATAACAAGTAACACGCAGTACAGAAATTAACACAGCAAGTAATTTTCAAGGTACTTTTATATATTGCTTCTCAACTCCAAGGATTACAAGACTCTTGGACTCAAATCACTTACATAAAGAGTTACAGGGAGAAGATATATATAATACTACCTACAGCGGATATACTTTGATACCAGCTGGACACCTCACCTTACATCTATACTACAAGACTCTAGGTGAGGTCTTTCAGACATTTTGTCTGAAAGTTGGTAGTTAGGACTGACCCTGACTTACCTTTTGTCACCAACTAAAGTTGGTAACATGTACTATCATAAA
>CM044016.1:38914340-39240274 GCA_024085815.1 Flaveria linearis | reverse complement strand
ATGTGGAGACAGTCAGGAAGACTGAAGCTCTTGAGAGGAGGAACTTGATCCTAGCCTCTCTCAGCTCAGGGCTGCTCCCTCTGCTCTTGTTCTTCCTCTCCAAGGCCAACCTGGCTTCCCTTTCTTGTTGTAGCCTGGTTGACCTCTCCAAAGTCACCAAACCTCTTAGTGGTAGCAGGAGTATTTCCTCATTGACAGCTCCTAGGCTGATGAGCTGGTCAATGAGTGCTGTTCTTCTTTAGGTTGATTTCTTCCTGATTGGCTGCAGCTGCCTTAGAACTAGCAGCTAACAGCTTCTCAGTAGGAAACCGACCTTTCTTTTTGGCCTTCTCAATTTTCTCCTCCTCCTGAAGCTCTTCCGCAGTCAACTTTCTTTTGCCTTTGTCTTTGATTGTGCTTGACTGTGGTGGTTCTTGGATGGAGGGTTGTGATTGAGAGAGAAGTTCAGCTGGTGCTTGGGTTGGAGGTATTTCAGAAATGTCCTCCCTGCTCACCTCAGATGCAATTTCAGCAATGACATCTGTGATGGTCAGTCCTCGGACATCTGAAATAGGCCTTCCGCAGCTTCTATTTCGGCCTCGGAAGATTTGTCTTGTTCTTCCGAGGCTTCCATGTAGCTTCGGAAGCCTCAGCTAGAGCTTCGGAAGATGAGACTGCTGCAGATTCTGTCCCATCTGTTTCAGTTGCTGGGCCATCAGTCCCATTTCCCCTTCGAAGCTAATCTCAGGTTCCATGAAGACCTTAGGTTGACCAACTTCCTCCACAGTGGTAGAAGGTGCAGTCAGTCTTTGAAGCTCCTCAGCCCCAAAGTATGCAAGTGTGGTGTCGGGGCTGGGCTGTCTAGGGATGATCTCAATACAAACTGTGTGAACAGTCTGTAGAGATCTTGAAGCATCCTTGAGTCAATCTCCAGAAAGGATTGAGATGACTCAGGTAGGTAATGATTGTGGGGTGGAAATGAGTTGGGTCTGTGGTTCCTTAGGTGTTTGTCTCTGAACTTTCTCCCCTTTTTGGTAGCATCATCTTGAGAGCTAGATGAGCTAGAGGAAGAAGTCATTGAGACCTGGATTGGTACATGCCTAACAGACTCTCCGTCTGTTTCTCAGCTAGTTTAGCCTTGAGAGAGTTAATCTCAAGTTGCTGAGTGGCAGTCCTTGATTCTAAGATCTTCACCTGTGATTCCAGGTTGGAGACCTTAGAAAGCAAGTACTGAAGTGTTAGTTGCATACTTCCCTCATCTTCATAGGAAGAATCACGGGGAGATGAGATAACATACCTAGTATGCTCACTCACCACCAGATGTGGTTTCTTGGCACCCTGGTTTCCTCTGCTCAGAGTCATCTCTTTCAGAGATGCAATGGGCAAAGTTGCCGTAGACTCAGTCCTAATTATGTTACCACTGTCCTGAGAGCTCAATGAGAGACTCTGAGTAGTGGCAGCTGAGTCTACATGAGTCCCCTCCACATCAGTGGGACTCACCTCAGTAGCAGGCTTCTGATGGGGGCTAGAGACAAGGGATCCCTCTTGGCTCTGTTGATCTCTCAGTGGGTGTTTTAGATCAACTTCATGGCCATGGAGAGATGTAATCTCTTCATCAGTTCGGAGTAAAAGGTCAGTGAAAGAGAGGGTGGTTAGTCCTACTGACCCGGGACCTTGATCAATGTCTACAGGCATTGAGCCTATGGTGGGGCTGTCCCTAGAAGGCTGCACAGGGGAGTGTTGAGACTCACCCTGTGGGCTTAAGGCTTGGGGTTCGGGCTCGGGGTTTGAGACTGAGGAGGCTCAAAACCCACATTGAGGTCAAATGTGAAGGATGGTGTGACCTCGGACTGAGTGGGAGCCCATGATTCCACTCTAGTCCTTCGGTTGTGAACAGAAGGAGCTTGTTCAATCAGAGTAGATTGAACAAGGGTTCGTTTGGGGCGTCTCTGATAGGTGGCTTGATGGGTAAAGAAGGTTTTGGTATTGTGGTGGCTGTTGCTGGTGTGGGTTCATCACTGTGGGGAGAACAGGGATGTCACCAGGAGCTATGCGCTCAGTCATCTCTGGAGGTAATGGAGTGTACCGTCCAGTGAAGTTGGTGGACATCTTCTTCAGTATCTTGAAGATGGTAGGCCTCATGTGTGGAACAGGAAGAGCAGCTGCGCAGACAAGCTTGCTTGGTTCCATCTCACAGTTGATTATGTGTTGAAGAAATCGGGGATACATGAAGAATGTATCCTGCTGAGATTGGCGATTAGGTTGTTCAACACGAATCGTGAGTAGTTGAATCTGAGGCCTCTCACCAACCCATGAACTAGGCATCCTAGTTCATATGGGATTTGATCCCAACCCCCTGATTTGTTGGAGAGGCAGTGCAAAACAATGTGCAGCAGGAACTTCCAATGGTAAGAGAAGTTGAACTTGTATACTGTGGACTGCTGACATCGCCTCCATATCCCATGAGGATATAGGTGCCTTCCAAGTCTTCCTTGGGGAAATCAGTAGGAGCCATCATCGTGAAGCTCGAGATGCTCCCTGATGATCTGTTCATTGATGACCAACTCTTGGCCACAAACTCTGGTTCTCAGGACTCGAACCCGTTCAGCACTGTAGTTTCTCCGTTGCTCCAAAATTCTGACATATGGTTGGAGTATACGGTTGGGTTAACTGTGAGTGCAGTGAGGTAGGTGGATTCGGTGAGAAAGGTGATGATTTGGGTGAAGTCGGCATCCCTTGACGAGTCAAGTAATGCGACTTGATTGTGTGAGGGTTTAGCGCCATTGGAGAAAAGGTAAGCTTGAAATTTTGAGAGAGATTGAGGGTTTTACAGTGAAGGGAACAGTTAGGGCTGTAAAGTGGTAAAAGAAGATGAAATTGATAAGTCAAGATTATTTAAAAAGGGGTGAATAGTGGTATGGTGGTGGTAATAGGGTAATGTTTTGGGGTTACTGTGGGTGGTATGGTGGTTTACGGCAGAGAAATGATGATGGCGGCAAGGATAATTTTAAATAATCTGACATATCAACAAAATCTTTACTTTTTACAGAGTGGGGCCCAAAAGATATCCGTTACATATAAAAACCTTTACTTCCGAGGGTATAAAACATTTCCGAAGGTAATTTTCTCCGAGGCAATTTCTCTTCCGAAGCATGATATTGCTTCCGAAGGTAAATTGTCTTTGAAGGCATTTTATCTTCCGAAGCAAGGCATTGCTTCCGAAGGTAAAGCTGTCTTTCCGAATGGAGAGTTGTATAAGTTTCGGAAGTAGATCTGATATAAAATCAATCGCTTCTTCCGAGACCAAAAACTCTTCGAGAAGAAAATTTCCATTGAAGAATTTACTTCGGAAGATATTCAAGAGAATATCTTCGAGAGTTAGTTCCTCTTCGGAAGGAATTTACACTGGAAATTTTAAAGATCTTTTGTAACAGGGCTTAAATTGTATTGACACAAGACATTACTCATTAAAAAGGTTTTCAAAAGAGGTAGTTATTCAATGTTTATCATCCCAATTGCTGATATGAGATACTAAATCTTTGTTCATCAAATGCCTTGTGAACAAATCAGCATATTGTTCATTTGAGTCAACTTTGATTAACTTTATCAGCTGTTTCTCATGAATATCTCTAATGAAATGATACTGATATCAATTGTTTTGTCTTGGAGTGCTTCACCGGATTCTCAGTAATGGAGATAGCACTGTTGTTGTCAATATGGATAGGAGTAGTCATGAAGTTGATCCATAGTCTAACATCTGATTTTGAATCCATAGCAGTTGAGCACAGCAGCTAGCAGCAGCAATGTATTCAGCTTCAGCAGTTGATGTAGAGACACAGGATTGTTTCTTGCATTGCCATGAGATAATCCTTCCACCAAGAAATTGACATCCTCCTGATGTTGATTCTTGTCAATGTTGCAGCCACCATAGTCACTGTCAGAGTATCCATAGAGATTGAAATCACTATTTCTTGGATACCAGAGACCTAGTTTAGGTGCTCCTTTGAGGTATCTGAGGATTCTCTTTGCAGCAGCTAGGTGAGACACCTTTGGAGCAGCCTGATATCTTGCACAAATGCATGTGGCAAACATGATATCTGGTCTACTTGCAGTGAGATACATCAGAGAACCAATAATTGCTCTATACTGATGTTGATCAGTATCCTCCCCTCAAGGTCAGGGCAAAGATTATGGTTTCTGGGTAGGGGTGTCTTGGCTGGTTTACAGTTCTTCATTTCAAATCTTTCTAAGATGTCTGAGACATACTTAGATTGACTATGAAGAACCCTTCCTTCATCTGTTTTACCTGGATTCCTAGGAAAAAGTCCATTTTTCCCATGGAACTCATCTCAAACTTCTGCTTCATAATGCTTTCAAAGTCTTTGCACATTTGGTCGTTTGAAGAACCAAATATGATGTCATCAACATAGACTTGTACAAGCAAAATGTCTTCTCCACTCTTTCTGATGAAAAGAGTCTTGTCAATGGTACCTCTAGTGTATCCATTCTTCAGGAGAAACTGAGACAAGGTCTCATACCACAGCCTAGGTGCTTGGTGCAGCCCATATAGAGCTTTATCCAGCTTGCAACATAGTTGGGGTGCTGTGGGTCTTCAAATCCTGGAGGTTGACACACATAGATTCCCTATCTATATCCCCATATAGAAAAGCACACTTGACATCAAGTTGGTAGACTGTGAAGTTCTTGGATGCAGCATAAGCAAGGAAGATCCTAACTGCCTCAAGTCTTGCAACAGGTGCAAAGACATCAGTATAATCAATTCCTTCCTCCTGGGTGTACCTTGAAATACTAGTCTTGCCTTGTTCTTGATAATCAAGCCTCTATCATCTTTCTTGTTCCTGAATACCCATTTAGTGCCTATGGGTACTTGACCAGATGGTAGTGGGCATAGATTCCAGACCTTTTGTCTTTTGAATTGAAGCAGCTCCTCCTGCATCGATTCAACCCAACTACTATCCTTTAAGGCATCTTCTACCTTCTTTGGTTCCATCTGAGACAGGAAAGCATGAGTACAAGCAGACATTCCCATGATGAGTTTGTCCTCTGTTCTCACACCTCAGAGACATTCCCTATGATGTTCTCAGTTGGATGAGTGTTGTGAATCCTAAGACGAGGAATCACTTCCAATTGCAGAGATAAGTCTAGGTTAGACATATTCTGATCAGGAATTGGATCACTCTGTCCAACTGCTGTTTCAGAGTCATTCAATGAGGACTGATTGAATGATTGAGAAACATCATCAATGGTTGGTTGTGAAGTAGTATTAACAGTTGCCTGTTCCTTCAGAATACCACTTCCCTCAACCTGGTGTTGTAGTGGATCACCTGAGGAACTTTGAGGTTGATCAAGTGATCACTTGTTGAAGCTTCACTATTTCTGGAGATAGTTACACTGTCAGATCTGTGAATAGTTGAAGCTTGTTGCCCTTCAGCTCTTGGAGAATTTGGAATAGGTCTGGGAAGCTCATATAGTTGACCTGCATCAGCATCAGCATCACTTTGAGCACCTGTTCCAGCTGAAACATTCTCACAAGATGGTTTAGAATAGTTTGGAAACAATTCTAAATCAAAGATATACTCAGGTCCATTCCCCCTAACACAAGGAGTGTGCTCATTAACAACTATGTTGGATGACTCCTCAATTGTTGATCTTAATATTGTATACTCTATAAGCTTTAGAGCTAGAAGAGTATCCAATAAAGATAGCATCATCCGACTTCTCAGCAAACTTTGCCAAGTTGTCCTTTGTGTTAAGTATGGTACACCTGCAGCCAAAGGACCTTAGAAAGCCAATGAACGGTGGCCTCTTGTTCCATAACTCATAAGGGGTTTTTCCATGGGGCTTAACTACAAGAACCTGTTCTGCACATAGCATGCAGTGCTGACTGCCTCTGCCCAGAATGTTAGAGGCAGCTTTGAATCAGCTAACATGGTCCGAGCAGCCTCAATAAGTGTCCTGTTCCTCCTCTCAGCAACACATTTTGTTGAGGAGTTCTGGGAGCACTATATGTCTGGCAATCCCTTTGAGTCACAGAATGAGTCAAGAACGAAGTTCTTAAACTCAGTCCCTTGATCACTTCTAATAATCTTAACCTTGTGATCAATTTGATTTTCTATTTTAAGAAAAAAGATTTAAAGTTTCAGCAGTTTCATCTTTACTTCTTAAAAAGAATACCCATGTAATCTTGTAAAATCATCAACGATCACAAGGCAGTATGATTTCCTTCCAATGCTCATTATACTTGTGGGACCAAAGAGATCCATGTGCAATAAGGTAATGGAGTAGTGATAGAGTTAACACATTTGGATTTATGAGATGATCTGTGTTGTTTCCCTTTCAGGCATGCAACACAGTTATCTTTGCAGAAAAATTCCTTTTTAGGCAAACCATGTACCAAGTTTTTTAGACAATTTATTCATTGTTTTAAATTCACATGACACATGCGTTTATGCCATAGTGTTGACTCATCACTATCAGCTTTGGAAAGAAAGCATGATACTTCACCCATAGGAGAAGCATTGTTCATATCAAGCTTGTACATATCCCCTTCCTGGGAGATCTGAGAAGCACCAATTCCGGAGGAATTGTCATCCCTGGTTTGAGGATAATGCACTCATGTTCTGTGAAGAGCATCTGATGCTTCTGATCACAGAATTGAGAAACACTTAACAGATTGTGTTCAAGCTGTTTGACAAAGTGAACTTGTCAATGTTTATTCTGCCATTGGATATACTTCCTCTGCCAGAAATATATCCTCCGGCCTCACCTCCAAATTGGACAGGCCCTCCATCAAAGTTCTGGAATTGTTTGAAGGAGAGATCTGTTCCCTGTCATGTGCCTGGAGCATCCACTGTCTACAACAAGATATGTTCTTGTCAAATGGATGTCCCTGCACATAAGATGAGATAGTTAGTTTTGTTTGGAAGCCCAAGCCTTGCAGGTCTCGGGCTCTTCCAAAGATAGTGACATAATTGAACCAAAAGGCTGCAGCATCTTCCTTGATCTTCCAATCCATCCTTTGGTTGATCTTTGAGGATGAGCTTGTTGAGCTTTTGCAGCATGGTCTTCTTCCGAAGCTTCTCTCTTTTTTCGAGAAGCCTTCACCACCTTTTCTTCCGAAGTAATCTTCTTCTGAGATGGTTTCAAGGGAGCCTTCTTGTTCTTCCGAACCTTAGAAGGTTTGGCTTCCGACCATTTTACCTTCGGAAGAAGCAGTTTCTTCCGAAAGCAACTTGGCTTCCGAGACCAACTTTCCCTTTTTCATCATTTGGACCTTTTGAAGTGGTCCAACTGAGAAACCTTCTCTGACTACTTCTTTTCTGACATTATTTGCATAATGTGTGCTTGCTGGATGTAGTAACAATCTTTACCGTGGTTGTGCAGACCACACATTATGCATGCAATGTTAGTCTTCTGGGAACTTGCAGGTTGCTGTTTCTGGGTTTCTTCTCTTCATCAGCAACTTTCCCTTTCAACTTCTGATCTTTCAGTAGGACAGAGTGCTGTACTAACACTCCTTTCCTGAATCAGGAGTACCTACCACTTGAAACCCGGCAGAAATGAAGACACCCTTTTGCTTAGGGTCAAACTTAAGCTTGGACTCTGCAACCTTCTTAGCAGTCCTTCTAGCAGCTTTAGCTCTGCTTCTTCTTGCCTTGGTGGTTAGGATTTGGTCATCACAGGTGGAGATGGGTGTTATCCTCCTGTTCTCCCCTGTGGAGGCCACTATTTTTGCTTCATCCTCTAGTTCCAATGGAGAAGGGTCAGCAGTTGGAACCTCTTGCTCTTCAGTACCACATCTAGGTAGTCTTATAGACTCATAAGAGTGTGGTGGAGCTATTTCACTGGTTCCCAACCCTTCTTTGTTTTGATAAACATTTTGGAATGAGAGGTTGATGCAAGAATAGTTTGGAAGCTTTGCTCAGCAATAGCTTGCTTCCTGGCCTGAGCCTCAGCTGTGACTAGCTGGGCTTCAACCTCAGAAAGTTTGGAGATCAGATCTTTGATTTGAGTCTTGTAGTTAGTCTTTTCATGTTTCAAAAGAGACACAGTTTTCTCTAACTCATCAATTTTCCTTTGATAGTCAGATTCAGCTCTTTTAAAGTCAGATTTAGCACATTTAAAGACTCAACTCAGATCTGATTTCCGAAATGTAATCCTTATACAATTTAACTTTAGCAATACAGGCAGCAGTACAAAGATGTTCATATACCTGATCATCATCTGTTCCGGCCATGAGTGCTTGAGCGGGAGTCACATCCTGTACCATGAAGCTCCAGTCAACTTCCTGAGCAACGCAGCTGTTTCAGTTGACTTTTCTTCATGCTTGGGAGCAGTGGGATGTGTGGAGCCTGTGGGGTTCCCGGGTTGTTCTTGGGAGCCTTGCATTCCCTAGCAAAGTGACCAAGTTGGTTGCAGTTGTAGCACACTTGCTTTGCTCTTATCAACCCAAACTTGCTGTTGACTGGGTTTGAGGGAATTGCCTTCCAGTTCTCTTGAAGAACTTCTTCGCTCTGTAAGTTAAAAGAGCCATCTGCTGGACAATGTCCATGTACTCCACGTCATCTGGATTAAAGCACTCAATCATCAAAGCAGTATTGAAAATCACCAGAGTGTCCACTTCCAGAGACAAAGGCACAACTATCCTGAAAGGAGTTGTGTTGAACCTTTTGAGACTTTAGAGTCTCAGGTAGAGTGATGAAGGGTCCAGTGTGGAGTTGTCAGGGTAGCATAGCAACTGATGTTGTGGTTCCATGCTTTCCCTTTCAACCACATGAAGGGCTGAACTCTGTTGGTATAGAGTGGTCAGAGGAGTTCTGCATGTTCATCTCCATCTGAAATGCACTTAGGATACCATACAACTCTGTGAGAGAACAGAGTCTTAAGGTCCGAAGTTCTCTTGATGACAACACAGTAGTGAGTCCATAGTTTAGAAGAGAGGACATGAACTTCCTAACTATGTCCCTGTTCTCAAGAGCTACTCCAATATCCGTCAGAGTATCTACTAGCTCAACATACCTGAAGTATTGTTGAGTCAAGGTCTCACCAGCCTTGAAAGTAAAGTTCTCAAACTGCTGCTTCAAGATCTCTTCTCTTGTTCTCTTGAGTTTCCTTGGATCCCTCATACATCAGCTTCAAAGCTTCCATAAATCTTTAGCAGTCTTGCACTTCTTGAAGCGTCTGTAGACGGAGTTGGGGAGAGCAGTTTGGAGACAAGTCATAGCCCTTTGATCTAGCTCTATTCTCTTCCTATCTTCTCTGAGTAATCATCAACATCTTTTGGAATGATGCGATTACCAGTGGCAGATGTAGTGCTTGGTATGAAAGGACCATTGACAATGGAGTCCCACATTCTTGAGTCTTGACACTTGATGAAGCCTTCCATCCCATACACCATGTGTCAAAGTCTTCAGGGGTGATCATAGGGGACTTGGTCAAGGTACCAGTTTCTATATCAGCCTTGGAGAGAGCACCATTTGAGTGAGTGGATTGTGTGAGAGGGAAAAACAGGTTGATTAGGATGGTAAGATCTCACAATCAAGAGCCTGGAGCTCTGATACCAATTGCAGGATCGGATTTCTGGAGGTTTTTCTCTCAACTCACTGTGAATCAACACTCGGCAATCATCTATGAAGAGTTGATCACAATATAACAAGTAACACGCAGTAAAAAATTAAACAGCAAGTAATTTTCAAGGTACTTTTATATATTGCTTTCTCAACTCAAAGGTTACAAGACCTTGGACTCAAATCACTTACATAAAGAGTTACAGGGAGAAATATATAAATACTACCTACAGCCGGATATACTTTGATACCAGCTGGACACCTCTAACCTTACATCTATACTACAAGACTCTAGGTGAGGTCTTTCAGACATTTTGTCTGAAAGTTGGTAGTTAGGACATGACCCTGACTTACTTTTGTCACCAACTAAAGTTGGTAACATGTACTATCATAAAAAGGTGAACAGTAGAATAAAGTATGGTCAAAACATGGCTCTTTAGGAAGATGCCATGCTGTATCAGAGGTCTGCAGCGGACTGTCAGGGACCATACTTTTATCTGCTGGACATAGCGATATCTTCCGAAGGATAAAGTGCTTCGAAGAATAACTTCTTCCGAAGGCACTTATACTTCGGAAGACTGCTTCTTCCGAGGCTTGGAGTCTTCTTTGTCTTCGGAAGCAGACTTTGTCTTCGGAAGCTCTTTCAGACTTTGTCTTCGGAAGCTCTTTCAGACTTTTCTTCGGAAGCTCTTTCAGACTTTGTCTTCGGAAGCTCTTTCATTAGACTTTGTCTTCGGAAGATGTCTTCAGCTGTTGTTCCTTAGACTTTCGGAAGATCTCTTGCTCAGCTTCGGAGCCTTTGAATGTAGTACCAAAGATGACTATGAATGAATTTGGTTGCACCAGCCTTATCATGATCCAACATTATGGCAATTTACTTTGAGTTGTGGTTAGTTGAACTTTTGTGGTTACCATGTTATGGCATTATATGTACAATCCATGAACTATTGCTAGCCCAGCGAGTCATAGATCTATGGGTAAGACAAGCCTACTTGGTTGATTCAAGTACACTTAGCTGATCGTATATACTTTTTTAACGTTAATAGAATATTAACGTCGTTTGATACTTGTAAAACATTGTCGAGGTTTGATTGTTGCATTGTTCATAACATCCCTAATCACTTTATTCACTAATTTACAACTTGAATTGCCATCTTTTATATACTTATGTATTAAAACTATAGAATGCTCACCAACAATATGTTGACCTTTTATTTTTACATGTTTCAGGCAATAGCGTTATGTGGCTGTGAACAATCGTACTCTCACGCCTCGACGATTCCGCCGTCAAGGTTGGGGTGTGACAGTGTGGGCATGTGAAGAGGAGACCTATGTCAGCACCCGTTGGAGCAGTAGAGAACATCTTCTTAGAGGGTAGGAGGTGTAGAGGAAGACCTAGGTTGACTTGGGACGAGTTTAATAGGCGAGATACGGTACATTTGCACCTCTCTGAGCATGATCGAGGATAGGAGCGAGTGGAGGCGTAGATTAAAATTAAGGACTTTTAGTAGGATCTGTAGGTAGGAAGGGTAGGTAGACTTGGTGCGGGGCCTAAGGTGTACGCAGTCCACAACTGTCCTCTATAGGTGAAACGCGCTGCTTCTCTGATGTTTTCAATATCTTTTTCTTAATCTGTTGGTGATTTTAACTGTATGTTGTGTGCTGTGTGCTGTATGATATATTATTTGCTGCCCTGCTATCGTTATTGCTTTGTTGATTGAGTCGGGGGTCTCTTTGGAAGCGGTCTTTCTACCTACCCAGATAGAGGAAAGACTTGCCACTACCTACCCCCCAGACCCTGCTCTGAGTGGGATATACTGGGTTGTTTGTTTGTTTGTTTGTGTTGTTTATATGTTCTCAGCTTGTTTATGGTAGTTTAGACATATTCCAGCCTTTTTAGCTTTAATGCAGCTTGTCGATACGTTTGGCCGGAATACTTGCCTAAAGGGTCTGATGAATTTTAGGTTATGATTTCGACTAAAGTTTAATTTAAATAAAAGTTTGCATAGTTAAGATAATAATCAATCAAGAAACTAGAACACTTTGACAGATATCGAGCTCTCGCTGTCTTGTTCACTTTTGGGTGTCAAAGAAAAAATGCTGAAAACCAATTGAATACTCATGATAACATTGACTGTCACTTGATATTGCTGTTTCTAATTGGTCTGGAGTGTATGCATACAGATCTTACTGAGGAAGACCACAGGCATGTGATTAATTATAAAGTTTTCTTAACATAATTACCAATGTCTACAAATTAGAAGTCTTGGAAATTATAAAACCACCAATACTTAATACATAGGTTCATAAAGAAGTTGAAAACCCAATATGAGCCAATCAATTTAACTTATTCTTATTTATTTTATTTAATTTAAAGACAATGTTATGGTAAATGATGAGTGGTTTTTATTTGTGTCAATTTTGAAAAACGTGCATTTTCTCATACAGTTACAAAAAATTTTAAAAGATATCTTATGAAATATATATCCACTTATATTATCTATATAAAGCAAGTAAATATCGAAGACATACGATTTCTAAATTCATGAAAATAGAGCCTATTGTTTTCGAGTATTTTCAACTTACACATTTGCATAGCGTATTTTCAAATATACTTTTTATCAAGTCCCTAGTTAAAACAACATTGTATTTCAAAACACACTGAACAAATGACATATTGTTCATGTCATATATCTTGATTCAAATTCTAATCTTTAACCAGTGAAAACACAAAAAAGGGCAACTAAAACTAACCTATTAAACCACTCCAATGTGGCTTGATTGTAGGATATTGAGATTCATCAAAGGAGACCCAAGTTCGATTCTCACCTCAAATAAACACATTGGAGAATTCCATACTCGATCTCATAGATACATACAGAATTCTGCGGAAAGCCGTATTCGATGGCCAGCCCAGTAAGGATTGAAAGCCCAGACCAGTTTTGAGAGATTTGAACCTCACCTTTTTTTTGCTAGGTAAACCTATGATCCGTATTGCCTCCGTGAATTTCTAAAGTGGGTGCTGCCACATGCTCGTTTAAAAAAACTGACTCATTAATATTCTTCATCATTAGAGCAAATTAGTTACGTTTAGATTTTTTTTTCGAACGGCGAAATTTATTATAATATTAGCAAGGAGCTAGCAGAAGAACATGATACAATGGAGAGAAATTACAACGTAAAATTACACCATGACTCCCAGTTTACATCTTCAAATTTCCCCTATACTTAATCCATAGAAACGACATGACTTTTATCTCTCCAATAACATTATTTACTTCAAATACTTTTTTGTTTCTGCACTTCCAACTAATCAAAGGCCACCGTTTATATGTTACGGACAAGGAATTGGAAAAGTACACATGCACAGAGATGATGGAATAATGGTGTGAGAAAGTTAGAAAATTAAGAGCAGTATCTTTAGGAGAGAGTGGATTAGGGTAAGATACATAATGCGTCTACCCTGTTACTTGATAAGCTTCTTTTTTTGTTATTTTTTATTTATTTATTTTAATTAGGGTAGAATTTTTCTAGATGAATTTTATTTTGGGTAAGCTTTGATTCAACAACCTCTTCTCTTACAACCATGCCATAATCCCCAACCCACTTCAGATTTTTAAATATTATAAATAATCAGTAATATTATAAAATAATTTCTTAACTATGATTAGGGCTGTAACGAATCGAACAAACACAAACTTCTCTTTGTTCGTATTCGTTCATTGAGAAATAATTTATTTCATAAACTGTTCACGAATGCTTACAGAACGAGATTCTTGTTCGTGTTCGTTTATTAAAGAAATAAATCTGTTTATAAACTGTTCACAAATACAAACGAAGGCAGGTGAATGCCACATAAATGTTCATAAATTTAATGAACACAAACAAAATTTCTTAAAATGAACACATATAAACCCCATATATTGATCTTATAACTAAAAACACAAATATATGTAGTATCCACCACATATAAATAAATGCTTAACATAATTATCTCAAACATAACTTTAAATGAACGACCGCAAACGAGCGTTTAACAAACATATTATCGAACGTTCACGAACATAAATGAACGAACACAACTCTATTCATGTTCGTTTGTTTAACTAAACGAATGGAATTTTCTTATTTGTGTTCGTTGAAAATAAACGAACTTTTCACACCGAACGGTTCACGAACTGTTCCTAAACGTGCGGTTTTGTTTACGGTCCAAAATATGATGGTCAATCATACACACAATATATGTCGTGAAAAATGAGACATATATAATGCTTAAATGAAATAAGTAAAACTGAAAGGAAATCAGCTTTTACTCCAACACAATCTTTTTTTTGTTATATGTTTTTCTATACTACTTTTTTTAAATATAACATTGTGCACATATGCACGTATATAGTGCAGTGGTATACAACACATGTGCATGTGTTGCTTTATCATGAGTGAATATACACATGTGCATGTATAAAATACAATTAGTGTCATACATTTTAAAAATAAATCTATAATATATATTAAAAGTCACATGTATTTTATTAAGTAAAATGCCGACCCAATATATATTTGGGTTATTTGATTCAAAGAATTATATGAGTTGAATAATGTTCATAGGCCACAAGATAATTTAATCTGTTCATGCCCAGGAGCATTAATAAATCACACCAGTCGAATGATGTTCATACACCCTATGATAAATCCCAAATATGGTTCGAGTTATGAAAAGATTCGGGCTCTGGAAATCGGGTTCTTTCTTATTCGGGTTGAGGTTGATAAGCGGAGTTTAATATCCTTACAACTGACGAAACATTTAGTGGGGCCTATCCTAGATCATGTGAATAGTAACAGTAGCATTTACACAACAAAACAGATCAAGCCAAAGGATATCATTTTGTGTCAGATTATTGCTGAGAGATGGAGAATAAGGGTTTGTGGGCTTTTGGTTATGAATTGTAAAGTATGGTGTAGTCCTCTTTCTAGTTTTCAACAGTGACAAACAGTAGCTAGTATATGAATAGGGCTCCAAAAATTTAGAGACCCTAGCCCATTAAACAAACGCTTTAACACCTACGTGCAATCGCAAAAGAATATACCGTATAAAAGCGAAGGAACATCTTTCTGATATTATTTAAGTTCATGTTAGGGTATAATTACTAACTAAAACATTCACATCTTGCTTTTATTTTTATGTAACTGTATGTTCTATATTATATATATAATTATAAATGGTTTGAATGAAATAGAGTAAATATGTAATCGTTCATTACATTTTGTGAAAACATAATACAATCCATATAATTTTTTTAATTTTTTAAACTGGTTATGAGTAGAAAAGAAAAATGTTAATAATGAAGGCATGAAAAATATTATTTAATTAAAAATAGAAGAAAATAGTATTTTTAGTGTAATTATAGGTTAGTATTTTTGCGTATAATTATAGGGATGCAGAAGATGAGATGTGATTGCTCTTAGAGGAAAAATCAGTTTAATTCGCAATCTACAATAGGGTTGACTATGAAACCAATTTGAACGGAACAAGTTAAGCTAGGATTAGAAACTCCGGTTTAGGATTGCGTTGAGCGTTTCGAGGCCAAACCGGAAAAACAATTTAGGGATTTTGTAACATGTAAAAATATAGCCGTTAGTTATTAACCGTTGAATGACCATATGACCCTTTTTGCCTTATTCATACTTTTTGACGATCTTACTTTTTATATTACTACTAGGCAACAATTGTGTAGTACACAGATTGAAATATAAAAAATATATAATTTATAAATGTATAAATTTTCGTGATTATTAAGTTACATATTACATATAACAATGAAAATGAAAGTGACTTTATTAAGTTATAAATATTCAAATAATTTTCTTGAATAATATAACATACAATTGACTTGCGTAAATTTAAAAATCAACTGTTTTTAAATTCACATTAATCCAGGATATATAAATATATTAATAAATGTTTTTTTTTTCCTTTTCAACCTTGTAAATAGAGCCTAATCCTTCAAACTAGGACCGTTCTTTCTGCTTTTCACACTTTCTATTAGTCTTCTTTAACTTTTTTTAGATTGAATATTATTGACTATAAAAGTACGAATAATTCAAAACAATATATATTACATAATTTAGTTGATAACATAAAAAATAAAATTTAAAACAAAATGAAATATTAATTTAGTTTAGGGGGCAATTTTGTTAACGAGTAACATGAGAGTGCCATATGGATTTACTTATTGTAAGTCAATTCCCAAGAACAATAACCAAGATCTCATTTTCAAGACACAGAATGTAATTGAGATTGGAAGAAGACAAATAATAGATCAAATAGCTTTCAATTGATAATCAATGAGATTACAATCTTGTACGAATTGCACAGAAAGATTACAAAGCAAATTGAACAATCTGAACTGGAAAAAACTTAGCTACAAAAGCGAAAATTACATATTTATACTAAAACAAACATTCTCGCATGACACATGCTTTTCGCGCAGATCTTCCTTTCGCGCGCGACTTCATCTTCTCGCGTGACATCCAGTTTCGCTTGACTTCTTCATTTTCGGTGTTCGTTGTTTTTTGCCGAGCCTTATATAGTCTTCTACAACTTACTCATTCATTATATATATATATATATATTATTAAGTATGTTATTTTAAATTTGTTTTTTTAACACCGTTTATAACTGCCTCTATACCCGAGTGTACCTTCTTAAATGGGTTATCAACCGTTCTTACTAATTTTCGCCATTATAAGCCTAGCTCATATAGAAGCACCGTCAAGTAGAAAACTAATCACTATAAAAATACCCCTTATGAGCTAGGTTTAAATATGATACCTTAAAGATTTCAAAACCAAACCATCCCTGCCAAGAAACCAGAAGACAAATTTATGTTTTGGTTTGAATATACACAAAAAGCCTCTTTATTCTCTCTCAAAGGTGATGCCGACATTCGAATTGAGATAAGTTCAAGTGTATATATATATATATATATATATATATATATCTATATATATATATATCTATATATATATATATATTAAATATGTTGTTTAAATATGCTTTTTTAACACCATTTGAAACTAGCTCTAATACCCGAGTGTAGCTTCTAAATTGAGATGTGAACTGTTCTTCCTAATTTTGATGTTATGATCCTAACTGTTTATTATATATATAAATATATATATAATATATATATATATATATATATATATATATATATATATATATATATATATCTATATATATTTGGGTTTAAATATGTTTTTAACACTGTTTGGAACTGCCTCTAATACCTGAGTGTGCATTCCTTAAAATGAGATATGAGCTGTTCTTACTAATTTTGACATTATAATCCTAACTCATCTAGAAGCACAATCAGCATAGAAACACCCCGACCTCCGGTAATGTTTAAATTTGAGATTTTAAAGATCCCAAGGCCAAACCATTCCATGCCATTAGACAGAAGACAACTTTCAATGTGTTGGTTTGAATACACACTCAAAAATAATCTATATTCTCTCTCAAAGGTTGATGCCAACGTTCTCAAATTGAGAAAAGTTCAAGTATAGTTCATTGCTATTAATAACCTCAATCGAGCATTCATTATGATATTTTCTTGAATTTATCATGATTTGAACGTATACACATAAAAAATAATGATCCCGAGAGTAATGTGACCAAAATTTAAAATAATAGATATTCAAGTCGGGGTAAATTCAACAAATGTAGATGATGGAGGCTAACCTCATCCGCACATTAATCGTGACCTAAATTTTAACTTGCTGTCAATTTGAAGATATACACATCAAGTTGTGAAGACGAACATGAGACATTTACATATATTTTTTTAAACTTAAAGATATATATATTTTAAAGTGTAACATCTCGTATTTTTCGGTAAATAAAAGTTAATTTTATAAACAAAAGAGTTAATACGTTACGTTAATTTCAACCATTATAATAATAATAAAAATAATAATAATAATAATAACAATAATAATAATAATAATAATAATAATAATAACAATAATATAATAATATAATAATAATAATAATAAATAACATTTATAAAAACCTAAACCCTAAAAGTTTGGGTTAAAAGTGTAAAGATTGAAACTCGTTTTATGAAGTTTCAACATGAAATAATAAACATTTTAAACATCAGGGACCAAATATGTAATTTTTTTAAAAACACACACCCCCACCGTCGACCTCTTTCTCCTCCCCTCCGGCCACTATTCCGGTCGTCCCTCCGGCGAGCCATTACACCCAAAACCACTTGGCCTTTGACCAAATCAACTATCCCGACATTATTGCATACGGGATTCGAACTATACCCCACTTCCATTTGAAAATTCAAGTGCGATTAATTAACCACCAATCCCTCACCTCACTTTCGGCCGAAAGAACCGGCCACGATCGCCTACTGATCATAATTAAAACCAAATTAATGCAACCTAAACAATTATATAACCGTATCACCCTTTTACATTCGCAATTCTTCTGAAACACACAAAAGCTACACCTTCGATCACCCCCACTGGCCGCGACCTGCAACCTACTAGAACACCACTCTTCGGCCTTTGTAACTAGCAATTAACAGAGTTTTTTGATCATTAGCATCATTAGAACTTCCTGTTCAAGGAATTGATTATAATCATCGTTTGGGCATCAATTGAACGTCAAGAAGCCGCGACCTGTTCATCGTGGTATTCACCTTCAATTCGAACACAATCGGGTAATTGAACACATCTACAAACTCGTTTCATCATGAGGAATAAAAGCCCCATGAATATAGCCTCTAATTGAATCGAATTGGGGATCAATTTGGTACAAATCGAATTAGGGTTCATGGTAATTTGGGTTTTTTTGTTACATTGGTATTTAATAATTAAAAGCAGTGTACTATCGCGGCTTAGGCCTTCAGTCCACCGGTTCCCATGTCCCATGTTATCCAGAGGTCCCGGGTTCGAACCCGGGCAACCTCATTTATTTTTTAAGGGCTTTTTGGCTTTTAAAAATTATAGAAAAATTATAAAAATTATAGAATAATTTTTATAAACTTTGTTTATATTTTTGGGCACCAGATAATTTTCTGGATTATATTAAAAGATTTATCAATATTTATGAATATTGTATGTTTTAATTTATATCTAAATTTGTTTTCTAAATTCGTTTCTAAAACCTTAATAATTCACCAAATAGATTAAAAATATGATATATTATTTATATAATCTAATTACTTAAACAAAACACATAATTCTATCAAAACCTTAATTCTTATTCGAACGTTAATCATATTATTAACCATAAACTCTAAATAATAACTAACGTTAATTATATTCCTATTAAATGAAATCCAGGTTAACCGTACCCCCTAACGTTGTACGAATATTATTTCCTTGCTGAGCAATCAAGGTGAGTATTCACGACCCCTATTTTACTTTCTTTCCTTTTGGAGGAGAAACATGCAAACATATTTACAAAATGGTTTTTAGTATTATTGATATCGCTTGTTACGTTAGTGCAAACATACAAACAGTCCCAACATTCTCGAACCGTTAGTAATGTGTAGCGAGGTAATTCTGAGTAGTACTACTGGGTCTGACAAACCCCGCCCGGGCTAGTCGCGCTAGCTTGATTGGAGATCAAACGGTGCATTGTTGACCTAACATTTGTCACTGTCTGGTGAGACGTGACGGGGAAACAACAAACATATTGGACGTACAAACAGTCAGCTTTGGTTCGAAACGCCAAGTAACATGATTATAGGCTAGCTACCTATCGATATGCTTTAATTACTATACCATTTCAAACAGTCGAACAGTTACAAACAGTCGAACAGTTACAAACAGTCGAACAATATTGTTTGCATTGAATATTTGTTTTGGCATAACATTTCGAACAGTCGATATGCTCATGATGCACGATTAAGGACGCACTCAGGACATTCATACATCAGCTTCATTTAGTTGCATTGAATATTTGTTTTGGCATAACATTTTTAGACTTTCAGTATTGTTTACATTTCAGTTTTACGCTTCCGCACTGTTATTCATTTCTTTTATGTACTCTGATTTAAGTCGAACGTTTATTTCTAAACTCATATAGTGTCGTTTGATAAGACCGTGTCTGAGATCCTTGTATGTCATACGCCTAACGGTTGTTGGATCATGATGAAGCTGGTGCAACCAAAACCACTTCACATAGTCATTTTGATGCTACATTCAAGGGCTTCCGAAGCTAAGCATGAGATCTTCCGAGAGTCTGAAGAACATCAGCTGAAGTTATCAGCTGAAAGAAACAGCTGAAGACTATCTTCCGAAGACAAAGTCTGATGAAAGAGCTGAAGACAAGTCTGAGCTTCCGAAGACAAAGTCTGATGAAAGAGCTAAAGACAAATTCTGAGCTTCGAAGACAAAGTATGAAGAAAGAGCTGAAGACAAAGTCTGAAGACTTCCGTAGACAAAGTCTGAAGAAAGAGCTGAAGATAAAGTCTGAAGACTTCCGAAGACAAAATCTGAAGAAAGAGCTGAAGACAAAGTCTGCTTCCGAAGACAAAGAAGACTCCAAGCCTCGAAGAAGCAGCCTTCCAAAGTATAAGTGGCTTCGGAAGAAGTTATTCTTCCGAAGCATTTTATCCTTCGGAAGACATTGCTATGTCCAGTAGATATAAGTATGGTCCCTGACAGTCCGCTGCAGACCTCTGATACAGCATGGCATCTTCCTAAAGAGCCATGTTGTTGACTATACTTTATTCTACTGTTCACCTTTTTATGATAGTATATATTACCAACTTTAGTTGGTGACAAAAGGTAAGTCAGGGACATGTCCTGACTACCAACTCTAAGGCAAAATGTCTGAAAGACCTCACCTAGAGTCTTGTAGTATAGATGTTAGGTTAGAGGTTTCCAGCTGGTATCAAAGTATATCCGGCTGTAGGTAGTATTATATATCTTCTCCATGTAACTCATTAGATAAGCGATTTGAGTCCAAGAGTCTTGTAATCCTTTGAGTTGAGAAGCAATATATAAAAGTACCTTGAAATTTACATTCTGTGTTTAGTTACTGCTTGTTACTTGTTATATTATGATCAACTCTTCATAGACTCTTACTGAGTGTTGTTCAAGATGAGTTTGAGAGAAAAACCATCTGTTGAGTGACCAACACATATGATCCTGCAATTGGTATCAGAGCTTCCAGGCTCTTGATTGTGTGATCTTACCATCCAAGTCAACCAGTTTTTCACTCCTCACTTCAAACCACTCACTCAAATGGCCGCTCTCTCCAAGGCTGATATGGAAACCGGTACCATGACCAAGTCCCCACTGATCACCCCTGAAGACTTTGACACATGGTGCATTAGAATGGAAGGCTTCATCAAGTGTCAAGATTCAAGAATGTGGGACTCCATTGTCAATGTCCTTTCGTACCAAGCACTACTTCTGCCACTGGTAATCGCAACATTCCAAAAGATGTTGATGATTACTCAGAAGAAGATAGGAAGAGAATAGAGCTAGATCAAAGGGCTATGACTTCTCTCCAAACTGCTCTCCCTAATTCGTCTACAGAGGCTTCAAGAAGTGCAAGACAACCAATGATTTATGGGATGCATGAAGCTTATGTATGAAGGATCCAAGGAAACCCAAGAGAACAAGAAGGATCTCTTGAAGCAGCAATTTGAGAACTTTACATTCAAGGCTGGTGAGACCTTGACTCAACAATACTTCAGGTATGTTGAGATAGTAGATACTCTGGTGGATATTGGAGTAGCTCTTGAGAATAGAGACATAGTTAGGAACTTCATGTCTTCCCTTCCTAAACTATGGACACACTATTGTGTTGTAATCAAGAGAACTTCGGACCTTAAGACTCTTACTCTCACAGAGTTGTATGGTATCCTAAGTGCATTCCAGATGGAGATGAACATGCATAACTCCTCTGGTCACTCCAATAACCAACTGAGTTCAGCCCTTCATGTGGTTGAAAGGGAAATCACAGAACCACAACATCAGTTGATGTGTTACCCTGACAACAGATGGCTCTTTTAACTTACAGAGCGAAGAAGTTCTTCAAGAGAACTAGAAGGCAATTCCCTCAAAACCCAGTCAACAGCAAGTTTGGTTTGATAAGACCAAAGCAAAGTGTTAGAACTGCAACCAACTAGGTCACTTTGCTAGGGAATGGAAGGCTTCCAAGAACAACCCGGGAACCCCACAGGCCTCCACACATCCCACTGCCTCAAAGCATGAAGAGAAGTCAACTGAAACAGCTGCAGTAGCTCAAGAAGTTGACTGGAGCTTCATGGTACAGGATGTGACTCCCGCTCAAGCACTCATGGCCGAACAGATGATGATCAGGTATATGAACATCTTTGTACTTCTGCCTGTATTGCTAAAGTTAAACTCTATAAGGATTATATTTCGGAAATCAGATCTGAGGTTGAGTCTTTAAATGTGTTAAAATCTGATTTTAAAAGAGCTGAATCTGACTATCAAAAGAAAATTGAAGAGTTAGAGAAAACTGTGTCTCTTTTAAAACATGAAAAGACCAACTATAAGACTCAAATTAAAGATTTGATATCCAAACTATCTGAAGTTCAAGCCCAGTTGGTCACTGCTGAGGCTCAGGCCAGGAAGCAAGCTATTGCTGAGCAAAACTTCGAAACTATTCTTGCATCATCCTCTCATTCCAAAATGTTTTATCAAACAAAGAAGGTTGGGAACCAATGAAATAGCTCCACCACACTCTTATGAGTCTATTAGATTACCTAGATGCGGTACTGAAGAGCAAGAGGTTCCAACTGCTGACCCTTCTCCATTGGAACTAGAGGAGGAGGCAAAAATATGGCCACCACAGGGGAGAAACAGGAGGATACACTCATCTCCACCTGTGAAGACCAAATCCTAACCACAAGGCAAGAAGAAGCAGAGCTAAAGCTGCTAGAAGGACTACAAGAAGGTTGCAGAGTCCAAGCTAAGATTGAACCAAAGCAAAGGGTGTCTTCATTTTTGCCGGATTCCAAGTGGTAGGTACTTCTGATTCAGGAAGGGAGTGTAGTACCAGCACTCCTGTCCTACCAAAGGTTCAGAAGTTGAAAGGGAAAGTTGCTGATGAAGAGAAGAAATCCAAGAAACAGCAACCTACAAGTTCCCAGAAGACTAACATTGCATGCATAATGTGTGGTCTGCACAACCACATGGCTAAAGATTGTTACTACAATCCAGCAAGCACACATTATGCACATAATGTTAGAAAAGGAGTCAGGGAAGGTTTCTCAGTTGGACCATTTCCAACGGTCCAAATGATGAAAAAGGGAAAATTGGTCTCGGAAGCCAACTTGCTTTCGGAAGAAAGTACTTCTTCTGAAGGGAAAATGGCTTCGGAAGCCAAAGCTTCTAATGTTCGGAAGAACAAGAAGGCTCCCTTGAAACCATCTCAGAAGAAGACTACGGAAGAAAAGGTGGTGAAGGCTTTTTCCGAAAAGAAAGCTTCAGAAGAGACCATGCTGCAAAAGCTTCAACAAGCTCATCCTCAAAGATCAACCAAGGGATGGATTGGAAGATCAAGGAAGATGCTGCACAACCCAAACCTCTTCTTCAACGACCTCTATTGAACCCCAATGCATATCTTTTGGTTCAATTATGTCATTATCTTTGGAAGAGCCAAGACCAGCATGGCTTGGGCTTCCAAACAAAACTAACCATCTCATCTTATGTGCAGGACATCCATTTGACAAGAACAACAATGTCTGGATTGTAGATAGTGGATGCTCCAGGCACATGACAGGGAACAGATCTCTCCTTCAACAACACATGTCATCTTATAAATCCAAATGTGCTAACTCCTCACTACTCCATTACACTTATTGCACATGGATCTTTTTGGTCCCATAAGTATAATGAGCATTGGAAGGAAATCATACTGCCTTGTGATTGTTGATGATTTTACAAGATTTATATAGGTATTCTTTTTAAGAAGTAAAAATGAAACGGCTGAAACTTTAAAATCTTTTATTCTTAAAATAGAAAATCAAATTGATCACAAGGTTAAGATCATTAGAAGTGATCAAGGGACTGAGTTTAAGAACTTCATTCTTGACTCATTCTGTGACTCAAAAGGGATTGCCAGACAATATAGTGCTCCCAGAACTCCTCAACAAAACGGTGTTGCTGAGAGGAGGAATAGGACACTTATTGAGGCTGCTCGGACCATGTTATCTGATTCAAAGCTGCCTCTAACATTCTGGGCAGAGGCAGTTAGCACTGCATGCTATGTGCGGAACAGGGTTCTTGTAGTTAAGCCCCATGGAAAAACCCCTTATGAGTTATGGAACAAGAGGCCACCGTTATTGGCTTTCTAAGGTCCTTTGGCTGCATGTGTACCATACTTAACACAAAGGACAACTTAGCAAAGTTTGCTGAGAAGTCGGATGATGCTATCTTTGTTGGATACTCTTCTAGCTCCAAAGCTTATAGAGTATACAACATCAAGAATCAACAATTTGAGGAGTCATCCAATATAGTTGTTAATGAGCACACTCCTTGTGTTAGGGGGAATGGACCTGATTATATCTTTGATTTAGAATTGTTTCCAAACTATTCTAAACAATCTTGTGAGAATGTTTCAGCTGGAACAGGTGCTCAAGGTGATGCTGATGCTGATGCAGATCAACTATTTGAGCTTCCCAGACCTCTTCAAATTCTCTAAGAACTGAAAGGCAACAAGCTTCAACCATTCACAGATCTGATAGTGTAATTATCTCCAGGAATAGTGAAGCTTCAACAAGTGAATCACCTGATGAACCCCAAAGCTCTTCAGGTGATCCATTACAACACCAGGTTGAGGGAAGTAGTATTGAAGGAACAGGCAACGGTTAATACTACTTCACAACCAACCATTGATGATGTTTCTCAATCATTCAATCAGTCCTTATTGAATGACTTTGAAACAGCAGCTGGACAGAGTGATCCAGTTCCTGATCAGAATATGTCCAATCTAGACTTATCTCTGCAACTGGAAGTGATTCCTCGTCTTAGGATTCACAACACTCATCCAACTGAGAACATCATAGGGAATGTCTCTGAGGGGGTGAGAACAAGAGGACAAACTCATCATGGGAATGTCTGCTTGTACTCATGCTTCTTGTCTCAGATGGAACCCAAGAAGGTGGAAGATGCCTTAAAGGATAGTAGTTGGGTTGAATCGATGCAGGAGGAGCTGCTTCAATTCAGAAGACAAAAGGTCTGGAATCTATGCCCACTACCATCTGGTCAAGTACCCATAGGCACTAAATGGGCGTTCAGAAACAAGAAAGATGATAGAGACTTGATTTTCAAGAACAAGGCAAGACTAGTAGTTCAAGGGTACACCCAGGAGGAAGGAATTGATTATACTGATGTCTTTGCACCTGTTGCAAGACTTGAGGCAGTTAGGATCTTCCTTGCTTATGCTGCATCCAAGAACTTCACAGTCTACCAACTTGATGTCAAGTGTGCTTTTCTATATGGGGATATAGATAGGAAAATCTATGTATGTCAACCTCCAGGATTTGAAGACCCACAACACCCCAACTATGTGTGCAAACTGGATAAAGCTCTATATGGGCTGCACCAAGCACCTAGGCTGTGGTATGAGATCTTGTCTCAGTTTCTCCTGAAGAATGGCTACACCGGAGGTACCATTGACAAGACTCTCTTCATTAGGAAGTCCGGAGAAGACATTTTGCTTGTACAAGTCTATGTTGATGACATCATATTTGGTTCCTCAAATGACCAAATGTGCAAGGACTTTGAGAGCATTATGAAGCAGAAATTTGAGATGAGTTCCATGGGAAAAATGGACTTTTTCCTTGGAATTCAGGTGAAACAGATGAAGGAAGGGTTCTTCATAAGTCAATCTAAGTATGTCTCAGACATCTTAGATAGATTTGAAATGAAGGACTGTAAACCAGCCAAGACATCCATACCCAAAAACCATAATCTTTGCCCTGACCTTGAGGGGGAGGATACTGATCAACATCAGTATAGAGCATTATTGGTTCTCTGATGTATCTCACTGCTAGTAGACCAATATCATGTTTGCCACTTGCATTTTTGCAAGATATCAGGCTGCTCCCAAGGTGTCTCACCTGGCTGCTGTTAAGAGAATCCTCAGATACCTCAAAGGAGCACCTAAATTAGGTCTCTGGTATCCAAGAAATAGTGATTTCAATCTCTATGGATACTCTGACAGTGACTATGGTGGTTGCAACATTGACAAGAAATCAACATCAGGAGGATGTCAATTTCTTGGTGGAAGGATTATCTCATGGCAATGCAAGAAACATCCCGTGTCTCTATATCAACTGCTGAAGCTGAATACATTACTGCTGCTAGCTGCTGTACTTAACTGCTATGGATTCAAAATCAGATGTTAGACTATGGATTCAACTTCATGACTACTCCTATCCATATTGACAACAATAGTGCTATCTCCATTACTGAAAATCCTAAGAAGCACTCCAAGACAAAACACATTAATATCAGGTATCATTTTATTAGAGATATTCATGAGAAACATCTGATAAAGTTAATCAAAGTTGACTCAAATGAACAATATGCTAATTTGTTCACAAAGGCATTTGATGAACAAAGATTTAAGTATCTCATATCAGCTATTGGGATGATAAACATTGATTAACTACCTCTTTTGAAAAGCTTTTTAAAATGTGTAATGTCTTGTGTCAATACAATTTAAGCCCTGTTACAAAAGATCTTTAAATTATTCCAAGTGTAAATTCCTTCCGAAGAGGAATTAACTCTCGAAAGATATTCTTGAATATATTCCGAAGCCAAATTCCTCAATGGAAATTTTCTTCTCGGAAGAGTTTTTGGTCTCGGAAGAAGCGATTGATTTTACATCAGATCTACTTCCGAAGCTTATATAACTCTCCATTCGGAAAGACAATTTTACCTTCGGAAGCAATGCCCTGCTTCGGAAGAGAAATTGTCTTCGGAAGATAATTACCTTCGGAAATGTTTTGCCTTCGGAAGGAGAGATTTTTATGTGTAACGGATATCTTGGGCCCCATTCTGTAAAAGGTAAAAATTTGCTCATGATGGTCAGATTATTTAAAATTATCCCTTGCCGCCACTGTCATTTCTCCGCTGTAAACCATCATACCACCCACAGTAACCCCAAAATAGTTACCCTATTACCGCCACTACCATAATTCATCCCCTTTAAATAATCTTGACTAATCAATTCATCTTCTTTTACCAATTTACTGCCCTAACTATTCCCTTCACTGTCAAACCTGCAATTTCACCCAAATTCAAGCTTACTTTCTCTGCAAAGGCGCTAAACCCTCAGCACAACCAAGTCGCATTGCTTGATTCGTTAAGAGATGCTGACTTTACCCAAATCATCACCTTTCTTGCTGAATCCACCTACCTCACGACGCTAACTGTTAACCCCACCGTCTACTCCAACCACATGTCCGAATTTTGGAGTAACAGTCAAACTGAAGTTCTGAATAGGGTTCGCGTCCTGAGAACCCGCATTTATGGCCAGGAGTTGGTCATCACTGAACAACTCATTAGGGAGCATCTCGAGCTTCATGATGATGGGGCTCCTACTGAGTTTCCCAAAGAAGACTTGGATAGCACCTACATCCTCATGGGATATGGTGGGGATGTGAGCAGGTCAACCGTCTACAAGTTCAACTTCTCATACCATTAGAAGTTCCTGCTGCACATTGTCCTGCACTGCTTATCCAACAAGTCAGGGGGATGGGATCAAATCCCATATGAACTGGGATGCCTAGTTCATGGGTTGGTGAAAGGTCTACGCTTCAACTACTCACGATTTGTGTTCACCAACCTAATCGGCAATCTGAGAAGGGATACATTCTTCATGTATCCCAGATTCATTCAACACATAATCAACTGTGAGCTAGAACCGAGCAAGCTTGTCTGTGCAGCTGCTCTTACTGTTCCCCAAGTGAGGCCTACCATCTTCAAAACATTGAAGAAGGTGTCCATCAACTTCACTGGACGGTACACTCCATTACCTCCAGAGATGACTGAGCGCATAGCTCCTGGTGACATCCCTATTATCCCCACAGGTGATGAACCCACACCAGCAACCTCTACCACAAATGTCCCCACACCTTCTTTACCCATCAAATTACATACCAAGACGCCCCAAACGAACCCTTGTTCAATCTACTCTGATTGAACAAGCTCCTCCAGTTCAAACCAAAAGGGCTAGAGTGGAACCATGGGCTCCCACTCAGTCCGAGGTCACACCATCCTTCACATTTGACCTTAATGTGGGTTTTGAGCCTCCTCAGTCTCAAACCCAAGAGCCCGAACCCCAAGCCTTAAGCCCACAGGGTGAGTCTTTACACTTCCCTGTGCAGCCTTCAAAGGACAGCCCCACCATAGGCTCAATGCCTGTAGACATTGATCTAGGTCCCGGGTCAGTAGGTTTAACCTCCTTATCTTTCACTGACCTTTTACTCCGTACTGATGAAGAGATAACATCTCTCCATGGCCATGAAGTTGATCTACAACACCCTCTCAAAGATCAACAGAGCCAAGAGAGATCCCTTGTCTCTAGCCCCCATCAGTAGCCAGCTACTGAGGTGAGTTCCACTGATGTGGAGGGGACTCATGTAGGCTCAGCTGCCACTACTCAGAGTCTCTCATTGAGCTCTCAGGACAGTGGTAACATCAATAGGACTGAGTCTACGACAACTTTGCCCATTGACATCTCTAAAGAGATGACTTTGAGCAAAGGTATCCAGGGTGCCAAGAAGCCATATCTGGTGGTGAGACTGAGCATACTAGGTATGTTATCTCATCTCCCCATGATTCTTCTCATGAAAATGAGGGAAGTATGCAACTCACACTTCAGTACTTGCTTTCTAAGGTCTCCAACCTGGAATCACAGGTGAGGATTTTAGAATCAAGGACTGCCACTCAACAACTTGAGATTAACAATCTCAAGGCTAAACTAGCTGAGAAACAGACAGAGACGTCTGTTAGGCATGTACCTATTCAAGTCTCATTGACTTCTTCCTCTAGCTCATCTAGCTCTCAAGATGATGCTACCAAAAAGGGGGAGAAAGTTCAGAGACAAACATCTGAGAAACCACAGACCCAGTCCTTTACTTCCCAACTCATCACACTACCTGAGTCATCTCAATCATTTCTAGATATTGACTCAAAGATGCTTCATGATCTCTACAGACTTTTCACAAAGTTTGTATTGAGATCCTCCTTAGAACAGCCCAGCCCTGACACCACACTTATATATTTTAGGGCTGAGGAGCTTCAAAGCTGACTGCACCTTCTACCACTGTGGAAGAAGTTGGTCAACCTAAGGTCCACGTGAAACCTGAGATTAACTTTGAAGGGGAAATGGGGACTGATGGCCCAACAACTAAAACAGATGGGACAGAACTTGCAGCAGCCTCTTCTTCCGAGGCTCAGGCTGAAACTTCCGAAGCTGACATTGAAGCCTCGGAAGAACAAGACAAGTCTTCCGAAGCTGAGATGGAAGCTGCGGAAGGTTTGTTCCAAATGTCCGAGGAACTGACCATCATAGATGTCATTGCTGAAATAACATCTGAGGTGAGCAGGGAGGACATTTCTGATATACCTCCATCCCAAACACCAGCTGAACCTCTCTCTCAATCTGAACCCTCTATCCAAGAACCACCACAGTCAAGCTCTGCCAAAGACAAAGGCAAAGGAAATTGACTGCGGAAGAGCTTCAGGAAGAGGAAAGGATTGAAAAGCTCAAGAAGAAAGGTAGGTTTCCTGCTGAGAAGTTGCTAGCTGCTAGCTCTAAGGCAGCTGCAGCTAATCAGGAGGAAATCAACACTAAGAGAAGAACAACACTCATTGACCAGCTCATCAGCTTAGGAGCTGCCAATGAGGAAGTACTCCTGCTACTACTAGAGGAGTTGGTGACTTTGGAGAGGTCAACCAGGCTAAGGCAAGAAGAAGAAGCCAGGTTGGCCTTGGAGAAGGAAGAAAAAGAACAAAGGGAAGCAGCCCTGCAGCTGAGAGAGGCTAGGATTAAATTCCTACTCTCAAGAGGATTTAGTCTTCCAGAACTGTCTCCACTTGATGATGACATGATCCTGCTGCTCCACAACAAAGAGCAGGATCAAATGGAGAAGGAAAGGAAGAAAGCTGTCAGGGAGAAGTTGATGGAGAGGAAGCGGAGGGAGGAAGAAAAGGGGGTCACTGCCACCAAGAAGTCTAATGACAAAGCCTGGATGAAAGACTATCTCCGGGCTCATGGTTTTTCTGGTAGGCAGGTGGGACCTATGTCCGAAAGGACACTCCAGCGGATAGTCAGTGAAATAAAAGCTGACATCTGTATGGGGAAAAGGAATGAGATGTACAGGAAGGGACAGGGAATGGTCTTCACCCCAGCCACTCAACCACAACCTACACCAGAAGAACCAATCCCATTTCCCATCAAAACCGAACCCACTGATGAAACCTTCACCCCTAAACCCATAACTTTATCCAAACCTACCTCATTACCTCAACCACCTAAACTTCCCATCCTAAAACCCAAAACACAACCCAGAACAACTAAACCTAAACCTACCCAACAGAAACCAAGATCATCCCCTCAGCCTCCTAAACATCTCTCCTTTGAGGAGATAAAGGAGTTCAAGATAAGGCTCATTAACTGCACTGCTATGAGCAGCATCTCCTGTGAGGGAGACCTTATCAACATCACCTATGTTGATAACTCTTCAAGCTTCCTCACTCTAGGTCAATTTCTTGAATTGCCTAGAAATACTTTGGGCCAGGCTGCACAACTTCTTGGTCTCAACTCTGATACCCTTAATGCTGAAGAGAAGAGAGTAAGAAGGAGACTGGTGACTCTACTGGACACAAGGAAAGAGGACAGGATTTCTAGTCAATCTCCTGGACCTAGGAAAGCTATAGTCCAGTGGAGGTTTGATGAACCTTCTCACAACTTTGTTGTGGAAAGGGAGAATGGTGAAACCAACCGGCTCAATACCACTTCTCTATTGCATCTCAGCAGATTTGATATTGCTGAGCTTGCAGAGAAGCCATTCTCCAATCCCTCCAACTCTAAGACTGCTGCTCACATCAGAAACTATATCAGCAGTCTCCATTTGGCTGAACTAAAGCTAAAGCCAAGATTGAAGAAGAGTTGAAGTTAAAAAGACCAGAAGACAAGGAAAGACCTACCACCAAAGACACAACCTTTCTACAGATGGTGGAAGGTCCGGAATTGGAACCATAGTTAGATGAGAATATGACTATAGTTCCCATCAACTAACTCTTTTCAGAGGGCCATAACAAAGGGTACACATAATCCAAGGTGACAGAGTGGAGGTTTTGTCTACCAAGGATTTGTACAAACTCCTCAGCACCACATCTGGAAAAAATGAAGAAACTGATAAACACTTACTTTCAATGGTGCTGAGAGTTTTAAGAAGAAGAGGGAAGTGAAGTTTTGGTAGCATCAGCCTAGGGGGAGTTTGTTGGGTCATGATGAGGCTGGTGCAACCAAAACCACTTCACATAGTCATTTTGATGCTACATTCAAGGGCTTCCGAAGCTAAGCATAAGATCTTTCGAGAGTCTGAAGAACATCAGCTGAAGATATCAGCTGAAAGAAACAGCTGAAGACTATCTTCTGAATACAAAGTCTGAGCTTCCGAAGATAAAGTCTGATGAAAGAGCTGAAGACAAAGTCTGAGCTTCCGAAGACAAAGTCTGATGAAAGAGCTGAAGACAAATTCTGAGCTTCCGAAGACAAAGTCTGAAGAAAGAGCTGAAGACAAAGTCTGAAGACTTCCAAAGACAAAGTCTGAAGAAAGAGCTGAAGACAAAGTCTGAAGACTTCCGAAGACAAAGTCTGAAGAAAGAGCTGAAGACAAAGTCTGCTTCCGAAGACAAAGAAGACTCCAAGCCTCGGAAGAAGCAGTCTTCCGAAGCATAAGTGGCTTCGGAAGAAGTTATTCTTCCGAAGCATTTTATCCTTCGGAAGACATTGCTATGTCCAGTAGATATAAGTATGGTCCCTAACAGTCCGCTGCAGACCTCTGATACAGCATGACATCTTCCTAAAGAGCCATGTTGTTGACCATACTTTATTCTACCATTCACCTTTTTATAATAGTACATGTTACTAACTTTAGTTGGTGACAAAAGGTAAGTAAGAGACATGTCCTGACTACCAACTCTCAGGCAAAATGTCTAAAAGACCTCACCTAGAGTCTTATAGTATAGATGTTAGGTTAGAGGTTTCCAGCTGGTATCAAAGTATATCCGGCTGCAGGTAGTATTATATATATCTTCTCCATGTAACTCATTATATAAGCGATTTGAGTCTAAGAGTCTTGTAATCCTTTGAGTTGAGAAGCAATATATAAAAGTACCTTGAAAATTTACATTCTGTGTTTAGTTACTGCTTGTTACTTGTTATATTGTGATCAACTCTTCATATACTCTTGCTGAGTGTTGTTCAAGGTGAGTTTGAGAGAAAAACCATCTGTTGAGTGACCAACACATACGATCCTGCAACGGTAAAACCCCGTTTGTGGAAATTGAGGGTGTGACATAAACCCGTTCCTAAACCGTTCCAATCTGAACTCGACTCGGACCAATCTGAAATGGTTGTATTAATCACAGAAGTGTGGTCCGAGGCAGCCCTATCAATCGGTTTGTTCCTTCACATCTACTTAGAATTATTCTTTTTCTTTGACTATTTGATTACATCAAATGCACTTAGTTACGCTACTACAAAGCTGTTAATAGATGGCGTACAAAGATGACGCGTGAAGAAAGATGATACGCATTTTCGCGTGTCATAAAAATTATGTCGTATTTTATAAATTTTGTAGAAAAAATGACACACATTTTTCGTGTCATCTTTTAAAACGCTCCCTACTCAATTTTCAAAACATTTAGTTAGCATGAATATATTGTCATACTTCATTATGTCCCCAGCGATCCTCTTTAATTGTATAGATTGTGTTAAATCCAAGATAGCATTTTTTTAAGGTTAGTAATAGAGCTTTGCAACTCCTCTAAGCATAGAGGTTTTAATAATTAATATTTACCCAAAATGATATACACAAATCTATTTTTAAGAATCAAACACTTTTTCTGAAATTTGAATATATAGCCTATTTTTAAACCGTTTGAGTAATAATGTTTTTTCACATATGTTAAGGTGTAGTATATAAATAAATGATGAAGTGGTTGTTACATTTCTTCTAGTGTTTTCACGCCGTATTTAAGGTGTAGTATATATGTATATGTGCTTGGTAGTTAGCATTGCTAGTTTATTACTATGATGTATAGTGTAGGCAAATATTCATATGTGCTTCATGCCTTTATATGTGTTTTGCATAAACCCGTTGCATATACGTAAACTCAAGTGGGTTTTGGTTTGTATCGGGTTTTGATTTGTATCATACTTTCAAACCAAAACTACATTTGGATAATTACAAGCACGTACTGTTTCTAGACATCGTTAAATCTTTAAGCACTGTTTGTATGTTGCATTGTATTGACCAAGCCAAGATGATGATATACAAACAATTGATAATCAAGATTCAATAGAAGCTTAAATATAATTTTGCAAGGATTGTGAAACCATGACTTGTTCTTGATATATGTATATATGTACACTCTCGATATGGATGAATCGACACACAATCCCTGATAAATCAAAGTCTAGCTCCCTTTATACGTAAGCACAATTTCTATCTATTTGTTTCAACACTAGGAACCTTTAACTTATAATATTTACATGATAGACTTAAACATAATGTTACACTATTTACAAGACTAATTCATTAACTTCAGTAACTTGGTGAATGATTGGGATTAATCTCACAATATAAAGGGTTTATGAAAAACTAGGTGTTACACTTTGTGCCACTAGTGCCACATCTTTCGCTTAACCCAGTTTCTTACTGATGCAATCCATAATGTATCATTTCGTATTCAATTGGAGATTTTAGGTGATTTGAAATTGAATTTCAATGGTCAAACACCAAATTAGCAACATAGAAACAAGGATTAAGAAATGTTTCTGAACTTATAAGTAAATAATTGGATTCAAGATTGGTTTGAACAAAAGAGAAATTATTATTTTCTGCACACCATCATCCAAGTACGAATGACTCCTTTATGCTTCACTTCTTTTGACTAACCTAATCAATAACTTGAATCTTAAAAATATTTAACTAACCATTTCACACTAATTTGCCCTTGTAAGCTAGTATACCTAAAACATACATGTATCACATATATATAGAAGTATGACCGGTTATATACAAAGTTTAATTCATTTGTGAAGCGTACGAAATCAGCAGAGCATGACACATGTCTTTTTTTTTTTTTTTTTTTTTGCGGAGAGGTAATTTCGTTCGCGCCACAATTACACATATAAGATACATAATTATGCAAATTATATATATTATTACGCAACTTAAAATTACTCACGTTATACAAAATGATTACGCAAGTTATATTTATAATTACGCGAGTTATATGATAAGTACGCAAGTTATGTTCATAATTATGCAATTAATAATCACGCAAGTTATACCCACAACACATAGATATTTTTAAAAAACGTTGATTTTTATTAAAAAATATAGCACTATTTACTTAAATTAAAGAAAATAAAATGCTTGATTTTATGATGTATTTTTTATAAAAATAATATCATATATATGCATTTAAAAAGACTAGAATATTTTTAAAAAAATACAACTATGGACTATTTCCAAATTACCCGTCCAGACATTATCTACATATTAGCTATTTGTACACGTTTTTTACTTGTTGGCTTATCCACAAAAATGTTGCCCATCCTGGATTTCATGTAACTAGAGTTGATACCGTCGAATAAACAAAGAAGAATAGTGTTTGTGGCTCAGATGATCGGTTGTATATAGCAGCGATGATCGGTGGTCATCATTGAGCAACATGGAACCATTAAACGACTTGACATATGCAAACCCAACAACAGTACTGAAGTATCAAAAGGCAACCAAGAAAACAGAAAACTCAAAACAAACTTCGTAAATGGTAATGTTTTACAAAACAAATCACCGCCAACACCAGATCTATCATAAAAATGGCTCTTAGATGTGACCTGCTCGTCATCATTGAGGAACATGGAAACATTAAACGACAGCTGATGCATGCAAATCGAACAACAATTCGGAGGTATCAAAGGCCAACCAAGAAAACAGAAAACTCAAAACAAACATCGTAAATAACATTGTTTCACAAATGAAATCACTACCAACACCAGATCTATGGAGAAAATGGCCCTCAGATGTGACCTCCACATCATCATTGAACAACATAGAACCATTAACCGACAGCTGACATATGCAAACCCAACAACAATTCAGAAGTATCAAAGAGCAACCAAGAAAAACAGAAAACCCAAAACAAACCTCATAAATGATATTATTTCACAAAGTTACTCGCCGCAAACAGTAAATGTATGATAAAAATGGCTCTCAGATGTGGCCTGCACATCATCATTGAGCAACATAGAACATCTCAGATGTGGCATGCACATCATCATTGACACAGATGGCATGTAGAGGTCACTGGCGGTGAATCTCAAGACGGAGGTAAACAGCACCGGTTGACGGAATCGTTGGGTGACGATTTGCCCTCGCCGCCACATAGGCGCCACCTAAGGCGGCACAAACAGGCCACCGGCGGCGCCACGACCGTCGCCACATACCCTAGCTGACAACAAAAAAATGGTTTGCTATCACGTCAAACGGCAAGAAAGTCGAAACATCACCGTCACCGCCTCCCATCACCGTCACCGCCTCCCATCACCACGGCCACCGGCATTTGCACAGAACCCAAGAATAAAGATATAAGGGACCTGTTCACGATACAAACGAAGGGGCGAACGTGCAGCCGGAGACGACAGGCAAAAAAACCAGCCGACGACGTCGCACAAACACCGTCACATCTTCCTCTGTCGATAGTAATGAGGGGTGTGACCTGTGATGAGTATCTTTAAGAAAGGATGGTAAAAACGGTGGTACGACCGACATCGGGAGGAGGGAAATGAACCACCGAGATCGAATGCAGCACTGTTCATCACCCTCTATTATTCGGTGAATCTCAAGACGGAGGTAAGCACCACCGGTTGACGGAATCGTTGGGTGACGATTTACCCTCGCCGCGACATAGGCGCCACCTAGGCCGGCACAAACAGCCCACCGGCGGCGCGACGACCGTCGCCACATACCCTAACCGACAACAAAGAAATGGTTTGCTATCACGTCAAGCGGCAAAGAAAGACGAAACATCACCGTCACCGCCTCCCATCACCACGGCCACCGCCATTTAAGGGGCAAATGTGCAGCCGGCGACAATGAAGGGGTGTGACCTGTGATGAATATCTTAAAGAAAGGATGGTAAAGACGGTGGTAGGTGCCCCAAAAAAACGAACGACCCAGATCGGGAGGAGAGAAATGAACCGCGGAGATCGAATGCAACACTGTTCATCAAGTTCTATTATTCATAATAGTAGAATTCATGTATATGCATATGAAAAGTAACTATGAAGCCCCGTGCGTTGCGACAGTATACAAAGCGTATGAAGCTACTGTTATGTAGGTTTTAAATATGAAAACACAGAAGTGTGGTTCGAGGCAGCCCTATCAATCGGCTTGGTCCTTTGCATTTAACTTAGAATTATTCTTTTTCTTTGAATATTTGATCACTTCATATGCACTTAGTTACGCTACTACAAAGTTGTTAATAGATGACGTACATAAGATGACGCGCAATGAAAGATGACATACATTTTCGTGTGTCATAAAAATTATGTCGTATTTTATAAAATTTGTAGAAAAAATGACACACATTTTTGCGTGTAATCTTTGTCCATCGTCTTTTAAAACGCGCCCTACTTAATTTCAATTTCCGCTTTTGTTAGAAGCCAGTGGTATTAAATGTTTCAACAAAACCCTAACGCTGTGTTCCCGAGTTTACTTAACGAAAGATAAGAATGTAAACACTTTTTTTTCTTTTCCTTTCTCTTCTTTTCTTTTCTCTTCTCTTCTCTTCTTTTCTTTCTTTTCATTTCTCTCCGTTTCCTTCCATTTTGGAAGGATTGTTTTTAGCCTTCTTTTTCCTTCCATTTCTTTTCTTTTTCCTCCTTAAGTAAACTCGGGAACATGAATTTTTAACAATCCTTTTATTTCCTTCCATTAAAAAAACTTTGGAACACAACTATTTCTTCTTTCCTTTCATTTCTCTTCTTTTCTCTCCTTAAATGAGACTCAGGAACACAGCGTAAGTAAACTCACACAGTTTTTCTCCACCACCACGCACAGACGACCACCGAGCACCCGATGACCACCACGCACCAACTGACCACCACCACGCACCGCGACCACCGCGCACAGGCGACCATCGAAGCCTTAATTTGCGCCATCAGCCCTTATCATTTGTCCTTCATCGGCTGGCCACCACCACATCCCCGTATTGATTGATCGAAACCACCATGACTTCTCGATGCGCTAACCACCTCAAGCTGTGGTGACGGTGGTCTGACCCAACCATGTTCATGATGGCGGTTGTGGTGTAAACCACAAACCCAAGCGATGACAAGACTGACTCTGGGCAGAGGAGGAACCCGAGGTTGATGATGTATCTCATAAACAACATGTTAGAGTTTTTTTTCCTAAATCTAGGGTTTAGAATTGGGATTTTGCAATTACAGATCTGGATCTTTCTTCAATATCGTTTGTTTATGAAATTAGAAACTAATTTGGGTTTAAAGCAATTAAAGATCTTGAAATGAGTTTTTAAACACATGGAACTATGAATGTTAGATATATTAAAACCTGGGAAGATAATGAGTAGGACTATTGATGTTCTTCATAATTTCCCCACCATGTTATATCAATTTTGGACTCAAACGTGTTCTAAATGTTGATTATATATAATAATTAAGTATTTTTTGAGTTTTAAGTACTCTGATATATAGGCAGTTTTTTGTGTTGAATAAGTTGTTTGTTTGTGGTTACAAGTCCTCTGGTTTATCTTTGTCGTTCTTGAAGACGTTGCTGGACGCACCGCTCATTTTTGAGGGTATACCACCTCAAACGGTCACGGTTAGGGCTAACCGTGACCTTTAGGTCGGGTGTAGGTCCTTGCGGTCACGGTGAGGCCTAACCGTGACGTTAGGTTCTCGGGATCATCGCAATTATTGGGTGTGTAATTAATGGGGTGACAGTTAGGGTTTTGGAGGTGTGTATGTCACGGTTTGGCCAAACCGTGACATTTTGTACATATTTTTTAAATTTTTTAAATTTTTTAAATTTTTAAATTTTTTAAATTTGTTTTTATTTTTATTTTATCAAACGGTTAATCTAATCGTAACATACGAGTTTGTATTTTGTGTTTATTATTAATTTATCATATTACAAGTAATTTTTTTATTTTTATTTTAGTAGCTAATGATCTCATGTCATACGACGACTGAAATGCACATTGATTACAAATGTGTGTCATGATCTTGATTGAAGTAGTGAAAGCTGCAGTGATAATGATGTATATACAGGTCATAGGTGTATGTATGTGTATGTATGAGAGTGGGAAATGTGTCTACGGTTATGGAGTTACATTCATTATTTAATATTGAAATGTGCCTACGGTTATGTAATCATACTAGTTTGTTTTTATTTTTATTTTATCTCAAGGTTAACCTAATCGTAACATACGAGTTTGTGTTTTGTTATTTTACAGTTACATTACAACCAAACAAACAAAGAAACACAACCAAACAAATATATACAATTAACATTATCAACATTAAAATTATAAAACAAACAAACAAAAAAACACAACCAAACAAACACAACCAAATATACAAGTCAGAATAACTGAAACTGCACATATATATATATATATATACAACGAGTTTTTACATACAAAAATAAATAAAATACAAACAAAATACCTATCTAATCCATCATCTCCGGATCGCTGCCCTGACCAGACCCGCCCGCGCCAGATGGGCCAGCACCGTCATGGTCTAACCGCCTCGGTGGCTGTGACAACAACGGCGTACCCGAGGGGGCATAGTCCGCGACCATGTGCTGGACGACCCAGTCCATCATATCATGCAGCCTCGTGGTCGTATCCTCCAGCCTTCTGGTCATATCCTCCAGCCTCGTGACCCTGTCTCGTGTGTCCTGAAGCATATCAAGAACATGAGCAGACAATCGCACGGCATGGTACACGCGCTGAGGATGCAGGGGCGGGTCCTGGTCGTGCGGCGAGGGAATGGGCTGATCCTTCCCGCCGCCAAGGGGCTCGTGGGCATCCTAAGGGTGGACCTCAGCCCCCGCCAGCTAGGGGGGGTCCACCAACGGCTCAGGCACCCATGGCACGAGCTCATGGTATCTACTGAGCAGGTGCCACGTGCCGTCGGGGAACCTCCGAACGATCCTCATCCCAGTGGCGGTGGTCCGGCCGGCCACACGCACAGGAGTCGGAGGTAGCAGGAGCTGGGACATGGCATGCGCGTACCCCAAGTCCCGAGCGATCCGGGAAACGATGTTCCCGTCCACCAACGCCCCTCGCGACTACCGATGATAATAACTAGCAAAATAATCAGCAAGGGCATGCGCGAGGTGGCAGTGTCGGTGTGTATGTGAGTACACACCGAAGAAAGAAAAGGTCGACGGCGTTGACCCTGTCGGTCCCCGCCCCACGACCAGCGACGGACGTGGCGATGGGTTGGTTTCCTCCTCCCCCCACGGAGGGTGACTCCCGTATACGTAATATTCCTAAAAAAGATAATGGTTAGATATTTTAAATAATAAGTTATAATAAAACATATACTAGTTCAACCTGGTTCGAATCTTCGATATGTGGCACCTCATTCAAATCTGAAAGCTTTGGCTTTTGATAATGATCTCCCGAACCCGACATTGTTTTCGAATTAACGTGTTTTTGGAATGACGAAGGCTGAAAAATCTCGAGTGTTGGATGAATGAAAGCTCAAATGAAAAAAATTCGAATAAGATGTGGAGATGAAAAAATTCAGAGTAAAGGTATTTAAGGTGAAAATCTGGTGCACAAACCGTCACTGTTTGGCCTCCACGTGACGGTTCGTGGCGCGATTCCCGGCCCTTTTGTCAAAATCACGTCTACCTCGTACCTTAAACTGAGACCTCGTACCCTAGAGGTCACGGTTAGGCTAAACCGTGACGGTTTGGTGACCGCTTTTCAACTTTATCAGGCCATTTTATCGTTTTGATGTCACGAGGTCACGGGTAAGGCAAACATAAACCGTGACAGCAAGCCCTTGCAGTCACGGTTAGGTGCCAAAATGTGACCGCAAGCCCTAACCGTGACCGTTTGAACCGGCCTACCACTAAAAACCCCAGCGGTGTCCCCAGCACAACCCAAAATTAACATTATTGGTGAAGTACTGATAATTATTCTCAGTTGAAGAATTTAAAAGAATTAAACATCAAAAGGGAGAATGCTCACAATGAAAGACCTGCCAAGCAAAGGTGAGTGGTGCTAATCCTATACTCAAATTTTGTATGGTTTTTGTTTTTCCAAATACAATTTAGCATTTTAATGTTTACTAATACTACGAGTTATATATATATATATATATATATATATATATATATATATATATATATATATATATATATATATATATATATATATATATATATATATATATATATATATATATATATATATATATATATATATATATATATATATATATATATATATATATATAGGGGAGGGATCCTAAGAAATCAAGTATTTTTATGAAAACCAAGAAAACCAATCCTAGCCAATCACAATTTTTCATTATATATTTATATTTATTATATTCAAAGGGTGTTTTAGTAATTTTGTATGTAATTTATTTTTAGTAAATATTCATTATTGACTAAATTCCATTTTTTTTCTCCATGATTAAACAAACCAATTTACAGAGGTTTTAAAAACCTATTTCATTGAACCATTGGATTCTTTACCATTCATCGACATCATCATCTTCCTTTGCTCATCCTCGTCGTTTGTTCAACCCCCAACCATATTCAACCATCGTCGTCATCCATAATCGAACTGATTTTGAGGAATATTGAAGGTGTGAAAAATTAGGTTTTAGTAGAGAGAGGGGGTGTCGGAAGCAAAGGGGGAAGAAGGTGGGTATGATAGTGGTCGTTGCTAAATCTGGTGATGATGATGATGGCGGTGATGGAATGCAGTAGGTGATGGCGGTGGTGTCTGAATCGGATGGTGGTGACGAGGAGCGGTGGCGGCCGCCGGTGGGGAGCTGCGATTGTGGGTTCCGGTGAGCAATGGTGGATGGTGATGAAAGAAAGAAGATGAAGACTTTTTATGTAACTAGGGTTACATATACGTAGCTTGGGAATAAGGAAACTGAATAAACATATTGCTTACATATATGTAAGTTTTACCATTTTAATGTAACAATATGTATATTGTCTGTTTTTTCTTTGTTTGCTAATAGTTTACATATATGTAGCTTGTCTGTTTTAGTACAATAACCATGTTTCTTTTCTGATTGCTTACATATATGTAAGTTTTACCATTTTAATGTAACAATATGTATATTGTCTGTTTTTTCTTTGTTTGCTAATAGTTTACATATATGTAGCTTGTCTGTTTTAGTACAATAACCATGGGATTTAATTTGGTTGTGCTTACATATACATAAGCAGGTTTACATATATGTAGTTTACAATATGTATATTGTCTGTTTTTTCTTTGTTTGCTAATAGTTTACATATATGTAGCTTGTCTGTTTTAGTACAATAACCATGGGATTTAATTTGGTTATGCTTACATATACGTAAGCAGGTTTACGTATGATGCATCAGTTAACCGTTGAATTATTAAAGAAAATACAGAGATGAAGGTATTTGTTGATTAATATGAAGATGATGAAGACGAAGTCAACTGCTAGATTTTTTTAATGTAATTTATAAGAGAGGAGAGAGAAGAGTGAATGTAGAAAATTTAATAGTGGTTTTCAAAACTAACATTTTTTGTTCCAAATTTGCCCTTGTATCATTAATATAATCTATTTAAATTTTAAATTATTTACAAAAATGCCATTGTATATATCAACCATTGATCAAATAGATCAATGGTTTAGATTTAGTTTTCTTGGTTTTTTAGTAAATCATAGTTTTCTTAGGAACCCTCCCCTATATATATATATATATATATATATATATATATATATATATATATATATATATATATATATATATATATATATATATATATATATATATATATATAATATATATATTACCTTTGCCATAAGGTGTTAAACTATGTTGAAGGGTTAAATGGATTATGATTCAATGATATCTAAAGATGTTTGAAGGTAAAAAGGAGATTTGTAATCAATTATATGTTATCAAGAACGGGTTAATCATTGCATTGATTGTAATCTTGATATGAGCTTTCCATCTGTTGATAAGGTCAGTTATAATGAAACCAAGGCAATTGAATTGCTCCACCTGAACAGGTGTGAACCACACAGATTCAATGCTGCTAAAACTGTAGGTTAAATGCTGTAAAAGAAGACAGATTTATGCTGCTGGAAATGCAGTTTAAAGTTGTTAAAATGTTGTATTACGTTGTCTAAAAATACAGTCATAATGATGTTAAAAATATAATTTTATGATCTTAAATAATGCTACATTTTGCTTCTGGAAATGCAGTTAAAAGTACAGTTTCATGTTGTTTAAGAATGCATTTTAATGCTATTAAATATACAGTTTGTTTCTCAAAACGGGTGACCATTGTATTATCGTTGGGTGAGCAATTCAATATTTACTATATGTTGATTGCTAAATTCTACAAATGGATATGTTCTTTATGCAGTTAACATAGAATGCATGAAAAATTAAATAAAAGAATAACAAAATGATGTCCGGGCGAGATGCCATTGATAGAGATAACAAAATTAGAAAGAAAAAAAAAATCATAAAAGAAGCATATGATAGTTTGCTGATTTGAAACTAAGAATAGTTGGTTCTTGCTTTAATCATCTTGCAATAGAGTGTCCTGCAATGTAATCTGGCAATTTTTTTTTAAAAAAAAACATAATTTCTTCGTAACAACAAACGAACGATTATATAGGGATGTCGTGACTCAACAGGCAAACTTAATGTACTAGATCTTTAATTGTCTTTTGACTTGCACTGTAAATAACAGATCTACTTTTACAGTTAGTGCACTAATCTTTGCACCTTAGATGCGTGTGTGTTCCATAATGAACCATCTGTAGTTAAGAAGCATTCCAAGGCTAAAAGTAAGAAAAATAATTAGTACACAAACATGTTAAGAAATATAAAAGACTGAGGTGTTGTTTGGCAACGTCTGAATGAATAAATGCTGAATCAATAAGAGGTCTGAACCAATAAGAGGTCTGAACCAATAAGAGGTCTGAACCAATAAGAGGTCTGAACCAATAAATGCTGAACCAGTTTAAGTTTGTTTGGTTGGACATCTGAATAACTGTTTAAAATCACAAGTAAGTACCCAAAATCATCACAATCAGCAGCAGCATATCCAAAATCATCACAATCAGCAGCAGCATACCCAAAATCACAATCAGCATACGGTAAACAACAAACAATAAACAATTAACAACAAATCTTATCTAGTTGCAGAGGTTAGAGGATTACTAATCCGAACCTTAACGGGTCCGACAGATCGAGGGGACGACGATTGGAGGGGTGGCGACTTAGAAGGGCGGCGATTAGAGGGGGCGGCGATTAGAGGGGGCGGCGATTAGAGGGGGCGGCGAAGCGAGCGACGACTTGGAGGGGCCGCGACTTGGAGGGGCGGGGACTTGGAGGGCGGCGACTTGGAGGGGAGACGACTTGGAGGGGCGGCGACTTGGAGGGGCGGCGACTTGGAGGGGAGGCGACTTGGGGGGAAGGCGATTGGAGTCGACAGATCGATTGGGGGAGGTCGATGGCTGTGTTTTGGGTCAGAGGTTGGTAAACATCTGACCTAATAGATGATAATCAGAGGTAGAATAAGAGGTTGTGACAATAAGTGGTATTAAACCAAACATCATGGTCTGACTGGGTCAAACATAAACATTTGACCTGTGTCAATAAGAGACAAACAAACATAGCCTGAGAAAAAGTTGATTAGAAAAGTAATAGTTTATAGGATCTGGAGGTTGTCCCTTCTGTAGTTGTTGTTGTTGTTTGCTACATATTATTATTCATAATGTCAATGGTCAATCATTTAGACTTTAAAAGAAATATAAAAAAGCAATGCACTAACATGTATACATGTTCACGTATTAGGTGGTGACCAGGCTTGAGAGCTAGACGAAGATGGGAGACAGAAGGTCTTGATGAGGGGGAGTGGCAGTTAAGTCTCCCACAGAACGCGTTCATGGTGGTCAATCCACGTGAAGAAAGGTAACCTCCCTTAACTGCTTCTTCCAGAAGGAATTAGGGTAATTTAAAGGGCCGAGATCCAATATGCTACCTGCACTGGAAGTGGCTTTTTATGGTTTTGTCGATTGAAATCCGTGTCGTGTTTGTTCCCTCTAAAAGGCTGCATAGAATCTTTGGCAAATTTAGAGTTGTGATAACTCATCTTTAGAGGTTGATTTTAATATTTCTAGGTGATGATCTTCTATCAATCATAGGTAGAAACTTACTTACCATGTTATAGACTGTTGATTTTAAATTTACCTTCACATGTAAGGCGTTAATTTCTAACTGAAGTTTTGTAGATTTATAGTAGACTGTAAAACTTGCTTATGCATTATGCAGATTTCAAATTTATACCACATGCGTATGATGCAGCCGTAACATGCGGTGGGTAAGCAAATTAGTCTTTATGAGTTGTGAACTTGGAACAACTTATAAGTTACTTGATTTATTTCATTGATTTGCTAACTAGAGTGAAATTGATTTTTCTTAGGTTGGAGGAGGTAAAGATGTATACACCGAAGCTGATTTGGATGGAATTCATGAAGCTGATTTGGATGGAATTCATGAAGAGTGGTCGCTTTACATTTCTAATTTTATTTATGTGTAGGGTTACATATTAGACAATTAAAATTTGAAACTACTTTATACCTTTTGTATTTGCATGTGAACTTGAAATTACTTTGTATTTTTTTTAATTTAATTAGATTAATTTAGTTTTGCTGTTATTCCACAATTATAGATTGATAGTTTTATAAAAATAGCAGGCAAATCTATAAAAATTAAGTAATATATATTTAATAAAGCAACTAAATTTATGACGAGCATTGCCTATAATTTTAAACGTGTCATAAAATTCAAAAAGATGGCACGTGAACACTCGTCATCTTATCATTTATGATTACCCCTTCCTTGACACGTATTGCACGTCATCTATTGCCCGTCATAAAATGTGTGTCATCTTTCGTGTGTCATAAAGAGATGACGCGTAGATGCCTGTCATCTTTAATTTATGACTACCCTTTTGTTAACGCGCATATGCGCGTCATCTGACCCCAAAGATGACGCGTATTACCCATAATCTATTGCAGTTTTTCTAGTAGTGTTAAAAAAAATTTTAAAGGAGAAATGTTAATTTATAACTACCTCACATTTAAATACATTAATATATCTTAAATAGAGTGCGAACTCTTAACATCAAGGGAATGAAAGCTACATTACTCTAACTCTAATAACTTCACACCTTTTTCATTATACCTAACATTTCACTCGCATTCAAACTTTAATACTTAAGAAATCCATAGATAATAAAAAAACATACTTTAATTTAAAAATAAAAACCAATTCAATGAATTTAATCTTCACACAAAATGAGTTTATGATTGTTTTTTAAAGTTAAAATAACGTTCACTTCATATTATTATCATTTTCAAAAAACTAAAATATTGTGACTTTAAGTTAAAATGAAAAAGAAAAGGCCATGTACGGTCTAAATCCAAAGAGAGGGAAATAAAAAAAAATTCAGTTGCCAAATTATTAGTTTCCAAAGATACCGAAATATTATTGATTTAAGAGAAAAGAGTCAAAGACGTGAGAGAAACACACAATATGTGTTCAAATCCATCGATCCAACCGTTATCCTCTGACGCCATTTGTCGTCTCAAACCACAACCACCAAATGTGTACGATCTCTTCAAATGCGTAAGATCTTTGTCTCTGTTTTTCACGACACTTCTGATTTAATGAGTATCGATTATTGCTCTATTACTGTTAATTTCATGATCCTCGTCTTCAACATAGGAGAAGAAGAGGCAACATCTATGGTGAAGCTTTTCATGAATCAAGAGTTAAAGAAAAAGATCTACGGTGGTGGGGCTCAAATATTAAAAATTGAACTTTTGTGGCCAAAAACCAAAAACATGAAAGTTCCTGTAGTAATCAAGTTGCTTTTTAATATGTATACAACGTAGTTGTCTATACTATAGATGGTCGTAAAATATTAAAGATTGATATGCTAGTACATTTACGAGGGTTAGGAACTTAATTTCCTTAAGAATTCGAACAACTGATGTGGACCATTCGTTTTTTATTTCAGAAAATTAAAACTAAAAAATAAAATTTTGTTATTTTAATATAAAAGTCACTAAAAGAGATGCCTAAGAACATCACATTCCTCTCATCAAAATTTTTCGTTTTTCTCTTCTATTAAATAGTTACATTAATTACTAAAATAATTTTTAATTCTTTTTTAGATTATGAATAGTTTTTCTAATTTATTAAGAAAGTTATCTATTTATTAATGTTATTACTAAATAAATAAAGCTTTATAGAAAAAAACTTTTGTACAAACATCAAACTTTTTTAAAATTACAAAATATTTTAAAATTGATGTTTTTAAAAGGTATAATTTTGAGAAACAAAAAATAAGTAAAATTATGAATTATAATAAGAAATTTATAAAAACAACATTCTCTTAAAACAGTTTCTTTTGAAACAAAATGTTCTTTTCTTAGAAAAAAGTTAAAAATTAAAATTTTAAAAAGTTGATATAATTATTTTATTACTAACAGTCCTTACTACTATGTATTTTAATTATATCTTATTTTAAAATATCATTTTTATAATCGATTATTTGATTAAAAATAATTTTAATTTTCATTTATTTGTCGAGATTAAACCCAATTCAGGATGTGTTTATAGGTACTCACAACTTTGAGTTTGTTTTTCTTCAACGATCTCATATAACTGAGAGTTAACATCATTACTTTTTTGATGACATGTATTACTTATATGACCTAAACACTAAGCAAAAAGTTGAAATCAATCATCAAATCCGTCAATTTAAAACTTTTGCACTCTAAAACCTATCAATCTTCACCTTCTGATCTGAACCATTAGACTTGTTGAAGGTAGAATTCAGGTGAGGATGGAGGCTAAACACCAAAAAATGGACCTATTGGAGGCAGGGTGACGACAAAGTTAAAAATAGGCTCAAAGTTGGCCCAATTTTTATCAAAAAAACTAACGGGGTTAACATTCAGTTTTAAAGGATCGTTGGAGGAAAATAAGCTCAAAATTGAAAGCGTCTGTTAATATTTTCTTGAGTTAAGATTAATACCGACCAATAAATGAAAGTTAAAATTATTAAAATCTAATAACTCTTTTATAGTTAATAAATTGTTATTATATTTAATATATTTTTATTCAACTCATGTAATATAAGATATATAGGTTACTAAAATTGATTAATAATATAGATTTTTTTGATATGGGTTACTTTTAAAGATCATGATGGTTTATGGGTTGATTTGAAAGTAATTATGTTTTATGGGTATTCCATAGGTGTGATTTACAAAATCATGTTACGTTTATTTAACCATTCGTTTGACCGTTCAGTGTTTCTCAAACGATTTAGAGACCGAAGAAATATGGCAAAAAACACTTTGATCGTGTTGAAGGCTATGAAAATGTATAACAGGCAAGGTTCAACCCTCCAACTTGAATAAACAAATAAACAAACAAACATACCCAGTAAGTCCCACTCAAGAGCAGGGTCGGGGAGGGGTAGGTGGCGGCGAGTCTTTCCTCTATCTTGGGAGATAGAGAGACTGCTTCCGAAGAAACCCCCGACTCGGTAACGTTACTACTGATTAACTTACTAGAATAAAAAAGTATTATGTTTAGTAAATGATGAGTGTTAGTGTGTTACCTGTTTCAGTGCCTTCAGAATTATATCAGAGACATCCTCGTCATTTTTTCTAAGATTGATAATCAAAAATTTAACTACTTCAGCAACACTTGCTCTATGCATTGTATAATGAGAAATGATATCTGGGGCAAGATCCTCCTTAGGAACAGCTCCAGTTGCAACTAATTTAGCAGCATCAATCATTACAGCATCTCGATTTAACTCTTCCACATACTCTTTACAACATCTTCATTCAACCCTCCAACTTGAATGAATCATGAAAATTGAAGGAAAACTGTTGACTATTTTATGAGTAACGTGTCACACCCCAACCTTGACGGCGGAATCGTCGAAGTGTGAGTGTGACAGATTGGTATCAGAGCCCATAATTATAGGGATTTAGCTTATTAGAAATGGTGACCTAGACTATAGGTTATGCATGAACCTTATAGAATAATGTTTATATTCTTGTAAATATATACATTGCAACTTGATGCCTTAGCATAGGATTGCCTTATGTATGCTTGAACTTTGTTACCTGTCTTCCTAAACTTATCTTTGACTCTTTGACTCTCCCCGATAAATGAACTTCCTAAACTTATTCTCAACGACATGTGGGGTCTACACTTATCATCGTGGGATTCAATTCCTTAGACTCTATGTCTAATCATTGAAAATCTTATCAATGTTTTGATTTCATGAACTAAAGAAATTTGTGTAACACATAGACACCTGTATTCTGGATTTCCTGGCAAAAGGCCTTCGAGCTAAGGTAAGCATATCGTATAAATCTCATTGCGAGACCAGTTATGCTTACCTGAGGATTTCTCGAATGAGTGATAAACTATGGTCAATACACAAGTCTCTAACGCAAATGGGTCAAATTACCTTGACGTGTCAACGATTCCAAATGGTAATGCGTTACCAAATGGAACCATCCTTTTGTATCTCAAAAATCCTTGAATCCTTGAACTGGTTTATCACTAAAGTTTTTCTCATTCTTAACCTAAATAATGTTCCTGTTAATATTGAACTCATCCTATATTTCAACTCTTATGTTTAAACGCTTAACGTGTAACGTGTAACGGTATTGAACTCAGCGTTTCATGTAACTATTTCTATACCTCGACCAACGTGAACATGACTCTTAATATATCCAAAGATATAGGGAATCTAAACCGTATGGTCTTCGAAACTTTAAACCGTTACTTATGGTTCTCAAATCTTCTTAAGGATGTGTCCCATAACTAAGAACATGCAATGCTGTAGATGGAATTCATACATCTCGGGATACTTTTTCTAGGCGAAGTGTAAATGGTGATTTGATTCGATCATTGAATCCATTTACTTGACTCGAAACCCTTGAGATGAGTGATCACCTATAAGTACGCGTGTCTTCAAGAAGGCTATGGTTGACCTCATATCCTGAGAAGTCCATGTATTCCCTTTCGATTGTGAATCGAATGTTCACATCTCATTGTGATGTCGAATCATTTTGTCTTTGATTTCGTCTTCCCGATTTAAGCCATCCAAGATTTGAACATCATAACAAATTCTGTTACCTCGAACTCTGACCTTAAATTTTGTAAACATGATTTCCCTTTTGTTACATTGATGTAACTTGAAATTTTCTGAATTGATATACTTTTCCTTTCGTTGTTAAGTCGAACCTTGAACCGTTTGCACCGTGGGAGATGCAAGAGTTTGCAAGTCAACCTATGATTAAGAACACTCGTATCTCCTAAATAATTCTAACTCATCAAAACAGGGGTGATTCCCTTACTTTGATGATGATTCTCTATTCGTTTCGATAAATGGTTTCCAATCGTGTGTTTTATGAAATTCCATCCTCTGGATTGGAGTGATTACCTTATCTTGAGGATTGACTTCAAGTATTTTCTTTGGAATGGCATTTCACAAATGACATGATCTCACCTAAAATAGGATTGAAACCCGTACTTTGATGACAAATGTCAATCTTCGATTGATTTCTTGTTATTATGAAATTCAATCATCAAGATAGGTATGAATTCCATCCCTTGATGATAATTGTAGAAGATAAATCAAGGCTCGGCAAAACATAATATGTGAAACCAAAGCCACGCGACAACAACAAGTCACGCGAGAAGCCCACAGTGCGAAAGACCAGATCCATGCGAGTCGCAGACCACGCGAAAGACTGAAGCCGCGCGAAAGCTTGATCCACGCGAAAGGGATCTCACGCGAGAACTCTATGTTTAGTATAAATAGCTAGATTTCGTTTTGTAATTAAGCTTTTCATTCATTATCATTGTATCTGTGCGAAATCGCACAAGACCTTTTATAGGTTTCTGTTTATCAATCAAATATCATCTTTTGTGATTCAATTCAATCTTCTTCTACTCCAATCTTGTTTATATTCCGCGTTCACAAGATTGAGATCGTGTGTTACTGATCTTTGGGAGTTTTCAGAGGTTTTACAATTGGTATCAGAGCATTAGGCTCTTGAACCACGATTTGGAGAAGAATTGGATTGAGTTCTACCTGATTTTTGAAGAATTCATCATCGATTACATTAGATTCTGAAATGGCAAAGTTATGCTGCTCGATTGTGGAGGATTTGAACTGATTAGAACCGAATTGAACTGAATTAGTGGACTTTAAGCTTAATCTTGATTAAAATTGACTTAAAATTCATTAAAATTGGATTAAAATGGGTTCAATCAAACTTAATCAGTGAATTGGAGGTGAAATTCGCAAGAACAAACAGTTGGTAATCTGTTTCAGCACAAAATCGACGTTTTCGCTTGATCTGCAAGTTCTCGCACGCGAAAACAGGGTGTTTTCGCTCAGTTAGGTATTTCATTTTTTTTTTGTGCGATTCGCATAAAAGGTATCTTTGGAATTTCGCACGAAGAGCTACCTCGCGCGAAAACTCTTTCCACGCGAAATCTGATTTCGCACAAGTTTGTATTTCGCACGAGAATTCTGATTTTAAACTTTCTGCTCATCATGGCTTCAACTACACCGAATTTGAAGCATCTTACTGCTTCACTTCATCTAGACACTGAGATTGGAACTAGTAACAAGCCACCGAGGCTATTATGTGAAGATGATTATACCGATTGGGCGTTTCGATTTGAAAGATATGTCATTTACACGGAACCTAAAATGTGGAGGTCTATACAATATGGTCCTTACATTCCGTTGTACAAAAATGACAAAGGAGAAATGGTTCAGAAACCTGAACATTTGTGGGATGAAGACGACATTAAGAGACTGGAACTGGATGATAAGGCGTATGCTGCAATTACTATGGCTCTTACTACTGAGATCTCACAAAAGTTTCAAGAGTTCAGGGGTGCTAAAGTGCTATGGGATGCTCTGGAATCTCAGATAATGGGCAACAAAGACATGAGAGAGAGCAAGAAGGATATGTTGAATCAAGAATTCAACATGTTCAATCACATTGTTGGTGAGGAATTGGAAGCTCAAATGGCCAGGTTTGTTAGACTGGTCACAAAAATGAAGAGTGCTGGTATTACTATGGAACCCATTACTGTGAACAAGAAGTTACTCAACTCACTTCCTTACAGTTGGAATAACAACTGTACATTGATAAAGAGAACCAAAGACTTGTATACTCTTCAGTTGACTGATCTCATCTCAACTATCAAGTCTTATGCTATGGATGATAAGCAGCGAGCTGCTAATCATCTCAGTTCTCTAGGTGCTGAAGGAACTGCTCTCTACGCAAAGATGGCTAGTAATCCAAATTACTATGTCAGCTATACACAAATGTGTCAGCAACAACAATCGGGAAGTGCAGCATCTTCATATATGCAACCAGCAGTAACTCATCAAGTTCATGTTCCAGCAGCTCAACATTATTCCCCCATCATCCACCAACAAGTCTCTCAACCTCAAGATTCTCATAGTGGTCAACATGCTTATGTTGCTACCACTAATCCATCCAAACAGACTGTCCAAATCGCTGAGGAACATCTTGCTCTTTTCACCACATTTATGTCAAGTTATGAAGCTTTTATGGCCGGAAGACTTTCTGCTCCTAATATTCTTGTTGATGATCTTCAACAAGTTAATCCGGATGATGTTGAAGAAAACGACATCAAATATCAGATGGCCATGGTAGTTTACAGGGCGAAGAATTTTGCTAGAAGAACTGGAAGGAAAATGTTTGGTGTTAATAATTCTAGCAAAATCGGTTTCGACAAATCCAATCTGAGGTGTTACAATTGTAACAAACCAGGTCATTTCGCCAGAGAGTGTACTGAACCAAAAACAGTTCAAAATAAGCCCCAAAGAAGATGGTTACTGTGGAGATTGAGCAGAAGAAAGACAAAGCTGGTACTTCTAGTGGCAATAAAGCATTAGTTTCTCAAACTAATGCTGAATACGATTGGTCTGATCAAATGGAGGCCCTTGATCTGACTTTGTCTCATGCACTCATTGCAAAGATTGTGCCAGAACCAGAAGAGGAAGAAAACTTGTTTGCTGAATTCGTGTCTGATGATTTGTTGGAAGGATTGTTTGCTACAGAAGAAGAAAAGAAGGAGAGAATTGAAGAGGAGAAAGAGAAAGCTGAAAAGAAAGAACAGGTTGAGAAGGTTGATGAAGAAAAGGTTGTGTTTGAAAATGACACTGTTGAGCTCACAGTCAAAAGTCCATGTATTGATCCAAAGACTGTTGTTAGTGCTCCAGTGGATGAATCAGATGATAAATTGAAAGCATTCATGGTGAAGAAGGTCAAAGAAACAGAAGGAGAAACTTCAGAACCCAAGGTATATGACGACTTATGTAAAAATGCATGTGTTGAGAAAGTTCAAAGATACAGAGTTCACAATGAAAGCCTGATAATGGAAGTTGAAAAACTTCAGTATCAAGCGAGTAAACACAAGTCAAATGAAAGGATTTTTAAAGAAAAACTTGAAGGTTTAAATAAAACATTTATAATTTGAAATTAAATCTTCATGATAAAGAATGTACTAATAATGACTTGACAAATAGAAATAATGAACTCGCTCTAGAAATTAACAGACTCAACAGTGAATTAGCCACGGTTAAATTGACTGTTGAGAAATTTGAACTTTCATCAACGATGGTTGAAGGCATAATCAAGTCACAAATGACTCAGAAAATCAAAGGAGGAAAATGTGGTGTTGGGTTTTCTAACATTGCACCTCCAATTAATCATGATTATTCATGTTTACCTTCATCTGAGAACATCTGTGATTCTGATATGGTCTATGGGATTGGATTTTCTCCATCTCAAAACTTAAAATCTTCTGTTAAAATAAACTTATCAGTTGATCCTATCATAGCACCCAAAACTAAACAATCACCTGAAAATCTTTTTGCAGATAAAATGAAGGTGGATGGGTTGGTTGAAGATTGGGAAAGTGAGAGTGAGGATGAGAATGAGAATGAATGTTTAACTAATAAGAATGTAAAAGTTTCATAATCTGCTTGTACTCAAAATTTGTCTGGAAATGAAAAGAAGGTTGATTTGAATGAGTTGCAATCTAATAGTAAAAATCATTTGAATGCAAATCAAAGGGCTAATCAAAAGGAAAGAATTGAAAATGATTTTAAGAGTCGATTCATTTCTAAAGGTGTAATTGAAAATGAAGAACATATTTTTAAAGAAACGAATTCTCGATTCTTTAAAAATAAACTTCATTATAATGCTAACCTTGTGAATCAAGATGTTTGTAGCCCAGATCTGCAAATGAATAATTCTTCTGCATGCCATCTCACAATTCAAAAGCCTGGTCCTTCTCCAGCACCAATCCGTATTTCTAAGCCTGGTCCTTCTCCAGCACATTCAAAGTCTGGTCCTACTCCAGCAAAGACAAAGACAGTTCATATTCCAACACCAACAAATTCACAAGTCAAAATTGCCAAATCTCCGAATCAAAGTGGTCATAATACTTCAATTTCCTCGAATCTGCAAAAGATGAATTTGCAATTGTCAAACGAGACAAAGATTCGAGAGACTGTGGAGAAAGTTAAACCTAGTCAATCTGACTTTGGTTTTTATGACAATTTTCATAATTGTCATCCACAGTTTGTTTTCCACACACAACAGAAGAGATGCTTTCAGTGTGGAAACACTAATCACTTGGCAAATAATTGTCCTTTTAGACACAAATCATTAAGTAAACAAAGATTTCATAATTCTATTTCTCATAATAGAAAATTATTTTTCACTCGTGGAAAATTATCAAATAATATGAAATCAAAGGTTGCTAATGAGTTTAATGTCAAACGGGATAAGAAGCTGACCAATGACATAAAAGAAAATGTCAATCCTAAAAGCATAAATGAAAAGAATGATGTGCAAACAAAATATAATAATCTTAAATCATTTTGTCTTACTGCAACTCAGAAAGCGCTCAAGTCATGTTTGACTTGGGTACCAAAATCTAAGTAATTTTGTTACTAATGCAGGGACAACCGCGAAAGGCTACTGACAGTCTATGGCATGTTGATAGCGGTTGTTCAAGACATATGACTGGTAACTTATCATTACTACAAGATGTGCAATCATACAATGGAGGAAGAGTGATATTTGCAGGAGATAAAGGAGGACGAATTACTAAACGGGGTACAGTTACAAATGGCGTCCTGAGTTTTGAGAATGTTAATTTTGTTGAGGAATTAAAACATAACCTGCTAAGTGTGTCTCAAATCTGTGACAAACAATATTCAACACACTTTACTAATAACGAATGCTTAATATTAAAACCAGGTTTTGTTGTTCCAGAAGAATGGGTTTTGATGAGGACTCCGAGAGACAATGACACATATCTTCTTGATATGCATTGTTCTAATTCTTTGGTAACAGCCTCTTGCTTATTATCCAAAGCCTCGGAGAATGATTCCATGTTATGGCATCGTCGATTAGGACATGTCAATCTTAAAAACATAAATAAACTTGTACGTGGAAATCATGTAATTGGTTTACCTGAAAAAGAATATCATTTAACTGAACATTGTTTGTCATGTTCAAAAGGTAAACAACATAAACTTCCTCACAAACCAGTTGCACACAACTCAGTCGAATCAATCTTACAACTCTTACACATGGATCTTTTTGGTCCAGTAAGTGTTCTAAGTTTGGGTCGAAGATCTTATTGTTTGGTTGTTACTGATGACTTTTCAAGATTTACTTGGGTGTTTTTCTTAGCATCTAAGGATGAGACTCCACATCTATTGATCAAATTCATTACTTTGGTGGAGAATCAGACAGAGAAAAAGGTAAAATGCATCAGAAGTGACAATGGGACAGAGTTTTGCAATCAAACTCTGAATGAGTTTTGTGAATCCAAGGGAATTGCCAGACAATTCAGTGCTGCTGGCACTCCACAACAGAATGGAGTTGCAGAAAGAAGAAATAGGACATTAATTGAAGCTGCTAGAACAATGATCTCTGCCGCCAAACTACCTTTGTTCTTTTGGGCAGAAGCAGTAAATACTGCTTGTTATGTTCAGAATCGTGTGTTAATCAACAAAAGATTAAATAAGACTCCTTATGAAATCTTTTATAATCACAAACCCAAAGTTAAATATTTTAAAGCCTTTGGTTGTTGTTGCACTTTGTTACATACAACCAAATCATCTTCAAAATTTTCTGAAAAGGCTGATGAATGTTACTTTGTGGGATATGCTGCCAATAAGGTTGCATATCGTGTTTATAATAAAAGAACTAGACAAATAATCGAGTCATTTAACATTGATTGGCACGAACTTAACATAACTGATGCAGGTTCAGCTCCTTCATGGGTTTATGATTATGAATCCTTGTTCATAAATTTTAATATTTCTAAATCTTCATCTGCAGATTCTAATTCTCAATCAATCACCTTGGATAACCAATAATTGAGGAACTTCCTTCTTTGATATCTGATGATTCTGCTACTGTTTCATCATCCAAAAATATTCCGACAGCTTCTGTGCCAGTATCTGCATGTTCTGAGACTTTAGATATTTCTTCAGAACACATTCCTACTCAGGAGCTGGAAGAATCATTGAGTTCTCCGTTATCTTCATCTTCTTCAGACACTATACACACACCGATAGAGATCATTCAGGTTCCATTTGATGAGTCTCCAAATGTGTCAACTGCTTCTGAAACTTCTATTTCAGATGACACAATTGATGAAACTTATGTGCCTCTATCTCAACATACTGAAGAAGTTCTTGATAATGTTGAACATATTACAAATTTGGAAGATGGAATGGTTGCAGATGAGATTCCTCAATTAAGAATACATAAAACTCATCCAACTGAAGCAATCATTGGCCCGTTGCACGAAGGTGTAGTTACCAGAAGTCGATCAGGAGCAATCAACACATGTCTGTATGCTTGCTTTCTATCACAAATAGTGCCCAAGAATGTGGAAATGGCACTTAAAGAAAACAACTGGATAGAAGCAATGCAGGATGAGTTGATGCAATTCAAGAAGCTCAATGTTTGGCATCTTGTTGAACTACCAAAAGATAAGCTTCCGATTGGAACAAAGTGGATTTTTAGGAATAAGACGGATGAAAAGGGTGTTATAGTTAGAAATAAAGCACGCCTTGTGGTGCAGGGATTTTATCAAGTTGAAGGCTTAGATTATGAAGAAGTGTATGCTCCAGTTGCAAGACTAGAAGCAATACGCATTTTCTTAGCTTTTGCCTCATTCATGAACATCAAGGTGTACCAGATGGATGTTAAGACTGCGTTTTTATACGGAGAAATGAAAGAAGAAACCTATGTTTGTCAGCCTCCTGGATTTGAAGACCCAGATCATCCTGATTATGTTTACAAGTTGGATAAGGCTTTATATGGTTTACATCAAGCACCTCGTGCTTGGTATGCAACTCTGACTGAACATTTGCTTGCAAATGGTTATTCAAGAGGTGCAATTGATCAAACCTTATTCATACGAAAATCAGGCGATGATATCATTTTGGTTCAAATCTACGTCGATGATATTATTTTTGGCTCCACAAATGATAGTATGTGCACGGAGTTCGAAGAAGTGATGAAGAAGAAGTTTGAGATGAGTTCACTTGGAGAAATTTCATTTTTCTTGGGTATTCAAGTTACTCAATCTGAGACTGGTATTCTCATTCATCAAGAAAAGTATGTTCAGACAATTCTTGAGAAATACAAGTTTCAAGACTCCAAAGTAGCTCCAACTCCAATGGCTTCTCGTCCTACTCTTACTCCAGATCCATTAGGAGAATCAGTTGATCAGCATCTTTACAGATCAATGATTGGTTCCCTTATGTATCTCACTGCAAGCAGGCCGGATGTTATGTTCCCTGTTTGTCAGTGTGCCCGCTATCAAAGTGATCCAAAGGAATCACACATGAAAGCTGTCAAGAGGATTTTCAAGTATCTCAAGGGTCAACCCAAACTTGGTCTTTGGTATCCTCGAAATTCCGATTTCAATTTATTTGCTTATACTGACAGTGATTATGGTGGTTGTAATTTAGACAGGAAATCGACCACAGGAGGATGTCAATTCTTGGGCAACCGACTAATTTCTTGGCAGTGTAAAAAGCAGAACACTGTCTCTACATCCACTGCCGAAGCTGAATATGTGGCTGCTTCGAGCTGTTGTTCCCAGCTTGTCTGGATTCAGCAACAACTTCTCGATTATGGTCTCAACATTTATGACACACCAATTTGGTGTGATAACACGGCAGTTTTAAACATCGTGAAAAATCCCATCCAACACTCAAAAACTAAACACATAGACATCCGCATACATTTTATCCGCGACTGTTTTGATCGTAAACTTATTCATCTTAAACAAGTGCCGTCAACTGAAAATATTGCTGATTTATTTACCAAGGCGTTTGATCATTCTCGATTTGATTTCCTAGTGCAATCATTGGGAATGATTAACTTTGGATAAATTGGTTTAATGAATCTTCACAAAAAGATTTTTCAGTTTTTGAATAATGAATAAAATTGCAATTGTTTCTTTTTCTTAAAAGGACAATCACAATTTTAGGGGGAGAAAATTAGAAAAGCAAGTTCTGAAAAATATTTTTGGTCTTAGGGGGAGTTAAGATCAAAGGATTGCCAAAATCAAAAAGAAGAAATTTTCATGCTTAAATGAGAAATGATATTACAAAGTTCAAAACGAGTATAAGTACTTTAAAGGCTTAAATACGAATACACTTGGATTATGTTTGATATGTTGATAGGCTTTGCTCTCAGAAATGAAAAGATCATAATTGAGTGATTACACTTGAATTAAAGAAATATGATTTAGTGGGGAACATATCAGGACTCTGTGTCAAAAATGTTCTAACACAGACTGAGAGATATAATCTTGTCATACTCAAGCCTGTATATGATTGATTCAGTGATTATCATAACTCTCTATATATATAAAAGATAAAAATACAAAAAGAAACAAAAAGAAAATAATTGAGCAAAAAGATGCCAAAAGGAAAAGGCCATATAGGATAAAAGATGCCAAGAAGCACAATAAATCAAAAGATATGTCTATATGACATACATACTATATGGTATATATTTTCTGATTTTGAGAATAGTTTTTAACTTTGGAAGGCAAAATCGAAAGATGGGGCATGTAAGTCCGAATGGCTTGTAAGTCCTAAACATCTTGAGAGGGCAGACGTAAGTCCGGATGGCTGTCAGTAAGTCCTTAAACTTGTTAATATTCCAGGTTAAGAAATATTTCTCAGGCTAGTTATGCTCAAATAGTTATATTTAGGATTACAATAAATGGTATCACTGATCATCAATGCATGGTTTAAATCAAATTGGGGTGACTTGAAAAATCTCAATAGTGTCTTGAAGGATAATAATAATTCTACAGAAGTTCTGATTGTGGGATACACTGACTTATATCAAATTAACACAAAACATGATATATATATATATCACTCATTATGTGTCTGAGTAAAACCTGAAGTATAAGTTTAAAAGGACAAAATATATTGACAATCAACTTAACCAGTTATTTTAAATAAAGCCGGACAGAGTCTTAACTTGACAAAAGAACTATATGATCTCATTATGAAAATTTATACAAAACAAGCAAATCCGATCTTGATTCTTTAATTGTATTTATTCTTTTGTTATTCTGTTTGTTTGTAAGTGTTTGTTTTTTATTTCACTTTTATAGTGTTTTAGTTTTAGTTTTAGAACAATTACATAACAAGAAAATGTTTGAAAATTGAAGATTCATTAAAATAATTGGTCACTTGATAAATAACAATTTATGTTGACAAAATTCATTAAAAATAAAAGAATTGAAAAGTTTGAAAAATTTTTGAATAGACAAAATTCATTAAAAATAAAATAACAAGTTAAGACTCTGTCACTTGATCCAATAGACAAAATTCATTAAAACTTAGTTTGAAAGGTTAATTTGAAGTTGGGGTTGTGCGAATCGCACAAGAAGCTGAACAGTCGCGAAAACATTTCTCGCGTGAATTGGGTTCTCGCATGAGTCTTGTTTTCGCTTGATAACATACACGTTTTCGCTTGAACTAAGTTTTCACAAAGTCATTTTGCATGAACTGATATTTCGCGTGAAAAGGTTTATCGCGTGAAACCTAGTTTCGCGTGATAAAGGATTTTCGCGTGAAATCCTTTTTCGCAAAATTGTCAATTTCACATGAGACTATGTTGTCGCAAGCAGTTCAATTTCGCATGTCTGAACTTTTCGCATAACAGAAAGTTGAATATTTTCTAAGTGTTGAAGCACTTATGTCTCAATTGTACCTGTACACAATAAATTTTGTGATAAACCTTAAATGTAATAAAATTTTGAAATGATTAAGTGTTTTCAAGTGATAAACTTTTCTAAGTAAAGGTTTGTGATTCATATGTTCTAAGTGTTGAAACTATTTTGTCATAATTAAGTTATTTTCAACAGTGTTCTAATTTTCAATCTTATTGGACAATGCAGATGGCACAAATGATCTTTAACAAGAATCATAATTGTGTTGCTTATCTGGACGAGGTTCCGGAAGGAAAAGAACTATTTCATTCTATGATCGAAGGCTTGAAGAAATCTCGTATTGTTTATGCTATATCAGCTGATCCTGCTATCTATGCCGAACTGATAGACTCTTTCTGGAGCACTGCTGCTCTAGAAAAAGACGAAACTGGAAACCAGATTATTACAACAACTGTGAAGGATAAAAGGGTGATAGTTTCTCAAGCTATACTAAACAGAGTTCTTCTGTTTAATGACCAAGAGGAAGCACCAACAAGATTAGATGATGATACTGTCATGGACTGTCTATCTCGGATGGGTTATGAGTATAGATATCCAAGTTTGGAGAAGAAATGGTTACCACCGTATTGGAAATACTTATTTCATGTGGTGATTCATTGTCTGAGCAACCTCAAGGCTGGGATGGATAGCTTGAGTGCAGTGTTTGGCTCATTACTAGTTTCATTGGTTGATGACATTCCCTTTAGCATATCTGGGGTTATATTTCAGGAGATGGTAAAGAATGCTACAGCAAATCCTGGAAGGAAGTTCATTATGTACCCGAGATTTATCCAGTTGGTGATAAATGATGCTTATCCTGAGCTTGCTACTCAGAGATCTCCTAAGTATGTTGTACAGACTGTGAAGAAGGAGATTTTCTCACATCTAACTGGAGCCAGAGGCAACAAATGCTCTGGTGAAAGTTTTGCCAAGATTGGAAGATTTTCTGAGATTGATGAACATGATGATGAGGTTGCTGAAGGTGATCATGCTGATGATGCACAGACTGGTGCTTCTACTTCCTTTACTAGAGAAAATATTGAGGAAGAGATTGAAAAGCTTTTTGAAGATGACCCTACACATGAAGGAGGAATGGAAGAAGTTGTTCATTCTGCTTCTAGTTCCGATACTGTTAGTGATCAGATAGGGAATGTTCCTTATGTGATTCAGACTGATCCTACTCCTTCTACTCCAACATCATCTAGACCAAGTGAGGAAGAGAGGGACACTGATTATGTCCCGGAAGAGTCTCCAAGTACATCATCGAGACGCAAAAGAATGGCAAAAAGAAAAGACTTCCCATCGAGAAAGAGAGGTCGTGGTGGTATTATTCCCAGGAAACCACGAACACAAGTGGTTATTACAGAGGCTGATCAGACCACTTCTTCTGAAGTTCAGAGATCACCTGCAAATGTGATCACAAGGGAAGAATCTCATGTTGATACGACTACTGTTAGTCCTGAAACAGAAACAGTCCCTGTTTCTGGAGCATCTAATGTTCCTGTTTCTGGTTTCTCTACACCTCCTCATCAGGAGAATTTGGAGTTTGATGTCGACACACTGTTGAATACTCCTCCTGAGTTTCAGAGGAGAGAAGAATCAACAAGCACTCCAGGTTCTATCACATTAGAAGAAAGAATTAAGAACCTGGAGAAGGAAAATTTTGAAAATATGAAATTGATTGCTGAGTTGAAGAAAAGTAATGAAGAAAAGTCTAATCAGATAACCATGATTCATCTTGACTCAGCTATCAAAGATACCAGATTAGCATCTCTTGAGCAACAAATGAAAAACATATTTGACTACTCATCTGGGTTGGAGAGACAACTAAACGAGCTTAGAGAATTTATCTCTCAGACATACTTTCATCAGCCACAGAACATAAGATCTACTACTGTGGTTGGTGAATCTAGCAGACGATCTCCAAGCCCACCTCCTACTGAGACAGTTCATGAAAAGGAAACGGTCAACGAAGCCCAAACATCTACTGTACAGCAAAGTGGTAGCTCTACTGAAGATGTTCCAGTTTCATCTGAAGTACTTATCACCGAGGCTTACACTTCTACTGCTTTTGTTGAGCCAGAACACATGGTTACTCTGCCTATTATTCATGAACAGGAGGATGAAGAGTTAATTGATTATGCTGATTCTGATGATGAAGAGGATGATGATGATGATAATGACGATGATGATGATAATGATAGTGGAGATGATGATGGAAATAATGGTGGAGATGATGGTGGAGATGATGGTGGAGATGGTGGAAATGTTACAGGTTCTTCTTCAAGTCCTACTGGAGAGACTAACACTGACAATGTCGATAGACCAAGTGTTAGTAATCCAGAAGGATATGATCCAATAGACCCAGCCACAGAAAGTGTGTATGAAAAGGAATTATATTCTTTTCAACAAACTTCATCTGAAACTATTGAAGAAGAACTTGATATTTTTGAAGATCTGGAGGAACAGACTGAGTACACAGATATTTTGGCAATAATCTTCAAGAATTATTCAAGGACATTAATCTTGAAGAAGGAGAAATTCCTACAGAGACTGTGAGTGGTGAAACTCCTACTGATACTACAAAGACAGATAATACTGGTCAGATTGCACTATACACTAGAGGAGGTTTGCAATTCAAAGCACCACCACCACCTACTGAAGCTCACTTTCTGTTTATATCTAAGCCAAAACAAAAGTATGGTGAAATGTCTCACGTAATCAGCTGGGCTTATGATGGTGAGAAAAGAATGTATGTTATAAAGAGAAGAAATGGAGAGATTGATTATTTAAAGAGCACACAAGACTTTCATACTTTACGTGCTGCTGATTTATACTCTATGGGCAAAGCTCCATTCTTCAATGAGAGTAATCACAGTGAAGCTGAGCTCATGAGATCCATGATTAGAAGGGAGATGCGCACAAACTTCAAAGACTTTAAGACTGCAAAATCAAAGTTGATAGATGACTCAACACGAATTGATGAAAATACTAAAGCTCCAATGAAGATACGAGTCTATCAACATCCTAAATTTATCAGAAAAGTCCCTGTGTATGCTCCAGTTCCTCCAAACTCTTTGAAGCAACTTCTATTCTGGAGATGTGAAAAGGATTCCGGTCACGCTGTGATCAAATGTATAGACAAGTCTTATCGAATTATTGATCCAGCAGACTTAATGAAGTTTGGCAAAGACGACTTATCCAAGCTGTTACACTGCCCTATCTCAGCTGATGAGTCTGTTTACTTTCTATCTTGCCAGTACGTATGGATGATTGACCGGATCCTGAGGAATAAATGGTATGCTTATGCTGGATCTTACACGAAGGCGAACATTGACTTTGATTGATTATGTTTCACCGAGCCTAGGGGGAGATTGTAGAAGATAAATCAAGGCTCGGCAAAACATAATATGTGAAACCAAAGCCACGCGACAACAACAAGTCACGCGAGAAGCCCACAGTGCGAAAGACCAGATCCATGCGAGTCGCAGACCACGCGAAAGACTGAAGCCGCGCGAAAGCTTGATCCACGCGAAAGGGATCTCGCGCGAGAACTCTATGTTTAGTATAAATAGCTAGATTTCGTTTTGTAATTAAGCTTTCATTCATTAACATTGTATCTGTGCGAAATCGCACAAGACCTTTTATAGGTTTCTGTTTATCAATCAAATATCATCTTTTGTGATTCAATTCAATCTTCTTCTACTCCAATCTTGTTTATATTCCGCGTTCACAAGATTGAGATCGTGTGTTACTGATCTTTGGGAGTTTTCAGAGGTTTTACAATAATATCATTTTTATGAATTGTATTTGTTCAAATGAGACGACCTCATCAATGTAGGAGTGAATTCTGGATTTTGATGAAGAAGTTTATCTTGTTATATTTGTTTTTGTAAAACTTCACCGTTAAGATATGAGTGATTTCCCTTACCTTAATGGTGAGTTACCTCGTCTTATTTCTGTGGATCCTCAACAATGAGTTGGGATCAAACTTTTTGATTGGAAGGTTAGTGGTCATATCTTGGGAATACACCATCATGTTAGGAGTGAAAACCATACCTTGATGACTATTCTCATTTTGTGATCTTCAACTTACCATGGTTGTAATCAAGTGACGAGAAGCATGTAGTAACTTGAAGGGTGAATCAATGTTAGTACCTATCAAACCAAAGCATGATCTCTGAACTTGAAAGAAGACCCGATCACTCTAGGTTATTTTGATTCCGATCTTAGAGCATTTAAATCCTTAAATCGATTTCTTTCCCTTTATCCTCATGTTTTGATTTGATCTAGCTATATGGAACCATTTATTCCTTATCTATCAACTTTCATTTTGAGATATCATCAACACCTGATTACGTGATGGTAGTATTCCTAAACAATCTTTTGTCAAATAAAGATATTATCAACTTGTGATTATGTCTTTCTAGTCATACGGATGTTCTCGACTATACTTATGGGTTTGATGAATTACGTATGCAATCTGCATTTGAAAATTTGTTACTTGTAAAACATGTGTAATGTGTTGAAGGCTATGAAAATGTATAACAGGCAAGGTTCAACCCTCCAACTTGAATGAATCATGAAAATTGAAGGAAAACCGTTGACTATTTTATGAGTAACGCATATAGAAATGTGTCAAATTCAAACAAAATAAATCGTCAACAAGAAATATATACAAACAAATCGTGCACGCATGCTGCGTGCATGGATGCGTGCATGGATGCGTGCATGGATGCGTGCATGGATGCGTGCATGGATGCGTGCATGGATGCTTGCATGGATGCTTGCATGGATGCTTGCATGGATGCGTGTATGCATGCGTGTATGGATGCGTGTATGGATGCATGTATGTATGTATGCATGTATGTATCTATGCATGTATGTATGTGCATGCATGTATGTATGTATGTATGTATGTATGTATGTATGTATGTATGTATGTATGTATGTATGTATGTATGTATGTATGTAGGTGTGACAACCCTAGAAATTAAGGTTAGATAACCTAAAGATTTTACGTGTTAACTATTATGTGACCAACTTGTTATGATTTGTATATATTTATTTCATGTGTATGTGTGTATGATGTACGTATGCATGCTTGCATGCATGCGAATTATGTATACATGGACACACTTTTACGTGTGCATGTATAAATAATGTTATCAAATGATGTTTAAACCCAAAATACATTATCAATATAAGATCAAATGTACCATATCACAACTCAACCAAACAACACAAATCTAATGAAACATTCAAGGTACTTTAACATCAAAACAAAACTAAGAAAACCTTGAACACCTAAAACATCAACCTAAGTAAAACTTAATGTATCAAACTCGATCATTAAGCTAACAACTCATCTGATTAAGCATCTAAACTTGATTAAGCTTGCATTAAGTGAACTAGTGACTCATGCACCTCTTGGTTCGACACCTAGCACCAAGGAGTTCCAAGAACTTGCCACCTAGCACCTAATGTCCAACTAATCAAGGCTATAATTGCCTAATCACCACCCTATGATCCTAAATAATCATGACCAAAACTCCACCATTTATACCACCTCTCGGCCGTGGGACATAACCACACTTCCATCGACCACCACCACCTTTCAAACTCTCAGTTTCTTTGAACACCACTTTGGTCCCTTAAACACAACCGGATACCACCATCTCCATACACTCTCAAACTCTCAGTCACCGCCTTTCTAGCTCTTGGGTTTCATAAAACAACCACTTATCACCACCACTCTCGTCACAATCGGTTAACATAGTCACCAAACCAAAGATCAAGATTTTGAAGTCAAGACTCTACTCGATTCATCAAGGAAAGAGGAACGTGTATCAAACACCTTTTCACCCACTCCCACTGTCAAAATCAAGGTTCTAGCTTTAAACTATTGTTAATTAGATTACCAAATTGTATGTGTTTGATAAGCACATATAAAACAACCCTTGTAATATAATGATATAAAAATTTTTTCATCAAAACTTTATTAAACTATGTTGTTCTAATCAAATCTCTAAGAAAAAGGTTTAATAAAGTCTAAAAACTTAATAAATTATGAAAATAATCAACAAAGGGCTGAATTATGGTGTAAAATCTTGTTAAATTCAGTTATATGTTTAAATGACTGTGATTGTGGGAGTAAACATTGGAAAATATTTAGAAAAATTCTGAATTATTATTCTGTAAATTTTGGTAAAAATATAATAAGTAAAATAATTTATATAAATTGTCTAAGTAAATAAAAGGAAATTAGCAATTGGAAGAACCGAACCCGGTAAAATTCTAGAAACTTATATAATGATTCCCATATGTTATATAAGCTCCAAAATTAATTTTTGAATTTAATTCCTTTTTATGACTAAGATATGTATTTTTATATGATCTTTAAAGGAAAAATCAAAAGAAGTACTTAAACATTATGATAAATATCTAAAAATTCACATAAATTATGATGGTTTGAACCAACATAATGTATAAGTTTAATAATTTTTGAATTTGTATATCTATTTTTTCTAAATTTTGAGATTATTGGAAAAATTACAGATAAATACCTACTGTGATTTAAATATCATAAAATTTATGAATTGATAATAATTATTGGAGTAGTATTCTAAAAAAATTAGTAATTTATGGGCGGCAGTAGCTATTTTTTATGATTTATGGTAAGTTTGTAATAATTTTAACAAATTATCTAAAATAAATTGGAAGTTGGAATTTTTACACGATTATTGATATTATTTGATGATGTGCTGTTAAACTTTTGGAAGATTTAAGTAATCATAATACTATATTAAACTCCATCTGAGGTTTTGAAAATATTAAAGAAAATTTTGTATCTAACTTATAATTAATTTTATAGGTTATCGCTGAAAATAAAGGTAAGACTCATAGCCCCGTTTTGTTCTTATAAACTTTTAGGACGAAAAAGCATACTGTTTTATGATTGATGCAATTTTTGAGATGTATTGTCATTTATGTTACAACCATTAATTCGGATGTGGAACCGTTGGATAATCAGGTAGCGCTACTTAGGAAAAGATTTCCTGCACTAACAGAATGAGTGTGATGATGCTATATTATCTAATTTTATGAATTATGTTATGACAGTTATGAATCATCTGATTATTAAGTAAGGTTTGATTGTATTTGATGCATCAAAAATATTTTGTTTAGAATTAAACCTATGATCTCACCAACTTTATGTTGACCATTTTGAGTATGCTTTTTCAGGTAATCATGACTAACAATATAGAGTTCTCTTTTAATGTTTATAATGGACGGGGAGAAGTGGTGGTAAGAGTTTGTGTGAATTTGACCGTTAATATCTATGATTTCAGTGTTATGGTGGACGCTCATTTCTATCGACTCTGAAGATGTAGTAGTTAAATAATATGTTTGTAATAGGATTATGTCAAATTTTGATTACTTATATATGATGTAATCCTAACTTAAGCTAATGGGATAAATTAATGTATTATATTATGTTATGATATGTTTTGATGTGTGAAAGTTTACTTCTTTTAATCGATGCGTTCTGAACAAACAAGTCACATCCAAAACGTTTCACGCTTCCGCCGGGATGTGCACGCATGCACGCATGCACGCACGCATGTATGTATGTATGTATCTATGTAATGTATGTATGTATGTATAAATATTGGATGTAAACCATCATCATCTGCAGGGACGACTTCTTTTAATCGATGCGTTCTGAACAAACAAGTCACATCCAAAACGTTTCACGCTTCCGCCGGGATGTGCATGCATGCACGCATGCGCGCATGCATGTATGTATGTATGTAATATATGTATGTATGTATGTATGTATGTATGTATGTATGTATGTATGTATGTATGTATGTATGTATGTAATGTATGTATGTATGTATGTATGTATAAATATTGGACGTAAACCATCATCATCTGCAGGGACGACTTCTTTTGTTCATGATCACGAACAAACTCCTCAATCATTTACACAGGTAAGTGTATTATATTGGTTTTAGGTTATTATAACTTTTTATTGTTAAAATAGACTTTAATTATCTAAGTTTAGCTTAAGTTGCTCAAAATGAGTGAAAACGACATGATTTGAGGTTAAACGGGTTAAAATGACTTAAAGTTGGATGTGTTAAGTGCATCATAGTGATTTAAGGTTATTCTGACTTTTTATCATTAAAATAGACTTTAATTATCTAAGTTTAGCTTAAACGGGTCAAAATAGGTGAAAACGACATGATTCGATTTTATAAGGGTCAAAATAACTTAAAATTGGATGTGTTAAGTGCATCGTAGTGAGTTTAGATTATTATAACTTTTATTGCTAAAATAGACTTTAATTATCTAAGTTTAGCTTAAGCGGGTCAAAATGAATGAAAACGACATGATTTGAGTTTATACGGGTCAAAATAACTTAAAATTGAATGTGTTAAGCGCATCATAGTGAGTTTAGGTTACTATAACTTTTTATCACTAAAATAGATTTTAATTATTTAAGTTTAGCTTAAACGGGTCAAAATGTGTTTAAATGATATAATTTTAGAATGTTTCTAAGTATATTAAGTGTGTTTGGTTTAACATGATTAAGTGAAAATATACTTTTCCAAATATAAATGTATATCTTGTTTTTGTAGGAGCAAATTTTAACTTTGTTTCAAAATCCGCGATTTATGTCTCAAATTACGCAATTAATTGCTTCGCAAAAGGCTCCAAATCAGACCGAAGAAGACGATTCGGACGAGGGGGATGAGTAGTGTATTGTATCACTGGATTATGTTTGTTTTAGAATACTTATGTTTAAATTTGAATGTTATTATGAAATCTATCTAGGTTTATTTGTATGACATCTATCCAGGTTTATTTGGATGAGTAGTGTATTGTATAACTAGATTTATTTTTATGAAATTTGATTGTTATCTATCTAGGTTTATTTGGGTTCAAAACTGGAAATCTAAAAAAATTATAAAAAATATTAAATTTTTTTTGACCATTAGTGGCGACATCTGTCGGCGCTAATAGTATTGCGGAATATTTTAAATAACAACATATAGCGGCGAAGTATTAGCGGCGACATGAACATTATTAGCGACGATACTATTAGCGGCGACCAATTAGCAGCGAATTTTAGTTATTAGTGGCAAAGTATTAGCGACGATCCTTTAGCGCCGACCTGTCGTCGCTAAAAGTGATAACGGCGACTTTGAGGGTCGCCGCTAATGATCAGAAGTTTTGTAGTGGTTATCTAAAATGCCATTTACGAACTACGGATCCACTAAGATTTATTATTTTTCCTAAATTTACTTTAGAAAGTCTTAATCCTACGATTCTGTAAACAAAGATTAAGAATCATTTAACTCCAACTCATATGATTTATAAGATCTCTACCAAAATTTATAGTCAGTCCGAACACGACTTTTAGTATCTTAAAAAATGGTTAATGAAACCGATCGTTTGTATCAAATATCATATCTTCAAACAAAGCCGGTCAAAACAATTTATTAATCAGTCCTAGTTTTTTTTCAGTTAATTAACTATATTAAAATCTACAGACCTCACAAATTTGTATCTTTGAAAAACTAAAAATGTCTTTAACTCATAATTACTATAAAGGTTATGCACATTATTACGCTAACATAATGATGCGATTGGAACAAAGTCTTATTAATTAGAGATCGTTTTGCCAAATGCAAATGATTCCTTAAAAATCACCTAGAAATTTAAGTAGTAATAGGTGAAAATGGACAATCTAAGTTAAGGAGTAGACGAGATATATTGAAAACATAAATATGTTCCATTTAAAACTCAAAAATTGGTCGGCTCTAGTTAGGGGTGTGATTTGAAGCAAACTCATAGTCAGAAATTGAAATACCAACTAGTTGTTAAATGGAAGAGAAAAAGGCTAATATAATAAAAAAATATGTATTTTTTATAATGATAATAATATATATGTAATTCGAATTTGCATATTTGGACGAACTGTTTCGAAGATCTCAAACTCGATTTTTGATAAAAATAAAATAGAAACCGAATTCAAAATTTGGTTTAGAATTAAACCTAATTCGAATTACGCTATGAAATATCGTTTATTTTTTAAACTTTTCCACCTGTTTATTTTGTTTGCACATTATACATGTTATGGAATTATGAGATTTATAAAGTTCATAAAGTATAGAAGTTCTGAAACGAGGGAAGAAAGAAAATGACATGACAAGTAGGAATTACTAGAAAAGTCATGAAATCCCATAAAAAGGGAAGAAAGAGTCGTTTTCATTTGGGTTCTTGCTTCTGGACTTTCTATTCTTGTTCGATCCATCATGATATCGATTTGACACAATCCTACCACTTTCCCATTCTATAAAAAGTCAAATAAAAATCACATAATTTTGGAAAATTATATATATTTCAATGAAATTAGCTTGTTACAACTTACAGGTTTACGGCGGTTTTAATTTTCTTTTATAAAGTTTTGAATGTTATCAACACCGTTCAGGTTTCGTTTTTAATTGAAGGTTAGGCATGTTATCAACACTCACTCAAAAAGCAGGTATGCGCCGGAATTTTGGGGTTAGTTTTTTTCACAATTTTACACCCATGATGAAACACGATGTTTTGTTTTTATATTAGCTTTCAAATGTTACCAACAACAACCGGAAATCATTTTCTTAATATAAATTTACATATGTTATTAATGTCTCATAATGTATGGTCTTAAATAATTAGTAACGGTTGATAAGTAATTGGCTAAATAATAAATAAAACTAATAAAAAATATATGATACACACATGGTATTTTCTATAATTTTGTAGATTAAAGTATTAACATTAAATAAAAAATCAAATAGTAATGATCAAGGTATTTACAAACAAACGAGTGTGGATTTTCTTTTAAAATTCGTCTGAAAAAAGATGTCCTGAAACACAAGCAAATGATCTCTTACACACTCTCTCATATCAACACTAATCATGAATAGTAACTCTTAACCAACATAATCTTTCTTACTAATAACCAATATTTACTTTCAAGTTAATACTTAGCACACAAGTTCTTCCTATCTAACTTCACTGCCAACATAACAATGTTGCTAATATTCATAAGCATCGGGCATAAACTTTATCCATTGTAACGCCCGGAAAGTTCGATTTGGAGTGTCATGCGACTGGAGCGTCCAATCGCATGGGAGTCATGCGATTGAAGCTCAACCGCACGACTGGAGCTCAATCGTACGACTAGAAAGTTCAATCGCATAGAGCTTGGACGACTGAAGGTCCAATCACATGAAGCTCGGGCGACTGGACGAGGGGTATTTAAGGGAGAGGGCAGCCCTTACCCTCTCCCCATACTTGCAAAATCAGAGAGAAAGGAGAGAAAGAGGAAAAGAGAAGAAGAAAGTTGGTTCAAGCGAGTTCGTGAGCCAAGATCGACGTATAGCGGGTCAAATCGAAGCTCTAACCGAGGAGGCTGCTAAGGTGAGTTCTAAGACCCCTCTTTTACATGTTTTTGAATGATTTTGGGGCTGGAACACATCTGAAACCCTATTTTTCGAGTTTTGGGTGTTTAACCCGTGTATGTACGTATGTGTATGTGTATGGTACGTTTAGGGCTTGATCCCGGACTAGGATAGGCTTGTATGAGGTCGAGGTATGTTTCCCTATGGATTAGAGGGGCTAATTTGAGCTCAACGAGGTCTGGAAGGGTTTGAGGGCCGAAAACCCTCGGCTGCAGTCGGGATGAACTCCATTCTGCATTAGCTAGGCTCAGTCGCCCGAATGAGGGGAGACTGGAGCTCAGTCGCCCGAATGAGGGGAGACTGGAGCTCAGTCACCCGAATGAGGGGAGACTGGAGCTCAGTCGCCAGAATGAGGGGAGACTGGAGCTCAGTCGCCCGAATGAGGGGAGACTGGAGCTCAGTCGCCCGAATGAGGGGAGACTGGAGCCCAGTCACCTGAATGGGGGAGACTGAATGCCAGTCACCTGAATGGGGGGAGACTGAAGGCCAGTCACCTGAATGGGGGGGAGACTGAAGGCCAGTCACCTGAATGGGGGGAGACTGAAGGTCCAGTCACTCGAATGAAGGTCTATTCACCCGAATGAAGGTCTAGTCACCCGAATGAAGGTGTAGTCACCCGAATGAAGGGCCTGTCGCATGGAGGCTAGGCGACTGAAGGGTGTCCATACGCCCGAATGTCCGTGGTATTGTCCAACTTTGAAAAGTGCGAACTTAGACTCGGACCCTCGGGGTTGTAGATGATGAGTTGGGGATGGATGATGCAAGACGATGTATGACGATAAGTGACAACGATGACGTGCATGATGTTATGTGTGATGTATGCCTGGCGGTACGTGTGATGCATAGTATGTCGGATGTGTGTTATGAGTGTATGATGATGCCTGTATGGTGATGATGTATGTTAGGATTATGTGTATGATCCTTATTATGTATATATGTCTTCCTTTGGCTTTACATTGAACGCTAATGAATGCAATGAAAGTATTATATAACGTAAAGTGAAAGATAATGAAAGAGGAACGTAATGAATGAATGCATGCATTAATGAATGAATAAACGAACACATGAAATAATGAATGAATGAAAGGCTTGCAAGTAAGTGTATGAGGTGAGCGACTCTGCGTCACAACAAACTCGAAAGAGGTCCTTGTCGCGTACTCCGGTATTGCGGGAGACAGGATCCAGATGAACGAGAGTAAGATTGGCTTGCAAGCAGAAGGGAAGGAGGTTCACGGCTCATTGAGAGTTGTTAGCTCAAAGGTGTGTGTATTATAGCGTGCGATCTTGGCTAACTCATAAGGGGACATAGACACAGTGGGAGTTCAGTTTGGTGACTGCTCCGATACGTGCGATGTGGTATTTACTGTGTGCTATGTAGCGTGCGATTTTGGCCTACCTCATATGGATTATGTAGCGTGCGATGTTGGGCTAACCCATGAGATGGCGTGCGATGTTGGCTAACCCCCGAGAGCCCTCACACACACAGAGGGAGTCGGTCTAGGTGACCACTCCGTTGGTGCGATTAGTGCGATATGTACGGTGTAACTCATAAGGGGACATAGACACAATGGGAGTTCAGTTTTGGTGACTGCTCCGATGCGTGCGATGTGGTATTTACTGTGTGCTATGTAGCGTGCGATTTTGACCTACCTCATGTGGATTATGTAGCGTGTGATGTTGGGCTAACCCATGAGATGGCGTGCGATGTTGGCTAAACCCCAAGAGTTTCACACATAGGGAGAGTTGGTCTTAGTGACAACTCTATTGGTGCGAATTGCACGAGACGAGATAGTGAGGTGAGCAACTTCGCGTTGCAACAGACTCGGATGAGAAATGAAAAGTAGAGGGTAAAGAAATGAATGAATGAACGAACGATGACGAAGATAATAATAACAATTATTATCTGTATGTATGTATGATGTATGAAACGAACGAAAGAAAATGAACGTAATGGAATATAAAGAGCGAAAGAACGAAAGTAACGAACAGAAGGAACGTAATGATAACGTACGAAATGGGATCCTTGTCACTCGACCTCAGTAATCATGACTGTGTGCCATGAAGAGGGTAAAGTGTGACCGGATCTAGATAAAAGTGAAAGATAGAGAATGCATGAAAGTTAAAGATAGATAATGAACGAATGATAGTCAGAGAATGAATGAAAGTTAAAGATAAAGAATGAATGAGAAAAGAAGATAATAATGATATTATCTATGTGTATGTACGCATGATGTGTTCATATACGAACGTATAGTATGTTTATGAAAGAAGTAAAGAACGGTTTTAACGAAAGAAAAGTATGTTTTCATATAAAACTAGAATTCACTCAGCAACGCTGACTTTGATGTGTTTCCAGTTGGCAGGTATGTTGCTGAGGATGGCACAGGGCGACTACTCAGTTGTTGAGGCTGGCATCCATATTTGTTTTAAGTTGTTTGAGTCAGTTGATTGAGTCGTAGAGTAGACCTAGTATTTCGGTTGGTTACCTAATTTTGTGGTAGCCGTTGAGTCTCCTTTGTACAGCTATATATAGCCATCTTCAGTTGATGAATAAAGTATCAGAATTGAGTGAATGCTTTGATATCATAAACATACAATTTGGTGATTAACATACCCGTTGTCTGTTCATTGCAAGTAAAACGTTTACAATAAAATGACAGATAAACAAACAACAAGCTGTGTCGCAATCCCATTTTGAATAGCAAACCCAATTCTATTAAAAAAAAAGCTTTAAGATGTAAGGCCCCCCCTTCCCGGGCACCTCACAGTTGGTCATTCACAGCATAAAACATACCAAATATAATTTTAAGCAGCGGAATTATTTTAACAAAAACCATCCATTCATTCAAAACACTGTTGTTGAGCAATACATTTTAGTTCATAAGTCACAAAATATTTAATTGCATGAATTACAAAACAACATTATCGTCAAAACATAATGGATGTCAGTCTTGCCCGCCAAGTAGCCACCCCTGTGTGCCATCCTCAGCAACCTGTCACCTGTCAACTGGAAAATACATAAAAGTCAGCGTTGCTGAGTGAGTTCTAGATTTATAATTAGAATACTTTATTTTTCATTCAAAACCGTTCCTCATCTTCTTAGGTGATCATACATCGTACGTACACATAGGTAGTATTTTTATTATCTTCACCATCATTCAATTCATACTTTTATCATTCTTCTCCCGGTCTTTTGCAACACATAGTTGCTCAACCATTAACGATCTCAAGGATCTCAAGACTTTTGGGTCTGTTGTGACACCGAGTCACTCACCCATTTCCAACCTCACAGGTTGTAAGTCTTCTGCGGGCTTTTGCAACACCAAGTTGCTCACCCATTAGAAATCTCAAGGATTTGCAAGGCTTCTGCGGGCTTTTGCAACACCAAGGTGCTCACCCATTAGCAATCTTAAGGATTGCAAGGCTTCTGCGGGCTTTTGCAACACCAAGTTGCTCACCCATTAGCAATCTCAAGGACTGCAAGGCTTCTGCGGGCTTTTGCAACACCAAGTTGCTCACCCCTTTGTCAATCTCAAAGATTGTAAGCCTTCTGCGGGCTTTTGCAACACCAAGTTGCTCACCCATTATCAATCTCAAAGATTGTAAGCCTTTTGCGGGCTTTTGCAACACCAAGTTGCTCACCCATTATCAATCTCAAAGATTGTAAGCCTTCTGCGGGCTTTTGCAACACCAAGTTGCTCACCCATTATCAATCAAGACTTTCGTTTATTCATTTACATTCCACTTTCTATTACCATTAATCTTCCACTTTATTAATGATAATAATTCTTGTCTTGATCATGATCATTACACGTAGGGTCATACAATATTATTATTAATAAGCATATTAATAATAATAGCACTGATAATATTAATAATCATATTAATATTAATCCCCATATCAGCCCTAATCATAACATTAATTAAAATATTAAGAAAGGGGTATTATTACATTCAACATAATCATTTGCATTCAATAAAGTCCCAGTCAACGTCCCTGTGAAACCCTACTGCACAGACTCCAATAAACTTTGTTAAAAGTCTAAATACTTGGGCGTATGAGCCCTGTTCTAGGCGTTTCACCACTGTCAGACTCATCAGCTACACTTAGAAAAATTTCGGCTCTGGGCGTATGAGCACTGCTGGGCGTATGACCCCTGTTGGTCGTATTAGCCCTGTTGGTCGTACCATCCCATACTTAGAAAAATATTTTCTGGTCATACGACCAGAATTCAGACTTTTCACCTTTTTACTTAGTTTTCAGACTCATGGGTACTGTGGGACTCATGAGTCTTGTTGGGACTTATAAGTCCCCATACTTAGCAAATTTTCAGACTTATGAGTCTGGTCGTTTTAGGACTATTGGACATATTACAGGCTTGGACACATTACCCCACTTAGCCTATTTCTAAGGCACTTCTTTGGGCGTATAAGCACTATTGGACTCATAAACTTGTACTTAATTATTCTAAGTCCAAATTTCAGACATATTTGTAACCTGTTCATGTGTCTAAATCATATTCCAAGTCCCAAACATCATAATGCCTAGTTCTAAACATGCTCACATGATTCTAGGAAAAACTTAACATAAACACATACATTCATACATTCAAATCATACGGGTATAAAACCTAAATTTTTATAAAACATACTTACATGCATTTTCCAGCCCCAAAACGTTTAAAACAGGTAAAAAGGGGTCTAGAAACTCACCTTAGTTTGTATTCGGGTTTTGATATCCCTTCCTTGAACTTCTCAGTTGTTTCTAACACCTAAAACACACACACACATACCACCGAACACACAAGACACATTTATAAGCACACATACGGTTCTAGAATCATCTAAAACTTCAAGAACTCGAGATTTCTTACCAAAAACTTCTAGTTTTCAGATTTCTCTTCAAAAATCCCGAGAGTTTTCTGCTCCTGCTGCTCTCTCTCTCTCTCTAAAAATATCAAATGAAAGGATACCCAGACAACGTGGGCGGCCATACCACCCTTTTCTATCAAAATTAATAGAAAGTTTGCCCCTTTGGCACTTTTGGTCCTTAAACAAAAGTAGACCTTTGTTTTCTTTCTTTTCTCTTTCTATTTTGTTCTTTTAATTTCTTAAATAAGAAATTACGGGTGTTACAAGTCCACCCCCCCTTATATAGGTTTCGTCCCCGAAATCTGTTATTCCTCAAACAGCTATGGGTAGTGCTGTTTCATTTCTTCTTCAGTCTCCCACGTAGACTCGGATCTCTTCCTGTGCTTCCACTGTACACGCACAAGAGGAACCACTTTATTCCTCAACCTCTTCTCCTTACGATCAATGATTGCCACTGGTTGCTCCACGTAGTTGAGCCGCTCATCCACCTCGATATCCTCCAGTGGTACAACCATGTCTTCATCAGCTAAGCATTTTCTCAGATGAGATACATGGAATGTGGGATGAATTCCACTTAACTCATCTGGCAGTTCAAGTCGATAGGCCACCTCTCCTACTCGTGCGATAATTCGGAAAGGTCCTATATATCTCGGGCTTAGCTTACCTCGTTTCCTGAATCTAATAATTCCTTTCCAAGGTGAGACCTTCAACATGACTCGGTCGCCAACCTTGAACTCTATTGGTCTTCGCCTCTTGTCAGCATACAACTTTTGTCTATCTTTCGCCGCCTTCATGAAGGCTTTGATCTTTTCCAACTTCTCAGTCGTTGCTTCAATTACCTCGACACCTCCCAACTCTTTCTGCCCAATGTCTCCCCAGCACACGGGCGTCCTACATCTCCTACCGTATAGCATCTCGTAAGGTGGCATGCCAATGCTGGCGTGATAACTTGTTGTACGAGAATTCTGCTAACGGCAGGTGGTTGTCCCAACTTCCTCCAAAATCGATCACACACGCCCGAAGCATGTCCTCGAGTGTTTGGATCATCCTCTCAGACTGACCGTCTGTCTGAGGGTGATATGCTGTACAAATGTGTAGCCTCGTCCCCATTGCATCATGAAATCTTTTCCAAAACTTGGAGGTAAACCGGGTGTCACGATCAGACACAATAGACACCGGTACACCATGACGAGCTACAATTTCTCTGATGAACAGATCCACCAATCTCTCAGATGAGTACGTCTCGCGGATCGGTAGGAAGTGGGCACTCTTTGTCAAACCGTCCACTATCACCCATATGGCATCATACCCTTTAGGGGTACGTGGTAACTTCGTGATGAAATCCATGGTGATGTGTTCCCACTTCCACTCGGGTATATCCAACGGTTGGATCTTCCCGTAGGGCTTCTGGTGTTCCGCCTTCACTTGTAAGCAAGTCAAGCACTTACTTACGTACTCCACTACGTCGCGTTTCATACCCGGCCACCAATAGTCTTTCTTCATATCGTGGTACATTTTGGTAGCACCGGGGTGAATGGAGTATCGGGTCTTATGGGCCTCGTCAATAATTCTACCACGTAGATCCCCGTATCGAGGAACCCACATTCGTCCAAATCGAGTCTTAACACCAAGAGTGTTCTCACCCAATTCCGTAACTAGACCTCTCATCCTTTCGGAGTTAAGACGATCTTCTTTCAAAGCCTCGTCTTGAAACTCCTTAACCTGAGTCATTACATCCGAGGTCATAATTAGCTGATATGCCTTTACCCGGATCGGCTCAGGCCTTTCTTTTCGGCTAAGGGCATCGGCCACCACGTTGGCCTTGCCCGGATGGTAATGGATTTCGCAGTCATAATCCTTTATGAGCTCCAACCATCGCCTTTGCCTCATGTTTAAATCTTTCTGCTCAAAGAAATACTTCAAGCTTTTGTGGTCTGTGAAGATAGTGCACTTCGTCCCGTATAGATAGTGCCGCCATATCTTCAACGCAAAAACCACCGCAGCTAGTTCTAGATCGTGTGTGGGATAGTTGACTTCGTGGGTTTTCAGTTGTCGGGATGCATAGGCTATTACCCTTCCACGTTGCATCAACACGCAACCTAGCCCAGAATAAGATGCATCCGAATAGACCACCAAGTCTTCATTTCCCTCGGGCAATGTCAAGACAGGAGCTTGTGTCAGTCTCGTTTTCAATTCCTCGAAAGCATCCTCCTGTTCTCGACCCCACACGAACTTTACATCCTTGCGAGTCAATTTTGTCAAAGGTGAGGCTATCTTGGAGAAGTCTTGAATAAATCTCCTATAGTAGCCCGCCAACCCCAAGAAGCTACGAATCTCGAATGGCGTCTTTGGTGATTTCCATTGCATCACAGCCTCAACCTTTGTTGGGTCCACCATGATTCCCTCTGCATTTACCACGTGACCTAGAAATTGTACCTCGCGTAGCCAGAAGGCATATTTGGAGAACTTAGCATACAGTTTCTCCCTTCTCAAAGTCTCCAACACTTCCCGAATGTGACCTGCATGCTCTTCTTCGCTCCTCGAATAAATCAGGATATCATCGATGAACACAATCACTGATTTATCTAACATTGGCCGGCACACTTGGTTCATCAAATCCATAAAAGCAGCTGGCGCGTTGGTCAAACCAAATGACATAACGAGAAACTCATAGTGTCCATAACGCGTACGAAAAGCTGTTTTAGGAATGTCCTGCTCCTTCACCTTCAACTGGTGGTAGCCAGATCGAAGATCTATCCTCGAGAACCAACTGGCACCCTGGAGCTGGTCGAACAAGTCATCGATTCTCGGTAACGGATACCGATTCTTTATTGTCAACTTGTTCAATTCACGGTAGTCGATACACATTCTCATGCTACCGTCCTTCTTCTTCACAAACAAGACCAGAGCACCCCAAGGAGAGATACTCGGTCTAATAAAGCCCTTGTCAAGCAACTCTTGCAGTTGCTCCATCAATTCTTTCATCTCCGTCGGAGCCAAGCGGTACGGTGCTTTAGCAACAGGTTGGGCACCGGGTATCAGATCGATTTGAAACTCAATTTCGCGGTCAGGTGGCAATCCCGATAAGTCTTCCGGGAATACATCTGGAAACTCACGCACAACCGGAACATCGGATAGTTGTGGTGTTGGCGCTTCCACATCCTTCACGTAGCATAAGTAGGCGCTGCACCCACGCCTCATGCACTTGCCTGCCACTGCCATCGAGATCACTTTAGGGATCATCGTTACCCGATCCCCGTATATCGTTACCAGACTTCCGTCAGATGCCGTCAATCTAATCATCTTCTTTCGGCATACGATATTCGCTTCGTAGGTTGCCAACCAATCCATCCCTAGCACTACATCAAATCCACCTAGGGGCATCACATGTAATCTGGCAGCAAACCTATGGCCTTCTAACTCTATGGTACAGTCCTCTATCACATCAGTAACTTTAGTGGACTTACCAATAGCAGTTTCTACATCAAAGGGATCATCAATGCATTTACTACTAACAGGCAATTTAGCACAGAAAGTAGTAGAAATGAAACTCCTACTAGCACCAGAATCAAATAATACAGAAGCAAGAGTTTGATTTACTAGAAACGTACCTGATACAACATCGGGGTCCGTCCTAGCCTCCTCTCTGGTCATGGTGAAAGCTCTGGCACTTGCCTTCTGCCCTTCAGTCCCGACCGTCTTCTTTGCCCCGGAACTCTCTACCCTCTGCTTCCTGCAGTCTTTGCTCATATGACCCGCCTCACCGCAGGTGTAACACCTCAAATCTTTACAGTCCCTCGAGATGTGGCCCAGCTTCCCGCACCTGTAGCACACCTTGGACTCTATTCTGCACTCCCCCGTGTGCTCATTCCCGCACTTGCCACACCTTTTAGGCCCTGAGCTTGATGACCCCACCCTACGGTCATCCCCTCTCATCCTTTTGTTGTTCGGGGTAGAGCCACCACGCCCGAACCGCTTCCCGTTCCAATTCCGGTCAGCACCACCGGATTTCCCTGACTCCACCACTGTCACTTCCCTTTCATCATAGAGTCTGCCAGCCAGATCCACTGCCGACCTAAACGTGCTTGGCCGGGCAGCAATCAAGTGCCTACGAATGTCGGCTGGCAGTCCCTGAATGTACCGGTTAATCTTCGAGATACTGGTGTCACTTGATCTGGCACCAGCCTCGCCATCTCATTGAACTTGGCAGTGTATTGCTGGTGGCTCATGGTTCCCGCCTCGAGTTGCAGGAACTCCCTCTCAATCTTATCAAGTTCCCTGTGAGGACAGAATTCCTCAATTACCAGCTTCTTCAATTAGGGCCACTTCATCTTGCCTATAGCCCTACTACCCTCAGCTTGGACAATATTGTCCCACCAACATAGTGCTGAGTCAGTAAAGGAGTGGGTGGCAAACTTCACCTTCTGATCCTCCCGGCACTCGCTGATCTCAAGTACCACCTCCATCTCCCTTATCCAACGGTGGGCTGCAGCAGCATTACCATTCCCGTCAAAAGTCGGGGGCCTGCACCTCTGGAATGCCCCGTAATTGCATCCCTTGGTTGTCACCCCTACCACATCATCTTCCTCTTCATCAGATACTACTATCTTTGGATCCGGTCGTTCCTCTCCTCCCTTGCTTTCCTTCCCAGTTGACCCTCTCCTATCCTCCTTCTCCTTTCTCTCCTCATTCCTCACAGCACGAATAACATCCGTCACCACAGAGGGCATAACTGCCTGCTGGACTTGGTGTACCTCATCAGCAATCGCCTTCCTAGCTGAGGCATTCAGGCTCGCATTCTCAGTTTCTTCGTTCCTATCAGGAACCTCAGGGTTCACGGGGGTCGTCTCTGGAGCTTTAGTACTGTTCCTAGTCGTACGCGGACGACCTCTACCTCTAGCAGCTTTGGTAGGTTTCTTCCCAGCCATTTTCCTATGCACTATAAGATTCAAACACTAAAACAGTCATTCAAGGAAGCAGCTCAGTTTATGTCAAGTATAGTAAGTCCCTAATTACAGTGGCCAGTTGTGATTAGCCACTTACTTCACTTTTCACACCCCAAGCATCCCCTATCCTGACTACATCAGCATCTAAATCTACTAAGAACACATAAATCATATAGCACACACACATAAGTCTGGTTAACTTTTAAGAAAACAATACCTGATGGCACATGGCTACTCGGCTGACATCCCTCTTTCCGTCCCATTCTCAGTTTAAGTTGAGGTTTATTTTTGAAAAATTTTACCCAATTCACTTAAACTTTAGCTCTGATACCAACTTGTAAGGCCCCCCCTTCCCGGGCACCTCACAGTTGGTCATTCACAGCATAAAACATACCAAATATAATTTTAAGCAGTGGAATTATTTTAACAAAACCATCCATTCATTCAAAACACTGTTGTTGAGCAATACATTTTAGTTCATAAGTCACAAAATATTTAATTGCATGAATTACAAAACAACAGTATCGTCAAAACATAATGGATGTCAGTCTTGCCCGCCAAGTAGCCACCCCTGTGTGCCATCGTTAGCAACGCTGACTTTTATGTATTTTCCAGTTGGCAGGTGACAGGTTGCTGAGGATGGCACACAGGGGTGGCTACTTGGCGGGCAAGACTGACATCCATTATGTTTTGACGATACTGTTGTTTTGTAATTCATGCAATTAAATATTTTGTGACTTATGAACTAAAATGTGTTGCTCAACAACAGTGTTTTGAATGAATGGATGGTTTTTGTTAAAATAATTCCGCTGCTTAAAATTATATTTGGTATGTTTTATGCTGTGAATGACCAACTGTGAGGTGCCCGGGAAGGGGGGCCTTACATCTTAAAGCTTTTTTTTTAAATAGAATTGGGTTTGCTATTCAAAATGGGATTGCGACACAGCTTGTTGTTTGTTTATCTGTCATTTTATTGTAAACGTTTTACTTGCAATGAACAGACAACGGGTATGTTAATCACCAAATTGTATGTTTATGATATCAAAGCATTCACTCAATTCTGATACTTTATTCATCAACTGAAGATGGCTATATATAGCTGTACAAAGGAGACTCAACGGCTACCACAAAATTAGGTAACCAACCGAAATACTAGGTCTACTCTACGACTCAATCAACTGACTCAAACAACTTAAAACAAATAACTTTTATTAATTCTAACATAACCTTCCCTTAAACTGAAATGGGATTCATCCTTCAGTTTAATCTTCAATGGCTTTAACTCCAAGCTTGCTCCTCATATTCTCAAATGCTTCCATCTTCAACGGCTTGGTCATAACATCTGCTATTTGTTCTGTAGTGAAACAAAACACTAATTTGACCTCTCCTTCATTGACCAACTCCCTTAAGTAATGACTCTTCACATCAATGTGCTTCGTTCTCCTGTGCATCACTGGATTCTTCGAAAGATTAATTGTAGAGTTGTTATCACATTGAATCTCCACTGTCCCAATTAACTTACCAGTTAACTCACCAAGTAAACCCTTAAGCCATACACAATGACAGGCACAGTTCTTTGCAGCTACATACTCTGCTTCAGTTGAGGAGAGAGTGATAATCTCCTGTTTTCTTGAACTCCAACATATAGCAGCCTTACTCAACAAACATACATAACCCGAAGTACACTTTCTATCTTCAAGATCTCTAGCATAATCACTATCAGTGAAGATACTCAATTTTCCATCTCCTTTATTTTCATACACCAGCCCATAGTCACTTGTTGCTTTCACATATCTCAGAATCCTTTTAGCAGCCTGCATATGTTCTATTCTTGGACTGGACATGAACCTTGAAATGAGACCAACTGAATACATGATATCTGGCCTTGTAACAGTCAGATACATTAAACTTCCTACCAAACATTTGTATTCAGTTGCATCAACCTCCTCACTTTCACTTTTCTTCCATAGAATAGTTCCTGGTACTATTGGATTCTTCATACCATTTCCTTCCCACATTCCAAATCTCTCTAAAACTTCTTTGGCATATCTTTTCTGACACATACTAATGAACTCCCCTTTTTGTTGAACCTCAACCCCCAAGAAATACCTCATGAGTCCCAAATCTGTCATCTCAAATTCCCTTTTCATTGAGTTGCAAAAGTCTTCACAAAACTTTTAATCATTTCCTGTGTATATTAACTCATCTACATAGAGACTTACTATAATCACCTTATTCCAGACTTTCTTTATGAACAAAGTATGATCATACTTGCTCTTTAGGAATCCTTCCTTGACAAAATACTTCTCTATACGAGTAAACCAGGCCCTAGGAGCCTGTTTCAGTCCATATATGGCCTTCTTTAGTCTGTACACTTTTCCTTCTTCTCCTTCTTTCACAAACCCTTGTGGTTGCTCAACAAATATGGTTTCACTTAACTCACCATGTAAAAAGGCACTTTTTACATCTAGTTGGTACACCTTCCATTTGTTGAATGCAGCTACTGCCAACACTGATCTGATGGTATCCCACCTTGCCACAGGTGCAAATACCTCAGTATAGTCAACCCCCTGTTGTTGAGCATAGCCTTTAACCACTAATCGAGCTTTGAATTTGTCCACTTCACCCCTTTCATTGAGCTTGGTTTTGTATAACCATTTGACACCAATGGGTCTCACATCAGCAGGCACTGCAACCAGCTCCCGTGTTTCATTTTTCTCAATAGCTGCTAACTCCTTTTGCATGGCCTGAATTCACTTAGGATCCTTTGCAGCTTCTTCCTAAGTAGTTGGATCTCCACATGTGCTTATCAATGCTAAATTGTTTTCCACATCTGAATCATCACCAATTTGGTAATCCTGCATCCATGTAGGATTCCTTCTCATTCTAGATGAAGCCCTTTCTCCACCTGCTGGAACACTACTATGATCATGTTGACTTTGAGTACCAAGGTTGCTTGATGTGGCATTTGATTCTGCATTAGATGGAGTCACTTCACTATCTTGTGGTTGAGCTTGATCAGTTGGAGTGGTTTCTTGGTTGATTGCAATTTCTTCATCTTCAACCTGAATGTAATCATCTGGTATGATCAACTCAGATGATGTTATTTCATCCTTCCATTCCCACTTCCCTTCTTCATCAAAATTCACATCCTTGCTGATAATAATCTTATGTTGAATTGGATCATAGAGTCTATATGCCTTAGACTCATTGCTTATGCCTATGAAGATGCACTTGGTACTTCTATCATCCAGTTTGCTTCTTAACTGAGATGGTATACTGGCATAGGCAATGCATCCGAACACCTTAAAGTAATCCACATTAGGCTTGTTGCCAGACCATGCTTCCTCGGGAACTTTATCTTCTGTAAAACCTTGAAATCTCCCAAAAAAACAATAAACTCACGATCTCAATCTTGTGAATGCGGAATGTAAACAAGATTGGAGTGAAAGAAGATTGAATTGATCACAAGATGATTCGTTGATTGAATAACACAACCTAGAACAGGTCTTGTGCGATTTCGCACAGCACATATATGATAAATGAATAAAAGCTTGATTACAAAACGAAAACGAAACTATTTATACTAAAACAGCAGTTCTCGTGCGACAGGCATTTTGCGCGGATCAATCTGTCGCGCGGCTTCAATCTCTCGCGTGGAGTCTTTCTCGCGTGAGATCTGCTTTTCGCGTGGAAAACTTCTTCGCATAGGCTGTTATCAGATCTTGACTTCGTTCAATCTTTAGATGTTTTGCCGAGCCTTGATTAGTCTTCTATAATCTCCCCCTAGGCTCGGTGAAACATAATCAATCAAAATCAACATTTGCCTTCTTGTACGAGCCTGCATATGCATACCATTTATTCCTAAGGATCCGGTCAATCATCCACACATACTGGCAAGATAGAAAATAAACAGACTCATCAGCTGAAATGGGGCAGTGTAAAAGCTTGAGTAAGTCGTCTTTGCCAAACTTCATCAAGTCTGCTGGATCAATGATTCGAAATGACCTGTCAGTACATCTGATCACAGCGTGACCGGAATCCTTCTCACATCTCCATGAGAGTAATTGCTTTAAAGTGTTGGGAGGAACTGGAGCATGCACGGGGACTTTCCTGATAAATTTAGGATGTTGATAGACTCGTATTTTCATTGGAGCTTTAGTCTTTTCATCTATTCTTGTTGAGTCATCAATCACCTTTGATTTGGCAGTCTTAAAATCCTTGAAGTTTGTGCGCATCTCCCTTTTTATCATAGATCTTATCAATTCAGCTTCAATATGATTACTTACGTTGAAAACGGAGCTTTTCCCATAGTGTAAAGATCTGCAGCACGTAAAGTATGAAAATCTTGTGTGCTCTTCAAATAATCTATTTCTCCATTCCTTCTTTTTATCACATATAATCTTTTCTCTCCATCATATCCCCAACTGATCACATGAGACATTTCACCGTACTTCTGCTTAGGCTTAGAAATGAATAGAAAATGAGCTTCAGTAGGTGGTGGTGGTGCTTTGAACATTAATCCTCCTCTAGTGAATAAAGCAATCTGACCAGTAGAATCTTTCTTTGTAGAAACAGCAGGAGTTTCACCACTCACAGTCTCAGTAGGGATTTCTCCTTCTTCAAGATTAATGTCTTTAAATAACTCTTGAAGATTGTTCCCAAATATGTCATTATATTCATTCTGTTCCTCCAAATTATCAAACATATCAAATTCTTCTTCGACAGCACCTGATGAAGATTGTTGAAAAGAATACAATTCTTTTTCATACAAACTCTCAGTATCAGTGTCAATAGGATCATATCCTTCCGGATCACTACCAATTGGTCGATCGACATTATCAGTGGTAGTTTCACCAGTTGGACTTGATGATAATCCAGTAGCATCACCTCCATCATCATCATTGCCTCCATCATCATTACCATCATCATTTCCACCATCATCTCCACCATCATCATCATCATTTTCATCATCATCCTCATATCATCATCCTCATTATCATCTGAATTAGCATAATCAATCAACTCTTCATCCTCCCTTCATTAACAATAGGCAAAGTAATCATATGCTCAGGCTCAACGAAAGCTGTAGATGTGAAAGCTTCGGTGATAGGTACTTCAGATGAAATTGGAACATCCTCAGTAGTGCTAACACTTGGCTGTTCAGTAGAAGTTTGAGCTTCGTTGACCACTTCCTTTTCTGGAACAATTTCAGTGGGAGGTGGGCTAGGAGAGCGTCTACTAGATTCACCAATCACAGTAGTAGACCTTATGACTGGTTGCTGATGAAAATAAGTCTGAGATATAAATTCTCTGAGCTCATTCAGTTGTCTCTCCAACCCTGAAGTATAATCAAACAAGCTCTTCATCTGTTGTTCTAGAGAAACTATCCTTGTATCTTTAATTGCTGAATCCAGATAAATCATGTTAATCATATTTGACTTATCTTCATTTTCTTTCTTCAGTTCAGCAATCAATTTTACATTTTCAAAACTTTCTTTCTCCAAGTTCTTAACACTTTCTTCTAGAGTTATAGAATGAGGAGTGCTAGATGATTCCTCTCTCCTTTGAAACTCTGGAGGAGTATTCAAAAATGAATCAACATCAAACTCTAAGTTTTCTTGCCGTGGAGGTGTAGAAAAACCAGAGCCAGAAACACGAACAGTTTCTGTCTCGGTAACAGTGGTTGTAGTATCAACATGTGTTTCTTCCTCAGTGATCACGTTTTCAGGTGATCTCTGAATATCAGAAGAAGTAATCTGTTCAGCCTCTGTAATAATCACTTGAGTTCGTGGACGTTTTGGAATAACACTTCTCCCTCTTCTTCTTGCAGGGAAGTCTTTTCTTTTTGCCATTCGTTTGCGTCTCAAAGAAGTACTTGGGGATTCCACAGGAATGTAATCAGTGTCTCTCTCATCAGTACTTTTCCTGGTAGAAGTTGGTGTAGAAGGTGTTTGATCAGTTTGGATCTCATATGGAACATTACCTATCTGATCACTTGGGGTTTCAGAACTGGAAGCTGAGTGAACAACACCTTCCCTTCTTTCTTCATTAGATGGTTCATCCCCAAACATTCTCTTAATCTCCTGATCTATATCATCTCTAGCACCAGAAGTAGAAGCACCAGTCTGTGCCTCATCAATGGGTACATCTCCTCCCAAATCTCCAACACTATCATCAACTTCTGAAAATCTTCCAATCTTGGCAAAACTTTCACCAGAGCATTTGTTGCCTCTGGCTCCAGTTAGATGTGTGAAAATCTCCTTCTTTATAGCCTGTACAACATACTTAGGAGATCTCTGAGTAGCAAGCTCAGGATAAGCATCATTTATCACCAACTGGATAAATCTCGGGTACATGATGAACTTCTTTCCAGGATTGGCTGTGGCGTTCTTTACCATTTCCTGGAAGATAACTCCAGATATACTAAAAGGAATATCATCAACCAAAGAAACCAATAAGGAGCCAAAAACTGCACTCAAGCTATCCATCCCAGCTTTGAGGTTGCTCAGACAATGAATCACCATATGAAATAAGTACTTCCAGTACGGTGGTAGCCATTTCTTCTCTAAACTTGGATATCTGTACTCATATCCCATACGAGCCAGACAATCAATCACTGTATCATCATCAAGTCGAGTTGGTGCACCTTCATGATCATCAAACAAAAGAACTCGGTTCAGGATGGACTGAGAAACTGTCACTCGTTTGTCCTTGACAGTAGCAGTGATAATCTGGTTTCCCGCTTGGTCCTTTTCCAGAGCAGCAGTGCTCCAGAAAGAATCTATAAGCTCAGAATAAATGGCAGGATCAGCAGATATGGCATACACAATACGGGAATTTTTCAGTCCTTCGATCATAGATAAAAACAGCTCCTTCCCTTCCGGAACCTCGTCTAAGTAAGCAACACAATATGATTTTTATTGAAAATCATTTGTGCCATCTGCATTGTCACAAAATCAGAATTAGAACACATAAAAAAATAACTTAATTAAGCATATGAAACATATCAACACTTAGACCATTTTAATTTCTGAGTTTTTACACTTAGAAATTTTATTACTTTGAAACAATTCAACATTTTAAAAGATTAGTCACATGATAATACCTATACTATACTTAAAATTTTAGCAACAAAAGGTTTATTATGTGAAAACAAGTTGCATGCGATAAGTTCACTTGAGACAACAACATCAACACTTAGAAAATATTTCAAAAACTTTCTGTCATGCGAAATCCCAAGTCATGCGAAAATGGACTTCGTGCGAATATTCTATTTGTGCGAAAGTATATTTCATGCGACAAACTAGTTTCGTGCGAAAATGAATTCCAGGCGAAAGACCTTGCGAAAACTGGTTTCACGCGACAAATTATGGTTTAAGGGAAAACTAGAATCATGCGAAACCAGTTATCTTGCGAAACCCCTTTCGCGTCTGTTCCTTCCCCTTATGCGATTAGCACAACTCAACTTTCAAATTAACCGACCAAACCATGTTTTTAATTCATGAAAACCAGTCCAGCACTGTCGCCTAAGATTACTAAGTCTATTTCGTCTTTCAGTTTCATCTTTTTAAGTCCATTTATTAAGATTTTAGTTAAAGTTGTTAAGTTCCCCTTTGAATTTCATCGCTATTGTAACCATAACAACCAAAACTATACCTTTAGGATCTCAATATGAGTGTAATGTGAGCAGTGTGATGTTTCAGAATATCAAACTAAAGTGAAATGAAATCAGTATTTGATTTTCAGTGGGAATGCGAAAAAGGTTTTCGGATGCGAAGCGAGAAGTGGTTTTCGGGTGGTTTGAGCGAAAAGTGATGTTGTCTAGGACACTGTGATATTTATACCCCAGACAAATCATGACAGGATCTCAGCCTCTAGTTTGATCAATTAGATTGTGTTCGCAGCGGATTTAGCATGATAATTAGCAATTAATGCAAGAACATAAAGAATATTGCATGTAAAGTAAATTGTAGAGAGAATAATTCTGCCTAAAAAGGAATAATATTATGTTTATTTCACATTTTTGGCATGGAATACATTCAGGTCATTGCCCTTTTATAGGCAAAAGACCCATACTGTTGTCAGATTCCACTGACATTTAACAGTTATTTAACTAACTACTGATAGAACACAAACTACTGAAGATGTCACAAACTCCTAAGTGTTCTACCTATTACAAGTATTGAAAGGGAAACTACTGACAAGATACAACGACTGAAGAACAAACTCTTCAGTCGTTTACAACTACTGAACTATAACAACTGAAGAACAAACTCTTCAGCTGTTGTACAAACTACTGAAAGGAAAAACATAAAACTACTGAAAAAGAAAAACCATCATAACAACTGAAGAAGACTTCTTCAGCTGTTGTGACAAACTCTGAAGCTTCAGCACTTTGGTCTTCAGACTTTGATCTTCAGATGATGTATCAGCTGATGACTTCAGTAGATGTCATCAGCTGTTATCTTCAGTCTTTGTCTTCAGACTTTGTGCATCAGTAGATGATCTTCAGTTCTTCAGTTCTCCAGACTTTGATCTTCAGCACTTGTCTTCAGTACTTGAAGTCTTCAGTACTTGTGTTTATCAGTACTTCGACTTCAGTACTTATCTTTAGCACTTTGGGATCTTCAGCTGTTGTACTTCAGATCTTTGATCTTCAGACTTTGATTCTTCAGACTTTGTCAGAATCAGCTGATGGAGTCTTCAGCAGTTGTTGTGATGTCATGTGGGACTTAGAGGTTTTCTTGATCTTGGCTCATTGGTTCTTTTGGTCCAACAAACTCCCCCTGAACCAATGCAGCCAAAACCTCTAATTATTTGTTGTCCTACTTATTGTTGGCATAAAGATTGGTCTATTTCCTTCTGGATCAGATCAGAAGTTGACCCTGATAAGCACTGGCCTGGGAGAAGGTTTCTGATATTTGTTTGGCTAAGTATGGATGGAGCTCTGTTTTGGGGAATTGGACACAGAGCTGTTGTCCCATCCATGAAACCTACCTCCCACGTACAAGCCTGTAGGATTCTCTGGTGTAGGCTCGGACAAAAATCATTTGTTCTTCTTTAGACAGGTCCTGAGCCCACCATCAAATAATCCTTCACGGCCGTACAGCTCTGAGACATACTTGACCTGTTTGTCATTTTTGAGCTCAACTGTTGTGATTTGCCTATATGCAAATTCATCTGGATGTCTGCCCTCTAGCAACAAGTTGAGCTCATCTTTGTGGAAGTTCTCAAGCCTCTTATAAACTAAGCCTTTCCTAACCACCCTATTCTCCAACATCATTTCGGGTGGTTGCTTAGACTTATAGGCCTTCTCGAACTCATCCACAATTTCCCAGGGTGTTACTACAAGAGCCACTGTAATCACTTCATCTACAATCCTATTCATCTGGCTCTTGTACCTCACAGGAATGTCTTTCTTTGTAATCCTGTGAGCCACCCTAGGATCAGGCCAAGTCCTCACTCTCTTTTGTCATATTGGAAAGTTTGTTTGAGAGTGAAGAGTCTCAAAGCTTCTTTCTTCATGTTCATGATAGAGGTAGAGGCAGCATAAGCTTGGTCAATAGACTTAAGCATTTCAGCATCATGAAGCTGCTGCTGCTCCTCTTCCTCTATCTTAACCCTCACAGTGTCCATCTGTGAGGTGGGAGTGATGGTTTGGGGTTTGGCTTTTGGTAGAGGGATGACTGCTGAAAGGGCAGTCTATCCTCCTCATCCTCCTCTTCTTCTTCTTGTTGCAGCCTCAACACCCTTTTCTTCTTCTTCAAGGGTGGATCATTGGCTGCGGGTTTTGATGGTGAAGGGGTTGGTTTTGTGGGTTGTGTTTGGGTGGATGGTGTGGGAATGTTGGCAGGCACTGCTAGTAACCTAGAAATAAGAGCAGGTTTGGTTTGTTTTACTAGCAGGGTCCTGTTCCCAGCACCGGCTTCTGAGAGGGCCTCAGCGACCAGTCCTTTAGTGAAATCACCAGCCGAACAGATCTTGGTGGTTATTGCCAAGATTCTGTCCCTGGTCCATGCCTTGACATCAAGGACTGGTCTGCCCAGGTACTTCGAAGTGAACCTACTCATAGCCTCAAGTTTCTTTCTTTCCTCTTGGTTATAAGTAGTCCATCGGTACTCAATCTCTCTTCTCTCCATATTCCTGATTTCCTGATCTAGCAAGGCAGTGTCCTTGTCAAAGCCTTGCCTAAACAGCTGATCAATGACAGAGTCCATTGATCGGCTATGCTCAGCATCAGCCTCCTTGACAAGGGCTGCTAGATCAGAGTCAACACCCTCCCTCACCTTCTCTTTCTTTTGATAAGTGACACTGAAATCCTTTTGGATTCCAGTCACTTCTTTTTCAGCTCTCTCCTCCTTCTCCCTCCCTTCCCCTTAGTCTCCTCAACCTTCTCCCTCTCAATCACCTCCTTTCTTCCTACTTCTAACTCCTCCTCTCCTCTCTTCCACTTAACTTGCACTGAGGTCTCCCCCTTTTTGGGTGCATTGGTTGGGGTTTGACTCTCAGCAAGTGCTTTAGCAACAGCAACCTCCACCAGAGGTTGGATATGAGTGGGAAGCCTCTCATCAATGGTTTTCATCACAATTTCTGTGATTATAGGTGTGATGAGAGGTAGGGATTTCTGGAGGATAGCATCTAGCTGCTCAGGGGGGTTCTGGCCCTGAGAGCTAGTGCCAGAAGCAGGGGCAGGTGGCTGAGTTTTTGGGAGTGGTTGAGTGTTTGAGACCTTCGGGTGAAGGTGCCATCTGTGGGTCAATGGTGGCAGATGGACTTCTATCTTGAGTCATTTGAGCAAGCAGCTCTTTGAGTCTGCTTATCTCATCTTCTAAGATAGTGTTTGAGCAACTACATCAAAGAAGAAGCTCAGGTCATCATCAGTGTGAACTGAATCACCTGACCTCCTGACTGTGTCAGGATATACATGCTCTGAGTGTGGCTCAGTAGTAGCATGTGCCCCTTGTTCTTGGTACTGGGGACTTCCAGCCTCCGGATTGTATCCATCATCGGCAGTTGCCTCTGGTGAGGTCTTATTGCTTGTACCAGCTTCTCCCTGCTCATGTGCTGATGCAGGGGAAGTGGCAGCCTCACCAGAATGTCCTATCTCCCTAGCCACACTGGGAGATTGGACATGTGATTCTCTGTGTTGGGGGCTTACACCACAGCACTTGTATCCACCCTCTCTTCGGTTGGAGTCTCCCCAGTTGTAATAGGTTTCTGGGGAGAGGGTGAAGTGCTCAGGTGGGTCAACACTTTGGCAATTATTAGGGTAGGACTTTGTGGGGCGGCTTCTGTGGGAGATGGGCTTGAAGCAGAGTGCACATGGGGAGGAGTGTGCATTTCAATGGCAGTCTCCTCAAGTGAGAAAGACCCCAGATGTGTGGGTGCCCCAGTAGTGGTTGCATCAGGCTCCTGTTGAGAGGAAACCTGTGCGGTTGTGGTGGGTGGAGTCATGGTAGCTGCTGGAGAATCGAACCAGCAGCCACATCCTGCCTTTGTGTTGCAGGGGCATCCTCAGGGGACTCATTTCCCTGAGTAGCCTTTTGGGCTTCTTTTTGGCTCTTGGCTTGGTGGGGACTTTGGATTTGGAGGTGGAGGCTGTGGGTTCCTGCTGCGTGGGTTTTCGCAGCCGGGCAGCCTGTTTTAGTGTGTGGTCGGTGTTGTGCCTGGAGTATACCTCGGCTAAAACAGCCGTGGCAGGGACCCCAGTGCCAACAAGTCCCTCAGCTTGAAGCTGGTCCTCATTATGGCCTTTATAAACCGAGGATACAAGATCCACCGGTTAGAAACTGGTTTTGTGGCCATATCTTTGAGTTCCCAAAATATAAGATCAGTAAAATTTAGGGGTTGTTTCTCAAAGATAGAAAATAATACCTGTTGCCACCTTGTTGACATCTGGTCCCATGAAGAGTTTTGGGAGCCAGACACACATTCACCATGTGGAAGATTAGTCGTTGGGGATCTGGGAAGTGTTTCTTCAACAAGGTGGTGGCAGAGAGGTCGCCCTGATAGTCGTTGGCTGTGAAGCATAGATCGAGGGCGCCTTTGGGTAAGAGGTTGGGTAGGTGGCATCCTCCAGCTTTAGGGTTTGGCGAATAGTGGCTGGAGTGATAACCACTGGGTGGTTGTTGACGGAAGACCGGAGAGAGACCTCGCCATCATTCTCTCCGGTTTGGACGGTGATGTTCGTCCAGAACTCGCCAAGGAGTCGGTGTATATGGTGGGGTTGAGAAGGAATGCCGTTTGGTATGGTGAGTCGGTCATCAGATCGAAGGCATTGTGAAACTTAGGCCATAATGGCGATTTGGTGAGATGAGCGACATAGTTGTGTCGAGGTTTGAGTTGCATGGCCGCCATTAATGGTGTATGGGGATTTCAGAGGTTTTAGAAAAGTTAGGTCAAGTGAGAATGAAAAGCTCTGAAGGTTGGGTATTTATAGGGTATGGCAAAGGCTGAAAGAAAACTACTGAAGGTTTTGGTGGTGGTCATCAGTGTTGAAACTACTGATGACGTGGTTTTAACCTTCAGTGGTTGTAACATCTGAGGACTTGGTGTTAGTCTTCAGTAGATGAAACTACTGAAACCTTGGTTTTGTCCTTCAGATGTTGTAAACGGCTGAAGACTTGTTGTCAGTCTTCAGTAGTTATAAACTACTGAAGACCTAGTTTTCATCTTCAGACGTTGTAACAACTGAAGACTGGTGTTAGCCTTCAGTAGTTGTGAACTACTGACATCAGTAGTTGTGAACTACTGAAGACATGGTATTGCTTCAGTTGTTGTAAACAACTGAGGACTTGGTGTTAGTCATCAGTAGTTGTGAAACTACTGAAGACATGGTTTTGTCCTTCAGTTGTTTGGGTATGAAACAGCAGCTGTTGGCATCAGCTGAAGAGTAAATTACTCATCAGCTGTTTCCGTCAAATCAGTTGTTTCATGCTGACCTCCATATTTACTCATCAGCTCTTTGGCTGACTTTCAGATGTTTCATTGACCCTTCAGCTCTTGTGAATATTTATGCCTTCAGCTCTTGTGAACAGTTTTTCACAAGTGCTGATGAAATACTCCAGAGCTGGTGAACAAATTTTGTCTTCAGTACTTGTGTAAGATTACACATCAGTACTTGTGAACAAAATTTGTTCTTCAGTACTTATTTGTTTGAAAATAATACATCAGTAGTTGTAATCCACCTCACTACATCAGTTGTTTTCAACAAATAATGTACATCAGTACTTTGAAGCATTTTAGTCTTCAGTAGTTGTGAAAATGCTGAAGACTAAATTACTCATCAGTACTTATATTTGACCTTTGCATACTAATGCTCATCAGTATTTATGAACTGAGGGCATCAGTATTGGTCAAATTATTCTAGCTGCAGCATACCAAGCCTTAGTACCAAGTTTTGAAATGTGGCACTATCTAAAGGCTTAGTAAATATGTCTGCAAGCTCATCAGCACTAGGCATAAACTTTGGATCAATCAGACCTTTTTCATAGCAATCCCTAATAAAATGATGTCTGATCTCTATATGTTTGGTCCTAGAGTGCTGGACTGGATTTTTGACAATGCAAAGAGCTGAAGCACTATCCATTAATAATGGAGTCTTAGTCTCTGTAATGCCATAATCCAAGAGTTGGTTCTGAAGCCAGAGTATCTGAGATGTACAACTTGCAGCAGCAATGTACTCAGCTTCAGCAGTGGATGTAGCAATTGATGTTTGTTTCTTACTCTACCAAGAAACTAAACAATTGCCTAGGAATTGGTAACCACCAGAAGTGGATTTTCTGGTGACTTTGCATCCTGCATAGTCACTATCAGAGAAAGCAACTAATTTGCAAGAATGCCCAGTTGAATACCAAAGACCTAGTGATTGGGTACCTTGCAGATATCTAAAGATCCTTTTGACTGCAATCAAATGGGATTCTTTAGGTGCAGCCTGAAATCTAGCACAAGCACATGTTGCAAACATGATGTCTGGTCTAGAAGCTGTGAGGTACATCAAGTACCCAATCATACATCTGTAAAGGGTTTCATCAACCGCTTTACCTTTCTGATCTACATCTAGTTGTGTGATGCTGCTCATGGGAGTAGAACAGGGCTTGCAGGTTTGTAAATCAAACTTATTCAACAACTCGTTTGTGTATTTGGACTGATGGATAAAAATTACATCATCCCTTTGTTTAATTTGCAAACCTAGAAAGAACTGTAATTCCCCCATAGCACTCATTTCAAACTTTTGCTTCATGAGCATTGTAAAGTCATCACACAACTTTAGATCAGAGGATGCAAAGATGATGTCATCTACATAAATTTGAACAAGGAGCTTATGCTGTCCCACAGTCTTGATGAACAAGGTTTTATCAATGGTGCCTCTAGTGAACTTATTTTGAGAAGAAAAGTTGATAGTGTCTCATACCAAGCTCTAGGAGCTTGCTTCAGCCCATAAAGAGCCTTATCAAGCTTGTACACCCAATCAGGATGTTTGTTGTCCTCAAAGCCTGGTGGTTGACACACATAAACTTCTTCTTTTATTTTACCATATAAGAAGGCACTTTTGACATCCATTTGATAAACCGAAGACTGTGAAAGCAGCATAGGCTAGGAACAGTCTGATTGCTTCCAGTCTTGCCACAGGAGCAAAGGTCTCATCATAATCGATGCCTTCCTCTTGTGCAAATCCTTGGACAACCAGCCTGGCCTTGTTCTTGACAATTTGGCCCTTATCATCTGTTTTGTTCCTGAATACCCATTTGGTGCCTATTGCACACTTCCTTGGGGTAAAGGAACAAGCTCCCACACTTGCTGTTTCTTGAACTGAAGAAGCTCAAGCTGCATTGCTTCAACCCATCCATTGTCTCTTAAAGCAACATGATAGTTCTTTGGCTCTTGCTGACTGATGAAGAGAGCATAGAAGCAGAAATTGGACAATTGACTTCTGGTTGAAACTCCAGCATTGATATCACCAATGATTTGAGATGTGGGGTGATTCTTCAGCTCTTGTAGACTATAATGTCAGTGCAAGTGTTTGTAGGACTTTCAGCAGCAACAAATGGTGATGGAGATTCTTGAAACCATGTAGGAGATGGCAGCTCAAATGAAGTAGAGCTTGCAGAAATCTCATCAGCATTTGTTGTGGATGGGGCTGCTGAAGCTACAGGAGCATCAGGTTTAGTGGACTCAGGCAGGTTGTCACTAAACCTGAAGAGGTGAGTACTGACTACATCATCATCAGTACCACCAGGTGGAGAACTGTTGACAGGCTAACAGCTGGAGGTTGATAAGGAACATATTGCAGTATGTCCAGATCAAACAACTCCACAGGGTTTTGTGGAATCTTGTCCTTTGGAGATTCATTGAACTTAACATGCAGAGTTTCTTCAACCACCTTTTTCCTACAGTTGAAGACTCTGTATGCCTTGCAAGTTGATGAATAACCAACAAAATACCCTGCATCCACCTTACTAGCAAATTTCTGGAGTGGGTTGCTAGTGTTGAGAATAAAACATGGACACCCAAAGGCTCTAAAGAATGAAATCAGAGGAGCCATATGATGAAGTACTTCATAAGGAGTCTTCATCAACCTCTTATTCACTAAAGCTCTATTTTGTACATAGCAAGCTGTATTGACAGCTTCAGCCCAAAAGGTCAGTGGCAACCTGAGTCAGCCAACATTGACCTTGCTGCTTCAATGAGAGTCCTGTTCTTTCTCTCCACCACTCCATTCTGCTCAGGAGTTCTAGGAATACTAAACTGCCTTTTATTCCCTTGGACAGGTAGAAGTCATCAAGTGTGTGGTTTCTAAATTCTGTTCCATTGTCACTCCTCACACACTTGACCTGTAGGGAATACAGCTTTTCTACAAATAACACAAAGTTCATGATAGTCTTGGCTGCTTCATCCTTGGAGTGCAAGAAGAAAGTCCATACAAACCTGGAATAATCATCCACAATTACCAGGCAGTATTTTTTTTTGCCATGCTCATCACTCTGACAGGACCAAAGAGATCCATGTGCAGGAGTTGCAAGCAGGCAGTGGACTTTGGCTCTTCTATTGAAGGGAATGAAACTTTGTGTTGTTTTCCTTTTAAGAAAGCAGTGCCGTTGTCTTCACACTTGAACTCCTTCAAAGGCAATCCTCTTACTAAACCATGGCTTATCAGCTGATTCATGTCTTGAAATTAACATGCCCCAGCCTTCTATGCCATAGAGTAGACTCTTGAGGAGATGCCTTGGAGAATAGGCAAGGATGGCCTTTTAGATCTATCTTTTTGGAAAGATCTAAGGCATACACTCTTCCTGTCCTGTTGGCCTTCAGGAGAGTGTATTCATCCAACACCTTGTCAATCAATTTAGAACTTTAGATGACAGAATCTGACAGTTCTGGCTTGTGAAAAGGGCAATATGGCCTTTATCACACATTTGACTGACACTCAAGAGGTTGTACTTGAGATTCTCCACATGGTTAACATCATCAAACCTTATTTCCCCATTGGAAACAAAGCCTTTTCCGATGATGTAACCCTTTGCATCATTGCCAAAGGAACAAATCCCTTCTTTCCTTGAGAGTAGTCATTAAGAAGGGAGCTGCTTCCTGTCATGTGCATGGATCCTCCACTGTCTACATACCAGATGCTTCTTTGCATGTTGAAGAACCCTGCAATCATAACCACATGTTAGTTAGTTTTAGAGACCCAAACCTGTTTGGTTTGGGTCTGTTCTCAACTATAGGTGCAGCTCTAACAGGTGTGTTATGTGTGACAGCCTGAGGTGAAGAAGATGGTGTAGAAGAGGAACCCTTTGGCTTGGACTTCCTTTTCTGTGGTTTCAACACAGGAGCATCTAAATGGTTGACTCTTCCCATTAGATGCTGAACCATCATCACCAGTTGTGTCTGACTTTGTGATAAAGCTTTCAGCTCTTCAGACACACTGGAGTTTGCTGATGATGGACTCCTATGTTGCACCATCTTCTTTTGAGCAACCTCAGCTGTTGCCTGAGTAACCCCTACTTTCTTTTTAGATTTAGCTTTGGGCTTAGGGATTTCAGGCTTTGATGTTGCTAGTACAAACTTGGTTTCAAACTCATTTTTCGTTTCATTTATTAGCTCTTTAATTTTCTCCTTTTGTTTGAGTTTGGAACCCCTTTTGTACCAGCAATCATCAGTAAGATGATTGAACAAGCCACATATCTCACATGGCTTCTTCTTCATCTTGTGTTGATCATCAACCAAAGAAGATGAAACTGCTAAAGACTTGTTCTTCAGCTGTTTGTTATCAGTACTAGCAGTTTTCTTCCCTTTAGTACCTGCTTTCCTGACCTCTTCTTTAGTTGTCTTCAAACCTTTTCTACTGTCAGTTTTCTTCTCTTCAGTGCTAACAGTAGTTGGGTTTGAACTTCAGGTGTTATCATTTGCTCTCCAGTACTTTCAGTACTTCTAGAGACAACACCTGAGTTGATCAGCCTTTTGATCATATGACATTCAGCATTTGAACCAACAGCTATTGTAGCATCAGCTGATTGGTTTTGGCAGGAGCCAATGCTGACTTTTATCTCTGATGATGCTGAATCGAGGATAGTAGGTCACATGATGAGAAGGATTGGTTATTGCTCTCTCCATCAGATTCAACTTCTGCTCTTGAAGTAAAATCTGTAGGAGGAGCAGTGTGATTATAACCAATCCCAAACTTCACATTGGAAGCTGATTGCTTCTTAAGAAGCATTTCAAAACCCTTGCATGATTGCACCCATCGATCACACTCTACTTGGGTGTTTGCAAGAGTTTCCTTGAGGTCTCTGTACTTCTCTAGAAGTACATCTTCCCTAGCTTTACCATCTTTGATTTGGCATTTAAGCTTGTAAATCTCATCATTTCTCTTTTAGTACAACCTCAAAATCAGCTTTTCTTTTGGAAAAAGTGTGCTCTAGCTCAAGATTTTTATCTATTAAAGCTACATTTGCTTCTCTAATAGAAGCAAATACTGCTATGCATGATTCAGAACAAAGATTGGCTTTTGCCTCAGATGATACCTGTGATGAGGCATTGGATGATGACCCCTCAGCAGACTCAAGGGCCATCAGAGCAAGATTTCTAAACGGACTATCACCACCATGTTGACCAGCACCTTGGAGTAGTTGTTCCTGACCAGATAGATCATCTGGTAGACTACTCCAGTCAACAACTCCTGGGGTGAAGAAGCTGTGTTGTTGAGGTTGTGTTTGATGATGAGATGGGGAAGATTGAGGCTCAGGAAGAGCCTGTGGTGGTTGAGCAGAAAGTGCTTGAGTTTGACTGGGCTGAGGCACGTAGTAGCAGGGGTATGAGTATGGCATATACCCCTGAGGCACAAAATAAGCAGGTGATGCATGTGCTTGTGATAGATGACCAGAACTGGAGGAAGGTTGCCCATTATGTTGTGAGCTATTGCTTGGAAAAGTCACAAAGGGTGCAGAGGAGTTAGATCCAGATGATCTACACTCTCTTACAAAGTGTCCAATCCTTTGGCACTTGTGACACCTCATCTGGCTGTTGGAGTACTCTTGTTTGACCATCTTCAGCTCAGAAATCAAACAAGAGAACCGCTCAAACTGCTGGGTCAGAGTCTCACCCTTTCTATATGAGAATGTCTCATATTGTTGGGCGAAGATTCCCTATTGTTTGCTAAGACCGAATCAGTTCCTCCAAATTGTTCCTTTAGAGCAACCCTAGGTCATGAGCATCTCATGATGCAGGAGACCTGAGTAAATCTCACTTGGAATAGCCATGGCTAAAATTCCATGGGCTCTAGCATCAATCTCGAATAGCTTTAGATCTTTGTCCGAATATTTTTCAGTTTCTTCGAACCTGTTCATTAATTCAGGGACGCTCACCATAGGCTTGTATGGTCCATGCACCACTGACTTCCACAACCACACTGTTGACAGACAAGTGGTGAGCATACGTCTTTGCCCTATTTTATACTCGTTCCTCACAAGCATCGGAGGCTTGTTGAGGAAACCAGTATTGTGAGGATCGTTTGTTGGTGTAGTCATCTCATTTATTAGTCAAACTCAAGTTTAAACAAAACAAATATAGCTCAAAACCACCAGAGAACCTCAAGTTTACGGCCAGAAATAGCAAATCTCTCTTTCTACAGCTATTCTTGCAAATTGCTAATTCGATCAAACTTAGAGATCAAAGAGCAGTTCGAATGATCAATAGTGAAATCGATCAATGATTAACCCGCTCTGATACCATTTGACAGGATCTCAGCCTCTAGTTTGATCAATTAGATTGTGTTCGCAGCGGATTTAGCATGATAATTAGCAATTAATGCAGGACATAAAGAATATTGCATGTAAAGTAAATTGTAGAGAGAATAATTTTGCCTAAAAAGGAAATTTCTGTTTATTTCACAACGTTTAGGCATGGAATACTTCAGTCATTGCCCTTTTATAGGCAAAAGATCCATACTGTTGTCAGATTCCACTGACATTTAACAGTTATTTAACTACTACTGATAGAACACAAACTACTGAAGATGTCACAACAGCTGACATCTTCTTACAAATTCCTAAGTGTTCTACCTATTACAAGTATTGAAAAGGAAACTACTGACAAGCTACAACGACTGAAGAACAAACTCTTCAGTCGTTTACAACTACTGAACTATACAGCTGAAGAACAAACTCTTCAGCTGTTGTACAAACTACTGAAAGAAAAACATAAAACTACTGAAAAAGAAAACCATCACAACAACTGAAGAAGACTTCTTCAGCTGTTGTGACAACTCTGAAGCTTCAGCACTTTGGTCTTCAGACTTTGATCTTCAGATGATGTATCAGCTGATGACTTCAATAGATGTCATCAGCTGTTATCTTCAGTCTTTGTCTTCAGACTTTGTGCATCATAGATGATCTTCAGTTCTTCATTCTCCAGACTTTGATCTTCAGCACTTGTCTTCAGTACTTGAAGTCTTCCGTACTTGTGTTTATCAGTACTTCAGACTTCAGTACTTATCTTCAGCACTTTGGGATCTTCAGCTGTTGTACTTCAGATCTTTGATCTTCAGACTTTGATTCTTCAGACTTTGTCAGAATCAGCTGATGGGAGTCTTCAGCAGTTGTTGTGATGTCATGTGGGACTTAGAGGTTTTCCTGATCTTGGCTCATTGGTTCTTTTGGTCCAACAAATCACGCGAAAAGTCATTTCGCGAGATAGCCTCTTTCGCGTGACTTCCCCTTGTCGCGTGAGATACAATGTTTTTTTTTTCAAATTTTCAACTTTTAAAGTCTTTCTTATTTTTCAAAACTTTAAATCCTTTTATTCTGAATTAATTATGTCAACATAATGTTTTATTTACCAAGTGACCAGTTAATTTAATGAATCTTCAATTTTCAAAATTTATATTGTTATTTATTGTCTTAAAAACGAAAACAACACAAAAGTGAAATGAAAAACACTTACATACAAAATAAAAAAATGAAAACAATTAAAGAATCAAGATCGGATTTGTTTGTTTTTGTAAGAATTTTCATAATGAGATCATATAGTTCTTTTTCAAGTTAAGACTCTGTCCGCTTTATTTAAAATAACTGGTTAAGTTAATTGTCAATATATTTTGTCCCTTTCCCTTTAAACTTATACTTCAGAAACATAACTCAGTGAAACATAATGAGTGTTATATTTATCATGTTTAAGTAATTTAATATAATCAGTGAATCCCACAATCAGAACTTCTGTAAAGTAATTATTATCCTTCAAGACACCATCGAGATTTCAAGTCACCCCAATTTGACTTAAACCATGCATTGTTGATCAGTGATACCATTTATTTATTCCTAATATAACTATTTGAGCATAACTAGCCTGAGAAATATCTATTAACTCGGAATATTAACAAGTTTAAGGACTTACTGACAGCCATCCGGACTTACGTCTGCCCTCTCAAGATGTTTAGGACTTGCAAGCCATCCGGACTTACATGCCCCATCTTTCGATTTTGCCTTCCAAGATTAAAAAATATTCTCAAAATAGAAAATATATACCATATAGTATGTATGTCTTTTAGACATATCTTTTGATTTGTTGTGCTTCTTGGCATCTTATATCCTATATGGCCTTTTCCTTTTTGGCATCTTTTTGCTCAATTATTTTCTTTTGTGTTTTTCTCCTTTTTTGTTTCTTTTTGTATTTTATCTTTATATAATATATATATATAGTTATGATAATCACTGAATCAATCATATACAGGCTTGAGTATGAAAAGATTATATCTCTCAGTCTGTGTTAGAACATTTTGGCACATAATCCTGATATGTTCCCCACTAATTCATATTTCTTTAATTCAAGTGTAATCACTCAATTATGATATTTTCATTTCTGAAAGCAAAGCCTATCGACACATCAAACATAATCCAAGTCTATTCGTATTTAAGCCTTTGAAAGTACTTAACCTCGTTTAGAACTTTGTAATATCATTTCTCATTTCAGTATGAAAATTTCTTTCTTCTGTTTTTTTTAATCCTTTGATCTTGACTCCCCCTAAGACCAAAAATATTTTTCAGAACTTGTTTTCTAATTTTCTCCCCCTAAAATTGTGATTGTCCTTTAAGAAAAGGAAACAATTGCAATTTTATCATTTATTAAAAATGAAAAAAATCTTTTTGTGAAGATTCATTAAACCAATTTATCCAAAGTTAATCATTCCCAATGATTGCACAAGGAAATCAAATCGAGAATGATCAAATGCCTTGGTAAATAAATCAGCAATATTTTCACTTGACGACACTTGTTTTAAATGAATAAGTTTACGATCAAAACAGTCGCGGATAAAGTGGATGCAGATGTCAATGTGTTTTGTTTTGAGTGTTGAATGAGATTTTTCACAATGTTCAGAACTGCCGTATTGTCACATCAAATGGGTGTGTCATAGATGTTGAGGCCATAATCGAGAAGTTGTTGTTGAATCCAGACAAGCTGGGAACAACAGCTTGATACAGCCACATATTCAGCTTTGGCAGTGGATGTGGATACAGTGTTCTGCTTTTTACACTGCCAAGAAATGAGTCGGTGCCTAAGAATTGACATCCTCCTGTGGTCGATTTCCTGTCTAAATTACAACCACCATAATCACTGTCAGTATAAGCAAATAAATTGAAATCGGAATTTCGAGGATACCAAAGACCAAGTTTGGGTTGACCCTTGAGATACTTGAAAATCCTCTTGACAGCTTTCATGTGTGATTCCTTTGGATCACTTTGATAGCGGGCACACTGACAAACAGGGAACATGACATCCGGCCTGCTTGCAGTGAGATACATGAGGGAACCAATCATCGATCTATAAAGATGTTGATCAACTGATTCTCCTAATGGATCTGGAGTAAGAGTAGGACGAGAAGCCATTGGAGTTGGAGCTATTTTGGAATCTTGAAACTGGTATTTCTCAAGAATAGTCTGAACATACTTTTCTTGATGGATGAGAATACCAGTCTCAGATTGAGTAACTTGAATACCCAGGAAAAATGAAATTTTTTCCAAGGGAACTCATCTCAAATTTCTTCTTCCTCACCTCTTCGAACTCCTTGCACATACTATCATTTGTGGAGCCAAAAATGATATCAGCGACATAGATTTGAACCAAAATGATATCATCGCCTGATTTTCGTATGAATAAGGTTTGATCAATTGCACCTCTTGAATAACCATTTGCAAGCAAATGTTCAGTCAGAGTTGCATACCAAGCACGAGGTGCTTGATGTAAACCATATAATGCCTTATCCAACTTGTAAACATAATCAGGATGATCGGGATCTTCAAATCCTGGAGGCTGACAAACATAGGTTTCTTCCTTTCATTTCTCCGTATAAAATGCAGTTTTAACATCCATCTGATACACCTTGATATTCATGTATGAAGCAAAGGCTAAGAATATGCGTATTGCTTCTAGTCTTGCAACTGGAGCATACACTTCTTCATATCCAATCCTTCAACTTGATAGAATCCCTGCACAACAAGACGTGCTTAATTCCGAACTATAACACCCTTTTCATCCGTCATCCTTGTTTCGAAATATCCACTTTGTTCCAATCGGAAGCTTATCCTTTGGAAGTTCAACAAGATGCCAAACATTAAGCTTCTTGAATTGCATCAACTCATGTTGCATTGCTTCTATCCAGCTGTTTTCTTTGAGTGCCATTTCCACATTCTTGGGCACTATTTGTGATAGAAAGCAAGCATAAAGACATGTATTGATTACCCCTGATCGAATTCTGGTAATTACACCTTCATGCAACGGACCAATGATTGCTTCAGTTGGATGAGTTTTATGTATTCTCAATTGAGGAATATCATCTGCAACTATCCCATCTTCTAAATTAGTAATGTGTTCAACATTATCAAGAACTTCTTCAGATTGTCGAGATTGATACACAATATTTTCTTCAAGTGAGTCATCTGAAACAGGATTTTCAGAAGCAGTAGACACATTTGGAGATTCTTCAAATGGAACTTGAATGACTTTGATCGGTGTATCCATAGTTTCTGAAGAAGATGCAGATAAAGGTGAACTAAATGATTCTTCCAGCTCCTGGGTAGAAATTTGTTCTGAAGGAACATCTAAGGACTCAGAACATTCTGATACTTGTACAGAAGCTGTAGAATATCTTTGGATGATGAAGCAACAGCAGAATCATCAGATATCAAAGATGGAAATTCCTCAATGATTTTGTTTTTCCAAGGAGATTGCTTGAGAATTAGAATCTGCAGATGAAGGTTTAGAAATTTTAAAATTTATGAACAAAGATTCATAATCATAAACCCATGAAGGAGCTGAACCTGCATCAGTTATGTTAAGCTCGTGCCAATCAATGTTAAATGACTCAATTATTCGTCTAGTTCTTTTATTATAAACTCGATATGCAAGCTTATTGGCAGCATATCCCACAAAGTAACATTCATCAGCCTTTTCAGAAAATTTTGAACTTGATTCAGTTGTATGCAACAAAGTGCAACAACAACCAAAGGCTTTAAAATATTTAACTTTAGGTTTGTGTTTATAAAATATTTCATATGGAGTCTTATTAATCTTTTATTGATTAATACACGATTCTGAACATAACATGCAATATTTACTGCTGCAGCTTCACCCAAAAGAACAAAGGTAATTTGGCAGCAGATATCATTGTTCTAGCAGCTTCAATCAATGTTCTATTCCTTCTTTCTGCAACTCCATTCTGTTGTGGTGTGCCAGCAGCACTAAATTGTCTAGTAATTCCCTTTGATTCACAAACTCATTCAGAGTTTGATTGCAAAACTCTGTTCCATTGTCACTTCGGATGCATTTTACCTTTTTCTTTGTCTGATTCTCCACCAAAGTAATGAACTTGATCAAAAGGTGTGGAGTTTCATCCTTAGATGCTAAGAAAAACAACCAAGTAAATCTAGAAAAGTCATCAGTAACAACCAGACAGTAAGATCTTCGACCCAAACTTAAAACACTTACTGGACCGAAAAGATCCATGTGTAAGAGTTGTAAGATTGATTCGATTGAGTTGTGTGCAATTGGTTTGTGAGGAAGTTTATGTTGTTTACCTTTTGAACATGACAAACAATGTTCATTTAATTGAAATTCTTTTCAAGTAAACCAATAACATGATTTCCACGTACAAGTTTATTCATGTTTTTAAGATGACATGTCCTAATCGACGATGCCATAACATGGAATCATTCTCCGAGGCTTTGGATAGTAAGCAAGAAGCTGTTACCAAAGAATTAGAACAATGCATATCAAGAAGATATGTGTTATTGTCTCTCGAAGTCCTCATCAAAATCCATTCATCTGGAACAACAAAACCCGGTTTTAAGATTAAGCATTCTTTGTTAGTAAGTGTGTATAATATTGTTTGTCACAGATTTAAGACACACTTAAAGGTTATGTTTTAATTCCTCAACAAAATTAACATTTTCAAAGCTAAGGACACCATTTGTAACTGTACCACGCTTGGTTATACGTCCTCCTTTGTCTCCCGCGAAAATCACTCTTCCTCCGTTATATGACTGAACATCTTGTAGTAATGATAAGTTCCCAGTCATATGTCTTGAATAACCGCTATCTACATGCCATAGACTTTCAATAGCCTTTTGCGGTTGTCCCTGCATTAGTAACAAAATTAGTTAGCTTTTGGTACCCAAGTCAAACATGACTTGAGCACATTATGAGTTGCAGCAAGACAAAATGATTTGATATTATTATATTTGGTTAGCACATCAGTCTTTTCATTTACGCTTTTCAACTTGTTGTTTTCTTTTACATCATTAGTCAAATTCTTATCCAGTTTGATATTAAACTCATTAACAACCTTTGATTTCATATTATTTGAAAATTTTCCACGAGTGAAAAACCATTTTCTATTATGAGCAATAGAATTATGAAATCGTTGTTTGCTTAATGATTTTTGTCGAAAAGGACAATTGTTTGCCAAATGATTTGTGTTTCCACACTGATAACATCTCTTTTGTTGTGTGTGGAAAACAAACTGTGGATGACAATTATGAAAATTGTCATAAAAACCAAAGTCAGATTGACTCTTTGTTTAAAATTCTTCACAGTCTCTCGAATCTTTGCCTCATTTGATAATTGCAAGTTCATCTTTTGCAGATTCGAGGAAATAGATGAATTATGACCACTTTTGATTTAAGATTTGGCAGTTGTGACTTTTGGAATTGGTGGTGCTGGAATAGGACCAGTCTTAGATTTTGCTGGAGTTGGACCAGACTTTGAATTTGCTGGAGGTGGACCAGGCTTAGATATACGAATTGGTGCTGGAGAAGGATTAGGCTTGGATATCGGATTCGTGCTGGAGAAGGACCAGGCTTTTGAATTTTCAAATTGAATGCAAAGAATCATTCACTTGCAAATCTGGGCTACAAATATCTTGATTCACAAGGTTAGCATTATAATGAAGTTTATTTTTAAAGAATCGAGAATTCGTTTCTTTAAAAATATGCTCTTCATTTTCAGTTAAACCTTAGAAACAAATCTACTTTTAAAATCTTTTTCAATTTTTTTCTTTCTGATTTGCCCTTTGATTTGCATTCAAATTACATTTACTATTTGATTTAATCTCATTCAAATCAACCACCTTTTCATTTCCAGACAAAGTTTGTTTACAAGCAGATCGTAAAGCATTTACATTCTTATTTTTCAAACTGTCACTCTCATTTTCTCCCTCACTATCACTCTCCTATTCTTCAACCAACCCATCCTCCTTCAATTTATCTGCACAAAAATTTCAGTTGATTGTTTAGGTTTTGTTATTATAATAGGATCAATAGATAGATTTACTTTGACTGAAGGTTTTAAGTCTTGAGATGGAGAGAAACCAATCCCATAGACCATATCAGAATCATAAATGATATCAGATGAAGGTAAACATGAATAATCATGATTAATTGGAGGAGCAATGTTTGAAAATCCAACACCGCATTTTTCTCCTTTAATCTTCTGTGTCATTTGTGACTTGATTATTCCTTCAACCATTGTTGATGAAAGTTCAAATTTCTCATGAAGATTTAGTTGTAAATTATATATTGTTTTTATTTAAACCTTCAGTTTTTCTTTAAAAATCTTTTCATTTGACTTGTGTTTTCAAGCTTGATACTAAGTTTTCAACTTCCATTATCAGGCTCTCATTGTGAACTCTATATCTTTGAACTTTCTTAACACATGAATTTTTGCACAAGCCATCATATACCTTGGGTTCAGAAGTTTCTCCTTCCGTTTCCTCAACCCTCTTGACCATAAAAGCTTTAATAGCAGCAGCTTTTTCTTCCACTGGAGCAACGTCAACAGTCTTTGGATCAATACATTGGCATTTGACTGGAGGCTCGACAGTGTACTCTTCAATCATAATCCTCTCCTCAGCAACCTTCTCAACTAGATCATTCTTCACAACTTTCTCTTTCTCTTCTTCAACATTCTCCTTCACTTCTTCAACTTTCTTATTTTCTTGTTCAACTTTCACTTTCTCTACTTCAACTTTCTCCTTTTCTTCTTCAACTTCAGCAAACAAACCTTCCAACAATCATCAGATAACAAACTCAGCAAACAGATTTTCTTCTTCTTCTGGTTCATGAACAATCTTGCAATGAATGCAGTAGACAATGTTAGATCAAGGGCTTCCATTTGATCTGACCAATCATATTCAGCATTAGTTTGAGAAACCAATGCTTTAGAACCACCCGAAGTGCTGGCTTTGTCTTTCTTTGGCTCAATCTCCACAGCCACCATCTTCTTAGGGCCTTCAGTTTGACCAGTCTTTGGTTCAGTACATTCTCTGGCGAAATGACCTGGTTTGTCACAGTTGTAACACCTCAGGTTAGACTTTTCGAAACCGATTTTGCTAGAGTTGTTAACACCGAACATTTTTCTTCCAGCCAAAAAGCTTCATAACTCGACATGAAAGTGGTGAAAAGGGCAAGATGCTACTCAGCAATCTGGACAGTCTGCTTTGATGGATTAGTGGTAGCAACATAAGCATGTTGACCACTATGAGAATCTTGAGATTGAGGGACTTGTTGATGGATGATGGGGGAATAGTGTTGAGCAGCTGGAACATGAACTTGATGGTTTACTGCTGGTTGCATATAAGAAGATGCTGCACCTCCAGATTGTTGTTGCTGACACATTTGTGTATAACTGACATAGTAATTCGGATTACTAGCCATCCTTGCATAGAGAGCAGTTCCTTCAGCACCCAGAGAACTAAGATGATTAGCAGCTCGCTGCTTATCGTGCATCTCATAAGACTTGATAGTTGAAATGAGATCAGTCAACTGAAGAGTATACAAGTCTTTGGTTCTCTTGATCAATGTACAGTTGTTATTCCAACTATATGGAAGTGAATTTAACAGCTTTTTGTTCACAGTGATGGGTTCCAGAGTAATACCCGCACTCTTCATTTTCGTTACCAGTCTAACAAACCTGGCAATCTGAGTTTCCAACTCTTCACCAACAATATGATTGAACATGTTGAATTCTTGATTCAACATATCCTTTTTGCTTACCCTCATATCTTTGTTGCCCATGATCTGAGTTTCAAGAGCATCCCATAACACCTTTGCACCCCTGAACTCTTGAAACTTTTGTGAAATCTCAGTAGTCAATGCCATAGTGATGGCAGCATAAGCTTTATCATCCAGTTCCAACCTCTTAATGTCATCTTCATCCCACAAGTGTTCAGGTTTCTGTACCATTTCTCCTTTATCATTTTTGTACAACGGAATGTAAGGACCATACTTGATTGACCTCCACATCTTAGGTTCCGTGTAAATAACATGATTCTCAAATCGGAAAGCCCAATCAGCATAATCATCTTCGCAGAGAAGTCTCGGTGGCTTGTTACCAGTACCAATTTCTGTATCTAGATGAAGTGACGCAATAAGATGCTTTAAATTCGGAGTTGTTGAAGCCATGTTGATCAAAGTCAGAATCAGAATTTTCATGCGACAGAAACAATTGTGCGAAACCTGCTTTCGCGCGGCCAAACTTTTCGCGTGAGAATGTTGATTCGTGCGAAATTTCCTATTTACCTTTTCACGCGAAATCGCATAAAAAGGTGAAATAACTGTCTGAGCGAAACCACACTTTTTCGCACGCGAAAACTCACAGTTCAAGCGAAAATCTTCCAATTTCATGCAGGAATCAAATCTCCAACAGTTTGTTCAAGCGAGAATTACCTCCAAATCACAGAATATGTCTGATTATACTCATTTTAATCCAATTTTATGAATTTAGTTTAATTTTAAGCTTATTTATGATTAAAATTCAACTAAAGTCTACTAATTCAGTCCAAATCAATCCAAATTCTCACAATTCGAGCAGCATAACATCACCATATCTGAAATCAAGTGATCAATGATGAATGTCTTCAAAAATGAGTAGAAAACAATCCAAATCTTCTCCAACTCGTGGTTCTAGAGCCTAATGCTCTGATACCAATTGTAAAACCTTGAAATCTCCCAGAAAAACAATAAACTCACGATCTCAATCTTGTGAATGCGGAATGTAAACAAGATTGGAGTGAAAGAAGATTGAATTGATCACAAGATGATTCGTTGATTGAATAACACAACCTAGAACAGGTCTTGTGCGATTTCGCACAGCACAGATATGATAAATGAATAAAAGCTTGATTACAAAACGAAAACGAAACTATTTATACTAAACAGCAGTTCTCGCGCGACAGGCATTTCGCGCGGATCAATCTGTCGCTGGCTTCAATCTCTCGTGTGGAGTCTTTCTCGTGTGAGATCTGCTTTTCGCGTGGAAAACTTCTTCGCATAGGCTGTTATCAGATCTTGACTTCGTTCAATCTTCAGATGTTTTGCCGAGCCTTGATTAGTCTTCTACATCTTCTATTGCTGAGATGATACACCTGTTAACACATGAGTAGCCCAGTTTGCAGCCTGGGACCACAACCATTTGGTAGTATTTTATCCACCAGAAAACACCTAACCATGTTCATAATTGTCTTATTTCTGCGTTCTACCACCCCATTTTGTTGTGGGGTGTAGGCTGCAGTAAGTTGCCTTTTAATACCATATGTTTCACAAAATGTGTGAATTCATTTGAGGTGACTTCACCTCCCCTATCACTTCTCAAGCCCTTATTTTTAATCCAGTTTCAGTTTCACTTTAGACTTGAATTTCTTAAAACTTCCAAAGCTTTCATACTTGTTTTCAAGAAAATACACCCATCCCTTTCTAGTATAATCATCAATGAATACCAACATGTACCTTTTCCCACTAGGAGAGACTGGTTCTATGGGTCCACACAGATCAGTGTGGATCAGCTGTAATCTTTCTGTTGCTCTCCATTGACTTTTCTTTGGTATGGGCTCCTTTTTTTGTTTTCCCAGTTTGCACACTTCACATACTTTGGTCTGCTCAGCCATCCTTGGTAGTCCCATTACCATTTGTCTGTACTGCATGGCTCTCACTGACTTGTAGTTCACATGCCCCAATCTCCTGTGCCAGACTTGTGTATTTTCTTCTTCACTCACTTTCAGACATTGATTGGATAGAGGTCTCTTTACTGCTTGTACTAAGAACATCCTGTTTCTAGTCCTTATGGATCTGACTATCATACCTTGGGTTAGATAGATATATCTTACATGTTCCATGTTTGAACACAACTGTAAGATCTTTCTCCTGCAACTGCTCTATACTCAGAAGATTAGAAGTAAGTTCAGGTACATAGTATACCTTTGTAATTACTTGAGTAATTCCTTCAGCTTCAAGTCTCACATCACCAATTCCTTTGACCGTAAACCTTAGTCATTTCCTAGCTTGATCGTGTGCCTGTAGCTTTCATCAAGGTTGATAAACCAGTCCTTGAGACCAGTCATATGATTAGAGCACCCAGAGTCTAGAAACCAGATCTCTTTCTTCTCCTGATCATTCAGCTCTATCTTGGCCATGAGTAGCAGATCTTCACTTTCATCGAACTCAGCATAGTTGACAGCTCTTTCACCCTTGGGACACTCATAAGAGAAATGTCCTATTTGATGACATCTATAACATTCTATGGTTGACTTGTCAAAGTCCATTCTTGATCTGCCACGTCCTCTTCCTCTTCCTCTGTTATACTGGCCTCGACTCTTCCTCTTCCTTTTGTTTCATTCTCTATCTTTAGGACTTGCTCTTCCACTGGCTTTCTCTTGAACTTCTGTTCATGTACCAATAGAGAACTTTGAAGTTCATCTAAAGACAACTTGTCTATGTCTTTAGATTCCTCTATTGAACATATAATAAAGTTATAGTTATATGTCAGAGACCTCAAGATCTTCTCCACTATCTTGACATCCGACATGTCCTCCCCATAATTTTGCATATCATTGGCAACACTCATTACCCTGTTGAAGTAATCTGTTACACTTTCTCCTTCCTTCATTTCCAGGGTCTCGAATTCTTTCCTTAATCTTTGCAATTGAGCTCTCTTGACTCTAGCATTTCCTTGATACTTCGCTTTCATGGCATTCCATATCTGCTTAGCACTCTCCTTTTGAGTCATGGTTCGAAGTATTTTTTTGTCTATAGACTGGAACAAATAGTTTCGAGCCTTCAAATCCTTTAACTTCAAAGCTTCATATAGGGCTGTTTGTGCATCAGTCTGAGTCTCTCCTTCCCTTGGTGCTTTGATCTCAGACTCTATTACAACCCAGTACTCCTTTGATCGCAGCAAGGTTTCCATGACCAATTTCCAATGATCATAGTCACCATCAAACTGAGGCACACTCTGGTATGAAACTGACCCTGCTTCTTCTGCCATCGCAATGACTTTATCTCTCACTTTGATCTCACCAGGAATTGCGCTATGATATCACTTGTATGTTTATGATATCAAAACATTCACTCAATTCTGATACTTTATTCATCAACTGAAGATGGCTATATATAGCCGTACAAAGGAGACTCAACGGCTACCACAAAATTAGGTAACCAACCGAAATACTAGGTCTACTCTACGACTCAATCAACTGACTCAAATAACTTAAAACAAATAACTTTTATTAATTCTAACACAAATTACAACGAGCCACATGATATGTTTCATTAAATTAAAGATGGGTTCTTTTGAAAATTCACTAATACCAATGATCATTTCTTATAAACAATTTAAAGGTCTGTCTGACATGCTTTTATTAGTTCTTAATCATTTAAAGGTGCGTTGTTTATGTTACGGGAATTTTAGGCGTACCGTAGGAATTTGGAGAAAAACCGGACCTAACTCTCGCGGTTCGGTCTCAACGTGATGGTTAGGTTAGGTGTAAAAGTTAACCATCATGGTTAAATCTAACCGTGATAGTTAAGAATAAGAGAATGTTCTCACCTCGAGATTGAGTTAATTATTGGGGGTGAAATGGAGGTGTGTACGTTCCGTTTTTTAAGAGTTTGATTTTAGGGTTTTGGTGGTGTATATGTCACGATTTGGCCAAACCGTGATATATTGTGTATAACATTTATTTTTTTGATCATACTAGTTGTGTTTATTTTTATTTTATCACACGGTTGAATATACTCGCAACATATGTGTTTGTGTTTTGTGTTTATTATTATTTTATCTTATCATAAGTATTTTTTCTATTTGATCATCATCACTTAGACTCATCGAAAACCATAAATTGAAAGCTTACAAATTGAAAACTTACAATTTAATCTTGTTACTTATAATTTAATCTGTTATATATGACTCGTTTGTGACTGACTCTAATTGGATGTATCGATGACTTGTAAATGAAAGCTTAAAAATTTAATCACTTATAATAAAATGTAAAACCTCTAATTCTCCCAGAAAAACAATAAACACACGATCTCAATCTTGTGAATGCGGAATGTAAACAAGATTGGAGTAGAAGAAGATTGAATTGATCACAAAATGATTCTCAGATTGAATAACACAACTTAGAACAGGTCTTTTGCGATTTCGCACAGTACATATATGATAAATGAACAAAGCTTATATACAAAACGAAAACGAAACTATTTATACTAAAACAGCAGTTCTCGCGCGACTGGCTTTTCGCACAACTTCCTTTCGCGCGGGACATGTATGTCGCGTGGAATCCTTTGTCGCGTGGTCTGTTTCTCGCGTGACATCTGCTTTTCGCGTGGATCAGGTTTTCGCACAAGTTGTTTTGTCGAGCCTTGATTAGTCTTCTACAATCTCCCCTAGGCTCGGTGAAACATGATCAATCAAAATCAACGTTTGCCTTCTTGTACGAGCCTGCATAAGCATACCATTTGTTCCTAATGATCCGGTCAATCATCCACATATACTGGCAAGATAGAAAATAAACAGACTCATCAGCTGAAATGGGGCAGTGTAAAAGCTTGAGTAAGTCTTCTTTGCCAAACTTCATCAAATCTGCTGGATCAATGATTCGAAATGACTTGTCAGTACATTTGATCACAGCGTGAACGGAATCCTTCTCACATCGCCATGAGATTAATTGCTTTAGAGTGTTGGGAGGAACTGGAGCATGCACGGGGACTTTCCTGATAAATTTAGGATGTTGATAGACTCGTATTTTCATTGGAGCTTTAGTCTTTTCATCTATTCTTGTTGAGTCATCAATCACCTTTGATTTGGCAGTCTTAAAATCCTTGAAGTTTGTGCGCATCTCCCTTCTTATCATAGATCTTATCAATTCAGCTTCACTATGATTACTTTCGTTGAAAAACGGAGCTTTTCCCATAGTGTAAAGATCTGCAGCACGTAAAGTAAAATCTTGTGTGCTCTTCAAATAATCTATTTCTCCATTCCTTCGTTTTATCACATATAATCTTTTCTCTCCATCATATCCCAACTGATCACATGAGACATTTCACCGTACTTCTGCTTAGGCTTAGAAATGAATAGAAAATGAGCTTCAGTAGGTGGTGGTGGTGCTTTGAACATTAATCCTCCTCTAGTGAATAAAGCAATCTGACCAGTAGAATCTTTCTTTATAGAAACAGCAGGAGTTTCACCACTCACAGTCTCAGTAGGGATTTCTCCTTCTTCAAGATTAATGTCTTTGAATAATTCTAGAAGGTTGTTCCCAAATATGTCAGTATATTCATTCTGATCCTCCAAATCATCAAACATACCAAATTCGTCTTCGACAGCTCCTGATGAAGATTATTGAAAAGAATACAATTCCTTTTCATACACACTCTCAGTGGCAGGGTCAAGTGGATCATATCCTTCCGGCTTATTCTCAAATCTTTCAAACAGTTTATTCTCAATTATGTATGTCAACATAATTTTTATTATCAAGTGATCAATTAATTTAATGAATCTTCAATTTTCAAAATTTTATATTATGAATTATTTGTATTAAAAATTACACAACACAAATGTAAAATGAAAAACACGTACACACAAAATAACAAAATAATGAAAACAATTAAAGAATCAAGATCGGATTTGTTTGTTTTTGTAAGAATTTTCATAATGAGATCATATAGTCCTTTATCAAGTTAAGACTCTGTCCGGCTTTATTTAAAATAACTGGTTAAGTTGATTGTCAATATCTTTTGTCCCTTTAAACTTATACTTCAGGTTTTACTCAGAAACATAATGAGTGATATATATCATGTTTCCTGTTTATTTAATATAAGTCAGTGGATCCCACAATCAGAACTTCTGTAAAGTAATTATTATCCTTCAAGACACTATCGAGATTTCAAGTCACCCCAATTTGACTTAAACCATGCATTGTTGATCAGTGATATCATTATTGTATTCCTAAATATAACTATTTAAGCATAACTAGCCTGAGAAATATCTCTTAACTCGGAATATTAACAAGTTTAAGGACTTACTGACAGCCATCCGGACTTACGTCTACCCTCTCAAGATGTTTAGGACTTACAAGCCATCCGGACTTACATGCCCCATCTTTCGATTTTGCCTTCCAAGGTTAAAAAAATATTCTCAAAATAGAAATATATACCATATAGTATGTATGTCTTTTAGACATATCTTTTGATTTGTTGTGCTTCTTGGCATCTTATATCCTATATGGCCTGTTTTGGCATCTTTTTGCTCATTATTTTCTTTTTGTGTTTTTCTCCTTTTGTTCTTTTTGTATTTTATCTTTTATATGTATATATAGTTATGATAATCACTGAATCAATCATATACAGGCTTGAGTATGACAAGATTATATCTCTCAGTCTGTGTTAGAACATTTTTGGCACATAATCCTGATATGTTCTCCACTAATTCATATTTCTTTCATTCAAGTGTAATCACTCAATTATGATCTTTTCAGTTCTGAAAGCAAAGCCTATCGACACATCAATCATAATCGAAGTCTATTCGTATTTAAGCCTTTGAATGTACTTAAACTCGCTCAGAACTTGTAATATCATTTCTCATTTCAGTATGAAAATTTCTTCTTCTCCTTTTCTTTTAACTCCTTTGATCTTGACGATCTTTACTCCCCCTAAGACCAAAAATATTTTTCAGAACTTGATTTCTAATTTTCTCCCCCTAAAATTGTGATTGTCCTTTTAAGAAAAAGAAACAATTGCAATTTTATTCTGTATGAAAAATGAAAAATCTTTTTGTGAAGATTCATTAAACCAATGTATCCAAAGTTAATCATTCCCAATGATTGCACAAGGAAATCAAATCGAGAATGATCAAATGCCTTGGTAAATAAATCAGCAATATTTTCAGTTGACGGCACTTATTTTAAATGAATAAGTTTTCGATCAAAACAGTCGCGAATAAAATGGATGCGGATGTCAATGTGTTTAGTTTTGGAGTGTTGAATGGGATTTTTCACAATGTTCAGAACTGTCGTATTGTCACACCAAATAGGTGTGTCATAGATGTTGAGACCATAATCGAGAAGTTGTTGTTGAATCCAGACAAGCTGGGAACAACAGCTCGATACAGCCACATATTCAGCTTCGGCAGTGGATGTGGATACAGTGTTCTGCTTTTTACATTGCCAAGAAATGAGTCGGTTGCCTAAGAATTGACATCCTCCTGTGGTCGATTTCCTATCTAAATTACAACCACCATAATCACTGTCAGTATAAGCAAATAAATTGAAATCGGAATTTCGAGGATACCAAAGACCAAGTTTAGGTTGACCCTTGAGATACTTGAAAATCCGCTTGACAGCTTTCATGTGTGATTCCTTTGGATCACTTTGATAGCGGGCACACTGACAAACAGGGAACATGACATCCGGCCTGCTTGCAGTGAGATACATAAGGGAACCAATCATCGATCTATAAAGATGTTGATCAACTGATTCTCCCAATGGATCTGGAGTAAGAGTAGGACGAGAAGCCATTGGAATTGGAGCTACTTTGGAATCTTGAAACTTGTATTTCTCAAGAATAGTCTGAACATACTTTTCTTGATGAATGAGAATACCAGTCTCAGATTGAGTAACCTGAATACCCAGGAAAAATGAAATTTCTCCAAGAGAACTCATCTCAAATTTCTTCTTCATCACCTCTTCGAACTCCGTGCACATATTATCATTGTAGATCCAAAAATGATATCATCGACATAGATTTGAACCAAAATAATATCATCGCCTGCTTTTCGTATGAATAAGGTTTGATCAATTGCGCCTCGTGAATAACCATTTGCATGCAAATGTTCAGTCAGAGTTGCATACCAAGCACGAGGTGCTTGATGTAACCCATATAATGCCTTATCTAACTTGTAAACATAATCAGGATGATTGGGATCTTCAAATCCTGGAGGCTGACAAACATAGGTTTCTTCCTTCATTTCTCCGTATAAAAATGCAATTTTAACATCCATCTGATACACCTTGAAGTTCATGTATGAAGCAAAGGCTAAGAATATGCGTATTGCTTCTAGTCTAGCAACTGGAGCATACACTTCTTCATAATCCAATCCTTCAACTTGATAGAATCCCTGCACAACAAGACGTGCTTTATTTCGAACTATAACACCCTTTTCATCCGTCTTGTTTCGAAATATCCACTTTGTTCTAATCGGAAGCTTATCCTTTGGAAGTTCAACAAGATGCCAAACATTCAGCTTTTGAATTGCATCAACTCATCTTGCATTGCTTCTATCCAACTTTTTTCCTTAAGTGCCATTTCCACATTCTTGGGCACTATTTGTGATAGAAAGCAAGCATAAAGACATGTGTTGATTGCCCCTGAACGACTTCTGGTAATTACACCCTCATGTAATGGACCAATGATTGCATCAGTTGGATGAGTTTTATGTATTCTTAATTAAGGAATATCATCTGCAACCATTCCATCTTCCAAATTAGTAATGTGTTCAACATTATCAAGAACTTCTTCAGATTGTCGAGATTGATACACAATATTTTCTTCAAGTGTGTCATCTGAAACATGATTTTCAGAAGTAGTAGACACGTTGGAGATTCTTCAAATGGAACTTGAATGACTTCGATCGGTGTATCCATAGTTTTTGAAGAAGATGCAGATAAAGGTGAACTTAATGATTCTTCCAGCTCCTGGGTAGAAAATTGTTCTGAAATAGCATCTAATGACTCAGAACATGCAGATACTGGTACAGAAGCTGTAGGAATATCTTTGGATGATGAAGCAGTAGAAGAGTCATCAGATATCAACGATGGAAGTTCCTCAATGAATTTGTTTTCCAAGGAGATTGCTTGAGAATTAGAATCTGCAGATGAAGGTTTAGAAATTTTAAAATTTATGAACAAAGATTCATAATCATAAACCCATGAAGGAGCTGAAGCTGCATCAGTAATGTTAAGATCATGCCAATCAATGTTAAATGACTCAATTATTTGTCTAGTTCTTTTATTATAAACTCGATATGCAACCTTATTAGCAGCATATCCCACAAAGTAACATTCATCAGCCTTTTCAGAAAATTTTGAAGATGATTCAGTTGTATGCAACAAAGTGCAACAACAACCAAAGGCTTTAAAATATTTAACTTTGGGTTTGTGTTTATAAAATATTTCATATGGAGTCTTATTTAATCTTTTGTTGATTAAAGCACGATTCTGAACATAACATGCAGTATTTACTGCTTCAGCCCAAAAGAACAAAGGTAATTTGGCAACAGATATCATTGTTCTAGCAGCTTCAATCAGTGTTCTATTCCTTCTTTCTGCAACCCCATTCTGTTATGGAGTGCCAGCAACACTGAATTGTCTGGCAGTTCCCTTTGATTCACAAAACTCATTCAGAGTTTGATTGCAAAACTCTGTTCCATTGTCACTTCGGATGCATTTTAGCTTTTCTCTGTCTGATTCTCCACCAAAGTAATAAACTTGATCAAAAGGTGTGGAGTTTCATCCTTAGATGCTAAGAAAAACACCCAAGTAAATCTAGAAAAGTCATCAGTAACAACCAGGCAGTAAGATCTTCGACCCAAACTTAAAACACTTACTGGACCAAAAAGATCCATGTGTAAGAGTTGTAAGATTGATTCGACTGAGTTGTGTGCAATTGGTTTGTGAGGAAGTTTATGTTGTTTACCTTTTGAACATGACAAACAATGTTCATTTAATTGAAATTCTTTTCAGGTAAACCAATAACATGATTTGCACATACAAGTTTATTCATGTTTTTAAGATTGACATGTCCTAATCGACGATGCCATAACATGGAATCATTCTCCGAGGCTTTGGATAGTAAGCAAGAAGCTGTTACCAAAGAATTAGAACAATGCATATCAAGAAGATATGTGTCATTGTCTCTCGGAGTCCTCATCAAAATCCATTCATCTGGAACAACAAAACCTGGTTTTAATATTAAGCATTCTTTATTAGTAAAGTGTGTAGAATATTGTTTCTCACAGATTTGAGACACACTTAACAGGTTATTTTTTAATTCCTCAACAAAATTAACATTTTCAAAACTAAAGACACCATTTGTAACTGTACCACGCTTGGTTATACGTCCTCCTTTGTCTCCCGCGAAAATCACTCTTCCTCCGTTATATGACTGAACATCTTGTAGTAATGATAAATTCCCAGTCATATGTCTTGAACAACCGCTATCTACCACTACTACAATTTTGTTAATAGATGACGCGCAAAAGATGACGTGCGAAGAAAGATGACGCGCATTTCCGCATGTCATAAAAATTATGTCATATTTTATAAATTTTTTTGAAAATATGACACGTATTTTTGCACGTCATCTTTGTTCATCGTCTTTTAAAACACGCGCCCAACTTGAATTTTTGTTCCCCGCCTCTGTCCTTTAACCCTAGTTTCTCAAAAACCTTTCACTGTCCAATTTCTTAAACACCCTCTAAATTATCAGAGACCACCACTGCTTATCTGCGCTTCATGTTGGAGGAACACGAGAAAGTGGAGGAGAACAACTCGACATGTGCAACTTGAAGCCGAAGGATCGCATCTTCTTGTGGTAGGGTTTGAGTCGTATACACATGAGGTTGCTAGTGGTTACATGAGGAGAGATTTGAGACCGAAGGATCGTAGCTTCCATGAGCAGATTACATTGTTTTGTTCGTCGAATTGAATAAGAAGTCTGAGGTTTAATTCCGATTCTTCTTGTATTCTAATTATATGCTCTTTGCATTTCATTGAATACTTGCGATTGTGTTACTTCGGGGACTACTTTATTTGATTTATATGTTATGATTTGAACTTGTAGTAATCTTCAGTAGAACAAACTAATTCATATGGAAGTGTAGTAATCTATAGTAGAACGAACTAATCCATATGGAAGTGTTTCAAAATGTTGTGTTCACAGAACCACTTATGGGTTTTGTGTGGTGTTTTCCTCAATTGTACATGATTTATGACGAAATTCACATGTGGATTTCAAGATTGCATTAAATCCAATTTGGGATTTTGAGTTCTAAAAGCAATTATGGTTTTTTTAATGTTTTACTCATAGTTTAAAGTGGTGGGTCACTTAAATCTGATGCACACCAGGTGTTTGATGAAATGCATGTGTGAGTTTCTTTTTGGCATTTTGATTTTTTTCTTGTTGAAGTAGATTTTGATGTTCTTTATTCACTTTCTTTTGTTACAAATATAAAAAAAAGATTAGTTGTAATTTGACAGACGTTGGAACTTCTATTAGAAGTTGTTGTTTTGGAGGAAGAAGTTGTTAGGCTTGAAAGTGGTTCATTTTAGGCAAGGTCTATATCAAGAAGCAGTCTACATTTCATTCTCAAATAAGATATCTATAAAATTCTCTTGATTTTCAAGAATAAACAAATAGGAAGAACAAGGCTTCCGGTTATCACCTCAAAAAGAGATCTCAAAAAGAGTCTACATTTCATTCTCAACTGTGCTTCTGCTGTTGAGAAGGTACGAGTTATGCGGGAAGAAATCATTATTGATGATGGTGAAGACAATGATGATTTGGATTTGGAGTCACCTCCAAAGATGCCTACTAACAAGAAGCCATATGAAAATTCAGTTATTAAGGAGTTGAGGTATAATAGTTACATCAGATTTGTTAGCTTCTCTGTTGTATATATGCTTAGAAACAGATTATAGTTTCAATTATCCTTAGATGGCGTTCTTCTTTTGTTGAAGTTTATTACTCATTTGATGAAATGCATCTTTTTCCATTTTCATATATTCTTGATTTAAATACATTAATAGCCCTGAAAATGCTTTAGAGACAGATCTCCACATTACTTTATTACTGCCGCAGTGAACTAATATTACATGCATTTATAACCTTTACTTTCATTTAAGTTATCTTGACGCCCTTTTATATTGTAGGTACTGTATAGAACAGGATAGGCAAATTATGTTATTAATATTCTGTATGAAGAAAGTGTTTAGAAAATGGGAGCAAAAGTAATCTGCTACCTAAATTCTGTATAAGAAGCATCCCATATATTATCCAATCTTTAGTAAACGTTATCTGTAATTTTGTAAATCATGTTCGTCTGATTCAGGTCAGTCAGATGCCAGAGCCATACAGATGTGTGAAACCATTTCTTTCAAGCAACATTTGCAAGCTTGACTTTTGATTTTATCACTAAGCTTCACATGTGATGGTGCATGCGAGAGCATTAAATTTTCCTTCTATAGAAAGTGGTTTATATTTCTGCTTCCTTTTGTTGATTTTATCACTAAGTTTTGTATTTGTGAAAATAGGCTGAAAAGGGAGGAGCTATTATCTTTTACCGAATCAACTAAAGAAATGGTGTGGATTGTTGAAGAGTTTGTCAAAAGAGATCTCAAAACCTTAACGAATTCAGATTGTGAAAGTCCCATCGAGAAGCCTCCAAAACCTGCTGTAGAAAGACCGAAAATAGTGATATCCATCCAAGACACAGACGGTTTAAAGCAGTTTCGAGTTTATATGGTTGGCTTATTTGCTAAAAACATATGAAGTATAAACTAATATTAGAGTGTTATATATAATATATGTTTCTAGTAGCTGTGTGTCTCTAGGACATAATATCTATATCTAATAATTGCTTATTCATGTTTGTTTATGCATGCTTTTGTAGGATGATAAGTTTGAGCGGCTTTTTAAAATGTATGCGGATAAGGTGAAGAATAAGGTAGAGAATTTAGTATTTTGTTTTGATGGGGATAAAATTGACGCCTCAACTACTCCTAGTAGTCTTGAGATGGAAGATGATGACATGATTGAGGTCCATGTGAAATCAAGTTGACCCAGGTACCTTAATTACATATCTTATGGCTATGCTTGTTAGGCTTGAGTTCTGCTTTCTATCATATGTTAACTTTTTGTATTTTTTTCTTTATTTTCTTTGAATAAATGTGATGTTATATTCCAGGAAATGACCATCTGAGGGATGTATTTGTTAAGACCATGGGTCTTGAGGACAAGGACATTGTAACTCTATCTGGTGGTCATACTCTGGTTGGTGTCGCTTGATCCCTTGTTTTCACTTATCCTTTTGATTTAAGACTGCGCATTTCTGATGTTGGAAGTGTGACAGTTTATAGGGAGCTGCGCACAAAGAGCGATCTGGATTTGAAGGACCATGGACTCCCAAAGAGCGATTTGGACAAGTGTTTTACATAAAGGGGGTTTTGGGTCAAAACTGACAACTTTAATTTGATGAAATTGGTTGTCTTAGGTTGGAGAAGGTAAAGAAGAATACACTGATGGTGATTTGGATGAAGTTCGTGTATGTATAAAATTTCATTTATATGTAAGACTGAAATGATAGTATTGTTGGACTTGTGTTAGTATTGTTGGACTTGTAATTCGTACTAATTGAATTTGGACTTGTTTTATGCTTTGTAGTTGTTAATTAACAACTTTTGTAAACTTTGTTGGTATTTAATGGATTTCGCTTTTAATATTATTTGAAAATTTGTTTTAGAAAACAACAGGTAATTTATTAAAAATAAAAAAAAATTAAAAAATGCAGCTAATTTTATGACGTGCATTGCGCGTCATCTATTGCACGTCATAAAAATTTCATAGATGACACGCGGATGCGCGTCATCTAGTCATTTATGACTACCTCTTCCTTGACGCGCATTGTGCGTCATCTTTTGCACGTCATAAAATGCGCGTCATCTTTTGCGCGTCATAAACAGATGACGCGCGGATGCGCGTCATCTGTCATTTATGACTACCCCTTCCTTGACACGCATTTGCGCGTCATCTGACCCCAAAGATGACGCGCAATGCACGTCATCTATTGCAGTTTTTCTAGTAGTGTACATGCCATAGACTTTCAATAGCCTTTTGCGGTTGTCCCTGCATCAGTAACAAAATTAGTTAGCTTTTGGTACCCAAGTCAAACATGACTTGAGCACATTATGAGTTGCAGCAAGACAAAATGATTTGATATTATTATATTTGGTTTGCACATCAGTCTTTTTATTTATGCTTTTCAACTTGTTGTTTTCGTTTACATCATTAGTCAAATTCTTATCCCGTTTGACATTAAACTCATTAACAACCTTTGATTTCATATTATTTGAAATTTTCCACGAGTGAAAAACAATTTTCTATTATGAGCAATAGAATTATGAAATTGTTGTTTGCTTAATGATTTTTGTCGAAAAGGACAATTGTTTGCCAAATGATTTGTGTTTCCACACTGATAACATCTCTTTTGTTGTGTGTGGAAAACAAACTGTGGATGACAATTATGAAAATTGTTATAAAAACCAAAGTCAGATTGACTTTTTGGTTTAAAATTCTTCACAGTCTCTCAAATCTTTGCCTCATTTGATAATTGCAAGTTCATCTTTTGCAGATTCGAGGAAATAGATGAATTATGACCACTTTTGATTTGAGATTTGGCAGTTGTGACTTTTGGAATTGGTGGTGCTGGAATAGGACCAGTCTTAGATTCTGCTGGAGTAGGACCAGACTTTGAATTTGCTGGAGGTGGACCAGGCTTAGCTATACGAATTGGTGCTGGAGAGGGACCAGGCTTGGATATTCGGATGGTGCTGGAGAAGGACCAGGCTTTTGAATTTTCAGATTGAATGCAGAAGAATCATTCACTTGCAAATCTGGGCTACAAATATCTTGATTCACAAGGTTAGCATTATAATGAAGTTTATTTTTAAAGAATCGAGAATTCGTTTCTTTAAAAATATGCTCTTCATTTTCAATTAAACCTTTAGAAACAAATCTACTTTTAAAATCTTTTTCAATTTTTTCTTTCTGATTTACCCTTTGATTTGCATTCAAATTACATTTACTATTTGATTTAATCACATTCAAATCAACCACATTTTCATTTCCAGACAAAGTTTGTTTACAAGCAGATCGTAAATCATTTACATTCTTATTTGTTAAACTGTCACTCTCATTTTCTCCCTCACTTTCACTCTCCCAATCTTCAACCAACCCATCCACCTTCAATTTATCTGTACAAAAATTTTCAGTTGATTGTTTAGGTTTGCTTATTATAATAGGATCAACAGATAGATTTACTTTGTTTGAAGGTTTTAAGTCTTGAGATGGAGAGAAACCAATCCCATAGACCATATCAGAATCAGAAATGACATCAGATGAAGGTAAACATGAATAATCATGATTAATTGGAGGAGCAATGTTTGAAAATCCAACACCGCATTTACCTCATTTAATCTTCTGTGTCATTTGTGACTTGATTATTCCTTCAACCATTGTTGATGAAAGTTCAAATTTTTCAACAGTCAATTTAGCCGTGGCTAGTTCACTGTTGAGTCTATTAATTTCTAAAGCGAGTTCATTGTTTCTATTTGTCAAATCATTATTAGTACATTCTTTATCATAAAGATTTAATTTTAAATTATATACTGTATTGTTTAAACCTTCAAGTTTTTCTTTAAAAATCTTTTCATTTGATTTGTGTTTTCGAGCTTGATACTGAAGTTTTTCAACTTCCATTATCAGGCTCTCATTGTGAACTCTATATTTTTGAACTTTCTCAACACATGAATTTTTGCACAAACCATCATATACCTTGGGTTCAGAAGTTTCCCCTTCTGTTTCCTCAACCTTCTTAACCATGAATGCTTTCATTTCAGCAGCTTGTTCTTCCACTGGAGCAACGTCAACAGTCTTTGGATTATTACATTGGCTTTTGACTGGAGGCTCGACAGTGTACTCTTCTATCACAATTCTTTCCTCAGCAACCTTCTCAACCTGATCTTTCTTCACAACTGTCTCTTTTCTTCTTCAACATTCTCCTTCATTTCGTCAACCTTCACCTTTACTTCTTCAACTTCCTTATTTTCTTTCTCAACTTCCACATTCACTTCTTCTCTTTCAGCAAACAATCCTTCCATCAAGTCATCAGAAATGAACTCAGCAAATAAATTTTCTTCTTCTTCTGGTTCAGGAACAATCTTTGCAATGAATGCAGTAGACAATGTTAGATCAAGGGCTTCTATTTGATCAGACCAGTCATATTCAGCATTAGTTTGAGAAACTAATGCTTTAGTACCACCAGAAGTACTAGCTTTGTCTTTCTTCGGCTCAATCTCCACAGTCACCATCTTCTTGGGGCCTTCAGTTTGACCAGTCTTTGGTTCAGTACATTCTCTGGCGAAATGACCCGGTTTGTCACAGTTGTAACACCTCAGGTTAGACTTGTCAAAACCGATTTTGCTAGAGTTGTTAACACCAAACATTTTTCTTCCAGTTCGTCTAGCAAAGTTCTTCGCCCTGTAAACCACCATGGCCATTTGATACTTGATGTCATTTTCTTCAACATCATCAGGATTGACTTGTTGAAAATCATCAACCAGGACATTAGGAGCAGTAAGTCTTCCAGCCATAAACGCTTCATAGCTTGACATAAAAGTGGTAAAAAGTGCAAGATGCTCCTCAGCAATCTGGACAGTCTACTTTGATGGATTACTAGTAGCAACATAAGCATGTTGACCACTATGAGAATCTTGAGATTGAGGGACTTGTTGATGGATGATGGGGGAATAATGTTAAGCAGCTGGAACATGAACTTGATGGTTTACTGCTGGTTGCATATAAGAAGATGCTGCACTTCTAGATTGTTGTTGCTGACACATTTGTGTATAACTGACATAGTAATTCGGATTACTAGCCATCTTTGCATAGAGAGCAGTTCCTTCAGCACCCAGAGAACTGAGATGATTAGCAGCTCGCTGCTTATCGTCCATCGCATAAGACTTGATAATTGAAATGAGATCAGTCAACTGAAGAGTATACAAGTCTTTGGTTCTCTTGATCAATGTACAGTTGTTATTCCAACTGTATGGAAGTGAATTTAGCAGCTTCTTGTTCACAGTGATGTGTTCCAGAGTAAGACCCGCACTCTTCATTTTCGTTACCAGTCTAACAAACCTGGAAATCTAAGCTTCCAACTCTTCACCAACTATATGATTGAACATGTTGAATTCCTGATTCAACATATCCTTTTTGCTTTCCCTCATATCTTTGTTGCCCATGATCTGAGTTTCCAGAGCATCCCATAACACCTTAGCACCCCTGAACTCTTGAAACTTTTGTGAAATCTCAGTAGTCAATGCCATAGTGATGGCAGCATAAGCTTTATCATCCAGTTCCAACCTCTTGATGTCATCTTCATCCCACAAGTGTTCAGGTTTCTGTACCATTTGTCCTTTATCATTTTTGTACAACAGAATGTAAGGACCATACTGAATAGACCTCCATATCTTAGGTTCCGTGTAGAGAACATGTTTCTCAAATCGGAAAGCCCAATCAGCATAATCGTCTTCACAGAGAAGTCTCGGCGGCTTGTTACCAGTACCAATTTCCGTGTCTAGATGAAGTGAAGCAGTATGATGCTTTAAATTCGGAGTTGTTGAAGCTATGTTGATCAGAAAGTCAAAATCAGAGTTTTCGTGTGACAGAAACACTTGTGCGAAAACTGCTTTCGCGCGCGAGAATATTGATTCGTGCAAAATTTCCTTTTTACCTTTTCACGCGAAATCGCATAAAAAGGTGAAATAACTGTCTGAGCGAAAACACACCTTTTCACACGTGAGAACTCACAGTTCAAACGAAAAACTTCCAATTTCGTGCAGAATCAAATCTCCAACAGTTTGTTCAAGCGAAAAACCACCTCCAAATCACTGAATATGTCTGATTAAACTCATTTTAATCCAATTTTAATGAATTTAGTTCAATTTTAAGCTTAATTATGATTAAAATTCAACTAAAGTCCACTAATTCAGTCCAAATCAGTCCAAATTCTCCAAAATCGAGCAGCATAACATCACCATATCTGAATCTTAAGTGATCAATGATGAATGTCTTCAAAAATGAGTAGAAAACAATCCAAATCTTCTCCCAATCGTGGTTCTAGAGCCTAATGCTCTGATACCAAATGTAAAGTCCTTAAAAGAGATCGATCTCACTTTGTTTGATTGTTGCACTTGATAATACGCGAAGACGGGTGCGCGGTTTGAATTGTATCAACCGAGAGAACAAAACATTCAGCACAAATCATTGTAAATCAAACATATATTGACGAAAGATTACAATGAAAATCGATACTAGATCGATCTCACCCGAAGGTGGAAGTCACACACCTGTGATCTGCTCAACATTGGGGAAAAATACACAAAAATAACATTGAGCTCTTGGTTAATTGAATAATGAGGCACACACTATCATTGTGCACACATGCACATATATATATACATGTAAGAAAGTTGTCGCAAGCTGCCAAAATTTTGTTTTTCGCATTGCATGCATTGTTTTGTCGCATGCAATCTTTGTTCCACTTTCGCATTGTCAGATCCACTAAAATTGTCGCATGCAACTTTAATTAATGCATTTGTCGCATGCTGCGACTCGCTTTGCATGAGATTTCAACCGATATTTCGCATGCATCATGATTTCGCATGCTTTATTCCACTTTCGCATTTCTCCTTTTTATTCAACATTTCGCATGGAGATTTCGCTCTACTTTCGCAAGCAGTTGTCGCGTATAGATCTCAGACGAACAGATCACATGCATGCAATTTGTTCTTCTTTCGCATGCATGCATGCAACTTCTCGCGACTTTGTTGCACGCGATCAACAACGATATTGTAATCCAAATATTTATGCTTTTTCCTATGTACTTCCCTAGGAGTTTAAAGGAGCATCCTTTCTTTATGCTTCCAGTACGCCTACTTTTACTAGTGAATTTAGGTTCACTACTACGATTGCATAATATTTCCATATCCTTTTTCGTGACTGACCCACCACAATGATGTACCCATGCTCGTGTCTTCTCATTTTTGCCTACTTCTTCAAATCCTCATGAGAATCAAAATGCTAAAAGGGTTACAAAGCCAAACATAAAAGACAATATATAAAACAAATAAATAAATAATATACACAAATGAATGAAAATTTTTCGTACTTTGTCGGCTTTATAAGAAATCATAGATCTGATCCTCATCCTATCGTGCTCCGCGATGTCCCCATGGTTTTTTTAGGTGAACCGAACTGTCACTCTTATCTATGTCACTCTCTTTAAAAGTATCTGACACATGTGTAATTTCTAGTTTTGACTGGTACGAAGATGTCCGTAATGTCCGTGATCCGGCACTGTTTTTGAGTGGTACGAGACATGTCTGGAATCCGGATTTGTTTGTAAGTGGTACGGGTTCGGGGAATGTCTGTAATCCAGCTCTGTTTGTGAGAGGTACATGTTTGGGGCATATCTGTAAGAATGATAAGGGGAATGTTTGTACCCTTCACCGTAACTCATCGGTCCAAATAATGAGTTGTAAGCCTTTTTAGAAAATGTGTTTGAGGGGTTTGTTTCCTCCTCCCCCACGGAGGGTGACTCCTGTATACGTAATATTCTTATGGTTAAATATTTCAAATAAGCATTTATAAAAATACATAATACTTCAACTTAGTTCGAATCTTTGATATGTGGCTCCTTATTCAAATCTGGAAGCTTAGGCTTTTGATAATGATCTCCTGAACCCGACATTGTTTTCGAATTAACGTGTTTTTGGAACGATGAAAATAAAGTGATGGTTGTTGCATGAAATGATGAAATCTATTTATATTAAAAATCTGGACGAGAAACCGTCACGATTTTGGCCAAACCGTGACGGTTCAAAGACTCAGTCACGAAACGTTTATCAAATTTTGTCACTTTTGTCAACATCAAGTCAAACTTTTATCAACATCAGTGTACCTTATACCCTAAACGTCACGGTTAGGCCAAATCGTGACGGTTTTGTTTCACTTTATCAGTGTCCTTTTGTCGTTTGTTGTCGGGATGACAGCGAATGTGACTCAGAACGCGTGATGGTAAGGTCCTGTGGTCACGGTTAGGTGACAAACCTTCACGGTTTGGCCTAACTGTGTCGGTTAAGTCTAACCGTGATGGTTAGGTCTCGTGCCTCACAAAAACACTTGCGGTGTTCCCAACACCACCCTTAAGTTTTTATGTTATTATCGTGTTTTGTATGTGACAAATATTATGGTTATAGTGTAAATACGTAAATATAAGTCACTCTGTCAAGTGACTGTCAACTAGGGTTAGCAGTTATATAACACCACTATATGAAATGATGTATCCATTCCCAAGAACCAATTCATTATGTGTGTGTATGAGATAAAAAACAAATTGTACGATGTAATGTTCTTATCAGATCATTTATAATCAAAGACATATAGTTTACTCATTCTTTTTTTCTAAATCCTTGATTAATCAGTTCACTTTAAGGCTCCTTGATTATAGCTAGCCAATTTGGTTATGATCATTATCATCATCATCGATCTTTGATCAAGAAACAGATTAAATATCATGATCATGAAGACACCAGGTAAGAGAAATTTAATTCCTATAGAGAAAACAACAACAATGGCCAAATTAGATATGATCTTGGTGTGATGTATACGAGACGAGTCGATGTCCATGCTGCTTACTATGAAAGGTTTATAGCAGGCCAAAATGTAGATTCAAGAATATCAGGTGTCACAATTAGAAAGAAAGAAATTAGTCTCATGCTTATGGCGTTATGCCTATCCGAGACTTCAAACAAAAAGATTCGAACAACCAAATAAAGACAGAGAAAGGACTTGCATATTTGAATACCAATTGTGACCAATTAAGATTCTAGGAGGAAAGAAGATAATCAAAGAATGAGGCAAAGAGAATTAGATAGATGCTCAAGGTAAGAAGGGAAGGGAAACAAGAACAAAGTACTTCAGTAGTTTCAAAACGGCTTGAAAATTTAGAGTTCCAAAGAACACACGATAAGCCCTACAAATAAATCCAAAATTACATGTTATACATGTAGTTTTTATGGCATTTTGCCTACGGGTGTCGTACCAACATTCATAATCTTAGTCTCAAACAAAAGTTAATTTCAAATTATACGATGACAAGAACTATGTTCTTCATGGGCCTAATATAAACATATCGGACTAATATGAACACGGGAGAATGTCTGGTTTATTAGCTCGTCATTAAACAACCACATGGTTGGAAATAAGGCATGTCTTGTACATATTCATCTCAGTTTTGATGTGGAAATAAGCACTTAAAATCATGATATGTTGTTCATTAGAAGACACCGTTAGATTAATTAACCTTGATCAAGAATAATGAATAATTCATGGTGTATTTTAATAATCAAGTCTAGATAACAAAATACTACTTATGGCCAGGTGATCAAACAAGGTTTTAATGTGTTTTTGAGGGAGATGTGTGCACTGTAAAGAGGAATTGTAAATATTATCACGTAAGAACACGTGATAATTATACAAGAAGAATTACATTTGTGTGATATTATAACACAAGTATAGAATTATTATGAAAATATTACATTCTAACGTGATAATTCCACTTTTACATGATAATTTTATATCTGCGTGATTAATTCTAACACTTTTATTATAATTCTACTCGTAACATTTCTTCTTACGTGATAACTTCGTACAATTCGCACGAAAATGTTATTTTGTATAGTAAACTTATCATATATAATATATATGTATGTATGTATGTATGTATGTATGTATGTATGTATGTATGTATGTATGTATGTATGTATGTATGTATGTATGTATGTATGTACTACGTATGTATGTATGTATGTATGTATGTATGTATGTATGTATGTATGTATGTATGTATGTATGTATGTATGTACTACGTATGTATGTATGTATGTATGTATGTATGTATGTATGTATGTATGTATGTATGTATGTATGTATGTATGTAGTATGTATGTATGTATGTATGTATGTATGTATGTATGTATGTATGTATGTATGTATGTATGTATGTATGTATGTATGTATGTATGTATGTATGTATGTATGTATGTATGTATGTATGTATGTATGTATGTATGTATGTATGTATGTATGTATGTATGTATGTATGTATGTATGTATGTATGTATGTATGTATGTATGTATGTATGTATGTATGTATGTATGTATGTATGTATGTATGTATGTATGTATGTATGTATGTATGTATGTATGTATGTATGTATGTATGTATGTATGTATGTATGTATGTATGTATGTATGTATGTATGTATGTATGTATGTATGTATGTATGTATGTATGTATGTATGTATGTATGTATGTATGTATGTATGTATATGATAAAAAACAATTTGCATAATGTAATGTTCTTATATAAGATCATTTGTGATCAAGTATAGTTTTCTCTTATTCTTAATCCTAGGTTAATCGATCAGTTCGTATTAAAGCTTCTTGATTACCCACAATTTTGTAGTTGTCTGTAAAGTGACGATAATAGAGCCTAAACTCGATTGTTTTGATTACTAACACACTTACACAAAAACAACCCAATTTGAGATGAGGAATTACGCAAAAACAATCCAATTTGAGATGAGGAATCTCCAAATCTAAAGACGAAAACAAACAAAAATATAGAATAAGAACATCTAAACATAAAGAAACTCAATCAAATTAATACTGCTAAACACGGCGTATAACACTACGGTGGTAACTACTCCACTTCCACTAAGCCCTCTCAACTTATTATTGTTGACCAGGCAATTTAGGACCCCACGAACTGGATTTGAGAGGATTGGACCCGGCCTAATCCGTTTGGACACGGCCTAATCCGTTTGGACACGTATCAGACGGATTGGGTAAATTTGAAATATGTGATAATAAATTTAAATACAATATATCAATTGTAGTTGGTTATTCAACAAAATCCCTGTTACGTCTTTCAATTGGGTTAATAGTAAGTGATGTTAGTTTTAAGGGAAGATCCGAATAAGGACTGTACTCTACAACTAAGAGATTGAGAGTTTAAATCGTATAGAATGCAAGTTGTGGTTAATTTATTTTAGAAAATCTATAAACTTGTTGTTAAAGAAAAAATAGATGATATGAATTTAGTGTTGATATACCCCATTCAAAATCCGGGTTCTACTTAATTATCTGGTCTTGTTAATAAAGCTCAGTGATTATATCTAACTAGATCGTCATCAAAAGGTCAAATTATAGACAGTCGATTGAATTGTTGATCTAAGACATGCATGGGTGTTGCCATTTCCCTCGAGCATTATGTCTAACTGGATCGCCATCAAAAGGCTAAATTGTAAACAGGCGATTGGCTTGTTGATTTCTCTTGTTACACTTATACACTTAATTACAACATACTGATGGCGAGCCCTTTCACGGTTAGAACTAATGGGCAATCTAATTTGTGATTGTATTCTTCTACCTTTGATCTCAAATATTAATGACAAAATAAGATCACAAATAGTAGTGACAAAATAATTAATGGTTATAATTAGATTAGTAATCCTTGTCATATTGATTTAATTAACCAAGCGTACTTGTTCCTTTTTAGACCTTTACCCAATTGTTATTTGTTCTTTGAGTTAAACAATATCATTTCAATAAATAGCTATGCAAATAAACTAACGAGATAATATTATATTAACCTGGTGGTATTCATATTTTATTTCTATAATGAGCTAATATGCCATTGTGGTCTTTTAGAGTACAATTCCAACTAAAAAGTTTTTTTAACTTTTTGGGAAATGACAATGAACACTTAAATTGTGCCCTAAAAGGGAAGATGCATAGTGCAAACTGCAAAACCATTAGAAGAGTTGAAGTCTTCATATTCAAACTAGCCCCCCATAGCTTTACATGAATCAAGAAACCTATGGCTGAACTTCACAATTAATTATTAATACTTTTCAGAGATTTTGCTTCTAAAATATTCAAATGTTTACTTCAAATCTTGTTCAACAGTTTCCTTCATCCATCCATGTCTTTCCTCCTTCAAGCTCTTTCTTTGACCTTGAAAAAGATAGTATTCATTTCAACCATCACCACTATCACCACCACCACCATCACAACAACCAGTTTGTCAATGGAGATTGTTTTTTCCATGCATACAATAGTCTTGTACCGCCTCAGGTCGGTGCAGACAATATTATGGTCGGGCAGCAGCACCAGCAGCAACAACAGTATAGTAAACTATCAGGGTTTCATTACTCTGATGATAACAGTAGTCTTTTAGAGTCAGTAATCTATCCCTCTAAGAAAAAAGTTACAAACATGAAGAAAGATGGTCATAGCAAGATCCAAACCGCGCAAGGCCCGAGAGACCGCAGGGTCAGAATGTCCATTGAGATTGCAAGAAAGTTCTTTTATCTTCAAGATCTGCTAGGGTTTGACAAAGCAAGCAAAACCCTTGATTGGCTCTTTAACAAGTCGAAATCCGCAATTGAGGAGTTGGTTAAAGAAAGGAGACACTCTTCTTCTCCTGGTGCTACTGATCAATGTGAAGTTGTTTTTCAAGAAACACTCAAGAGAAGATCAGATGAAGAAGATAAAGGGAAAAAGAGGTCAGCTCCCAAGGGTTTCGAAGGAAAACCGAAGCGAAAATACAGATCTGTAGGCGATGTGAATCAGTCAAGGGCAGAGGCAAGAGCAAGAGCTAGAGAAAGGACTAAAGAAAAACTGCAAAACAAAAAGCTTGATAACGAGTCGGATAAGGTTCCTCCTGATTGCTACTATCCTATAACACAACACTCAAGCGTTTGGAGTCAAATTGAATCAAGAAAGGAGAATAATGAAAGGACTGGTGAATCAGTTATGGATCCAAAGATCCCAATGCCATCTTCTGTATTGTATGGTTATCAGCACAATGTCGTTGTGTCGAACGATTTAAGCTCTCAATCAAGCACTCAGGTTTCCTAAATTTGCATTAGATCATGAGCAGCAGTGTTTGGATTCACAAGTGGTACATTAAATAGTCATTCAAGTACTGACACTATCTTGTGTTTGCCTAATTGGGGGGTTATGCATGATCTTAGTTAATGATTGTTGTATGTTTGTTTAATTTGGTGATACCCACCAAGAATTTGTTTGATGGAGCTGGACTTTAAAGATGTAAGCTCATAATTGTTGTGGTTAAATTTTAACGAACTTGATTAATTTCTTGAAATCTTTTATTGTATTGTAAAAAATCATTACTAATTTGGCCCCATTACTAGACCAATACGATACTGTACCTTTCACCTCTTGAACCGTATGCTTCATAATCATCTATCTGTCAAGGTTATAATTTGCAGTTGAGATTTAGAATTTATGATCATGATGCAAACTTCACCTTTTCTTCTTCTTCTCGATATCTCTATGTGTGTTACAAAGAAATAGTGTCACCTATTGCTTGATCATAGTTTTTCAGATTCTCCAGGGAGAATGGAATTACCAATTAGGTCCATTTTATGTTATAATCTTTACTTCACTATTAAACTTCTTTTTATGTCATTTGATTCCTATTGTAGTTCTACATGTTTCTCGATCTATAGCTAGTTTACAGAATTAAAAGCCCTAATTTGATCATTGCATTGATTTAATGATATTCATCCACTGATGAGGAGAAAATACCTTAACTATAGATTAAGTGTTGAATATTGTACATTCCTTGAATATTTAAGAAACAGCTCAAAAATTGATTTTTTGATCTATATCATACCAGTTCCAATTGTAAGTAAAAAGTAGGGTTTAATATCCAGATTGATACGTACATGGTTTGAAGTTTATGAGAAAATCTATTTGAATTTTTGATCTATATCATACTAGTTCCAATTGTAAGTAAAAAGTAGGGTATAATATCCAGATTGATACATGGTTTGAAGTTTATGAGAAAATCTATACACCATATGTAACTTTGTAATATATAGTTGATTACTAGCGCCATCTACTGGAGAAAATTATCATAGTCCTTCAAGCATTGATACATATGAACTGGTCTTTTTGGTCACGGTTGTGTCTAGAGATTATACTAGTTAACATGCTGTAGTCTTAGATTCCTCAAGGCTAATACTATTGGAAAAATCAACTTTCTTCTTGTATGTTAATTAATTGAGCTATTTATGCAGGTTGGGATCAAATAAATATTGGCAATGTTGAAATATATGTATACAATGCTAGGTACATTGATTCAGTAACAGAAGATATTGGAAGTCACATCTAACATAAGAAGACACATTTTTAACTGACCCAAAGAGTCTACAAATATCAAATCTTTATCGCGTTGGTATAATCTGGATTTTAGTTAAACCGGGCGGAATAAGTTATTAATTACCTTTTAAGGAAGATTGGTTGCCTTAACAATTTTTGTAGAACCTATTACATTAATGCCAACCTGACAGTCAACAAAACTGAAATATATAAAAACTCAAGCCCATGATGAACCCAATTCAGATTCTACTCTGTAGTGTATAAATCACCATTAACATTAGCTACTTATGTGTTTGCATATGTGCATGCATTATATATTCTTAGACAGTTAATGTTTTGCAAATTAAAATGTCATGAATGAAATATAATCTTTTTCTTAATGTTTTGCAAATTAAAATGTCATGAATGAAATATAATCTTTTTCTCTTACCTTTTAAAAATTTAGTGTCAAAATATACAGATAATATTTCATGCACATAAATTAGAAAGATTTAAAAGTTAGATTGTCCGACATATAACATGTAACAACTATTATATAAACATAACAAACTATATATTAAGCCTCTTATCGAAAAGGGTTTGAATAAACATATGATTAAATTATATCATTCAATTGTTTGTTTCACAGACAAAATGTATTAATTAATTTACTTAATTATCATTTAGATAAATTAACAAGAAAATAAGTGGAACACACAGACCAGTAGACACAATATGATTTGCAACCAAACCATTTTTTTAATGGCGAACATGAGTTGTTGAGGAGTACAAAGATAAAAAGACACAGACATGACTGTCTTATTCACAGGGAATTTATTTGGTCCCATCTCCATTTTTATAACCATTATCATCAGAATATTTCTGGAGATCAGTCAGATCAACTGCATAATATTGGTGATAGATACCACCAAACAACTGATGAAAAGAAAGATCAAAACGCCTTATTACTGTTACTGTTTCTTGAACAATTTAGCACCCATGAATGAACGTATGGCTATCTCTGATCAAGACTTGATGATGAACAGAAACAGTGGAATTCCCACATTACCGCCAGAAGAATGAGAAGATCTAATGTCAGAATGAAATTTTGTGTTGCAGAAATAAACAGAATGGAAGATGGTTGCGTGATGTGGGTGAAGATGAGGGATGGTGGGTGGTTAGTGGAGTACTTTTGATGATCATATCTCATGTGTCATTTCTTTTTTTTTTAGTAGGATTGTGAATAGTTTTTCGAAGATGACAACTAATAGGATTTCATGTTTGAAATATTTATATACATAAAAGAATTAGACAAATCTGCAAAGCCCTAGCTAGGGTTAAGTTAGAAAAGAAACAAACGATGAGTTCTTTTTTGATTGTTGAACAGAAGTTGTGTTTATTTTGTAGAAACTCGAAGTAATATTAATACATGTCTTACCACCAATAATTTGGTTGAGTGGAGCTTTATGACCTCCTCTAGTGGAGTATGTAAGTTCGAGTTCTAACAGCAACAAAATAATATTGGTGGGTTGAGTTTTACTGTACTGAGTCTTCGGGTGGTGTGTTTTCCCCGAATTTGATGGTGGTGGGCTTGGGCTATCCAATGTTGTTTGTCTAGCGAACATATGGGGTGCCTTTTCGCCATTAGGGTACTGATGTAGCGCGCGGAACGAATCGAAGTACTATCACGTTGATTCTGCGAATACCCGTGAAGTTCTTCACCCAAACCCCCAAATTCGACCCAAGAGTCACGAATTTGAAAAGACAAAGTTCTTAATTCTCAAAAATTAGATGTCCTTCTACATTACAGAAACTGAACTTAAATAAGAAATCAAACATGCGGGATGGGCCTAAAACAAGCAACCCTAAGCCCAAACAAAAGCCCAAAACAAACTGGAAAACTAGAAAAAACATAAAAGTGACCCAAAAGCCCATTTAGAGGCCTTATTTCAGAAAATTAACAGGATAACCCTCCTACAGCATGTTATCATAACGTGGCCTTCGTTTCTGCGGTCGTTTTGACTGGTAGCACGTCAGAAACGGAGACTCACAGCCCAGGTTAGGCCCATTTTCGTGACGCACGGTCTTGGGCCTCCAAAAAGAGTAAGGCCTGCTCTTCAACACTTGGGTCCACATCAGGTACCCTGGGTAGCCGGGATTTATTAGTTGCCTTTAAAAAATACATATCTTTATTACTTTCACATAATCAAATTGTTCAATCGGATCAAATTAATATGAGTACAGAGGAAAGGGATGGGATTTTTAGATTTGTACTCATTTTAAATAGGGTTGTAAATGAACCGAACGATCATAAACATATCCTTGTTCGTGTTTGTTCATTAAGAAAATAACTTGTTTATGAACTGTTCACGAACGCTTACCGAACGAGATTTTTTATTCGTGTTCGTTCTTTAAGAAAATAAATTTGTTTATTAACTATTCACGAATATAAACACAACAAAGACAAGTGAATGCACACAAATATTCATGATCAATAATGAACACAAATGATTTTTTTTTAAATTTAACAAATACAAACCATGCATCATATGTTTATTTTATAATTAAAATCACAAACATTATGTAATATCCATTAACTATATATAAGTACTTAGCATAATTATCTCAAACATAACTTTTAAATGAATAAACACAAACAAACGTGTGACAACCCTAAAATTAAGGTTCGACAAGTTAACATTTAAATAAGATTCTTATACATGTTAAACATTATTTGACTAACCCTTTATGAATTATATATGTGTTTTATGTATATATATGTGGTACGTATGCATGCTTGCATGCATGCATGGAATTTACGTATGCATGGATTCAAATGTATAAACTTCTCATTATTTGATTAGTTATCTCAACATTATAACACCAAAACATACATCAAAGAAATGAGAAAACAACTTAACTAAACACCCCAATACAAAGAAAACATCAAGATAACTTAGCATCAAAATGAAACTAAGTAAACCTTAAACACTTAAACACTAACTCAAGCATCACTCAAGCTCTAATCTTGGTTCATTAGGGTAACAAACAACCCGATTAACATCCCAAAGCTTAGTTAACCTTGCATTAATGACTTGATGAGTCATCTACCCCCATGAATCGCCACCTAGCCTTGCATAACACCAAGCTTCATCTCAAATTGCCACCTATCAAACCTAAACACCACCTCACTAACCTACAATCCAGAACTAATCTTTACAAACCCCATTACATGTAACCATTCGTCCGAAGGTCACTTCATAACCACTATAAACCACCATAACCACATACTACCCCCAATCGACCACAACCCACACAACCACCACCATCACTCTCGGTTCAACCTCCCTACCCCTTGGTTAATAAATCACAACCATTACTGACACCTTCTACTCTCTCTCTCGGTTACCATAACAAACACACACCACCACCTAAAACTCTATATGATCATCAACTCTAAACCAACATACTTGTGATCAAACCTTCAAAGCTCAAAAACAACCACCGCAAGTGAAGCATCAAGAACTTAAGCATCGATTTTCTAAACTCTTTTTCTACTCCAAACTAGGTTTGATTATCAAAATCCTATGGTTAACAAGTTAAGAAGTTTATGTATGTGTTAAACATACATATGTTATCAACCCTTATAAATTACAAATCATAAAAGTTTTGTATAAACAATATGAAAACTTGATTTCAATCAAAAATCAGCAAGAAAAGTTCAAGAATCTGGATAAATATTAAAGACCAAGGATTTAAACAAAGAGATTATAAATAAGGGTTGAAATTATGTGGATTCTTGATAAATTTGATTTATTACTTAAATGACTATGATTGTGAGAATAAAAACTGAAAACTTGTCAGAAATATTATAAAATAACATTCTGCAAATTTTGGTATGATTTTGTTAAGTAAATTAATTTATATAATTTATTTAACTTAATAAAAGAAAATTATCAACTGAAAGATCTGAATTTGTTAAAGAGCTGGAAAAATTATATGATAATCCTTATATTTATAGGTATTGTAGAATAAATTTTATGATTTAATTTGCATATATGCCTGAGTTATATATTTTAGAAGGTTCTATAATTTAGAAATTTGGAAAAATATCTATACAGTAAGATAAATCATGAAAAATAAGATTCTATACTTATAATATTTGTAAATTTCGTAGTTTTAGAAAATATAATTATTTTCCTGAATTTTTGAAATTTTGGAAAAGTCACAGTAAATTATCTACTTTGAAATATTGATCAAGAAATTTATGAGATATGACTATTAGATAAACATTCTGGAAAAATTTAGGAATTTATTAATTACAGTGGCTATTTTTTCTAATTTATGTTAAGTTTATATTAATTCTAGCAAAATATCTGCAATTAGTTATTAATTAAAATTTTTATATGATTATTGATATTTTCTGATGATGTTTCTATTAAACTGTTAAAAATTTTGAGAATCATAGTTACTGTTTTAAAATTTGTAACTGAGGTGCTGAAAATTTAAAGAAAATTTCTTTTCTAACTTATAATTAATTTTATAGGTTATTGCTGGAATTGAGGTGAGGCTCATAGCCCCATTTTGTATTTATAAGTTTTTGGGGGAAAAGGCATACTATTTTAAGACTGATGCATATGTATAAGATTTTTGAGATATACTGTCATTTGTGTTATAACCATTAATTCGGATGTGGAACCGTTTGATAATATAGATAGCGCTACTTAGGAAATTATTTCTTGTACCAACAGGATGAGTGTTGTGATGATATATTATCCGATTTTATGATTTATATTCATGACAATAATAATTCACCTGGTTTATAAGTAGGTTTGGTTGTAATCTTATTTATGTTGCATCAGTATATGTATTTTGTTCAGAAATTAAACCTTTGATCTTACCAACTTTATGTTGACTATTTTGAGTATGCTTTTCAGGAAACCATCATGTCTAACAGCATAATGTTCTCTTTTGATGTGTATAACGGCTAGGGAGAAATCATGGGAAAGTTTGTGTGAACCTAACTGTTAATCTTTACGATCTCAGTGTAACGGTTAATCTTTAGAAAGATTCTTTAAAAGAGAACATTATATATAGAAAGATTCTTTACACAAAATACATATACTGATGAACAAAATACATATACTGTGAACCTAACTGTTAATCTTTCTAAAGAACCTAACTGTTAAACTTTAGAAAGATTCTTCAGACCTTTAGCAAGTACAATGTTCTCGCAGTATAATTTTCAGGTTTTTTTTTATTTTTTATTTAGTTTTATTGACCGTGAAAATATATAAAAGTATGAGACATTTTTTGACTAGATCTATAGTAAGAACAATGTCCACGCTATAGGTAAATACGTATTTTTTAATTTTCAATTTCCACCAAACTTGAAAAATATCGTGTAAATACGTATTTTCGATTCCCTCCAAAACTAAAAAATCCCAGGTCACATATTGTGAGAACATTATCCTTGCTGAAAGTATTTTTGAATTTTAGTTTTGTTTTTAAATCAAAATACATATTGTATTTAATTATATTTTCAGTTTCCGTAAATGAAAGAAAAAATCCGCTTAGATTTGCAATAGATACGTGTGTGTATGTGTATATATATATATATATATATATATATATATATATATATGTAACACACGGCCTCTCACACCAACAATATTGTCCGTTTCGCCCACGAGGAGCTCACGGATTTGCTTTTGGTTGCCCGGGTGAAAACTTCCCAGGGAGGTCACCCATCCCTGGATTGCTCCCACCTGAGCACGCTTAACTGTGGAGTTCTCCTCTCATCCACAGCCAATACGCCCAAAACGCGTTGTTGATATTAGAGGCCAGACATTCCTTATGAACCAGGAATCTCTCCTGTCCACGACCGATGTGGGATATGTGTAGGGTGTCACAAGCACCCCCTGTTGGACTCATCGTCCTCGATGAGCCCGAGAAGTCACCATCCTTGGTGAGGTATGTCCCACATCCCGAATGGCACAGGAGTGGCTCTGATACCATTCTGTAACACCCGGCCTCTCACACCAACAATATGTCCGCTTCGCCCACGAGGAGCTCACGGATTTGCTTTTGGTTGCCCGGGTGAAAACTTCCCAGGGAGGTCACCCATCCCTGGATTGCTCCCACCTGAGCACGCTTAACTGTGGAGTTCTCCTCTCATCCACAGCCATACGCCCAAAACGCGTTGTTGATATTAGAGGCCAGACATTCCTTATGAACCAGGAATCTCTCCTGTCCACGACCGATGTGGGATATGTGTAGGGTGTCACAATATATATATATATATATATATATATATATATATATATATATATATATATATATATATATATGTGTATGTGTGTGTGTGTATGTAATTTTCTAGAAGGAAAAGGACTGTCTCTTTCTCTCTCTCTCTCACCGACAACAACGTTCAAATCACCGACAGCAACGCTCCCCCCCACCGGCGACCTCCGCCGGCCAAAGCCTCACCGGCGACCTCCGCCGTCCAAACCAACCGGCGACCTCCACAGACAACAACACCCCCCCCCCCCCACCGGCGATCTGTGCAACAAGATCTGTGAACAGAGACATCGCCCCCCCCACATCACCCCCCACCACATCAACCCCCCCCTCAACCGGCGATCTGTACAACACGCAGCAAGATCTGTGAATAGTGAAATCGCCCCCACCCCCCACCGACGATCTGGGAACAGAACCCTAAATTGGGTACGCATCGCCTGCCCGGTACTCATCATCTCGATCGACAACACCTAAACCGGCGTTGTTCACAACACCTAAACCGGCGCTGTTCACAACCCGACAACACCTAAATTGGGTACGCATCATCTCGATCGACAACACCTAAACCGGCGCTGTTCACAACCCGAGAGCATCGCCTGCCCGGTACTCATCATCTCCAGCGAACCCTAAATTGGGTGTACATTGGGTGAGATCGTTCTATCTCGGGTTTACATATCTGTTTTTACTCTTCTTTCATTATATCTTTAACTATACCTTTAGTTTATGTCTGTTAGTTTAGATTGTTTGGCTGGGTTAGGGGTACCAGCAATCTGATTTTAAATAGCTACTTGTTCGTGTAATTTGGGTGAGATCGTCCCGTCTCGGGTCTTATCTCTGCTTCTAGTCTGCTCTATTTATATTTTCGTTTGGACTGATTGGACTGATTGGCTGGGTTAGGGTACCAGCACTCTGCTTTTAAATAGGGATTTGATTGTGCTTGTCACATTGTCTTGTGATTTGATATATTTCTGTTGCTGGTTGTAATTGTGTTCGTCTGTGTTTTGTTGACCATTGCGTATGTGACTGCTTTTGTTTAAGCTTTAGTAGTGTGGCATCCTCTTTTTTAAGATGTGTCTTGTCACGTTAGGTGAGTAAGGTATAATAGATAACAGGAGACATTATGTTGTCCCGAGATCATGTACGGTGACGAGAGATGCAACTACAGGGAATAAGGGTTATAAATTACGAGTGGCATCGTGAATGTAGGAACACTTACTAGTAAGTTATTAGAGATAATAGATGTGTTAAGGAGCCGTAAGGTTCAGATAGTATGCCTCCAGGAGACTAGATGGCGGGGTGGGAGGGCAAAGGAGTGTAATGGGTATAAACTATGGTATTCAGGGTCAGATGGAACAAAAAATGGAGTAGGTTTTTTAGTTGCTAAAGAACTTCAGGATAATGTAGTGGAGGTTAGAAGAATCGATTCTAGACTTATGTTGTTAAGGATAGTAATAAGAGACGAAGTAGTGGCTGTAGTTAGTGCGTATGCACCGCAAGTAGGATTAGGGGATACGGAAAGAAAGAAGTTCTGGGAGAGTTTAGATCACGTTATGGGAGACATACCTCGAGAAGAAAAAATATTCATAGGAGGAGATTTTAATGGGCATATCGGTAAGGACAACGATCATTTCCCGTCGGTGCATGGAGGCTTTGGGTATGGTCTGAGGAATGACGTCGGTAGGGAGCTTCTTGACTTTGCATTAGCGCATGAACTAAGCATCATAAATTCGTTTTTCAAGAAAAGAGAATCGTATCTAATTACGTTTAGCAGCGGCGGGAGACACACACAGATAGATTATTTGCTGATGAGGAGAGAAGATCGTAGCTTGTGGAAGGACTGCAAGACAATACCGGGACAGACAGTAGTCACTCAACATCACATGTTGGTGGCAGATCTACGATTGAAGAGAGCAATGGTCCAACCAACTAAGAGAAGTAGACCTACGATCAGATGGGGACAACTCAAAGACGAAAAGATTACCATCTTTAGAGATAAAATCATACCAATGAACCTGAGTGGGCCACACGAAGATGCCAACCAAAAGTGGGAGACTGTGGCAACTAGAATCATTCAAGCAGCTAAAGAAACACTTGGGACTACAACAAATAGGAAAATCAGTCATAAGGAATCCTGGTGGTGGAACGAAGATGTACAGGAGAAGATAAGAATTAAACAACAAAGTTTTAGAGAGCTTCTACACTGTACTAATGAGGAAGAACGAGCAGAGCTAAAAGATAAATACAAAGAGGCTAAACGAGAGGCGAAAAAGTCTGTGTCAGAGGCAAAGAACACAGCATACGAGAGGATGTATAAGCGATTAGAGACGAAAGAGGGTGAACATGACATGTTTAAGATTGCCAAGGTAAGGGAACGTAGTAGACATGACTTGAGATGGGTGAAGTTTATAAAGGCCGCGGATGGAAAGGTCTTGGTGAGGGAGAAGGACATCAAGGGGAGATGGAAAACTTACTTCGATAACCTTTTCAACATAACGAACAGTAATCAACAAACGGAGATCGATGAAACAAATCAAACGATGCAACAAAACAAGTGTTATTGTAGAAGCATCACAGTCGATGAAGTTAAGAGAGCTTTAAAGAAAATGGGTAGGGCTAAGGCGGTGGGGCCAGACAACATCCCGATTGAAGTGTGGAAGTGCCTTGGAGATGAGGGCCTACAATGGCTAACAGACTTATTCAACACTATCTTTAAGACAGGAAAGATGCCAGAGCAGTGGAGAAGTAGTGTCATAGTCCCCATATATAAGAAAAAAGGAGATGTCCAATGTTGCGCAAATTACCGGGGAATAAAGCTATTGAGTCACACGATGAAGCTATGGGAAAGAATTGTTGACACGAGAATTAGACGAGAAACTCAGATAGCGGTAAACCAATTTGGATTTATGCCAGGACGCTCTACAACAGAAGCTATACACGTCATAAGGAGGATAATGGAGAAATATAGAGAAAAGAAAAGAGACCTACATATGGTATTCATTGACCTAGAAAAAGCCTATGACAGTGTGCCGCGGAAACTCATCTGGGAAAGTCTACGACTTAGAAATGTACCAGAGAGGTATATCAAAATAATAAAGGATATGTATGACGGGGCAAAAACGTGTGTACGAGCACCTGTCGGAGACACAGACTACTTCCCGGTGGAAGTAGGACTCCACCAAGGATCGGCATTGAGCCCATTCCTCTTCACAGTAGTGTTGGACGAGATGACCAAGTCTATACAAGAGCCAGTCCCATGGTGTATGCTGTTTGCGGACGATATTGTCTTAATATCAGAATCTAAGACGGTGCTTAACGAGAGATTAGAACAGTGGAGAGCAGCAGTAGAACGCAGGGGCCTAAGGATAAGTCGCTCTAAGATAGAATACATGCATTGTAACTTTAGTGGTGAGGCCGAAGAGGACACCCAAATCAGTATCCAGGGCATGGCGGTCCCCCGGACGTCTAGGTTCAAATACCATGGCTCGTACGTACAGGAAGATGGAGAGATACACAGCGATGTAGCACACCGTGTACAATCAGGATGGTGCAAGTGGAGAGCAGCATCAGGGATTTTGTGTGATAAGAGGTTCCTAGCCAAACTAAAGGGAAAACTATACAGAGTGGCAGTACGTCCAGCTATGTTATACGGCACAGACTGTTGGCCCATAAAGAAATCGCACCAGAGATAAATAGAGGTCGTAGAAATGCGAATGCTGAGGTGGATGTGTGGACACATAAGATTGGATCGGATAATAAACGACGTCTTCCGCCAGAGGCTAGAGGTGGCTTGTATCACAGAAAAAATAAGAGAGGGAAGATTAAGATGGTTTGGGCACGTGAAGAGGAGAACGATGGCAGCACCTGTCCGAGCAGTAGAGAACATCAGTTTAGAGGGTAGGAGGAGTAGAGGTAGACCTAGGTTGACTTGGGACGAGGTTATTAGGAGGGATATGATAGACTTGCATCTTTCTGAGAACATGATCGAGGATAGAAGTGAGTGGAGGCGTAGAATTAAAATTAAGGATTTTTAGTGGGTTTTGTGAGGGAGAAGGGTATACGGTGACATATGGCCGGACCACACTCGCTAGGTGTAGTTCTCCTCATCTACCCTTTTTGGGTGTTACATGCCGTATTTTTTTTATGAGCGCATTATCTAATTCTTTATGTGATATATATCTTTGTGTTGTATGATTTGTATTATGATTGTTATTGTTATTGCCTTTGGTAACGAGTCGGGGGTCTCTTCGGAAGCGGTCTCTCTATCTTTTTAGATAGAGGAAAGACTTGCCACCATATACCCTCCCAGACCCTGCTCTCCAGCGGGATACACTGGGTATGTTTGTTTGTTTGTTTGTTTATATATCTGTGTATGTATGTATGTTGTGTCTTTTTTTATGTATATATGCATGACACGTATTTATTACATGTATGTGTGTATGGTGTATGTATACATCGTGTATGTATGTATAATATGTATGACATGTTTGTATTTAATTATCACATATACAATGTATAATGTATTTATGTATGTACATACATAAGACATGTATGTTATACAATGTACAATGTATGTATTCATGTATGGATATACTGTGTGTGTATGTATGACATGTTGCATATACGTATCATATGTATAATGTACAATGTATGTATGTAATACCTGTATATATGCACTGTACGTATGAAATGTATGTATGTATGTACGTATCACATGTATAATATACAATTTATGTATGTATTAGTTGATATATGTACTATATGTATGATATGTTGCATATACGTTTCATATGTATAATGTACAATGTATGTATGTAATGCCTGTATATATGCCTGTACGTATCACATGTATAATGTACAATGTATTATATGTACGTACATATGTATACATGTATAATGTATAATGTATATGTGTATGTATTACGTGTATATATGGAACGTATGTATGCATGTACGTATCACAAGTATAATGTACAATGTGTTTATACATGTGCGCAACTAAGACATATATGATGTACAATGTATATATCTAGCTACGGATATATCTAGTAGTGTATGTATGTATGTATGTATGACATGTATGACGTACAATGTATGTATGTACGTATCACATGTATATATGTACTATGTATACATGAAGGTATACATAGTAATATCCATCCGGGTGTGAATCATAAATTAAGGTATCATCACTTATAATTTTTTTATAGTATGCGTATTAGATTAATTGAGATTTAATTAGTTCTTACATAGGGAGCGGTTGATGTAGCGTACGGAACGAAATCGAAGCTCAAAACGTTGGTATCATGAATACCCATGATGATCTTTACCCAAACCCCCAAATTCGACCTAAGAGTCACGAATTTGAAAATACTAACTTTTAATTTCAGTAATGATCAAGTGTCATTCCATACTACATCAACATAACTTAAATAAGCAAACAAATTGAATGGGCCTAAAACAAACAACCATGGGCTAAACATGTAACAACCCGAGCGTTTGGGTCATATGAACTCCGTATTTCATATATTGTCAAACGAGTAAGTAATGAGTAAATTGTCTATTTAAAGTTTAAAGTTTTTTAGATGAAATTTTTATGTTATAAGAGACCGTTTGAATATAATAATAATATATTATATTCGAACCTGCTCCGTTTTTGACGAAACTTAGGTTGACTCGTAGAGAAAAATAAGCTCGTCACAATGACATATTTGAAATTTCATAATACGTTATATTTTAAAAGTTATAAAAGAAAAATGAGTTAAGCAGCTGAATTAATTATAATAATATAATATTATAATAATATAATATTCAAATTTGAGATTTCAGAATGCACATTTCATCCTACATCGAATTCAAACGTGTCTTATCCCACATCGCCTCTGAAACTTTTTCAACTACCTTCTGCTTCCTTATAAATAGAAGCCTTAAGGTTGAATTTATAACATAAGTTTCTTTGGGAACGCTCTAATATAAAGAGAATCCCGAGTTCTCAATACCCCGTTGGGTGTTGCTAGTAGTCGTTTTGGTACTCGAGTAGGAGCGCGACTAGGAGCGCGAGTAGGGGAGACTCTACATTAAATTGCCGTAGATAGTTTTCAGGTACGCCCTTGTTTAAGGTTATGTTTAGTTATTATTATAGTCGTTATTATTATTGTTATTATTATCATTGTAGGTATTAGTATTAATATAGTTATTATTAATATTATTATTATCATCTTTATAGTTATTATTATTATTATAGTTGTTATTTTTATTGTTATAGTTAGTATTATTATTATTTGTTATTTTTAGTGTTGTAGTTGTTATTATTATTATTATTAGACTTTAAGGTTATCATTAGGGAAGGTATTGGGTAACCCCGAGGGTTGGCTCGGGTATGATGGAAACGCCCGAGTTATGCCAACTAGTAAGGGTTGTACCAAAGGGTTGGCATAGGATAAAAGAAAGTGCCCAAATAAACCAACAAATAGAAAAAGATAACGAATCATCCCTAAAATTGTTACTAGCTAGAATATAGCTTAAGTAATGTTATTTTGCTTATAGGATAATACCTGATAGCAGTGAACCTAAGCAGACGATATCACTAACTTGATTGATTGAGGTGAGTTCCTCTGATTTGTTTTCTAGAACAGGATGTGATGTTCTGATAACTGGTAATAATTGAAAAATTGACTATCAATAGCATCTGTGATATGTGGTAATGCTTGATAGGATGCTTGAAGGCTGCTTGTATGATTCTGCTTTAGCCAGTGGAGTTTGTATACATAGCCTGGTTATGTGAATTTATACTGTGCTTACTCTGTTCCTATCTGTTTGCCATGGTTGCATCTGTTTGATGCAATAGTCAATAATAACATGTTTTGAATTTTGAAGAATGCCATGTTTATGAACTCACAAGCTTTATGCTGAGTCCCAAATGTTTTCTATTTTTACGGACACACATCCTAGGTGCCAAGTGATTGCAGGGATTGAAGATTACGAGCTAGTTTATGAGAAAATAAAGTTCTAGAATGTTGTTGATGTTTTGGATCTCTAGTATAGTTAAACTGATGTAATGGTATTATCTATTATAACAAAGTATTGTACACGTTGATGTATAATTAAAGTTAGACTTCCGCTATGTACTCTATAACTCCTATGTGTTCTGTATATCCGATGCGTAACACTCCCCACGGTGAGCCCTGGGAGGCGGGCGTTACAAAACAAAAGCCCAAAACAAACCTAAAAAAACTAGAAAAAACATAAAATTGGCCAAAAAACACATTTAGAGGCCTTATTTTGGAAAAATAACGGGATAACCCGCCTTTGGCTGGTTACCATAAAATAGCCCTCGTTTCACGGTCATTTTGACTAATAGCACGTCAGAAACGGAGGCTCATAGCCCAGATTAGGCCCATTTTTGTTTATTTAATTTATTCTACGCAATTAACATTATTAAAAAGTGCTAAACAAATGTAATCATAAATTACAATTTATACTTATCTCAGTTAACTAAATGATTAACTTATTTAACTTAATTAATATTTAAATTTAGCGGGTCATTAAGTTTGTAACTCGTGGGGCTAATTTATAACTTATATATTCAAAATAATATAAAATAAGAAAACCCCAAACTCAACCCCATTACCGCCCCCACCTCCCACACATTAAACCCTAGCTGCAAGTCGATCGGGATCTTCTTCTGGCGATCCCCTTCACGACCGCCTTCACGACCGTGCTTCGGCCCTGCAAGTCGATCCCCTTCTTCCGGCCCTGCTCCGACCCTGCAAGTGGATCCCCTTCTTCGGCCCTGCTCCGGCCCTACAAGTCGATCCCCTTCTTCCGGCCCTGCTCCATGACGACCTCCTTCACGACCTTCTTCCGGCGATCCCTTATTCCGACCCTGCTCCACCGGTGACCCCCTTCATGACTAACGACCTCCTTCACCGGTGGCCCCCTTCACGCAGTGCAGCCCTGCTCTGGTGACCCCCTTCACGACCGACGGTCCTGCTCCACCGGTGACCCCTTCACAACCGACGACCTCCTTCTCCGGTGACCCCCTTCACGCATCAGGTTACTTTCTGTCTATACATAGTCTTAATGTTATGGTTGAAACATAGTCTATACATAATGTTATTGTTGAAACAATCTGTTGATGGAGAATATGATAGTATGATATCATTTAGTGATTAAGATACACATTTGATATGGATTGTATTATAGAGTTCATATTTATGTCATTGACCTCATTTATAATGTTTGATTCATTAGTTAAATCGATATGGATTAGTTAAAGAGTTTTGATACTTATTTTTGTGTACTTTATAAAATTTAGTTTTAATGTGTTAGTTTTGATACCATTTAGTGATTAAGATACACATTTGATATGGAATGTATAGGTTGCAAATAGACTTGATCTTGTGATTTAAATATGTATATAAATTAAGGTTTAATTGAAGGTTTATGAAAAAAGTATTTGCTATTATAAATTAACTGGCTACTTTAATTTAAGGTATTGATTTCTAATTTTGATAATTCATTATTGTCAACATAGTTATGACTATAGATAAGAGTTGGGTTCTGAAACATAAAAATTCTGTTGAATTTTGGAATGGTCTCTGAGCATTTATTGTGAGGTGTAAGGACCACTTGAACACTGAAGGTAAATGTCATTGCCCGTGTAATAACTGTAATAACGTCGAATGGGGTATGACCGAAGAACTAGAACGTCATATACACTCAAAGGGTTTTTGTCAAGGTTACAAGGTATGGATACATCATGGTGAATGATATGTACAAGCGCGAGCAAGAGTACAACACATACCTCAAACGACATGTCAGATGCGTGATACCCTCAACGATGTTATTCAGGAGAATACTAGCACTCAACACCACTCTGATAACGAAGAGAATAGTAATAAGCCAACAGAGGGTTCGAGTTCTAAAAATGATGATCTTGATGAGTTATTTAACCTCGCTGACACCTCGCTATACCCTGGTTGTGACTGGATGTCTTCGTTAGACTTTTTGGCCAAGATTTCACACATGAAAGCCATGTATCATTGGACTGATAATTCATTTGACCAACTGCTAGAACTTCTTAGATTTGCATTTCCAAAAGACAACACACTACCTAAGTCACATTATGAAGCTAAAAAGTTAATGAAAAAGGTTGGGTTAGGATACAAGTCGATCCATGCTTGTAAGAATGACTGTTGTTTGTTTTGGAACAAAAACAAAAAAAGGAAAGATGTCCAATTTGCAACGAGAGTAGATGGAAAGATAATGAGACCAAGGGGAAAAAAGTTTCTAACAAGGTGTTGCGTTACTTTCCTTTGACTCCCAGATTAAAGCGCATGTACAGACCGGGAGGATGGAACCCCACTTCAGGCTGTGCGATGATTGGTAAGCTGTTTACTTGATTTGCATTTATTTTTACAAGGTCTTTTTTACTTGTATTTTTTTATTTATTCACTTGAATTTTTAGGGTCATCTAATAAAATGAGGAAGACTAAAAACAAGGGGTTGTGCAAACGATAGGAAAAGAATGGCCGTAAGCCATTTCCTATTGTTTTTGACTTTGAAGACCAGTAAACTATGAGACCTGTGGGGGATAACTCAAGTAACTTCGTAAATCTCCTTGGGGTTACTATAAGGACTACAGTCCCACTGAATTATAAATCTTGGAAAGATGTCCCCGATGAAGCGATGACTGCCATATGGCCCCAATTAAAGGTTAAGATTGTTTAATATATTGAAACTTTAAATAATATACTTTGTTGCTAATTATTATATATTTCTTTTATAAATTGCAGACTTATTTTAATCTGGCACCTTATCTTGATCGTCCGGGCTACAAAATCCCATTCGAGGCTGGTATCATGAAGCTTTGCATCGAGCTCTATTCTGTAAACACAGGTTCAAGTTAAATAATTTCACCAAACTTGGGGGGTTGGAAAATAGAGATGCCATTCTCCAGAAGGTTCCCGAGGGCGTGATGCCTGAGACGTGGAATGAGATGGTCAATTCCTACTGCAGCGAATACAATGTTCGCCGCTCGGCGGTGAACAAAAGTATAGATCTTGTCACCGCTACCCAAGTTACCACAGGACCAAGTCTATTGTGTCGATCAGACATGACCGTGTAAGTCACTTTTAAAGCAATCATATACATACATACAAATACATACATACATACATACATACATATATATATATAATTGTAATGTAAGTTTGGTATTAAGTATACGTATTCACTTCATTTCATGTGTTATAGCGTCAGATTGATGGAAAATATCCGAGTTTAATTGAGAATTTCAAGGAGAGGTGCTCCAAAAATAGGAAAGTCCCATTACCGCAACTTGCTCAACAACAATATGTAAGTAGTCAGTTAGTTACTTGGCTTTCGTTTGTTTTAGGTACACATGTGGCTGATTATATATGGTTGAAAGTATTATTTAATAGTTTGTTTATTATTAGTTACACGTACTTCCTTTGGTTATTTTGCATAAATGACTAGATTTATATAACATCGATTATTTATTAATTTGTAACTATACAGGATGAAATGAATGACCTACTTGGCCGGTAAGAAGGTACAGCTAACCAGTTGACAGAGAAGGAGATCATGGATCAGGTATTGGGTACACGCCACAGGTTTAATAGCGGTTGTGGACATGTTGTACCCGGTTTGGCCGATACACTTCGTCATCTTCTAGTCCTGGACCATCCACACCACCACCACCTGTCTACACCCAAGAACAAGTCAATAAAAAGCTGGCATCATCAAAGAAAAAGAATACCCGCCTTGCTACTAAACTGAAAGACGTTGTAAAAGGTTTGGCGGAATATAATATTTTGATTGAATTTGACTCTGATTACGAGAGCCACAACTCCGACTAGGTTATTCCCATGTTTTCTTATGAACTTAGATCTTTTTGTCATTTCTCTATGTAAACCCGAATTTTCTATTTGAATGTATCTCAAATTCTAACTAGGTTATGGTATGTTGATGTTGTGGTTGAATGATTGATGATATCATTATTGTTGTTTGATGGAAATCTGGAAAACAAAACATGCATCATCCCAGAAACATTCTGGGCGGGAAGCTGTATTTACAGCAAAAACTACAGTGAAATTCTCAGTTTTTCAGCAAGGCCAAAGTCCTCTCTAAAGACTTTAGCAAATACAAAGTAAAATACTAAAAAAATAATATTTATGATACAACAAGGACTTTGTCCTCACTGCAGACTCAGTATTTACTGTTACTGTATATGTTTATAATGCCTTTATACATGTATACACGTATAGTTATGTAAATAAATATGCTATATACAGTTTTATAATTATATACCGAAAATATTATAGTGAGGATAAAGTATTTACTGTAGTGTATTTAATTACTTTTTCAAAAGTCAGAGCTGTTTTTACTGTATTCGTTGACTATCCTCGCTATAGACCTGTAGCCACGGGGCTTTGGCGAGGAATATTCGGCAAGAACATGTCCTCGCTGTACATCTGCAGTGATGACTTTCTAACATTTAGCGAGGACTTTTGTCCTTGTTGAATGTCATTTTTTTTAGAATGAAGATCTATGACATTGACAACCAAGAAACCAATGAAAACGATTTTTTCCCCAATTACATGATATATTTGTTTGTGATTCAAGTGTTGTATTCGTCTCTGATAACCAACTTTTATGTATCTGATTACTTTGCAATTTTATTTATGTGATTCTTCTAGAACGTTCTTAAATTCTTTTGCAGCTCAATAATTTATGAAGTACATAGCCTAGCATAAACAAGATATTAAGAACATATAGTTTATGAAAATAGATATTAGCCATGGATTGTTAATGTAAAAAATATAAACCAATAAAACTTGTAAGAACAAATGTTTTTTGCGGTTGTATATTTAAACGTGAGTTGTAAAAATAAAGTGAAGAGGATGCAAGTGCAAGGTCTTAGAACAACATGCCTTTCACTTGGTTTGAAGGACACCATCCGTAAAACATAAATAAAATTCTTTTTATTTAGCTAATTAATTACTATACAATAATCAAAAGACATAATCAAATTTACAATATTATTATAATACAATTAAAGAAAAAGGAGATGATGATGAAGAAAGGCTAAACATTCATGTTAAACACGAGTTATTTAAAATAAACTTCAGGTCTCTCAAGAGAATCTATTCATTTCTTAAGATATATATAAAAGCTGAAGCAGTTTTTATTAACCATACGGACTCAAAAACATGAATTATATCTCAAGAAAAAGATGAAGATGATCTAAGAATTATTAAAAATTATTTAAAGAGAATTAAAGAGTGAGCTCTTAGTGAGTCGTTGATGTTGTTTTGGTAAATTTTTCAACCAACGCTTCCTTGATGTTATAGCTAATAATGTAGAAGACTATCAAAGGCTCGGCAAAACAATTAAAGTTGAATAAAGATGGTTTAATCAACCACAGTCGCGCGAAGAGGGAAGCCGCGCGAAAAGCTGAGTCACGCGAGAACCGAAGTTTTAGTATAAATAGTTTGTTTTCGTTTTTATTTTCAGCAGTTCACTTTCAGATTCTTTTGTAATCACTCTGTGCATTTGCACAAGATTGTAATCACTTTGATTATCAATTGAATGAAGTGTATGTTTTGAATTCTTGTTTCTTCTTTTAATCTCAATTACATTCCGCATTCTTGAGATTGAGATCTTGGTTGATTGATCTCTGGGAGTTTTAGAGGGATTTACAATTGGTATCAGAGCATTTGGCTCTAGAACCAAGATTTGAGGAAGCATTTGATTGATTTTCTTTCTTCTTCTTGCAATTTTTAACAGTTTGTTACTTGAGATTCCAGTTTGGTGTGGTTGTGCTGCTCAAATGTCGAAGATATTGATCAATGTGGACAGAATTCGTAAACTTTGATTGAATTTTAATCAAATTTGGATTAAAACGTGAACGAAAACTGACAAAATTGAACTAAAATGAATCTAATCGAACTAAATCAGTGATTTGGTGAAGAAAAGTAGTTAAAAAAATTCACATTTGGCAAGTTGTTTGTATGTGAAACTTGCTGGATTTTTCGCACGCGAAAAGTGTTTTTCGCACAGACAGTTACAGCGTCTGTCGTGCGATTCAGTGTGATTGAAGACCTGGGTTTTCGCACGAAATAGTATTTCGCGCGATTTCAGTTTTCGTGCGGTTTGAGTTTTTGCACGAGTAGTCTGTTTAGAAGAAACTTGGTTTATTTCAACAACATGTCTTCATCAGCACCAAATTTGAAGCATCTTACTGCCTCTCTTCACTTAGACACTGAAATTGGCACCAGGAACAAGCCACCTAGACTTCTCAGTGAGGATGACTATGCAGATTGGGCTTATAGGTTCGAGAATCATGTTATCTATACTGAACCTAAAATGTGGAGGTCAATTAAGTATGGTCCTTACATCCCATTATACAAGAACGACAAAGGGGAAATGGTTAAGAAGCCTGAATATTTATGGGATGAGGATGATATGAAAAGATTTGAGCTAGATGACAATGCTTATGCAGCTATCACTATGGCTTTAACCATTGAGATTTCTCACAAATTTAAAGAATTCAGAGGAGCAAAAGTTTTGTGGGATGCTTTGGAAACTCAAATCATGGGAAACAAAGATATGAGGGAAAGTAAGAAAGACATGCTGAATCAAGAATTTAATATGTTCAATCATGTTGTAGGAGAGCTGCTGGATGTTCAAATAGCCAGATTCATGAAACTGGTTACTAAGATGAAAAGTGCTGGAATAACACTGGAACCAATCATGGTTAGCAAGAAATTACTGAATTCACTTCCTTACAGTTGGAATCACAACTGTACTCTGATCAAAAGAACTAAAGATTTGTACACACTACCTCTGACTGATTTAATATCCACTATCAAGTCTTATGAAATGAATGATAAACAGAGAGCTGTAAATCATTTGAGTTCTTTGGGTGTAAAAGCAACTGCTTTATATGCTAAAATGACTAGTAATCCTAATTACTATGTCAGTTACACTCAGATGTGTCAGCAACAGCAAACAGGAAGTTCAGCATCTCCCGAAATTCAACCAGTTATGAATCAACAAGTTCAAATTCCAGCTGTACAACATTATTCCCCCATCATTCATCAACAAGTCCCTCATACTCCAGCTCCACAAAGTGTTCAACAAGCCTATGTTGCTACTACAAATTCCTCAAAGCAGACTGTTCAGATTGCTGAGGAACCTCTTACTCTATTCACTACTTTCATGTCTAGCTATGAAGCATTCATGGCTGAAAGACTTACTGCACCAAATGTTCTTATTGATGATCTTCAACAAGTCAACCCTGATGATGTGGAAGAAAATGATATTATCAAATGGCTATGGTGGTGTACAGGGCTAAAAACTTTACAAGAAGAACATGAAGGAAAATGTTTAGAGTAAACAACTCAAGCAAAATTGGTTTTGATAAGTCTAATTTGAGATGTTATAACTGTGACAAACCAGGACATTTTGCCAGAGAATGTACAGAACCAAAGACTGTTCAAGCTGAAGGATAAAAAAGAATGATAAATGTGAAGGTTAAAGCTAAGAAAGATAAAGCAAGTTCATCTGGGGGTAACAAGGCATTAGTTTCACAAACAAATGCTGAGTATGATTGGTCTGATCAGAGGAAGCACTTGACTTAAAGCTATCTACAGCTTTGGTTGCTCAAATTGTTGCTGAACCAGAGGAGAATGAGAATTTGTTTGCTGAATTTATATCGGATGATCTATTGGATGGAGTGTTTGTTGAGAAGAAAGAAGTCAAGACTGAAAGTGAAAGTGAAGAAGTCAAGGTTGATGGTTGTGTTATGAAGGAAAAGGAGGAGGAGAAGTTTGAAGTCAAGGTTGCTGTGGAAAAGGAAGTAATGGAAGGGGTTTGATTGAAAACATGGCAGGAAATCAGTTTGAGATGGATATTCTTGAAACAATCATCAAACAAAAGGCTGTTGAGATGTCTCCGGGTACAAACAGAGAAGTGAATGTGAAAGATAACACTGTTGAGCCTCCAGTCAAATGTAATTTTGAAGATTCAAAGACTGTTGAAGTTGCTCCAATGAAAGAAAATGCTACTGTGATAAAAGCATTCATGGTGAAAAAGGTTGAAGAATCAGAAGAAGGCAGCTCAGAATCAAAGGTATATGACGATTTATGTACAGATATATGTATTGATAAAGTTCAAAGAAAAACTTGAAGGTTTAAACAAAACTGTGTATAACTTACAATTAAATCTTCATGATCAAGAATGTACTAATAATGACTTGACTAAAAGAAATAATAAACTCGCCTTGGAAATAAATCGACTCAACAGTGAACTAGCCTCGGCTAGATTGACTGTTGAAAAGTTTAAACTTTCATCAAACATGGTTGAAGGAATTATCAAATCTCAGATGACTCAGAAGATAAAAGGAGGAAAAAGTGGTGTTGGATTTTCAAACATCGCTCCACCAATTAATCATGATTATTCATGTTTGTCATCGTCTGATGTCATTTCTGATTGTGATATGAGTTATGGGATAGGTTTTTCACCTTCCTCAGAGTTAAAACCTTCAGTCAAAATAAATTTGACTATTGATCCTATCACAATAACAAAAACTAAACAATCAACTAAAAATTTTTGTGCAGATAATTTGAAGGTGGATGGTTTGGTAGAAGAGTGGGAGAGTGATAGTGACTATGAGAATGAGAAAGAGAGTTTAAAAAATAAGAAAGTTAATTGCATTAAATCCGATTGTAGCAAAACTTCTTTGTTGAATGAAAAGCATGATGTTTTATGTGAAAAAAATCCAAGTTTCAATTGTAATTTGAATGCAACTCAAAGGGCTAATCATAAAATTACTCTTGAAAAAGATTTTACAAATAGATTTATTTCTAACGGTTTTATTGAAGATGACGATTATATTTTTAAAGAAACGAATTTTCGATTCTTTAAAAATAAACTTCATCAGAATGCTAATCTTGTGAAACGAGATATGTGTAGCCCAGATGTGCAACAGTGTAACACCCTCAATTTTATAATAATATAATAAGGAGGGTGCTACTAGTTGGGTTATTTTAACAATTCAGAGACTACAAACGCAGCGGAAATTTTTATATATTAAAAACTTTTTTACATCATTAACAATCATTACAACACTTCAACTGACATCTCAAAACTTTTTCAAACTTCATATACATCTTTCCCAAAACCCAACATTAGCCAGTATCATACACCATAACCGGAATTTAACTCGGTGGGGCGCCTCCGCGAACATTTCTATTAATACCTGGCATGCATAAGAAAACAAACACAAAATCAGATAAACTGGTGAGTTCTAACGTACACCAGATTTCAATAATAACAACTCATCAACTGTTACAACACCGAATGATTCATAAACATTCATCAGTCCATTTATTCATCTCAGTATTGATATGCATATCGAATACCCACAAGGTATTTATGGACATCTTTTTATCGATTTTAATTTGGTGGGTCAAACCTCCACCTCGCGCGTTGACGGGTCAAACCTCCGTCTATAGTTTGGTGGGTCAAACCTCCACCTCGCGTGTTGACGGGTCAAACCTCCGTCTATAATTGGTGTTGACGGGTCAAACCTCCGTCTATTTTTGGTGGGTCAAACCTCCACCTCGCCATTCACCACAATTTACCACTTTCAACTCTTATTCATATTTTCTATTTATTTATATACATGTCAGTGCCCGATTTTGTCAAACAACATTTATCAAACGACATTAACACATAAAAAGGGCAATTAGAACTCACCTTAATGTTTTCAGCAAGTGGTTATTAATCCAAATACACAAGGGCAGCTAAAACTTCTCCTTCTCAAAGCAAGTCTAAAACAATAACCCAAACTTAGTCAAATCACCCCTAGCTGACCACTTCCCACGACTAAGGGTATACGACTGGACTCATCCGTACGACTGAACATGCGACTGAGCTTAGTCATACGAATGGACCATACGACAGAGGTGCGAATGAGCTATAACAGGGTTTGTGCGAATGACCTCCATTCGTGCGATTGGTTCATGCGACTGAACTTCAGTCGCACGATTGAACAATGCGATTGACTCAGTCGCACGAATGGGTCATGCGACTGGGCTCATTCGCCTGAAACGGATCAGCAGCTGTGTTCTTGACATATTTGATCCAAAAACTGGAGTTTTAACCGTTCAGATTTTGCCATATTCATAACAGAACATATACACTTTATTTACTACCGTTTCGGGTCCTTATTTCATCAAACTTCACAAAAACTAGGATCCGAACCCTCACTTTTTAGCTTAACAGAAAAATTAAACAAAGCCCAGATTTAAAACATGTTTTTGGATCAATTTCAACCACCTACACAGCTTAACATATTCAAGAATCAATCCATACCAAGCGAAACTTACCGAAACGGAGTTAGCTTAGTCGATTTGGCAAGAACAGGGTGTTTGGGTTCGAAAGGAACAAGGGGATGTGATTACTGCAGAAAAAATCTGCTTTTGAACACCCTTAACCGCCCTACTTATCCTACATGCCTATTTTAGCCGCCATACTCAGTCGCATGACTGGACCCATTCGCACGGCTCAATCGTACGACTGAGCCCATAAGCCCGTCATTCGTGCGATTGGGCCTCATTCGTACGCATGGCGTGCGACTGAGGTTCATTCATACGCATGTTATGCGACTGAACACTAATCCTAATAAATAAATAAATATCAAACTTTTTGGATGTTACAAACAGACTGGTTCTTCTTCATCAATTCGCATAACAAAGCCTGGTCCTTCTCTAGCATCAATTCGAATAACAAAGCCTGGTCCTTCTCCAGCACAATCTAAGCCTGGTTTAATTCCAGCATCATCTGTTCAAATAGTCAAAGAAGATAAATCTAACATCTCAAGTGTTCAAAAATCACCGATTTCCTTGAATCTTTCTAAGATGAACAAGCAATTATTCAATGAAGTAAAGATAGGAGAGACTATGCAGAAAGTTAAACCTAAATGTCAATCTGACTTTGGTTTTATGACAATTTTCAAAATTGTCATTCACAATTTGTTTTCCACACACAACAAAAAAAATGTTATCAATGTGGAAACATAAATCATCTTGCTAATAATTGTCCATATCGACTAAAATCACAAAGCAGACAACGGTTTCATAATTCTATTGCTTATAAACGAAAATTGTTTTTCACTCGTGGATAATTTTCAAACATAAATGTTGTATATACTAATGATGTTGAAAAGATCAAGTATTTGAAAGATGATTTAATTGACAAAACTAAATTGGGAAGTGTTAAAGAAACTTTAATGTACATGGCCAATACAACAATCTTAAATCATTTTGTCTAAAAGCAACTCAGAATGTGCTCAAGACTTATTTGACTTGGGTACCAAAGACTAAGTAATTTTATTACTTATGCAGAAACTACCGCAAAAGAACATTGAAAGCTTATGGCATGTAGACAGCGGTTGTTCAAGACATATGACTGGAAACTTATCTCTATTTCAAGATGTTCAGTCATACAATGGAGGAAGGGTAATATTTGCTGGTGACAAAGGAGGTCGAATTACTAAACGTGGTACAGTTACAAATGGTGTACTAAGTTTTGAAAATGTAAATTTTGTTGAGGAACTAAAACATAACCTGCTAAGTGTGTCTCAAATTTGTGATAAACAGTATTCTACACATTTTACTAATAAGGAATGTTTAATCATAAAACCGGGTTTTGTAATTCCTGATGAATGGATTTTGATGAGGACTCCGAGAGACAATGATACATATCTGCTTGTATGCATTGTTCTAATTCTTTGGTAACAGCTTCGTGTTTATTATCCAAAGCCTCGGAGAATGATTCCATGTTATGGCATCATAGGTTGGGACATGTAAATCTCAAAACTATGAATAAACTGGTACGTGGAAATCATGTCATCGGTTTACCTAAAAAGGAATTTCAACTAATTGAACATTGTTTGTCATGTTCCAAAGGTAAACAACATAGACTTCCTCACAAACCAATTGCACACAACTCAATCAAATCAATCTTACAACTCTTACACATGGATTTATTCGGTCCAGTAAGCGTTTTAAGCTTGGGTCGACGATCTTATTGTCTGGTTGTTACTGACGATTTTTCAAGATTTACTTGGGTGTTTTTCTTAGCATCTAAGGATGAGACTCCACATCTATTGATCAAATTCATCAATCTGGTGGAGAATCAGACAGATAAGAAGGTCAAATGCATCCGAAGTGACAATAGAACAGAATTTTACAATCAGACGTTGAATGAGTTTTGTGAATCCAAAGGCATTATGAGACAATTTAGTGCTGCAGGCAATCCACAACAAAATGGAGTTGATGAACGAAGGAATAGAACACTCATTGAAGCTGGTCGAACTATGATATTTACTGCTAAATTACCCTTGTTCTTTTGGGCTGAGGCAGTAAACACTGCATGTTATGTACAGAATTGTGTTTTAGTAAATAAAAGATTAAATATGACTCCTTATGAAATTTTCTATAAACACAAACCCAAAGTCAAATATTTTAAGGCCTTTGGTTGTTATTGTACTTTGTTACACACAACCGAATCAACTTCAAAATTTTCTGAAAAGGCTGATGAATGTTACTTTGTAGGCTATGCAGCTAATAATGTTGCATATCGGGTTTATAATAAAAGAACAAGACAAATAATTGAGTCATTTAATATTGACTGGAACGAGCTTAACATAACTGATGCGGGATCAGCTCCATCATGGGTTTATGATTATGAATCATTGTTCATTAATTTTAAAGTTTCTAAACCTTTGTCTGCAGATGCTAATTATCTCTCATTATCTTTGGAAAATAAAATTATTGAGGAACTTCCAGCTATCATATCTGATGATTCTGTAATACAATCATCGTCCAAGAGTATTCCTACTGCTTCTGTACATATGTCTGAAAGTACTTGTTTACCAGAAAATCTTTCAGATCAGTTACACAATCAGGAGCCAGAAGAATCACTTAATTCACAATTGTCTGCGTCGTCTTCTTCAGATACTATTGATACTTCAATTGAAGTTATCCAAGTTCCATTTGCAGATTCTCCAACCGTGTCCACTGCTTCTGCAAATCACACTTCAGATGACACTTTTGAAGAAAATATTGTTTATCAATCTAGAAACTCTGAAGACGTGATAGCAAACGTTGAGCATATAACTAATTTGGAAGATGAGATTATTGCAGATGATATTCCTCAGCTTAGAATTCATAAAAATCATCCAACTGAAGCAATAATCGGTCCGTTGCAGTAAGGTGTGGTTACTAGAAGTCGATCATGGGCAATCAACACATGTTTGTATGCTTGCTTTCTATCACAAATAGTGCCAAAGAATGTTGAAATAGCACTCAAAGAAAACAGTTGGATATAAGCAATGCAAGATGAGTTGATGCAATTTAAGAAACTGAATGCTTGGCATCTTGTGGAACTTCTAAAAGATAAGCTTCCGATTGGAACAAAATGGATATTTCGGAACAAAACGGATGAAAAAGGTGTTATATTTCGGAACAAAGCACGTCTTGTGGTGCAGGGATTCTATCAGATTGAAGGATTGGACTATGAAGAGGTGTATGCTCCAGTTGCAAGACTTGAAGCAATACGCATTTTCTTAGCCTTTGCTTCGTACATGAATTTTAAAGTGTATCAGATGGATGTTAAAACTGCTTTCTTATACGGGGAAATGAAGGAAGAAACCTATGTTTGTCAACCTCCTGGATTTGAAGATCCAGATCATCCAGATTATGTTTACAAATTAGATAAGGCGTTGTATGGTTTACATCAAGCATCTCGTGCTTGGTATGCAACTCTGACTGAGCATTTTCTTGCAAATGGTTATTCACAAGGAGTAATTGATCAAACCTTATTCATTCGAAAAACAGGCGATGACTTTATTCTGGTACAAATCTATGTTGATGATATCATTTTTGGGTCTACTAATGAAAGTATGTGCACGGAGTTTGAAGAAGTGATGAAGAAGAAATTCGAGATGAGCTCTCTTGGAGAAATTTCATTCTTCTTAGGTATTCAAGTTAATCAGACTGAAACTGGTATTCTCATTCATCAAGAAAAATATGTTCAGACAATATTAGAGAAATACAAGTTTCAGGATTCCAAAGTAGCTCCAACTCCTATGTCTTCTCGTCCTACTCTCACTCCAGATACATTAGGCGAATCAGTTAATCAACATTTGTACAGATCAATGATTGGTTCCCTAATGTATCTTACTGCAAGCAGGACGGATATCATGTTCCCTGTTTGTCAGTGTGCCCGCTATCAAAGTGATCCAAAGAAATCACACATGAAAGCTGTCAAGCGGATTTTCAAGTATCTCAAGGGTCAACCAAAACTTGGTCTCTGGTATCCTCGAACTTCCGATTTCAATTTATTTGCTTATATTAATAGTGATTATGGTGGTTGTAATTTAGATAGTAAATCGACTACAGGGGGATGTCAATTTCTCGACAACAGACTCATTTCCTGGCAGTCTAAAAAGCAGAACATTGTTTCAACATCCACTGTTGAAGCTGAATATGTGGCTACCTCGAGTTGTTGTTCCCAGCTTGTCTGGATTCAACAACAACTTCTTGATTATGGTCTTAACCTAATGACACACCCATTTGGCGTGATAACACGGCAGTACTGAACATCGTCAAAAATCCCATTAAACATTCCAAAACTAAACACATTGACATCCTAATCCATTTCATCCGTGATTGTTTTGATCGCAAACTTATTCACTTAAAACAAGTGCCATCAACTGAAAACATTGCTGATTTATTTACCAAGGCATTTGATCATTCTCGATTTGATTTCCTTGTGCAATCATTGGGAATGATTAACTTTGGATAAGTTGATTTCTTGAATCTTCACAAAAAGATTTTTCATTTTAAAATAGGAATAAAATTATAATTGTTTTCTTTTCTCTTAAAAGAACAATCATAAATTCTAGGGGGAGAAATTTGAAAATACTCTTTGAAAAATATTTTTGGTCTTAGGGGAAGTCAAGATTGGATTAATTGTTAAAAAGGAATTTTCATGATTAAATGAGAAATGATATTACATAGTTCAAAAGAGTCTAAGCACTTTCAAAGGCTTAAATAATAATAACTTGGATTATGTTTGATGTGTCAACAGGCTTTGCTTTTAGAACTGAAACGATCATAAAATGAGTGATTAAACGTGAAGTAAATTGATATGAATTAGTGGGGAACATTTCAGGGTTCTGTGACAATACCAAAAATGGTCTAACACAGACTGAGAGATATATTGTTATCATACTCAAGCCTGTTATTGTTTGATTCAGTGATTATCATATATAAATATGTATATATAAAAGAAAATGCAAAAAGACATGCAAAATATGCAAAAATAAAAGAAAATAAATGAGCAAAAAGATACCAAAAGGTCATATAGGATATAAGATGTCAAAGTGCACAAATCAAAAGATATGTCTGAGGACATACATACTATATGATATATATTTTCTATTTTGAGAATATTTTCTGATCACGGCAGGCAAAATCGAAAGATGGGGCATGTAAGTTCGGACGGCTTGTAAGTCCTAAACATCTTAAGAGGGCAGATGTAAGTCCGGATGGCTGTTTGTAAGTCCTTAAACTTGTTAATATTCCATGTTAAGAAATATTTCTCAGGCTAGTTATGCTCAAATAGATATATTTTAGGAATAAACAAATGGTATCACTGATCAACAATGCATGGTTTAAGTCAAGTTGGGGTGACTTGAAATCTCGATAGTGTCTTGAAGGCTAATAAGTATTTTACAGGAGTTCTGATTGTGGGATCCACTGAATTTATATAAAATCACCCAAAATATGATAAAAATCACTCTTTATGTATTTGAGTAAAGACTGAAGTATAAGTTAAAATGGACAAAATATATTGACAATCAACTTAACCAGTATCATTTTAAATAAAGCTGGATAAGGTCTTGACTTGACAAAGAACTATATGATCTCATTATGAAAATTCTAAAAGAAAATTTTGTTAAATAAATTTGATCTTGATTCTTTATTCATGTTCGCTTTTCTTTGTTGTTATCATTTTATTTTATTTTGTCTAAATAAATAAAAGGTAAAAAGGAATTCAAAATAAAAATTCATATCATAAGACTTTCATAATATTCAAATTGATGATTCTTGAAATTAATTAATCACTTGGTAAATAAAACATTTTGTTAATAAATTTAAATAAAAATTTTGAAAAATTTGAAATTTTGATTTCTCTAAGTGATGAATCTCACTCGCGCGAAAACATCTGTCGCGCGAATGAGGTTGTCGCGTGACTTTGTTTGCATATAAATATCTCAGTATTGAAGGCGAAACCACTTTTCGCTCACTGTGTTCATCCGAAAGCCATTTTCGCTTTCATTCATCTTTTCGATTTCTAAGGTTATTTTGCGTGATAAATCGTTCATTGGATTACATTTTATCAGGGTTTGAGATTTAAAGGTAGATTTTGTTTCAATCGGTTACTAAAGATATCAAATCCTAAAAGGAACTTAACAACCATAAACAAAAATCTATAAAAATGGCTTAAATGTTAAAATTGAATGATGGAATGGACTTATTGGACATAGGTGACAGTTAGGGACTGAATATTATTGTTCAAAATCGTGTTTTTGAATGTCAATTGATTCTTGTTTTGAGCGAGTCGCGTTTGAACTTAACAGAAGCGAATGGGGTGCTTCGCGTGAAGATTCTTTTCGCGTGAATTTGATTCTCGCGTGAATATGAGTTTCGCGTGAACACTGTGTTCGCATGAACTTGGGTTTTTCGCATGACAGTTTCACTTGGAGATTGTTTCGTGTGAACTTGGATTTTAATTGACATTCTGTTTCGCGCGATAATAGCCCTTGAAACCGAAATTTTTTCTAAGTGTTGAAAATTTATTAAGAGTTAAATATAAAATTCAAGAGTTATTAAATAATATTTGATCTTAATACACATTAACATGGAATGTTTGATAAACACTTGAAATAAATCATTAACTTGACAAAAGATTTGTCTAAATAAAATTAAGTGTCAAGGTGAACTAAATGTGAATATTGACCAAGTGTTAAAATTTTGTTTGTGTATATGTTCTTTCAAGAGTAATTAACAATTTTTGGTTGTGTAATTGCAGATAGCACAAATGATTTTCAATAAAAATCATAATTGCGTGGCCTATCTTGATGAAGTTCCAGAAGGGAAAGAGTTATTTACTTCTATGATCGAGGGGTTAAAGACTTCAAGAATTGTTTATGCTATCTCAGCAAATCCCAACATTTATACTGAGCTCATTGATGCTTTCTGGAACACAGCTGCTTTAGAGAAGGATGAAGCAGGCAATCCCATTATTACCGCTACTGTTAAAAAGAAGAAGGTGATTGTATCTCAGGCTATCTTAACAGAGTCTTATTACTTGATGATCTAGAGGATACACCTACAAGGTTGGAAGATGATGTTGTGATGGATTGTCTGACCCGAATGGGATATGAGTATAGATATCCAAGCCTTGAGAAGAAATGGTTGCCTCCTTATTGGAAGTACTTATTCCATGTGGTAATTCATTGTCTTAGAAACCTAAAGGCAGGAATGGATAGTCTAAGTGCTGTATTTGGATCATTGCTGGTATCTTTGGTGGATGATATCCCTTTCAGTATTTCTGGAGTGATCTTTCAGGAAATGTAGAAAAATGCTACTGCTATTCCTGGAAGGAAATTTATAATGTATCCCAGATTCATACAGTTGGTGATCAACGATGCTTATCCTGAGCTTGCTACAGTTAGATCTTCTAAGTATGTTGTTCAAACTATCAAGAAGGAGATATTTACTCATTTGACGGGAGCAAGAGGAAATAAGTGCTCAGGAGAAAGTTTTGCTAAGATTGGACATTTTGCTGAGATTGATGATATTGATAGAGATATGGAAGGAGATTTTCCTATTGATGATACATAGACTAGTGCATCTACATCTACTGGTAGAGATAATATTGATGAGGAAATTGATAGATTGTTTGATGATGATCATACTCAAGATGAAAGAGCTGAAGGTGAAGTTCATTTAGCTTCAAGTTCAGAGACTGTGGGTGATCAAATAGGGAACGTGCCCTATGTTTTACAAACTGATCAGACTCCATTGACTCCAACTTCCTCCAGGAAACAGTCTGTTGATGAAAGAGATACTGATTATGTTCCTAAGGAATCACCAAATATACAATGAGGCTTAAAAGAATGGCTAAGAGGAAAGATTATTCTAAAAGGCAAAGAGGAAGAGGTGGTGTTATTCCAAAATGACCAAGAACGCAAGTGATTATTACTGAAGCTGAACAGACTACCACTACTAATATTCAGAGATCACCTGAAAGAGTGGTGACCGAAGAAGAAACATAAGCTGATGTCACTACTACTGTATCTGAGACAGTAACTGTTCCTGTATCTGAACCAGCTAGTGTTACAGAGTCTGGCTTTTCAACTCCACCAAGACAAGATAATTTGGAGTTTGATGTTGATACCTTCCTGAACACTCCTCCTGAGTTCAAAGGAAGAGAAGAAACTTCCAGTGCTCCTCAATCTTCTTCTATCACTTCGGAAGAGAGGGTGAAGAACTTAGAAAAAGAAAGCTTCGAGAATGTAAAGTTAATTGATGAGTTAAGAAAGGAGAATGATGAGAAGACAAAGATGATTTCTATTATTCACCTTGATTCAAGTCTCAAGGATTCACGAATTACTTCTCTTGAGCTTCAAATGAAGAATGTTATTGATTATACTGCCGGATTGGAGAGAAAACTGCAAGAGATGAGAGAGTTTATCTCTCAAACCTATTTCCATCAACCTCAGGTTGTACTTTCTACAACTGTTGTTGGTGAGACAAGCAGGCGTTCACCAAGCCCATCCCCTGCAGTTGATGTACAAGATGGAGAAAGAGTTACAGAAGCTCATACTACAGGTGCACAACCAAGTATTAGTGTTACTGAAGGTGATCAAACTGCACCTGAGGTACCTATTACTGAGGTTGTAAATCCTACAGCTTTTGTCGAAGCAGAGCATATGATGCCTACTCCAACTGTGAATGAAGAAGAAGAAAATGAGATGATTGATTTTAGTGATTCTGATGATGATTTAGATGATGAAGATGATGAAGATAATGATGATGATGACAATGATGGTGGAGATGATGATGACAATCAAGATGATAATGATGAAAATGATGATGATGATGGAGGTGATGTTGGATTATCTTCTAATCCAACTGGTGACACTAGCACTGGCAATGTCTCAGGACCAAGTGCTAGTAATCCAGAAGGATATGAACCTTTGGATCCGGTTACCGAAGAGTTATACGAGAAGGAGTTGTATTCATTTCAACAATCTACATCTACAGAAGCTACAGAAGAAGAGTTTGGTTTATTTGATGATGTGGATGAGCCAAATGAGTATACTGATATATTTGGAAACAACTTACAAGATTTATTCAAAGATATAAGTTTGGAAGAAGGTGAGATCCATCAGATTTTGTAAGTAAACCAACTCAATCTGCTTCAATACAAAAGGATGTTACTGGTCAGATTGCCTTGTATACCGAAGGTGGTTTACAGTTCAGAGCACCTCCACCTCCTACAGAAACACATTTTTTATACATATCGAAACCAAAAGACAAATATGGTGAACTTTCACATGTTGTTAGCTGGGCGTATGATGGAGAAAAGAAAATGTATGTGATTAAAAGGAAGAATGGAGAGATTGATTATTTAAAGAATACTCAAGATTTCCATACTCTACGAGCTGTTGATTTATATTCTATGGGAAAAGTTCCATTCTTTAATGAAACTAATCATGCAGAAACTGAGCTGATGAGATCTAAAATAAGACGGGAGATGAACACTTCAAAAATTTCAAGACTGCAAAATCTAAACTGATTGATGACTATTACAGAATAAATGAAAACACTAAAGCTCCAATGAAGATAAGAGTTTATCAACATCCCAATTACATTAGGAAAGTTCCAGTTCATGCTCCAGTTCCTCCAAATTCGTTAAATCAATTTATTACATGGAAAAAGGATTCAGGTCAGGCTGTGATCAAATGTATTGATAGATCATACAGAATTATTGATCCAACTGACTTAATGAAGTTTGGCAAAGACGACTTGAATAAGCTGCTACACTGTCCTATCTCAGCTGACGAGTCTGTTTATTTTCTATCTTGCCAATACGTATGGATGACGGATCGAATCCTAAGGAATAAATGGTATGCATATTCAGGATCATACAAGAAAGCAAATGTTGATCTTGATTAAGATTATTTCATCGAGTCTAGGGGGAGATTGTAGAAGACAATCAAAGGCTCGGCAAAACAATTAAAGTTGAATAAAGATGGTTTAATCAACCTCAGTCGCGCGAAGAGGGAAGCCGCACGAAAAGGACTTCCGCGCGAAAAGCTGAGTCACGTGAGAACCGAAGTTTTGGTATAAATAGTTTGTTTTCATTTTTATTTTCAGCAGTTCACTTTCAGATTCTTTTGTAATAACTCTGTGCATTTGCACAAGATTGTAATAACGTTGATTATCAATTGAATGAAGTTTATGTTTTGAATTCTTGTTTCTTCTTTCAATCTCAATTATATTCCGCATTCTTGAGATTGAGATCTTGGTTGATTGATCTCTGGAAGTTTTAGAGGGATTTACAAATAATGAGTTGAAACACAAGTCATCTATATTACTATATAAATAATCTCTTTGTCTTTTATTGTAATTTAAAACAAATTTTAAAACACCTATCACAAGTTTTAATGTGTAAAGTATAATTTATCAATAAATGAAAATAATATCTTCTCATTTAACTCTTATTAATAACATGTAAACTATTAGTTTTATTAATTATAGCATGTGTAAACCTTTTATTATTAACTAATACAAAAAACCTAAAATAACATGATAAAATAATGAAGAGGTGAAATATGATATTTTATGTGACATCCGTCACCAAAGGTCCCTCTACTGACGTAATCTGTTAACTTTTGTAGTCGGTCATTCCTCACCCTTATAACCCATCTATGTGGATAATATATATATATATATATATATATATATATATATATATATATATATATATATACCTATGTTCCGCAATTATAACAAATAAAGAATATATATATATATATATATATATATATATATATATATATATATATGCCTTTTAGGCATGTTGTGTCAGACCCGAACCGACCCGAACCGAACCGACCCGAACTGACCCGAACCGACTGAATGTATCTATTCTTGTTGAACGCATTTTGAAGACTTAATTACAATTAATAATAGGTGTTTGATCGTGTTTGATCGTGTTTGATCGTGCATTGCCCGTATTCTTTGAAGCTCTTGTTCATTTCATTACATCATATTCAGGTGAGTTTACAGCCCCACTTTTACTTATATACTCTTTTGGGGGAGAGAAACATGCGGTTTTCATAAACGTTACATTACATTGGATTTTTGTAATACTGCATATACTTGATACTATGGTGTTATACTTACCCAACGGACCGTTAATATGGACTTAGCGAGGTAATTGTTAGTAGTACTACTGGGATTGACATACCCCACCCGGGCTAGTCGCGCTAGCACAACGTTCGTCAAACGGGTGAACGGTTAGCCTAATTACAAGTGTTGTGGTGTGTGATCCACATCGGGCCTGTTTTATTATTTGATTACATGTCAGCTCGGTCACGACTTCATACACATAGTGATTGCTATGGGCTAGCTACCCATTATATGCTTTGATTACTAAATCTGGGAATTACATTACTGATACTTATCGGATTACAAAATCCGGGGATTTCATTACTGATACTTATCGAATTACAAAATCCGGGGATTTCATTACTGATACTTATCGGATTACATAATCGGGGATTTCATTACTGATACTTATCGGATTACATAATCCGGGGATTTCATTACTGATACTTACTGTTTTCTGATAAACCTGTGAACTCACCAGTCTTGTACTGAGATTTTTGCATGTTTTCTCTCAGGACATTGATGTGGCACGTTTAGGAGCACAGCATTTACCGCATGTCATTCCGCATTCACCACAAACTGCTTTCAAGATTTAATTTGCATTTACTTTATATAAATTGGATTGGACGCGTGTTTGCGTGTTCCAAAACTATTGTTAAATGTTTTACTGTATTCGCTTCCGCAATACTTAAACATAATTGGTTTGTTTCATTATTATTAAGCAATCTATATGTTTTGTAATTATCGAGTCGTTTGGTGTAACTGATGCTTATCTGAGATCCTGGTTATGTCACACGCCCGATGGTATAACCCCGTTAGCGAATTTTGAGGGTGTGACAGAATGGTATCAGAGCCACTCCTGTGCCGTTCGGGGTGTGGGACATACCTCACCAAGGATGGTGACTTCTCGGGCTCATCGAGGACGATGAGTCCAAACAGGGGGTGCTTGTGACACCCTACACATTGGGAACGATCATTGGGAACAATCATTGGGAACGCGGCTGTAACAACCCAGGCAAACCGCAACGTGATATTGTCCGCTTTGCCGACGAGGAGCTCACGGATTTGCTTTTGGTTGCACAGGTGAAAACTTCCCAGGGAGGTCACCCATCCCTGGATTGCTGCCACCTGAGCACGCTTAACTGTGGAGTTCTCCTCTTATCCACAGCCAATACGCCCAAAACGCGTTGGTGATATTAGAGACCAGACATTCCTTATGAACCAGGAATCTCTCATGTCCACGGCCGATGTGGGATTTATGTAGGGTGTCACAATCACCCCCCCTTTTGACTCATCATCCTCGATGAGCCCGAGAAGTTACCATCCTTGGTGAGGGATGTCCCACATCCCGAACGACACAGGAGTGGCTCTGATACCAACTGTAACAACCCAGGCAAACCGCAACGTGATATTGTCCGCTTTGGCCGAAGCCTCACGGTTTTAAAACGCGTCACACTGGGGAAGGTATCCAGCCACTTATAAAGAGACTTTCGTTCTCCTTCCCAACCGATGTGGGATGGGTTACCCACCCGCCCCTCTCAGGGAGCACAGCGTCCTCGCTGTCACACTCGGCCCGACCCTGGCTCTGATACCAACTGTAACAACCCAGGCAAACCGCAACGTGATATTGTCCGCTTTGCCGACGAGGAGCTCACGGATTTGCTTTTGGTTGCACAGGTGAAAACTTCCCAGGGAGGTCACCCATCCCTGGATTGCTGCCACCTGAGCACGCTTAACTGTGGAGTTCTCCTCTCATCCAAAGCCAATACGCCCAAAACGCGTTGGTGATATTAGAGACCAGACATTCCTTATGAACCAGGAATCTCTCATGTCCACGGCCGATGTGGGATTTATGTAGGGTGTCACAGTATGGGGGAGGGATAGGTATAAACTTGGATTATTTTATGCTTTGACTCCTCTAAAGTTGTCATGTCTTCTATCAGCTTTAAACACACAAATTTATGTTCTTGAAATTCGGTATCCTCTTTAACCATATCACCATCAATCACGGTACCATCATCCAACTCATATTGCTCTTGTGTTAGTTGAACCATATCCTTAACTAGTTGGCCAACCTGCTTAACTAATACCTCGAGTACTTTATCTCTTTCTTTGTATTCTTTTTTCATTTCTATTAACATGTTCAAGATTTCATCAAAGCCAGAGTTCACTGAATCTTGAGGTTCCTCGTATGTTACCTGAGGATATTCAGGATAGTAATCAACATACTCCTTCCGGTAAGTTGATAAATATGACATCTTGGGTTCATAGTGGTTGAGATACCATTATTGGGCATATTTGTAATCTATGTCGGCATGATAATTTTCTTGATAAATTGATGGTGGAGGTGGTTCATAATGTGGATAATACGAGTGAGTTTCTTCATATTTGTAGTTTGTCCTCACATATCCCATTTGTCGTCTGTATTCAGAACATCTTCTTTCTATATTTTCATATTTTCTCTCAAACATTGGACAATCTTAAGCTTAATGATAAATGCTTCCGTAACACATGCATGGATTATTGTCCCAGTTCCAATCCATGATGATATCAAAAATATTAATTAAAGAGTCCTTAATCACCTTTAATAGTGAAGGGTAAGTAAGGTGTCGAATCCACAGAGAATCAAAGGAAAGTGCTAGCAACTATTAATCTAAAAGACTAAACATGAAAAAGGATATTGATTTATGGATTTATTTGAGAAATAATTAAATTAAAGAAATAAAGTTTAAGTTCTTAACAATCTTGATTAAAAAAAGCAACCCACTTCAGGATCCAGGTTTGGTAAAGTTACAAATTTTCTTGAATAAAACCTAATGGGAAGTCATTAATGGTGACTTAACATGATATGATTTAAGTGATAATTATGGATTAAAGTTTAAAGGACTTTATTCACACAATTACTAGTTTGAATAATTAAACCTAATTCTAATAATCAATCACACAATGATTAAAGAAACCAAAGTTATAGAATATCAAAATTAGGCTTTAAACATAATCAAATCATTTAAATAATCAAATCATAAATTGAATCCAAAAGAACTTAAAAGGTTCAAGATTCAATCCAAAATCTAGGTTACAAACTAGGAAAAATAAGAACTTGCACAAACCCTTCCCTGAAGTGAATCATAATGGATTTAGTCTTGCATTATCATCGATTCTTCAACAAAATTGTAACTGATCATTAAATCCGGATAAATTTGATGTTCTTGATGTTGAAAGAGCTTGATAATGATCCAAGATGGTTGATTTTCGTCCAAGATTGTTGTATGTAAAGTTAAAATTCGTATTAGGGTTTTTCCCTTTTTAAATCCCTTCAAATTAGGCTCAATCTCAACAAAAACCCGGACCCCGGCGTGCCTATGGAGGCGTCGGTGGCGCCACCTTCCTGTGCAACCTTGATTTTCATGTGTAGTTTTCCAAGACCTTTCCGTGGATAGATCGTGGGTCCCGTAACTCCTTTCCTAGCTCAAGTTATACCCGTTTTAAGATATCGTTGCCGTACAACTTCGATTTATCATCTCTTGACTTCTCGAACTCCAATTATCATCCTGTTTCTTCTCATTTCTTCGTATTCTTTACGTTTATCCTACAAACACAAGATAATCCCAAAGTAACTCTATTTCTCATACATTTACACGTAAAACCCGGAAATAAAGCCGTTAAACGTTTAACTTTCACCACCCGATCAAACACATACATGGATCATTGTCCCAGTTCCAATCCATGATGATATCAAAATTCTTGAGATTCTACTAAGCCCGCAAAGAATTATCTGCAAACAAGAAACAAATACCACGCGTAATTCTGAATAATAAAATTATAAATAAACGAAAAACAAGAAAAATAAAATATTTTTTGTTTTTATAGATTTTTAAGAAAACAAATAATTATTACTAACACTAAGTGCAACGATTCCCCGGCAACGGCGTCATTTTGATCGATGTCGTTTGCTCGGTCAAAAAATATATATTAATGAGTACCTAATTACCCTTAATAGTAAAGGGTAAGCAGGGTGTCGAATCCACAGAGAATCACAGGAAAATGATAGTAACGATGGGTTTAATTGTATTTTATCTATTACTATAAAGGCGTAAGTAAAAAAAATCAAATTAAAAGGGTTTTATTTGTATTTAACTATTAATATAATGGACTAAGTGAAAAAAATTCCCCACGGGATCAGGGGTGGTGTTTCAGAAGATGGTAAAACATTTTAAAAATGACTATGTAGAACGTGTGTTAAGTTTTGTTTTTGTCTTATATAAAATTTTCATTGAGAAGTGTTTTTAACAAATAAAAAGTCACGTAGTATGGATGATAGTTTCTTATTGAGAAGTGTTTTTTATTTATGTTTTTATTTTAATTTTGTTGAAAATCCTTAAATCTCTCACCGCAAAGCACAGGTTCTCCTGCTAGTTCTCCATAAACACCCATTAGTTGAAACACCTATTCTTCATAAACCATAACTTGAAACACAATCTTTTCAAGTAAATTTAGAATTCTATTTTTAAGATTTTCTAACACCAATCTTCAAATATTAATATCTCATTTATCTTAACTCTATTTCAAACATGTTTGATTCATAATGATGCTCTCAGAATGTAGAATGCAAACGTAACAACTAGCATATATTAACAATGGTTAATTTTATTATTTATGTCAAAATTTAAAAAAAAAAACTCATTTAAGTTTATTTTTTTCCAACATGAAACACATAAAACTTAACAAGCATTATACTAAAACTAGAGAGAATGATTCAAAGTCTAGCTATTCGTGTACCGAACTTAAAACCATCAAACAAAATGGTGCCATTCCCAAGATGGATATAGGTATGGGAACTAAAATCATACGATCTGCGAAGTAACATATTGGATTGAATTAGTTTCTAGACTTAACATATCCCAACACTTGCTTCTTTTAGCTTTGTTTTTCCTCTTCTAACATATGCACCAGTTATAACATTCTGGCGGCCAGTAATCACACTTTAATGTTTGTAAAACTATAAGGCATTGAGAGTTTGACGTTTCCATTATCATTTGACGAAAAGTTGTTATCCCAAAAAGTATAGGGATAATAGTAAAATGGGCAGGTCGGTTCGAGCAATATTTTTCCTTTTTTTTTAAATTGACATATAAGCCGGCTTGGCCTAGGTATATCCAGTGGAGTTGTCGGCTTAGCATGTATATCTAATAGACTTATCGGCTAATTAGTTTACAAGATGAGGTTGACGTATCGACTAGTACCTAAATTAGTCTGGCTAAACCTTTAGCTAGCTTGATTAATTAGCCGGCTTGTCCAAAGCAAAACTTTTGATTGGCAGATTTAAAAGTCTAAACGTTGAAAAATGATGTCCATTTTAAAATTATTGATCAAAATTGTCTAGTTTAGTGTATCTGCATTAGGCTAAGTTTTCTTAATATTTAGTGGCTTTTCTGACAGTTAGAAAACCAAGAGTTTATGACAAATAGAGGCTTTTTGCGTTAGACATATAAGTCCTTGGTGAAGGCGCATTCCGTTGCATGGTATCTATCAGTGATACTCAGGCTGTGTTTGTTTGCCTCTTATTGACAAGGGTCAGATGTTTATGTCTGACCCGGTCAGACCATGTTGTTTGGTTTAACAGCCCCTTATTGACACAACCTCTTGTTCCATCTCTGATTATCATCTTATTAGGTCAGATGTTTACCAACCTCTGACCCAAAACACAGCCATTGACCTCCCCCATCGATCTCCTCCAATCGATCTATCGACTCCAATCGCCGCCCCTCGAAGTCGCCGCCCCTCCAAGTCGCCGCCCTCCAAGTCGCCGCCCCTCAAAGTCGCCGCCCCTCCAAGTCGCGGCCCCTCCAAGTCGCCGCCCTCCAAGTCGCCGCCCCTCCAAGTCGCGGCCCCTCCAAGTCGCCGCCCGCTTCGCCGCCCCCTCCAATCGCCGCCCCTCCAATCGCCGCTGCTCAAGTCGTCGCCCCTCCAATCGCCGCCCCCTCGATCTGTCGGACCCGTTAAGGTTCGGATTAGTAATCCTCTAACCTTTGCAACTAGATAGAGATTTGTTGTTAATTGTTTATTGTTTGTTGTTTACTGCTGCTGACTGTGAAGATTTTGGATATGCTGCTGCTGATTGTGATAATTTTGAGTGCTTACTTGTGATTTTGGGTTAAATGGCGTGATTTTGGGTGTTTAGTTGTGATGATTTGCAGATCTATGCTGGTGCCAAGGGGTGTTTGAATGTGTTTACTTGTGATGATTTGCAGTATATTGGTGGTTTATGGATTGTAATTGATAGATTCTTGTGATGATTTGCTGCTGCTGATTGTAATTGTTTATTGTTTGTTATTTGAATGTATTTTGGGTGTAATTGTTTTGTTGCTGCTGATTGTAATTGTTTATTGTTTGTGATGATTTGTTGCTGCTGATTGTAATTGTTTATTGTTTGTTGTTTGAATGTATTTTAGGTGTTTAGTTGTGATGATTTGCAGATCTATTGGTATGATAGTTAAAATAGTTAGAGGAGTAAAATAGTCATTTTATACAGTTATTCAGATGTCCAACCAAACAGACTTAAATTGGTTCAGCACTTATTGGTTCAGAGCTCTTACTAGTTCAGACCTCTTACTGGTTCAACACTTATTCAATCAGATGCTGTCAAACAGCCCTCAATCTTCTAGTAGCGTGAAAAGAAAAATAAAAAGAATTTGATAAGTTGCTGCCCATGTGTTGGTACGTTTTTCTTTAAAGTTACTCCAGTTGAAGTTTGGATCAGAAAGAAATAACAACGGCTTCATGATCCCGTTTAATCAGTAGACATAGATATGAGACTAGTTGGTGAAAAGTTTTACATGCCTTAGTATGTTATAGAAACAATAATCTCTCATAACTAGATGTATTATATATTCATAAAATTGCATATCGTCTCATGTGGATTCTATTGTAACTAATGTTTTCAGAACCGGATCGAACGTCGAACCGAACGCCTTACTGGTTTGGTGGTCAGACCGGTCGGACCGGTCGGACCGGTTGGACCGGATTTAACTATATTTTAATTATATTTATATATGTAATTAAATATAAGTAATTTATATATGATTTATATATATATTTTATAGTTATATATAAAACTTAACTATATTTGTATATCCGACGTACTAATTTATGGTTTAACACCCCGTTTTTACCGTTTAAATCAAAAAAAAAAAGACCAAAACCGGTCCGAACCGATCCGGTTTCCCGGTCCGACCAGCGGTTCGGGATGAACCGGCCGGTTTGACCAGTAGAAAACGATTCACCCCAGACCGGACCGGACCAGACACCGAATCCCGGTCGAACCGGTCGGACCGGCCGGTCCGATCCGGTCTCAACAACATTGATTGTAACCTTACTTCTTCGTTGGACTAGGTCTTTCATTTTCGGATCAATTTACAATTGATAAATTATTATAATCAACTTTGAAACCTTGTTTATAAGTAATCTAGTGAGTTAGCACAATTAACTAAACAAGTCAATGAAGTGATGAACTCTACAAATGTAGTTGATTAGTCTTACGTAAAATATAATCATCTCTCTATATTTTTCTTTCTCCACGAAGTCACTAAACCAAAAGTTTGTAAGCTGCAATCACTAAATAAACATAAAATTGATTGGTGTTATACTCTTAAACAATGTTAGTTCCAATCATTATTTAACGTTCATTTAGCCATGGTTCAATTCATTATATTAAACCAAGATTACTACAAAATTCGACACACGTTCACATGCAACATGGTCAGCATTCCCACATTAACCTAAGCGTCTACAAAATCTACATGCTAATCAAAATAGTAACTTATTTTCACTTCAGCCTTGAGTTTGAGATTGTATATATTGCTTCAATTCTCATATGCTCCTTCGAGCAATTCGCGACAAATAAAACGTGGTGAATATCTAGTCATGCCAACAAAGTAGCATAACCACACATCTCTTGATGATGTAAAGCCTTCCCCTTTGTTCCTTAAGAAACTTGCCAAGCTTTTTGCTTTGTGACCTTCTCTTTGCATCATCACTTCCCATATCTATTTGCCTCTAGAAATTTTAATTAGACAGTGGAGGATGGTGATATTAAGTAAAGGGCCAAAGCCCCTTTTTATAAACATAGGGTAAGGGTAGTATAGTCCAATTATTTAATGATATTATTTCAGTGTTCATACATTGTACAACAAACCCCCACCCCCACCCACACACACATAACAAAAAAGAACCCTCATTTCATTTTTTTTATTTTTAAAGTTGTATATATGTTGCTTTTATGCAGTTAAACATGATTGTGTTTACCGTTTTTAATGGACGAAAATTAAGACGGGTGTGGTATGTTTTTATGTTGCTTGTTTCAGTTATTTATTTTCTCTTATATAGCTAGATGGTTTATGATCGTGGTGTACTAATTTCAAAGGGTTATGTTATACATTACATCTCTAAATTTGTTTTACTTTTTAATTTTCATACTTCTTTGCTAAACTTTTAGAAATTTTTTATTTTGTATTTTATTTATTTATCATAACACCTATTAGTATATTAAGCTAATAACTTTTAAGTTGTATTGATTTTTTGGCTTATAGTTTTTTATCTACTTTGTCTTTTATTGTTTTTTTTGTATTAATAGAAAAACATATATATATATATATATATATATATATATATATATATATATATATATATATATATATATATATATATATATGCATACACACACACACACATATATATATATACACACACATATATATATATACATATATATACATATATATATACAATATATACATATATATATTACACACACTATATATACATATATATATATACATATATATATACATATATATATAGATTTATTTTAGTAAAAGTGGTTTTTTTTTTACTTCATGACATATATTATATAAATGATCATTGAAAGTTTTAGATTTATTTTTTATTGAAAATATTCTTATTATAAAATGAAAAACCTGTTTGATTAATTTGTGAAAGATGTTTTTAAATTTTAATATAATTTTTTTAAATAATAAGATGTTAAATTTATTGAAATATTTTTTTTTTAAATACATTTTTATTCATTACAGAAAAAGTGTTTACCATATTTTAGAAAAAATAAAAACTTTTTCTAAAATACAAAAATATATGATTGAATTTTTCCATAATAATTAGTATTCTTTTATACAAATTTAAATATCAAAATTTCTTATTCTTATCTAAATTCAAAAATAATGTTACTGAATATCATGTATATCTATAATACCTTATAATATTGTCTCTATAAAACAAAATTGATATTTCACTTAGTTTTAAGACATATACTAGGGCATTTTGAATATTTTGTAATAATTTTAATGTTTATGACTTGATTTTGTTATTAACGACATATTATTTAGGGTTCTTCAAAGATTAAATGTAAAAATTAATAAGGTATAAAATAGATACATGTTCTAGTTTGTATTTATATATTAACAATACTTTTTAAACTATTATTTAATTTATTGATATAAAAAATTGCATATAAAAATATTTAATTAATCATACACACGCATATATAGATACTTATACTTTTATGTTAATACATAAATTTAATGTTAAACATGAACTAAAATCAGTGCAAATTGAGATGGGACTATAACGCATGCAAATCTTTACGTATTTTGTTGTATATTTGACAATGATGTGTTTGTAAATTATTATGTTCGAATATTTTAGTAAACGTGAATAGAAAGTAAACAAAATTTATCTTCATATATCAAAATGTGTTCTATACATTACAGTGGAACTTATATGTTTATAACAACAAGAATTTTATAAAAATAGATCGATAAGAAAAACCTAACGAAACTCAACCAAAAAAACAAAATTTACATAAAGTGGGTGTTTGGATGTCCTTTTGAGAAGGACTTTTTGGCTTTTGGAGGGGTGAAAAGACAAAAATGTCCCTCCAAAAGTCTTAATAAGTCAGAATTTTTGACTTATTAAGACTTTTGAAGGAGTATTTTTGTCTTTTCACCCCCCAAAAACCAAAAAGTCCTTCTCAAAAGGACATCCAAACACCCCCAAAATATGGTATGCATAAGAATGTATATACATTTAACAATTTAAACTCATGAAACGTTAAGATAATACCGGCCCCGTGACAAAACGTTGGTTCCCCTTATAAGTACAAAATAAAATATTAATTAAATCTAGAGACTAGACAATATTTTACGTTAAATACAATTTAGTATATAATTAAAATATGTAAGAATGTTGAAAACAATATGTTAAATATTTTAAATTATCATTTAACAACTAGAATATATATATTAAATAAAAATTAAGAAAATAAAAAGAAACGATTAAACTTGCGAGGGTCAATTTAAAATCCTAAGTTAATAACCCAGATATTTAGTTTTTCTTTTCAATTTTTATTATGGGATTTTTAGTGGTGGATATTGTAGTTTTAGAGAACAATATATAACCCAATTAGTATTTTTCTTTTTAAATATACAAGTACGAGAGTTTGAAAGGACGTACATTAGTGTATTTTGATTTTCCATGCATGGTTAATTGTAAATTATAGCATGTTATTATATGTTAATATACATTAATAATTTTGTATTAACAACTTGTTTCAAAACCATGTGATGTTCAATTATTTATGTTTTTCTCATGATTGTTCTCATAATTAAACATGTGAAATTTTCGTGTAAAAACAGAACTTTTCAATAATAACACAATAAAGAGTCTAAAAACCAGTCTTGATGCGTTAAATCAAATGGATTTGAGACAAGTTGAAAATAGAAGAAATGAAACAAGTTGTACCAATATGGTTTGACTTAGTGGAACACTAATGATCATAGAATTATTATATTGAAAACTGAAGACATATGATCAGTTATATATGTGGAAATCAAGGAAACATATGTTGAACACAGAAGAAATGGTGCGATAGAAAGGGGGACAAGAATGGGACATAATAAGGATATTTTAATTAGATTCATGAACAGTTTAAGATACCAAATAACTGCATTATTTATCAATTACAGAAGTTTGATCCCGACATAAATATGAAGAGAAGAGCGGATCATCATGTATGTTTCATGATATCCTTTCCTCCCATTATTTAAATAAAATGTTTATTACTAAGATATTAAAGTGATATTTTTCAAAATATTGAGTTAATTTGAATCTCTTTTCTAGTGTAGATAGATAACAATAAATATCATATAGAGCATCAATCACTATTTATTATTAGTGATTTTAAAGTTATGAAATCCATTTAGTTTAGTTAAATTTATTTAATAAAATAAAAAGAAATTATTATAAATATTTTTAAATGTTAGAAGATGTAAAATGTACATTTCTATAAAGTATTATCATTTCTAGTATATTAAACCTGATGCTTTTAGGGACCGAACCCTTTTGACCATGGAGTTTCGATTGGGACACTTCCCTCGGGACATGGGACTAGTGCCTCGATCTGTTGCTAGGTCTAAGGGGCAACACACCTAGTGGTCCAATGGGCGTAGCCGTTGCTAGGGGCCCAAATCAATCATTAGTTGAAAATATATATGATTGGTAGGACCTGATACCAGTTAAGACTAATGATCAATAGATAAGTGAGCAGTATGAATCAAACATCAATAGCAACAACTCAACAACCATTATTAATACAGATCAAGAGCAACTAAAGCATCAGTAGCAATCGATCAATGACCTTTTATTAAATGCAATTTATCGCATCTAAGATAGAGTTACCACTAGAGACCTATTGATATATTTGTGTTGATTCCCCTACTAAGAAATACTTTAGTTTTGATTTTTATATTTTCATAATAGAAGCCACATAACTTGTTCTTATTTTCTGTTTGATTATCTAATTGAAATAATGTGATTACTAACTAATTATTTCAATTTAAAAATGTTTTTTCACGTGTTTTAAAGAGATATCCAAGTCGATAAGAATTACAACTCCTAAATAGAATGTATAAATAAATAACTATAATGAAAACAATATAACTTTTCCTTACTTTTTTTAAACGTTAAATCTATCGTACTCCTACTCTTAAATAACATCAAGTTACACCATACCTGGGTTTGAACCCAGGACCTCCTCTCTAAATAGCAAAAACTCTACCAAGTGGGCTAGCCCCACATTGACAAAAAAGGGTTGCAACACGAGAACTTCACAGGGGGTCACCCATCCTTGTACTACTCTCGTCCAAGCACGCTTAACTGCGGAGTTACTAATAACTTAAATCTTTTCTATATTTGTTGATTACTTTTTGTTATTGTTTAAGCGATTTATTAAATAAATTAAGTACCACTACAAGAAATGTCACCTTTAGAAGCGACACCTTTATTGACGACAGAGAGCATTAGCGGCGACATCCTTTAGCGGCGACATTAATAGCGGCGACAGTCGCCGCTAATAGTCAACGATCCGTCTGGGGAAGCTAAACTTAGATCTGGCCGTTGAACCTCTGTTAGATCTGACGGCTGCCATTTAATCGTACGAGAACCTTTAGCGGCGACACCTTTAGCGGCGACATGTCGCCGCTAAAGGGTGCAGTTCTTCTAAAACCGGGAATATCTTCCTTTTTCCCCTCTTTCCCTCCACACCACATCTCCATTCCCGCTAACCACACTGCTGAAGCTCCGGCGACCACCATTTCACGACCACCATTCCGTTCATCATCTTCCTCATCTTCGGTTCATCATCCTCCTCATCTTCGGGTCATCATCTTCCTCAACATCCGGTCAACATCTTCCTCCGGTTAGCACTCTCAAAGTCCGCCCATCACCACCCCCTCAACGTCATCCTCAAATACCGGTCACCACCGTCGCCGCTGTTGCTGTGGATCTCGACCATCGACGCTGCTAATACATTTAGTTTTCAACACAAATTAGAAGGTAAGTTTTTTTGGTTTAAACGTAAATTTATGCTTGTTTATGTTAATGTATGGTTCAAACATGTTTAGATTTGTATATTTAGTAGGTTGAGCACAATTTTTAGTAGGATTTGTGTAATTTTTAGGTGTGGTTTCTATGTTAATGTATGGTTAAAAAGTGTTGAAGATGATGAATAGTGAGATGGATTTAAGGCATTTGATGTAGAATACTTGTTATAGATTTGATAAATAGAATTTGATGCTAAATTTTAGTTGAGTTTAGTTGTATTTGGGTATTTGATCTAGACTTTTTGGTATTTTGTTATTTAGTTTAGTTGTATTTGTATTTAGGTATTTGATAAATAGAATACTTGTTAATGTTTAGTTTGTTTAGATGCTAATGTTTAGTTTATTAAAGTAGTTTTGGGTATTTTGTTATTTAGACTAGTTATAATTAGTTTAAGTAGTTTTGTGTATTTGGTAAATGGTTTTGGGTATTTTGTTATTTAGACTAGTTACAATTAGTTGAAAGTATAAGAAACTTGTATTATTGTTATTTGGATGTAAATGTATGATTAATAACAAGAATAAATTGGCTTTTAATTGTTGTTCATTATTGGCTTCTAATTGTTGTTCATTATGATGAAAAACAAAATTGTAGTTTGTTTTGTTATTTAATTGTCTTACTAATTTCAAATTGTACGTTGTTCATTATTAGCTTTAGGTTTCGTGATCTCATTCTAATCCCCATAATTATATTCCTCCATTTAAATTCTAAATTATATTGCAGTGCTGTAATCATGTCTGTCGATAAAAGTTGGATTCTTAATCCGAACCATAGATCACCTGAGTATCAACAATGACTCAGCTCTTTTATCGCTATGAGTGAAAAACATATCGACAAATATGGCCTGATTAGATGTCCGTGTAGAAAATATCAGAATACTCAATTATTAGGATGGGTTAAAATGAAATATCATTTAGAAATATGGGGCATGTGTCGGACGTACAAGGATTGGATCTATTATGGTGAAAGTTTAATTCCTGAAGTTGTAGTTGTAGATAATGTTGAGCCAACAAACGAAATGGCTGATGTTATCGAAGACGTTATGGAAGAGAGTAGTGGTGTCCGTGATGATTTGAGGACTTGTTAGAGGAAGTTCAATCAGATTATATCCTGGTTGTACCAAGTTTTCTTCCCTTGACTTTTTATCAAAGCTTATGAATATTAAGGTGAAAAATAAATGGACCAATAGCTCATTTGATGAGCTCCTTGAGTTGTTGCAGTCTTCACATCCTGAAAGTAACAAAATTCCATCTTCTCACTATGTAGCCAAGAAGACATTAAAGAAGATTGGTTTAGGGTATGAGTCGATACACGTATGCAAATATGATTGTGCTCTTTTCTGGGCAGAAAATCTATTGTTACAAAATTGTCCAGTTTGTAACGAGAGTCGGTGGGTCGATACAAATACAAAGGGCAAGAAGTTACCTCACAAGGTGTTACGATGGTTTCCTTTAACCCCCAGACTACGACGTTTGTATTCTTCAAGGCACACTGCAAAAGATATGATTTGGCATAATACCGGACGATCAGAAGATGGTACGATGCGTCATCCTGTTGATGGTTCTTCATGGAAAGATTTTGATATAAGTACCTTACGTTCTCGAGAGAACCCCGAAACGTCCGCCTAGGACTTGCAGCTGACGACATACAATCTGCCTCCATGGCTATGCATGAGTTCGGCTCATAGCACATGGCGTGTTATACTCACGACATACAATCTGCCTCCATGGCTATGCATGAAGGAGTCCTCATTCATGTTGTCATTGTTAATTCCTGGTCCTAAATCCCCGGGAAGGATATGGATGTTTTTCTTAGACCGTTGGTGGATGAGCTTAAGCAGTCGTGGGTGTCGGGCGTACGTACTAAAGACATGGCGACAAACACATTATTCACAATGAGGTCGGCTTTGTTATGGACTATAAACGACTTTCTAGCTCGTAGTAGTCTATCAGGTTGGAGCGGGCAGGGCTACAAAGCATGCCCGACTTGTAACGAAGACACTCCTTCAATGCGTGTCACATATAAAGTCGTTTATTGTCACACCCCGACCGACGACGGAATCATCGGAGCGGACGAGGGAATGATTGATTGTTCATAACACATGGTTGTCTAATAGTGGAAATATATTAAAATCAGATTACAAGATAGCATGAGTTTCACATATACAAATACAACAGTTGAAGTCACAAATAGTAATTGTCTTTTATTTGACTAAGTCCGGGTCTTAAATGAGCATGTAGAAGTCCACTAACTTGCTTAACCTGAAATCATGTGAAAAGTAACGAGTCAGCTAAAAATTAGCCGGTGAGTAATCACAGTTTGATATACATATAGATTGATTGTTTGATTGAGAATAATCCAATTCACAAGGTAAAGTTAAGACTTATAATACAATAGCGAAGCATATAGATAAACCGACACGATATAAACCCCTTGACTTGACACTTGCAAATAATTGACTCACACACATACACCATAGATTGACTTTTGCCTCTAGCACAATCACCACTCAACTATTCATATGGGGTGGGTTATCCAAACCATATATCTACCATTGATACAGGATTGATTGATTGAATTAGGGTTCTTACTATCGTCCAGTTTATCATAGTATGTTCACATAGTTGCAAGTAATAACATAACCTGTCCTGAATTGAATTTAGAATGAACTAACAATAGAATATCATGATTGAATATTGTATCACATGATTTCCCCCAAATAAGAAATGATATAAAAGGGGATATGAATACTCACTTGATTGATGAGATTAGAATTTGGACCTGATAGTTTAGACACCAACGATTTCCTTACGAATAATCTATGGAACGGTGTCTCGAGTTAGAATAATAATAATATGAGAATTAGGAATAGATTAGGGTTTCCATTAGGATTGGGTTTTGAATGGTAGTTTAAATAAAATATTTATTTAGTTTGATTGTCTTGAAATAAATAAAATGAATTTATTAAAAGTGATTATGTTTAGAATTACATAATATGAAAAAAGGAAGTGGGAATAGTACTATTCATTGAATAGTACCTTTTAACCCCTTTTAACCCACCATCACCACTCTTCATCATCAACTCCATCACCGTCTCCCTCTTCTTCTCCGGCGACCACCACCTCTTCCGCCGCCGTCAGCCACCACCACACCCCCACTCCCACCCCACCGTCTCCGACCACACCCATCTCACATCACATCTCCATATCTATCTATCTAATTGCCGCTATAGCTCCGATGGAGACCGCCTGAGCACCGTCGTCCTCACCGATCTCCGCCGGTTGGATCACCGCCGCACGGTCAACGGTTTGGTCTTCGAACGATAAGTAGGATCTGATCTTTAACATTGACAGATTGCCGTTGCCTTCTTCGGAGTTGTCAGCGACGGTTGAGCCTCAGATCCAATGGTATATCTGGCCCTTTTCCTGATGATTTTTTAACCTCAAGAACTTATCTTTGTTATACCTTCAGTTTAATCAGTTTTCTGGTGCATTGCCTCTTGATTTCTCTGTTTGGAAGAATTTAGCAATTGTTAATCTTTCTAACAACAAGTTTAATGGGTCAATTCCAACGTCTTTGTCAAATTTGACCCATCTTACTGCTTTGAATATTGCTAATAACTCATTAACTGGTGAAATTCCTGAGTTGGGTATGCATTATCTGTAAGTTCTTGATCTTTCTAACAACCATCACACTGGGGTAGTGCCAAAATCACTCCATAAGTTCCCTAAATCAGTGTTTGTTGGTAATAATGTGTCTGTGATGTATTCTTCTGATGAAGTGCCAATTGTTATGCCCCCTTATAAACCAAATCAAAGCCATAACAGTGATAAAAAGTTGAGTGAGAAAGCACTTTTAGGTATAAATTGTTGCTGTTTCTGCCATTGGGTTTATTAGGTTTGCAGTCTTTTGGATAGTTTGTTGTTTGAAAAGGAACAAGGGAGATGGGATTTCATCAAAGCTTGAAAGGGTGGAATGTCCCTTGAAAAGGCGATTTCGAGGACCCAAGATGCGAATAACATATTGGTTTTCTTTGAGGGGTGTAATATGCATTTTATTTGGAAGATTTGTTGAGGGCTTCTGCTGAGGTTTTAGGTAAGGGTACTTTGGAATGTCATATAAGGCGATTCTTGAAGACGGGACTTCTGTTGTGGTGAAGAGGTTGAAAGATTTGAGTGTAGGGAAATGTGAATTTGAGCAGCAAATGGGGATTGTGGGGAGTATTAAGCACGAGAATGTGATTGAGTTGAGGGCTTATTAGAGTGAGTAACTAATTATAACCAGATTTTTAGTTTTCCTTTGAACGCATTAGTGTTCCGTATGCAAAAGATGCAAATATGAGGTTATGGTGTTCAGTATCTACAATGGTCAGACGAGACGCATGATATATCATCCCATTTGTAGACCCAATATACCATTTAATGGATATATATGGTTAGTTGGTTACTAACTTCAACAACCACTTTGAGATAGAACCTTTCTTCTAGATATTGATTTTTTTTGTTAGTTTGCAGCTTGAGGTTGTGGTTACCTGAGGGTCATGTTGCAGAGATCAAGTCGGAGGGCCAAGGTATAGTTTTTATGTCATGGTATACCATACGGTTTATGCCAAGTTTAAAAAGTGTTTGTTATTATAAGAATATGTTTATAGTTCTAAAAGTGGGGAAGCACATGATGTAACTATTCGATGTGTCTGCATGCTATAATTATGTTTAAAAGACTTTATAAGACTTGATATATTCAATGAGTTTATATGGTTAGCCCTTTCTAAAGCCACATTCTTTTATTGTGTTTATGGTTTATATAAAAGCAAGGTTTATGAGGTCAACATACATACATTGATACACATTCGAGACTAAAAATTTGTTTACAAAAGAACTAAATGATATTATGGATTAATTTACAGTCTGAGGCTGTGAGGCTGTGAGGCTGTGGTTACATGATGGTCGTGTTGCAGGCAAGCAGAAAACCAAGGTAACATTTTTCATCATGATTCCATACCGGTTTAGGTCATGTTTTAACTGTGTTTGATTAATGTTTATTAAAAGTGGACAGTGGCATTGAGTTGGTATTACAAATCTCCTCTTTAGCCGGACAACCACATTGTGTACAAAAACTTTTCAACTTGAACAACATGGTATAGTATGCTTATGCATTTTATGTTCTTTGATTGGATATGGTTTTAATTCCATAAACTAACAGAATGCTTTTGATATGTCTATCTTCACCGATTAGGCTTGAGGTGAGATCAGAAGTAAAAGTCGTTCTATTGTCCGTTAAAAATTCGAATATTTTCATTTTGTCGATTATATATGATATAGGTAATACATGTATTATTTTTTGGTTCCTTTTCTTATTTTCTAAAATCATTTATGTTTTAGATTAGCTTGTGCTTTTTCAAAAACAAATAGTTTATTTTTATACATTTTTATAAGACGTGAGACCTTTTTGGGTAGTAATCAAATATGTAGCGAAATCACTTACAGCGTGCTTCACTTTGTTTCTGTGAAAGCATGTGGTTTTGAAGGTCTTTATGTGTGCATTAAATTATGTTTTTTACCAGATGTGTTGGCAACCTGGAATGTGTGTTGTATATAAATTTATATTGTTGTGAAAATTGTTTTGTGTGTGTGGTTGTGTGCTTGCCGGGCGTGTTGTCTTTTGTGTAATTTGCATCAACACTTATCTGCAGGTTGCACAACAAAAAAAACCATCCCCGTTAACATTTCGCGCAACGCGCGATAAGGAATTCAACTAGTTTATTATAAATAAATGTATCAATACGCATAACCATTTGATTTATTGTTAATGTGTGGAAAAACAAATAATTAATTTATTAATTAATTATATGATAATTATTAAAATATTTTAATTACTTAAATAACACAAAACGACTTTTTGTAAATAATCAGTGAAACTATATAATTGCAATTATCATGAATAATTCATAATTAAAGGTAATATAGTGCCCAATAATAATTTAACAATTTAAATTATTATTAAAAGTTCACTTTTATAGAAATAATTTTGTAACCCTTAGTAATATTATTTAATTAAAACATTTAATAAAATAAATAAATGTTAATATAAATTTCAGAAAATAATTAGGTGGTTTTAAAATATTTCATGTTTGTAGAAATATTTTTATAATTTTTAGAAATTTTTTGTAATTTTTAAAAGCCTAAAAAGCCTTTAAAAAATAAAAGAGGGTGCCCGTGGTCGAACCCGAGACCTCATGGATAGCATGTGAGTGTGGAACCGGTGAGCTATGGCATACAGCCGCGATATGAAACGGCTTCCAATTCTTTTAAACACAAACCAAGGATTTTCCGCCCAAATCCGATGAACCCTAGAATGAACTCGATCCAAATTGATCACCAATTCGATGTTGTTTATGATTAGATTCATGGGGCTTTTGATCCCCATGTAAAAACGAGTGTGTGGGTGTGTGTAATTACCTGATTTGAATTCGATTTGACGCAAGAGACACCAAGAACAGGTCGCGACCGAGGATGATGTTAAATGTGTAATTTTGGGGTGTTTGAAGGGAAATGAGAGTTGCAATCGATTAGAGACATTTATAGGATATTTATGTTTGATTAATTCGATTATTATAGTGCGTTAGTGCGATCGTAGCCTGGAAATCGGCCCGAATGGGGTGGTTGGGGTTTGATCTAGATCGCACTCAAATTGAATCAAATTGTAGTGGGCAAGTGTTCGAATCTTTCACGTGGTTGTGTCGGGGATGTTTAATTTGGTTAAAATCGTTTATTTTACGTGTTTGGCTTCGCCGGAGGTTGGTCGGAGAACAGTGGGTCGACGGGGATGGGGGGCTGGGATTTAAAAATTTACACATTTGGTCCCTGAGCTTTGCATTGTTTATTATTTCATGTGTAAAGTTTTAAATCAAGTTTTAAATATTACAATTTTAACCCAAAACTTTTTAGGGTTTAGTTTAATAATAAATTTTATTATTATTATTATTATTTTTATTAAATCTTTGAAATCCTAAAAATATTTAAAGTTATTTTTTTTTATTTTATTTTTTTTAAATTTGATAACCAAGCTTCATAATTACTAATAAAATTTTATAATTTTTTATAAAATCATATTAATAACTATATGATTATGATGTGGATTAAATGACAACATTAATGTGTTTTCAACGAATAGATTTCATTTACTAATATAAACGAGTTCGGGTTACAAATTGGAATGGGTCGGATGTTACATTCTCCCTGCTTTAGGAAATTTAGTCCCAAAATTTTAATTACGAGGAGGACTGAAACGAAAAGATGAGGATACTGGGATTTCATTTGGTCCTCACGTTCTCAGGTGAACTCTGGGCCACGTTTAGATTCCCAGCGGACTTTAACAAGGGTATCCGGCTACGCTTGAGTGTTTTGACTTCCCGATCCATAATTTCCACAGGTTTCTCAATAAAGTGCATAGATTCATCAATCTGGACTTCGTCGAGTGGAATGTGGATATTTCATCGGCGAGGCATCTCTTGAGGTTTGAAACATGAAACGTCGGATGTATATTGCTGAGTTCTTGGGGTAGTTCAAGCTTGTAGGCCACTTTCCCAATTCACTCGAGCACTTTGAATGGACCCACGTAACGAGGTGCTAGCTTTCCTTTCTTTCCAAAGCAAATCACTCCCTTCCAAGGGGATACCTTAAGAAGTACGAGATCACCGACATTGTATTCCATGGGCTTACGTCTTTTATCAGCATAATGTTTTTGACGATTTCTAGCAGCGACCAAGTTATCACGGATCTTATGAATTTTGAAGGTTGTTTCTTGTATCAATTCCGGACCAGTAATTGTGATTCACCAACTTCAGACAAACAGATGGGAGATTGACCCTTTCAGCCATACAAGGCCTCAAATGGTGCCATCTGGATGGTATGGTAACTGTTATTGTAAGAGAATTCAATCAACGGAAGATGAGAATCCACGATCCACTGAAATCAATGACACAACCCCGGAGCATATCCTCGAGGGTTTGTATCGTTCTTTCAGTCTGACCGTCGGTTTGCGGGTGATAGGCTATGCTAAGATTCAGTTGAGTTACGACGACTATTTCATTGATGTAAATACGAGCCAATTTCTCGACTCGGTACTCCTCACGAATTGGTATGAAATGAGCTAACTTAGTCAATCGATCAACGATAATCCAGATACTATCGTCACCACTAGCGGTATGAGGCACTTGGTGATGAAATCCATGGATATGCTTTCCCATTTCCATAATGGAACCTTGGGTTGTACGAGTAATCCAGAGGGACGTTGATGCTCGGCTTTGACTTTGGAACATGTGAGGCATTTAGATACATACAAGGCTATATCCTTCTTCATACCGGGCCACCAATATGGTTCTGAAGATTCATGAACATCTTATCTGCTCCCGGATGAATGGAATAACTAGCCTTATGAGCCTCATCCATGATGGTTGCTCGAAGATTATCACGATTCGGAATCCAAAGTCGATCTAGAAAATATAGTAGCCTCTCCGACTTGGTTTTCAATTGAGTTCACACGCATGACATTTCCTCATACATGTTGCCTGGTGACTGATTCATGTTGAGCTTCGAGTATACGGGTCAGGAGGTCGGTTGAATGGTAACACTTTGAAGCATAACCTGGCCCTTACGACTTAATGCATCGGCTACGACATTAGCTTTACGGGGGTGGTAACGAATCTCACAGTCATAGTCGTGAATAGTTCGAACCCACATCGTTGTCTCATGTTAAGCTCCTTCTGGTTGAAGATGTACTGGAGACTCTTATGATCGGTGAATACAACACATTTAGTGCCATAGAGATAGTGTCTCTAGATTTTGAGTGCGAATACAACAGCGCCCAATTCAAGATCGTGCGTTGTATAATTTTTCTCATGAATCTTCAATTGTCTTAGGGATAAGCTATAACTTTGCCTCGCTGCATGAGAACGCAACCTAAACCTTGTCTTGAAGCGTCACAATAGACAACAAAGTCGTCGTTTCCCTCAGGAAGTGTTAAAATTGGTGCCTCACACCACTTTTGCTTGAGGGTTTGAAATGCTTTTTTGATCAGGCCCCAAAGAAAAAGGCTTATCCTTGTGGGTCAAAGCAGTGAGTGGCACAGCAATCTCCGAGAAGTTAGGAATAAAACGTCAGTAATATCCGGCTAGACCAAGGAATGAACGAATCTCTGTAGGAGTTTTAGGTTCTCCCCATTTCTTTACTGCCTCGATCTTCGCGGGATCAACGTGAATTCCCTTGATGTTACTATGTGACCAAGAAATTGAACCTCATTAAGCCAGAATTCACACTTGAGAATTTGGCATAGAGTTTCTCTTTCCTCAGAAGTTCGAGTATTAGACGAAGGTGGTTCTCGTGATCGGATTTGGATTTGGAGTATATCAAGATGTCGTCGATGAATACGATCACGAATTTGTCTAGGTATGGTCGGCACACGCGATTCATTAAATCCATGAATACTGCCGGGTGCGTTGGTTAACCCGAATGGCATCACTGTAAACTCGTAATGGCCATCTCGTTCTAAAGGCTGTCTTAGGAATATCATCATCATGCACCCTTAGCTGATGATAGCCTGAACGAAGGTCGATCTTGGAGAAATGAGTGGCTCCTTGAAGCTGATCAAACAAATCATCAATTCTCGGTAGGGGATATTGGTTTTTTACAGTAAGCTTGTTAAGCTCCCGATAGTCGATGCACATACGGAATGAGCCATCCTTCTTCTTCACGAATAAGAATGGAGTTCCCCATGGTGACGAACTCGGGCGAATGAATCCTTTATCTGAAAGTTCTTGCAATTGGCTAGCAAGTTCTTGCATTTCGGAAGGTGTGAGACGATAAGGAGATTTTGCCACAGGAGTTGCACCAGAAACAAGGTCAATTCGGAATTCAACTTGACGAACGGGAGGAAGACCGGTTAAGTCTTCGGGAAAGACTTCGGGAAACTCTCGAACAACCGGAATGTCTTCAATCTTCCTAGACTTCTCATCCGCTTTCACGATATGGGCTAAGAAAGCCACGTAATGCTTGCGGAGGTACTTTGGGCTTTGGTACAAGACATGAGTTTAAGCCCTTTGGAAGGCTTTTCCCCGTAGATTTGTAGTATGCTTCCGGTCGGAAGAGGAATACGAATGGTCTTTTCATAACAAACAACCTCGGCATGATTCTTTGATAACCAGTCCATGCCTACTATGACATCGAAACTACCCAGTTGCATGGGTGTAAGATTGATAGGGAAATCATGCTCGCTTAGATTCAAGGTACAGTCGGGAATAACAGAATTAATTGTAATAGGTTTTCCGTCAGCTATCACTACCGTAAAGGGGTTGTCTAGCTTGGTTCGGGCACTAGCAAGTAAGGGCTCAAAGTAAGGATACAAAGCTTTTATCGGCACCGGTGTCAAAAAGAATCTAAGCGTATTGATTATTAATTTGGAACATACCGTTCACCACGTCGTTTCTAACTTGGGCTTGTTGGGCATTGATGTTGAAGGCTCGACTTGAGCTGCAGGGACGGCCTTGAGGAGCTTCGACATTGGTTGCGGAAGTGGTTAGGATCCCCGCATTGGTAGCAAGCTCTTGCTTGCGTGATTGTCGGGGTATGCTGAACAGTCGGTGTGGTAACTGGAACCCTTGCAGTATTCTTGCACACGTTGAATGTATGACCAAAACGACCACAGTTTGTGCATTGACGACACTGAACGTTAGCGGGATGGTGATACTTGCAGTGGTTACACTGCGGAAAGGGTCCAGCGTATGGCTTTTTCATCAGCGGTTGGTTGTTTACTGCTGGTTGACGAGTTGGAGGGACTTGATTAATGGCACAGCGGGGGTAATTACAGCAAAGTTTTGAGATGTAGCCTTCCTCTTCTAGTTCTTGGAAGGCTCGGGTTGATCGGTTTTGACGGTTTGTAGGGGAAGTTTGTCGGTATTCTTCTTCGATCCTTTCCTGGTTAACGAACCAGCTTTCACATGATTATCAGTTAACTGCGCAGCCAGCCTAATAGCATCTTCTAGTGTGAAGGATTCCTTCCTAACACCGTATCCTGAATCTGCATGGGTAGTCCACCATGTATTTCTCGATGGCTAGGGAGGTAGGGATAGCAAGGTGCGTCCTCACGTTCCCAGGTGAACTCTGGGCCACGTTTAGATTCCCAGCGGACTTTAACAATGGGTATCCGGCTACGCTTGAGTGTTTTGACTTCCCGATCCATAATTTCCACAGGTTTCTCAATAAAGTGCATAGATTCATCAATCTGGACTTCGTCGAGTGGAATGTGGATATTTTCATCGGCGAGGCATCTCTTGAGGTTTGAAACATGAAACGTCGGATGTATATTGCTGAGTTCTTGGGGTAGTTCAAGCTTGTAGGCCAGTTTCCCAATTCGCTCGAGCACTTTGAATGGACCCACGTAACGAGGTGCTAGCTTTCCTTTCTTTCCAAAGCAAATCACTCCCTTCCAAGGGGATACCTTAAGAAGTACGAGATCACCGACATTGTATTCCATGGGCTTACGTCTTTTATCAGCATAATGTTTTTGACGATTTCTAGCAGCGACCAAGTTATCACGGATCTTATGAATTTTGAAGGTTGTTTCTTGTATCAATTCCGGACCAGTAATTTGTGATTCACCAACTTCAGACCAACAGATGGGAGATTGACCCTTTCAGCCATACAAGGCCTCAAATGGTGCCATCTGGATGCTGGTATGGTAACTGTTATTGTAAGAGAATTCAATCAACGGAAGATGAGAATGCCACGATCCACTGAAATCAATGACACAAGCCCGGAGCATATCCTCGAGGGTTTGTATCGTTCTTTCAGTCTGACCGTCGGTTTGCGGGTGATAGGCTATGCTAAGATTCAGTTGAGTTACGACCGACTATTTCATTGATGTAAATACGAGCCAATTTCTCGACTCGGTACTCCTCACGAATTGGTATGAAATGAGCTACTTAGTCAATCGATCAACGATAATCCAGATACTATCGTCACCACTAGCGGTACGAGGCAGCTTGGTGATGAAATCCATGGATATGCTTTCCCATTTCCATAATGGAACCTTGGGTTGTACGAGTAATCCAGAGGGACGTTGATGCTCGGCTTTAACTTTGGAACATGTGAGGCATTTAGATACATACAAGGCTATATCCTTCTTCATGCCGGGCCACCAATATAGGTTCTGAAGATTCATGAACATCTTATCTGCTCCCGGATGAATGGAATAACTAGCCTTATGAGCCTCATCCATGATGGTTGCTCGAAGATTATCACGATTCGGAATCCAAAGTCGATCTAGAAAATATAGTAGTCCGTCCGACTTGGTTTTCAATTAGAGTTCAGCACCGCATGACATTTCCTCATACATGTTGCCTCGGTGACTGATTCTGTTGAGCTTCGAGTATACGGGTCAGGAGGTCGGTTTGAATGGTAACACTTAAAGCAAGGTTTATGAGGTCAACATCCATACATTGATACACATTCGAGACTAAAAATTTGTTTACAAAGAACTAAATGATATTATGGGTTAATTTACAGTCTGAGGCTGTGAGGCTGTGAGGCTGTGGTTAATGATGGTCGTGTTGCAGGCAAGCAGGAAAAACCAAGGTACATTTTTCATCATGATTCACCATACCGGTTTAGGTCATGTTTTAACCTGTGTTTGATTAATGTTTATTAAAATGTGGACAGTGGCATTGAGTTGGTATACAAATCTCTCTTTAGCCGGACAACCACATTGTGTACAAAAAACTTTTCAACTTGAACAACATGGTATAGTATGCTTATGCATTTTATGTTCTTTTGATTGGATATGGTTTTAATCCATAAACTAACAGAATGCTTTTGATATGTCTATCTTCACCCGATAGGCTTGAGGTGAGATCAGAAGTAAAAGTCGTTCTATTGTCCGTTAAAAATTCGAATATTTTCATTTTGTCGATTATTACTGATATAGGTAATACATGTATTATTTTTGGTTCCTTCTTTATTTTCTAAAATCATTTATGTTTTAGATTAGTTGTGCTTTTTCAAAACAAATAGTTTATTTTTATACATTTTATAAGACGTGAGACCTTTTTGGGTAGTAATCAAATATGTAACGAAATCACTTACAGCGTGCTTCACTTTTATTTCTGTGAAAGCATGTGGTTTTGAAGGTCTATTATGTGTGCATTAAATTATGTTTTTTACCAGATGTGTTGGCAACCTGGATGTGTGTTGTATATAAATTTATATTGTTGTGAAAATTGGTGTTTGTGTGTGTGGTTGGTGCTTGCCGGGCGTGTTGTCTTTTGTGTAATTTGCATCAACATATATCTGCAGGTTGCACAACAAAAAAAACCATCCCCGTTAACATTTCGCGCAACGGGCGATAAGGAATTCAACTAGTTTTTATAAATAAAAATGTATCAATACGCATAACCATTTGATTATTGTTAATGTGTGGGGAAAAACAATAATTAATTTTATTAATTAATTATATGATAATTAATTAAAATATTTTAATTACTTAAATAACACAAACGACTTTTTGTAAATAATCAGTGAAACTATATAATTGCAATTATCATGAATAATTCATAATTAAAGGTAATATAGTGCCAATAATAATTAACAATTTAAATTATTATTAAAAGTTCACTTTTATAGAATAATTTTGTAACCCTTAGAATATACTTAATTAAAACATTTATAAAATAAATAAATGTTAATATAAAATTTCAGAAAATAATTAGGGGTTTTAAAAATATTTCATGTTTGTAGAAATATTTTTATAATTTTTAGAATTTTTTTGTAATTTTTAAAAGCCTAAAAAGCCTGTAAAAAATAAAAGAGGGTGCCGTGGTCGAACCCGAGACCTCATGGATAGCATGTGAGTGTGGAACCGGTGAGCTATGGCATACAGCCGCGATATGAAACGGCTTCCAATTCTTTTAAACCCAAACCAAGGATTTTCCGCCAAATCCGATGAACCCTAGAATGAACTCGATCCAAATTGATCACCAATTCGATGTTGTTTATGATTAGATTCATGGGCTTTTGATCCCATGTAAAAAACGAGTGTGGGTGGGTGTGTATTTACATGATTTGAATCGATTTGACGCAAGAGACACCAAGAACAGGTCGCGACCGAGGAGGATGTTTAAATGTGTATTTTTGGGTTTGAGGAGGAAATGAGAGTTGCAATCGATTAGAGACATTTATAGGATATTTATGTTTGATTTAATTCGATTATTATAGTGCGTTAGTGCGATCGTAGCCTGGAAATCGGCCGAAGTGGGTGGTTGGGGTTTGATCTAGATCGCACTCAAATTGAATCAAATGTAGTGGGGCAAGTGTTCGAATCTTTCACGTGGTTGTGTCGGGGATGTTTAATTTGGTTAAAACCGTTTTATTTTACGTGTTTTGGCTTCGCCGAGGTTGGTCGGAGACAGTGGGTCGACGGGGATGGGGGCTGGGATTTAAAAATTTACACATTTGGTCCCTGAGCTTTGCATTTTTATTATTTCATGTGTAAAGTTTTTTAAATCAAGTTTTAAATATTACAATTTTAACCCAACTTTTTAGGGTTTAGTTTTTAATAATAAATTTATTATTATTATTATTATTTTATTAAATCTTTGAAATCCTAAAAATATTTAAAGTTATTTTTTATTTTATTTTTTTTTTTTAAATTGATAACCAAGCTTCATAATTACTAATAAAATTTTATAATTTTTTTATTAAAATCATATTAATAACTATATGATTATGATGGGATTAAATGACAACATTAATGTGTTTTCAACGAATAGATTTCATTATAAATAAAACGAGTTCGGGTTACAAATGGAATGGGTCGGATGTTACATTCTCCCCTGCTTTAGGAAATTTAGTCCCAAATTTTAATTACGAGGAGACTGAAACGAAAAGATGAGGATACTGGGATTTCATTTGGTCCTCACGTTCCAGGTGAACTCTGGGCCACGTTTAGATTCCCAGCGGACTTTAACAATGGTATCGGCTACGCTTGAGTGTTTTGACTTCCCGATCCATAATTTCCACAGGTTTCTCAATAAAGTGCATAGATTCATCAATCTGGACTTCGTCGAGTGGAATGTGGATATTTTCATCGGCGAGGCATCTCTTGAGGTTTGAAACATGAAACGTCGGATGTATATTGCTGAGTTCTTGGGGTAGTTCAAGCTTGTAGGCCACTTTCCCAATTCACTCGAGCACTTTGAATGGACCCACGTAACGAGGTGCTAGCTTTCCTTCTTTCCAAAGCAAATCACTCCCTTCCAAGGGGATACCTTAAGAAGTACGAGATCACGACATTGTATTCCATGGGCTTACGTCTTTTATCAGCATAATGTTTTTGACGATTTCTAGCACGCGACCAAGTTATCACGGATCTTATGATTTTGAAGGTTGTTTCTTGTATCAATTCGGACCAGTAATTTGTGATTCACCAACTTCAGACAAACAGATGGGAGATTGACCCTTTCAGCCATACAAGGCCTCAAATGGTGCCATCTGGATGCTGGTATGGTAACTGTTATTGTAAGAGAATTCAATCAACGGAAGATGAGAATGCCACGATCCACTGAAATCAATGACACAAGCCCGGAGCATATCCTCGAGGGTTTGTATCGTTCTTCAGTCTGACCGTCGGTTTGCGGGGATAGGCTATGCTAAGATTCAGTTGAGTTACGACTGACTATTTCATTGATGTAAATACGAGCCAATTTCTCGACTCGGTACTCCTCACGAATTGGTATGAAATGAGCTAACTTAGTCAATCGATCAACGATAATCCAGACTATCGTCACCACTAGCGGTATGAGGCAACTTGGTGATGAAATCCATGGATATGCTTTCCCATTTCCATAATGGAACCTTGGGTTGTACGAGTAATCCAGAGGGACGTTGATGCTCGCTTTAACTTTGGAACATGTGGAGGCATTTAGATACATACAAGGCTATATCCTTCTTCATGCGGGCCACCAATATGGTTCTGAAGATTCATGAACATCTCTATCTGCTCCCGATGAATGGAATAACTAGCCTTATGAGCCTCATCCATGATGGTTGCTCGAAGATTATCACGATTCGGAATCCAAAGTCGATCTAATAAAGAAAGTACGTTCCGACTTGGTTTTCAATTAGAGTTCAGCACCGCATGACATTTCCTCATACATGTTGCCTGGTGACTGATTCATGTTGAGCTTCGAGTATACGGGCAGGAGGTCGGTTTGAATGGTAACACTTTGAAGCATAACCTGGCCCTTACGACGACTAAGATCGGCTCACTACATTAGCTTACCGGGGGGGTAAACGAATCTCACAGTCATAGTCGTTGAATAGTTCGACCCAACGTCGTTGTCTCATGTTAAGCTCCTTCTGGTTGAAGATGTACTGGAGACTCTTATGATCGGTGAATACAACACATTTAGTGCCATAGAGATAGTGTCTCTAGATTTTGAGTGCGAATACAACAGCACCCAATTCAAGATCGTGCGTTGTATAATTTTTCTCATGAATCTTCAATTGTCTTAAGGCATAAGCTATAACTTTGCCTCGCTGCATGAGAACGCAACCTAAACCTTGTCTTAAGCGTCACAATAGACAACAAAGTCGTGTTCCCTCAGGAAGTGTTAAAATCGGTGCCTCATACCACTTTTGCTTGAGGGTTTGAAATGCTTTTTTTGATCAGGCCCCCAAGAAAAAGGCTTATCCTTGTGGTCAAAGCAGTGAGTGGCACAGCATCTCCGAGAAGTTAGGAATAAAACGTCAGTATATCCGGCTAGACCAAGGAATGAACGAATCTCTGTAGGAGTTTTAGGTTCTCCCCATTTCTTTACTGCCTCGATCTTCGCGGGATCAACGTGAATTCCCTTGCTGTTTACTATGTGACCAAGAAATTGAACCTCATTAAGCCAGAATTCACACTTCAAGAATTGGCATACAGTTTCTCTTTCCTCAGAAGTTCGAGTATTAGACGAAGGTGGTTCTCGTGATCGGATTTGGATTTGGAGTATATCAAGATATCGTCGATGAATACGATCACGAATTTGTCTAGGTATGGTCCGCACACGCGATTCATAAATCCATGAATACTGCCGTGCGTTGGTTAACCCGAATGGCATCACTGTAAACTCGTAATGGCCATCTCGTTCTAAAGGCTGTCTTAGGAATATCATCATCGTGCACCCTTAGCTGATGATAGCCTGAACGAAGGTTGATCTTGGAGAAATGAGTGGCTCCTTGAAGCTGATCAAACGAATCATCAATTCTCGGTAGGGGATATTGGTTTTTTACAGTAAGCTTGTTAAGCTCCCGATAGTCGATGCACATACGGAATGAGCATCCTTCTTCTTCACGAATAAGAATAGAAGCCCCATGGTGACGAACTCGGGCGAATGAATCCTTTATCTGACAGTTCTTGTAATGGCTAGGCAAGTTCTTGCATTTCGGAAGGGTGTGAGACGATAAGGAGATTTTGCCACAGGAGTTGCACCAGACACAAGGTCAATTCGGAATTCAACTTGACAAACGGGAGGAAGACCGGTTAAGTCTTCGGGAAAGACTTCGGGAAACTCTCGAACAACCGGAATGTTTCAATCTTCCTAGACTTCTCATCCGCTTTCATGATATGGGCTAAGAAAGCCACGTAATGCTTGCGAGGTACTTTGGGCTTTGGTACAAGACATGAGTTTAAGCCCTTTGGAAGGCTTTTCCCCGTAGATTTGTAGTAGCTTCCGGTCGGAAGAGGAATACGAATGGTCTTTTCGTAACAAACAACCTCGGCATGATTCTTTGATAACCAGTCCATGCCTACTATGACATCGAAACTACCCAGTTGCATGGGTGTAAGATTGATAGGGAAATGCTTAGATCATCGCTTAGATTCAAGGTATCGTCGAATAACAGATTAATTATAATAGGTTTTCGTCAGCACTACTGTAAAGGGGTTGTCTAGCTTGGTTCGGGCACTAGCAAGTAAGGGCTCAAAGTCTAAGGATACAAAGCTTTTATCGCAACGGTGTCAAAAAGAATCTAAGCGTATTGATTATTAATTTGGAACATACTGTTCACCACGTCGTTTCTAACTTGGGCTTGTTGGGCATTGATGTGAAGGCTCGACCTTGAGCTGCAGGACGGCCTTGAGGAGCTTCGAACATTGGTTGCGGAAGTGGTTAGGATCCCCGCATTGGTAGCAAGCTCTTGCTTGCGTGATTGTCAGGGTATGCTGAACAGTCGGTGTGGTAACTGTAACCCTTGCAGTATTCTTGCACACGTTGAATGTATGACCAAAACGACCACAGTTTGTGCATTGACGACACTGAACGTTAGCGGGATGGTGATACTTGCAGTGGTTACACTGCGGAAAGGGTCCAGCGTATGGCTTTTTCATCAGCGGTTGGTTGTTTACTGCTGGTTGACGAGTTGGAGGGACTTGATTAATTGGCACAGCGGGGGTAATTACAGCAAAGTTTTGAGATGTAGCCTTCTTTTCTTGTTCTTGGAAGGCTCGGGTGGTCGTTTTGACGGTTTCGTTAGGAAGTTTGTCGGTATTCTTCTTCGATCCTTTCCTGGTTAACGAACCAGCTTTCACATGATTATCGGTTAACTGCGCAGCCAGCCTAATAGCATCTTCTAGTGTCGAAGGATTCCTTCCTAACACGTATCCTGAATCTGCATGGGTAGTCCACCAATGTATTTCTCGATGGCTCGGGAGGTAGGGATAGCAAGGTGCGGTATTAGAAGCTCAATTCGTGAAATCAGTTAGTGTATGCTAGGTTCTCGCCACTGTCTTGGTTAACTCCCAGAATTCAGCTTTCAGTTCTGGACTTCATTTCTGGGCTGAACTCTTTAGTCATGAGCTCCTTAACTTTAGCCCATGTTAATGCTAGAGCAGTTTAGTTCCACGGGTTCGTTTCTCCCCGTTCCACCAAGTGAGTGCTCTCTTTTGAAGAACACTTGTGGCATATTCGGACTTTTAGATTTTCAGGGTATTCGCTGTTTAGGAAAGTGTTCTCGATGCTTTCGAACCCTGTATAATCCGGTTGCTCCTTCGGTTCCACTGAACTTAGTGGGGTTACAAAACTGAAGTGCTTGTAAGTACAAGTTTGGGGAGGGTTGGTACAGTTGGGTTTGAACAGCATTGTTGTCTTGGTTCAATGGGTAAGCAGAGTTGGGATAACCGCAGCAACTTCACGTGCTACAATAGCAGCAATCTTACGGCCAGAGTTTCTAGACCGTGAACGAATTTGACGAGAAGACATTCTAAAATATCATTAAGATATTTATAAGAATTGGGTAATATGAGCTATACAACATGAAAACAACAATCGGGAATTTGGCATAATAACAATGAGATGTTCCGAGTGTAATCGTTTGATTCGTAAATCAAAGCGAGTACGTTGACTAACCAAAGTATTAGGTCAACCACAACTTTGTTGAAGACATGCGTACCTATAAGCAGATACTCATCCCGAGGGTTCCCAGGTAAGGTAGACAGATCCATCGATTGATTTGGATTTATACGAATACCTTCACTACAAGAAATTGATGCTATTGTAACACCAATAAAATGTTGCATTATGTCTTAAAAATGTTACATTAGGCATCACGCTCTTCCAGCATTACATGTTTCAAGTTGTAAGACACAGACTTTGACGAATTTGAAAACCATGAATAACGATTCAAAGCTCATTTTGAAAACCATTTGATTTAGGCACACAATGCCTTGAATATGATTTAAGATTTGTGTGTACATTGATAAGACTCAAAGTATAAGAAGAATCACATAACGCATATAATCACATAATCAAATATAAACATATAAGGCACATAAAATCCTATATAAACATATAAAATACATGAGAGGTCATGTGTAAGGGTTCTTAGTTATAGTCTAGGTCATTCCATTTCTAATAACCTAATTCTCTATAACCATGGCTCTGATACCAATCTGTCACACCCCGACTGACGGCGGAATCATCGGAGCGGACGAAGGAATGATTGATTGTTCATAACACATGGTTGTCTAATAGTGGAAATAATATTAAAATCAGATTACAAGATAGCATGAGTTTCACATATACAAATACAACAGTTGAAATCACATATAGTAATTGTCTTTTATTTTGACTAAGTCCGGGTCTTAAATGAGCATGTAGAAGTCCACTAACTTCCTTAACCTGAAATCATGTGAAAAGTAACGAGTCAGCTAAAAATTAACCGGTGAGTAATCACAGTTTGATATACATTTAGATTGATTGTTTGATTGAGAATAATCCAATTCACAAGGTAAAGTTAAGACTTATAATACAATAGCGAAGCATATAGATAAACCGACACCATATAAACCCCTTGACTTGACACTTGCAAATAATAGACTCACACACATACACCATAGATTGACTTTTGCCTCTGGCACAATCACCACTCAACTATTCATATGGGTGGGTTATCCAAACCAGTAGATCTACCATTGATACCAAGATTGATTGATTGAATTAGGGTTCTTACTGTCGTCTAGTTTATCATATATGTTCACATAGTTGCAAGTAATAACATAACCTGTCCTGAATTGAATTTAGAATGAACTAATAATAGGATATCATGATTGAATATTGTATCACATGATTTCCCCAAATAAGAAATGATATAAAAGGGGATATGAATACTCACTTGATTGATGAGATTAGAATTGGACGTGATAGTTTAGACACCAACGATTTCCTTACGAATAATCTACAGAATGGTGTCTCGAGTTAGAATAATAATAATATGAGAATGGGAATAGATTAGGGTTTCCATTAGGATTGGGTTTTGAATGGTAGTTTAAATAAAATAATTTATTTAATTTGATTGTCTTGAAATAAATAAAATGAATTTATTGAAAGTGATTATGTTAGAATTTATTATAATAAATGTATCAATATACATAACCGTTTGATTTATTGTTAATGTGTGGGAAAAAACAATAATTAAATTTATTAATTAATTATATGATAATTAATTAAAATTTTAATTATTTAAATAACACAAAACGACTTTTTGTAAATAATTTGTGAAACTATATAATTGCAATTATCATGAATAATTCGTAATTAAGGTAATATAGTGCCCAATAATAATTTAACAATTTAAATTATTATTAAAAGTTCACTTTTATAGAAATAATTTTGTAACCCTTAGTAATACTATTATTTAAAACATTAATAAATAAATAAAATGTTAATATAATTTCAGAAAATAATTAGGTGGTTTTAAAAATATTTAATGTTTGTAGAAATATTTTTATAATTTTAGAATTTTTTTGTAATTTTAAAGCCTAAAAAGCCTTTTAAAAATAAAAGAGGGTGCCCGGGGTCAAACCCGGACCTCATGGATTGCATGTGAGTGTGGAACCGGTGAGCTATGGCATACAGCCGCGATATGAAACGGCTTCCAATTCTTTTAAACACAAACCAAGGATTTCCCCCAAATCCGATGAACCCTAGAATGAATTCGATCCAAATTGATCACCAATTCGATGTTGTTTATGATTAGATTCATGGGGCTTTTGATCCCACGTAAAAACGAGTGTGTGGGTGGTGTGTAATTACCTGATTTGAATTCGATTTGACGCAAGAGACACCAAGAACAGGTCGCGACGAGGGTGATGTTTAAATGTGTAATTTTGGGTGTTTCAGGAGGAATGAGAGTTGCAATCGATTAGAGACATTTATAGGATAGTTTTTGTTTGATTAATTCGATTATTATAGTGCGTTAGTGCGATCGTAGCCTGGAAATCAGCCGAAGATGGGGTGGTTGGGGTTTGATCTAGATCGCACTCAAATCGAATCAAATTGTAGTGGGCAAGTGTTCGAATCTTCACGTGGTGTGTCGGGGATGTTTAATTTGGTTAAAACCGTTTTATTTTAGGTGTTTTGGCTTCGCCGGAGGTTGGCCGGAGATGTGGCCGGAGAACAGTGGGTGGGTGACGGGGATGGGGGGCTGGGATTTAAAAATTTATACATTTGGTCCCTGAGCTTTGCATTGTTTATTATTTCATGTGTAAAGTTTTTAAATCAAGTTTAATATTACAATTTTAACCCAAAAATTTTAGGGTTTAGTTTTTAATAATAAACTTTATTATTATTATTATTATTATTATTCTTATTAAATCTTTGAAATCCTGAAAATATTTAAAGTTATTTTTTTATTTTTTTTTAATTTGATAACCAAGCTTCATAATTACTAATAAATTTTAATTTTTTTTTTATAAAATCATATTAATAACTATATGATTATAATGGGATTAAATGACAACATTAATGTGTTTTCAACGAATAGATTTCATTTACTAATATAAACGAGTTCGGGTTACAATTAGAATGGGTCGGATGTTACATTTATGTTGGTCATCGTCGATTTTTAGATACAAACCATGAATGGAGGACAAGTTTGGACTTTAACGGGGAACCCGAGATAAGAGCCCCTCGGAAAACAGTTTAGTGATACCGACATAGAAACTCAACTTAGTCGGCTCCGTCACCGTTTACAAGGTAAGCATCCTGATTTTGGAGGTGTTAAATCAAAGCGGGAGGAGTTTGAGTTAAATTGGTCCAAACGAAGCATTTTTTGAACTTGAGTACTTGTCTTCTCTACAGCTAAAACACAACTTGGATGTGATGCATATAGAGAAAAATGTATGTGATAGTTTGCTAGGTACTCTTCTAATGAATGAAAAGAGCAAAGATACACCAAACGCACGGGTGACTTGAAAATCTAAATATTCGGAGTAGACAATGGTTAGAGAAAAAAAATGGCAAGTGGTATAGCCCCCACCCAAAATACTCATTGAAGACTAGTGATCGAAAGTTATTTTGTGAGTTTATAAAAAATGTAAAACTGCCTGATGGGTTTGGATCTAATATCTGATGGGTTTGGATCTAATATCAGCCAGAGAGTGGTAGATAACAATACTAACATTACTGGGTTGAAATCTCATGACTGTCATATTCTCATGATGAAGAGGATTTGATTATGATGAAGAGGATTTTGATATGATAGTGAGGGGTCTGACAACGAGACTGAAGTATATGAGGGAGACTCTGATTAAGTATATATTTGATCTAAAACTTTATAGACATCATATCTGTTGTATTTGAAAACTTATCTTATTTTAATTTTTATGTGAAAACTTTATTCTTATTGCAGACATGATATCTTTTTGGATTATTTTGGTACATCTCATGGATGATGTAATGAGCCATGGAGGTGATGGCGCGGGGGATCCACCGCTTCCTCCTCCTTTTGGCGGGCCGGAAGCCATCAGTTGGATGGTAAGTATTATATTTTCATGTTTTATCATATTATTATATATATTGTAAGTATTGGTTTTTATTATAAATGTAGCTCGCCTTCCCGGAAAACAAGGGAATGCCAAAAAATAAAAGTACAGCATGAGTTAGAAAAAAAAGGGGGATCTTTTTCTCTCCTTTTGATAGAGCTGCCACGTATTCCAGTCGGTGAGCTTAATGATATGTTTGTTCGTGAGGTTGGGATATACATGGAGGCCAATTATCCCTTAATGTTCGTTCATGGACTGATCTTTTTGATGCTCAGAAGAATGCGTTGGAGGAGATATGGCGGTAAATTTTATATGTTTTATGTATCTCTCGGTATTATTTAACTAACTACATTTTGTTTTAACTTAAATGTAGCGACACTTGATTTTGATGAGATTTGCGAGATCGTGAACATGCTCAGATTGAGGGTGGCATTCGTTCTGTGTATCTTAAGCGATTCAGAGATCGAAAAAACATTGTAAAAAGACACTTTGAGCGTATGGAGGATAGGAGATGTGTGACAACCTAAAATTATAGACGATTTTATTACGAACATTATTTAGCAAAATACATTATTATATAGTATACATGTCATGTTTTCATGAGCATGTTTTGCATGCATATGATATAATTTTACGTATGCATGTCTACATGCATGTATAAAATTGAAAATATACGTATGCATGCATGTATATATGTATGAATATTAATACATTCTACGTAAACATATGTAATGTATTAGTGTTTGCTTGTTGTCATAATCAATCTCATGTATGCATGGTTGGATGTATGTATAGATGAATATATATAAAGTTAGTGGATCAAAACCAAAACAAACATAACAAAATTTAACTCTCAAAACACTAATAGAAACTAAGATGAACACTAAACTAAAAACACCAAACAACCTCCCAAACCCTCGGTCGATTAAGCATGCAAAAACCGCCGCAAACCCTCGGTACGTTGGAACAATCGAGCACTCGGTAATAATAAAACTTGCAATGATGGTATGATGACCCGCAAGCCTCTCAACTCGCCACTAGCTCATTTACACCAAGCACACACTTGAGATCCACCTAGGCTACCTATACTACTAGAACATGATTCTTCACATGCCTACCCCGGTCAAATGACCCAAAACTACTCATCCATGTTCAATCACTTGAAGTTACCATCATTGCAAATGGAGGTGGCAATCCCAAAGACCACCAGCGGCCAACCGCATTCCAACATACCATCCCTTCAAATCGCCACCTAGCATAGCACCTCTAAGTAGACACCTAGCAAAGCTAGAGAGATTACTCATCAAAGCTATGAGATAGACTCATGATAGGTAGTCGGCCGAAGGCCTTTATACTCCTCACATACGAGAGTGTTTCAAGCACAAACACACTACCATTGCCTCTATCTCTCAACACCGCTACCACCACCATCTTACTCTTCTATCCTGAGCACCACCTTGTCCCCTATACCCAAACAACACACCAATCAACATCACCCCCGTCCACTCTCGATCCAAGAAACCACCATCACCATCTTTAACATCACACCCATAACCATAACCATCATCACCTTAACACCACTTCTACACATCATCACTAACCACGTTCATCACCACCTTCAGACCCTTCTCTCGGTTTTTAAGGCAGCCAACACCCATTCAAAAGGTTTAGTTTCTTTATTCTCGTATACCTTGAAATCAAAGGTTACATATATGTTATAAACACATATATAACTAATTTGGTACTAACACACGAAGACAAACCTTAAATATTTTTAAAATCCTCTAATCACAGTGATGAATACTAAAAATTCAGAAAAAACTTGTGACAAAAGGATATTTTGGATTTATAAGATTAAATCTTGAATTATTAATACTAACAAATGAGATTGTGGGAATAAATATTGAAAAATCTTTATTAATATACTGAAATATTATTCTGTAAATTTTGACCAAATTATGATAAGTAAACAATTTATACAAAATTGTTTTAAGAAGAGAAAAATAAAGAAATACATAAAAATACAAAATAATTATTGGACCAAAAGAACCAATGAGCCAAGATCAGGAAAATCTCTAAGTCCCACATGACATCACCACAACTGCTGAAGACCTTCATCAGCAGTTGACAAAGTCTGAAGAATCAACAGCTGAAGATCAAAGATCTGAAGTACAACACTGAAGATCCAAAGTGCTGAATATAAGTACTGAAGTCTGAAGTACTGATAAATACAAGTACTGAAGACTTCAAGTGCTGAAGACAGTGCTGAAGATCAAAGTCTGAAGAACTGAAGAACTAAAGATCAATACTGATGCACAAAGTCTGAAGACATGACTGAAGACATCAGGTGATGACAACTACTGAAGTCATCAGCTGATGAAATCATCTGAAGACCAAAGTCTGAGACCAAAAGTGCTGAAGCTTCAGAGTTTGTCAAACAGCTGAAGAAGTCTTCTTCAGTTGTTGTGATGGTTTTTCTTTTCAGTAGTTTTATATTTTCCTTTCAGTAGTTTGTACAACAGCTGAGAGTTGTTCTTCAGCTGTTATAGTTCATAGTTGTAAACGACTGAAGAGTTTGTTCTTCAGTCGTTATAGCTTTTCAGTAGTTTCCTTTTCAGTACTTGTAATAGGTAGAACACTTAGAAATTTTGTAAGAAGATGTCAGCTGTTGTGACATCTTCAGTAGTTTAAGTGCTCTATCAGTAGTTAGTTAAATAACTGTTAAATGTCAGTGGAATCTGACAACAGTATGGGTCTTTTGCCTATAAAAGGGCAGTGACCTAATTGTATTTTGTGCCGAAACATGTGAGACAAACCGAATATTATTCGTTTTAGGCAGAATTATTCTCTCTCTACATTTACTTTACATGCCAATATTCCTTATGTTCTTGCATTAATTGCTAATTATCATGCTAAATCCGTTGCGAACACAACCTAATTGATCAAACTAGAGGGAGATCCTGTCAAATGGTATCAGAGCAGGTTAATCATTGATCGATTTCGCTATTGATCATTTGAAACTGCTCTTTGATCTCTACGTTTGATCGAATTAGCAATTTGCAAGAATTAGCTGTAGAGAGAGAGATTCTGCTGTTTCTGGCCGTAAACTTGAGGTTCTCTGGTGGTTTTGAGCTATATTTGTTTTGTTTAAACTTGAATTGACTAAAAACTGAGATGACAACACCAACGAACGATCCTCACAATACTGGTTCCTCAACAAGCCTCCGATGCTTGTGAGGAATGAGTATAACATATGGCAACGACGTATGCTTCACCACTTGTCTGTCACAGTGCGGTTGTTGGAAGTCAGTGGTGCATGGACCATACAAGCGTATGGTGAGCGTCCCTGAATCTAATGAACATGTTCCGAAGAAACCTGAACAATATTAGGATGAAGATCTAAAGCTGTTCGAGATTGATGCTAGAGCCCATGGAATTTTAGCCATGGCTATTCCAATGAGATTTACTCAGGGCTTTTGCATCATGAAACTGCTCATGACCTATGGTTGCTCTGAAGGAACAATTCGGAGGAACCGATTCGGTCCTAGCAAATACTAGGGAAATCCTTGCCCAACAATATGAGACATTCTCTCATAGGAAGGGTGAGACTCTGACTCAGCAGTTTGAGCGATTTTTTGTTTGATCTCTGAGTTGAAGATGGTCAAACAAGAGTACTCCAACAGCCAGATGAACAACAGATTCCTCAGGTCACTGACTGAGAGATGGGACACTACTATACTATTGTCCTACGCTCCAGTGCAGACTGGATACTCTATCTCTCACCCAACTTCATGGGAAACTGCTCACATTTGAGAGAGAGATAGATCAAAAGAGGAAGTTGTCCACCTCTGGCAAGCTCACTGATGACTTTGTTCATGGCAATGCTGCCTTGATAAGCCAAGAGTCTGAATATGCTGCATCAGAAAGTTCTTATGATGAGCATATTGATTTCTCTACCAACTCTGAACAAGCCTTTGTTGGTGTTGTAGTAGTTCAGGAGGTAGCAGTGATAACTGGTGCTTTTTGATGGAAGATTTAAAGGGCATTCCAGATGATGATCTGGAAGAGATGGATATTTTGAGCCAAATGGCAATGATCAATATCAGATCTCAAAAGTTCTACAAAAGAATTGGTAGGAAATTCCCTGGGTCTCTCTGGCAACAAAAGTTGGTTTTGACAAGAGCAAGTTGAGGTGTCACAAGTGCCAAAGGCTTGGACACTTTGCTAGAGAGTGTAGATCATCTGGATCTAACTCCTCTGCACCTTGATAGACTTTCCAAGCAATAGCTCACAGCACAGAGGCAACCTCCTCCAGTTCTGGTCATCCATCGCATGCACAGGCATCACCTGTATTTTGTGCCTCAGGGTCATATGCCATACCCATACCCCTGCTACTATGTGCCTCAGCCCAGTCAAACTCAAGCATTTCTGCTCAACCACCACAGGCTCTTCCTGAGCCTTAATCTTCCCACTCTCATCAGCAAACACAACCTCAACAACACAGCTTCTTCACCCCAGGAGTTGTTGACTGGAGTAGTCTACCAGATGATCTATCTGGTCAGGAACACAATACTCCAAGGTGCTAGTCAACATGGTGGTGATAGTCCATTTGGAAATCTTGCTCTGATGGCCCTTGAGTTGTGAGGGGTCATCATCCAATGCCTCATCACAGGTATCCTCTGAGGCAAAGCCAAGCTTTGTTCTGAATCATGCATAGCAGCATTTGCTTCTATTAGAGAAGCAAATGTAGCTTTAATAGGTAAAAAATCTTGAGCTAGAGCAAACAATTTCCAAGAAGAAAAGCTGAAATTGAGGCTGCACTTAATGAGAAAAAAGATGAGATTTACAAGCTTAAATGCCAAATAAAAGATGGTAAAGCTAGGGAAGATGTACTTCTAGAGAATTACAGAGACCTCAAGGAAAACTCTTGCAAACCCCCAAGTAGAGTGTGACGATGGGTGCAATCATGCAAGGGTTTTGAATGCTTCTTAGCAAGCAATCAGCTTCCAATTGAAGTTTGGCATTGGTTATAGTCACAATGCTCCTCCTACAGATTTTACTTCAAGAGTAGAAGTTGAATTGATGGAGAGAAGCAATAACCAATCCTTCTGTCATTGACTACTATCTTCTGATTCAGCATCATCAGATATAAAAGTCAGCATTAGCTCCTACCAAAACAATAAGCTGATGCTACAACAGCTGTTGGTTCAATTGCTGACTGTCACTGATCACAAAGGTTGATCAACTCAGGTGTTGTCTCTGAAGTACTGAAAGTACTGGAGAGCAAGTGAAACACCTGAAGTTCAAACCTCAATACTGCCAGCACTGAAGAGAAGAAAACTGACAGTAGAAAAGTTTGAAGACAACTAAAGAAGAGGTCAGGAAAGCAGGTACTAAAGGGAAGAGAATGCTAGTACTGGTGACAAACAGCTGAAGAACAAGTCTTCAGCAGTTTCATCTTCTTTAGTTGATGATCAACGTAAGATGAAGAAGAAGCCATGTGAAGTATGTGGCTTGTTCATCATCTTACTGATGATTGTTGGATTTTGGTAAAAGGGGATCCCAACTCAAACAAAAGGAGAGAGTTAAAGAGCAAATAAAGAAAATGAAAAATGAGTTTGAAACAAATTTGTACTAGCAACATCAAAGCCTGAAATCCCTAAGCCCAAAGCTAAATCTAAAAAGAAAGTAGGGGTTACTCAGGCAACAGCTGAGGTTGCTCAAAAGAAGATGGTGCAACATAGGAATCAATCATCAGCAAGTCTCTGTGGTCTGAAGAGCTGAAAGCTTTATCACAAAATCAGACACAAATGGTGATGATGGTTCAGCATCTAATGGGAAGAGTCAACCATTTAGATGCTCTGTTTGAAACCACAGAAAAGAAGTCAAGCCAAAGGGTTCCTCTTCTACACCATCTTCTTCACCTCAGGCTGTCACACAGAACAAACACTGGTAGTGTTGACCTGTAGTTTGAGAACAGACCCAAAACCAAACAGGTTTGGGTCTCTAAAACTAACTAACATATGGTTATGATTGCAGGGTTATTCAAATGCCAAAGAAGCATCTGGTATCTAGACAGTGGAGGATCCATGCACATGACTAGGAAGCAGCGCTCCTTCTTAATGACTACTCTAAGGAAAAAGAAGGGATTGTCTCCTTTGGCAATGATGCAAAGGGTTAACTCGGAAAGGCTTTGTTTCCAATGGGGAAATAAGGTTTGATGATGTGAACCATGTGGAGAACCTCAAGTACAAACTCCTGAGTGTCAGCAAATGGGTGATAAAGGCCATGTTGCCCTTTTCACAAGCCAGAACATGTCGCGATTCTGTCATCCAAAGTTCTAAATTTGATTGACAAGGTGGTGGATGAATACACTCTCTGAAGGCCAATAGGACAGGAAGAGTGTATGCCTTAGATCTTCCAAAAAGATAGATCTAAAAGGCATCCTTGCCTATTCTCCAAGGCATCCCCAAGAGTCTACTCTATGGCATAGGAGGCTGGGGCATGTTAATTTCAAGAACAGAATCAGCTGATAAGCCATGGTTAGTAAGAGGATGGCTTTGAAGGAGTTCAAGTGTGAAGACAACTGCACTGCTTGCTTAAAAGGAAAAACAACACAACGTTTCATTCACTTTAATAGAAGAAACAAAGTCAAACTGCCTGCTTGCAGCTCCTGCACATGGATCTCTTTGGTCCTGTCAGAGTGATGAGCATGGCAAAGAAGAAATACTACCTGGTAATTGTGGATGATTATTCCAGGTTTGTAGGACTTTTTCTTGCATCCAAGGATGAAGCAACCAAGACTCATGAACTTTGTGTTATTTGTAGAAAAGCAGTATTCCCTACAGGTCAAGTGTGTGAGGAGTGACAATGGAACAGAATTTAGAAACACACACTTGATGACTTCTACCTGTCCAAGGGAACTAAAAGGCAGTTAGTATCCTAGAACTCCTGAGCAGAATGGGTGGTGGAGAGAAAGAACTAGACTTCATTGAAGCCGCAAGGTCAATGTTGGCTGACTCAGGGTTGCCATTGACCTTTTGGGCTGAAGATGTCAATACAGCTTGGCTATGTACAAAATAGAGCTTTAGTGAATAAGAGGTTGATGAAGACTCCTTATGAAGTACTTCATCATTTGGCTCCTCTGATTTCATTCTTTAGAGCCTTTGGGTGTCCATGTTTATTCTCAACACTAGCAACCCACTCCAGAAGTTTGGAGTAAGGTAGATGCAGGTATTTTATTGGTTATTCATCAACTTGCAAGGCATACAGAGTCTTCAACTGTAGGACAAAGGTGGTTGAAGAAAACTCTGCATGTTAAGTTCAATGAATCTCTAAGGACAAGATTCCATAACACCCTGTGGAGTTGTTGATCTGGACATACGAAATATGGTTCCTATCACCTCCAGCTGTCTGAGCCTGTCAACAGTTCTCCACCTGGTGGTACTGATGATGATGTAGTCAGTACTACCTCTTCAGGTTTAGTGACCAACCTGCCTGAGTCCACTAAACCTGATGCTCCTGTAGCTTCAGCAGTTCCATCCACAACAAATGCTGATGAGATTTCTGCATGCTCTACTTCATTTGAGCTGCATCTCCTACATGGTTTCAAGAATCTCCATCACCATTTGTTGTTGCTGAAAGTCCTACAAACACTTGCACTGACATATAGTCTATAAGAGCTGAAGAATCACCCCACATCTCAAATCATTGGTGATATCAATGCTGGAGTTTAAACCGGAGTCAATTGTCCAATTTATGCTTCTATGCTCTCTTCATCAGTCAGCAAGAGCCAAAGAACTATCATGTTGCTTTAAGAGACAATGGATGGGTTGAAGCAATGTAGCTTGAGCTTCTTCAGTTCAAGAAACAGCAAGTGGGGGAGCTTGTTCTTTACCAAGGAAAGTGTGCAATAGCACTAAATGGGTATTCAGGAACAAAACAGATGATAGGGCCAAATGTCAAGAACAAGGCCAGGGCTGGTTGTTCAAGGGTTTGCACAAGAGGAAGGCATCGATTATGATGAGACCTTTGCCCCGTGGCAGATGGAAGCAATCAGACTGTTCTTAGCTTATGCTGCCTTTCATAGTCTTAAGGTTTATCAAATGGATGTCAAAAGGCGTCTTATTATATGGGAAAATAAAAGAAGAGGTTTATGTGTGTTAACCACCAGGTTTGAAGACAATAAACATCCTGATTGGTTGTACAAGCTAGATAAGGCTCTTTATGGGCTGAAGCAAGCACCCAGAGCCTGGTATGAGACACATCTCAACTTTTCTTCTAGAAAATAAGTTCACTAGAGGCACCATTGATAAAACCTTATTCATCAAGACTGTGGGACAACATAAGCTCCTTGTTCAAATTTATGTAGATGATATCATCTTTGCATCCTCTGATCTAAGTTGTGTGATGAATTACAATGCTCATGAAGTAAAAGTTGAAATGAGTGCTATGGGGGAATTACAGTTCTTTAGGTTTGCAAATCAAACAACAGGTGATGGTATCTCTATTCATCAGTCCAAATACACCAAAGAGTTGTTGAATAAGTTTGATTTACAAACCTGTAAGCCTGTTCTACTCCCATGAGCAGCATCCACACAACTAGAGTAGATCGGAAAGGTAAAGCGGTTGATGAAACCCTTACAGATGTATGATGGGTCCTTGATGTACCTCACAGCTTCTAGACCAGACATCATGTTTGCAACATGTGCCTGTGCTAGATTTCAGGCTGCACCTAAAGAATCCCATTGATTGCAGTCAAAAGGATCAGATTTCTGATATAGTAAGATACCAATCACTAGGTCTTTGGTATTTAACTGGTCTTCTTGCAAATTAGTTGCTTTCTCTGATAGTGACTATGCAGGATGCAAAGTTACCAGAAAATCCACTTCTGGTGGTTGCCAATTCCTAGGCAATTGTTTAGTTTCTTGGCAGAGTAAGAAACAAACATCAATTGCTACATCCACTGCTGAAGCTGAGTACATTGCTGCTGCAAGTTGTACATCTCAGATACTCTGGCTTCAGAACCAACTCTTGGATTATGGCATTACAGAGTCTAAGACTCCATTATTAATGGATAGTGCTTCAGCTCTTTGCATTGTTAAAAATCCAGTCCAGCACTCTGGACCAAACTATAGAGATCAGACATCATTTTATTAGGGATTGCTATGAAAAAGGTCTGATTGATCCAAAGTTTGTGCCTAGTGCTAATGAGCTTGCAGATATATTTACTAAGCCTCTAGATAGTGCCATATTTCAAAACTGGTCCTTAGGCTGGTATGCTGCAGCTAGAATAATTTGACCAATACTGATGCTCTCAGTTCACAAATACTGATGGAGCATTAGTATGCAAAGGTCAAAATATAAGTACTGATGAGTAATTTAGTCTTCAGCATTTTCACAACCTGAAGACTAAAATGCTTCAAAGTACTGATGTACATTATTTGTGAAAACAACTGATATAGGGAGGTGGATTACAACTACTGATGTATCATTTTCAAACAAATAAGTACTGAAGAACAAATTTTGTTCACAAGTACTGATGTGTAATCTTACACAAGTAATGAAGACAAAATTTGTTCACCAGTTCTGGGGTATTTCATCAGCACTTATGAATATCTGATCACAAGAGCTGAAGGCATAAATATTCACAAGAGCTGAAGGGTAAATGAAACATCTGAAAGTCAGCCAAAAGAGCTGATGAGTAAATGTGGAGGTCAGCATGAAAAAACTGATTTGACGGAAACAGTGATGAGTAATTTACTCTTCAGCTGATGCCAACAGCTGCTGTTTCATATCAAACAACTGCAGGACAACACCATGTCTTCAGTAGTTTCACAACTACTGATGACTAACCAAAAGTCCTCAGTTGTTTACAACAACTGAACCATACCATGTCTTCAGTAGTTCACTGAAACTACTGAGGTCAGTAGTTCATAACTACTGAAGGCTAACACCAAGTCTTCAGTTGTTACGTCTGAAGATGAAAACTAGGTCTTCAGTAGTTTATAACTACTGAAGACTGAAAACCAAGTCTTCAGCCGTTTACAACATCTGAAGGACAAAACCAAGGTTTCAGTAGTTTCATCTACTGAAGACTAAACCAAAACCTTTAGTGTTTTAACACCAGCCTTTGCCATACCCTATAAATACCCAACCTTCAGAGCTTTTCATTCTCACTTGACCTAACTTTTCAAAAACCTCTGAAAATCCCATACACCATTAATGGCGGCCATGCAACTCAAACCTCGACACAACTGTGTCGCACATCTTACCAAATCGCCTTTCTGGTCTAAGTTTCACAATGCCATCGATCTGATGACCGATTCACCATACCAAACGGCATCCTTCTCAACCCCACCATATACACCGATTCCTTGGCGGAGTCTGGACGAACATCACCGTCCAAACCGGAGAGAACGATGGCGAGGTCTCTCTCCGGTCCTCCGTAAACAACCATCCAGTGGTTATCACTCCAGCTACTATTCGAGAAACCCTAAAGCTGGAGGATGCCACTTTCCCAACCTCTTACCCCAAAGGCGCCTCGATCTATGCTTCACAGCCAACGACTATCAGGGCGACCTCTCTGCCACCACCTTGTTGAAGAAACACTTTCCAGATCCCCAACGACTCATCTTCCACATGGTGAATGTGTGTCTGGCCCCCAAAACATCTTCATGGGACCAGATGTCAACAAGGTGGCAACAGGTATTGTATTCTATCTTTGAGAAACAACCACTTAATTTTACTGATATTATATTTTTGGAACTCAAAGATATGGCCACAAAACCCATTCTAACCGTTGGATCTTGTATCCTCGGTTCATAATGGCCATCATCGAGAGCCAGCTTAGTGCTGAGGGACTTGTTGGCACTGGGGTCCCTGCCATGGCTGTTCTAGCTGAGGTATACTCCAGGCACAACACCGACCACACACTCAAACAGGCTGCCCGGCTGCGAAAATCCACGCAGCAGGAACCCACAGCCTCCACCTCCAAATCCAAAGTCCCCACCAAGCCAAAAACCAAAAAGAAGCCCACAAAGGCTACTCAGGGAAATGAGTCCCCTGAGGATGCCCCTGCAACACAAAGGCAGGAAGTGGCTGCTGGTCAGATTCTCCCAGCAGTCACCACGACTCCACCACCACAACCGTACAGGCTTCCTCTCAACAGGAACCTGATGCAACCACTTCAGGGGCACCCACAATCTGGGGTCTTTCTCAGTTGAGTAGACTACCATTAAAATGCACACTCCTCCCTATGTGCACACTGCTTCAAGCCCATCTCCTACTGAGACCACCCCACAAAGCCCTACACTAATAATCGCCAAAGTGTTGACCCATCTGAGCATTCCACCCTCTCCCAGAAACCAATTCCAACTGGGGAGACTCCTACCGAAGAGAGGGTGGACACAAGTGCTGGTGGGAGCCCACAACACAGGGAATCACATGTCCAATCTCCCAGTGTGGCTAGGGAGATAGGATATTTTGGTGAGGCTGCCACTTCCCCTGCATCAACACATGAGCAGGAAGAAGCTGGTACAAGCAATAAGACCTCACCAGAGGCAACTGCCGATGATGGATCCAATCCGGAGGCTGGAAGTCCCCAGTACCAAGAACAAGGGGCACATGCAACTACTGAGCCACACTCAGTACATGTACATCCTGACATTGTCAGGAGGTCAGGTGATTCAGTTCACACTGATGATGACCTGAGCTTCTTCTTTGATGTAGTTGCTCAAAACACACTTCTTGAGGAGGAGGTGAGCAGACTCAAAGAGCTGCTTGCCAAATTCTCCAAGAAGCAAGTCCATCTGCCACCATAAACCCACAGATGGCACCTTCACCCGAAGGTCTCACAGACACTCAGCCACTCCCACAAACTCAGCCACCTGCCCTGCTTCTGGATCTAGCTCTCAGGAACAGAACCCTCCTGAGTAGCTAGATGCTATCTTCCAGAAACCCTGCCTCTCATCACACCTATAATCACAGAAATTGTGATGAAAACCATTGATGAGAGGCTTCCCACTTATATACAACCCATGGTGGAGGTTGTTATTGCTAAAGCACTTGCTGATAGTCAAACCCCAACCAATGCACCCAAAAAGGGGGAGACATCAGTGCAAGTTAAGAGAAAGAGGGTGGAGGAAGAGATAGAAGTAGGAGAGAGGGGGCAACTGAGAGGGAAAGGTCTGAGGAGACGGGTAGCCAGAAGGGGAAGGAGAAGGTGAGGGAGGAGAGAGCTCAAATAAAAGTGGCTGAAATCCAAAAGGATTTCAGTGTCACTTATCAAAAGAAGAGAGGAGAGAAGAGAGGAGAGGAGGGAGAGAAGGTAGAGAAGACTGACTCTGATCTAGCAGCCCTTGTCAAGGAGGCTGATGCTGAGCATAGCCGATCAATGGACTCTGTCATTGATCAGCTGTCAGGCAAGGCTTTGACAAGGACACTGCCATGCTACATCAGGAGATCAGAAATATGGAGAGAAAAGAGATTGAGTACCGATGGTCTACTTATAGCCAAGAGGACAAAAAGAGACTCGAGGCTATGAGTAGATTCATTTCGAAGTATCTGGGCAATCCTTGATGTCAAAGCATGGACCAGGGACAGAATCTTGGCTATAGCCACCAAGATCTGTTCAGCTGGTGATTCACCAAGGACTGGTCGCTAAGGCCCTCTCAGAAGCCGGTGCTGGGAACAGGACACTACTAGCAAAACAGACCAAACCATCTCTTATCTCTAGATTGCTAGCAGTGCCTGCCAACATTCCCACACCAAGAACCCAAACACAACCCACAAAACCAACCCCTTCACCATCAAAACCCGCAGCCAATGATCCACCCTTGAAGAAGAAGAGAAGGGTGCTGAGGCTGCAAGAAGAAGAAGAGGAGGATAAGGAGGATAGACTGCCCCTGTCTGCAGTCATTCGTTTACCCAAGCCAAATCCAAACCCATCACTCCCACCTCACAGATGGACACTGTGAGGGTAAAATTAGAAGAAGAGGAGCAGCAAAGATTACACGATGAGGAAATGCTGAAAGCATTGACAAATCATATGCTGCTTCTACTTCTATCATGAATATGAAGAAGGAGGCTCTGAGACTCTTCACTCTTAAGCAAACCTTTCAATATGATAAGGAAAGAGTGAGGACTTGGCTTGATCCTAGGGTGGCTCACAGGATAGTTAAGAAAGATATTCCTGTGAGATACAAGAGCCAATTAAGAGAATCGTAGATAAAGTGATCTCTGTGGCTCTTGTAATAACACCCTGGGAAATAGTAGAGGAGTTCGAGAAAGCCTATAGAGCCAACCAATCACCCCAAATAATGTTAGATAATAGGGTGGTTAGGAAAGGGTTGGTCTATAAGAGGCTTGAGAACTTCCATAGGGATGAGCTCAACCTGTTGTTGGAAGGAAGACACCCAGATGAATTTGCATATAGGCAAGTCACAACAGTTGAGCTCAAAAATGGAAAACAGGCCAAGTATGTCTCAGAGCTGTACGGCCGGGAGGGGTTATTCGAAGGTGCGGCTGAAGACTTAACCAAAGAAGAGCAGATGATATTTCTTCAAGCCTACACCCGAGAATCCTACCGGCTCGTACGTGGGAGGTAGATCTCATGGATGGGACAACAGCTCTGTGTCCAATTCCCCTAAAATAGAGCTCCCATCCATACTTAGCCAATCAAATCTTAGAGACTACCTCTCAGGCCAGTGCTTATCAGGGTCAACTTCTGATCTGATCCAGAAGAAAATAGACCAATCTTTATACCAACAATAAGTGGGACAATAAATAACTTAGAGGTTTTGGCTGCATTGGTTCAGGGGGAGTTTGTTGGACCAAAAGAACCAATGAGCCAAGATCAGGAAAATCTCTAAGTCCCACATGACATCACAACAACTGCTGAAGACCTTCATCAGCAGTTTGACAAAGTCTAAAGAATCAACAGCTGAAGATCAAAGATCTGAAGTACAACAGCTGAAGATCCCAAAGTGCTGAAGATAAGTACTGAAGTCTGAAGTACTGATAAATACAAGTACTGAAGACTTCAAGTGCTGAAGACAAGTGCTGAAGATCAAAGTCTGAAGAACTGAAGAACTGAAGATCAACTACTGATGCACAAAGTCTGAAGACAATGACTGAAGACATCAGCTGATGACAACTACTAAAGTCATCAGCTGATGAATCATCTGAAGACCAAAGTCTGAAGACCAAAGTACTGAAGCTTCAGAGTTTGTCACAACAGCTGAAGAAGTCTTCTTCAGTTGTTGTGATGGTTTTTCTTTTCAGTAGTTTTATATTTTCCTTTCAGTAGTTTGTACAACAGCTGAAGAGTTTGTTCTTCAGCTGTTATAGTTCAGTAGTTGTAAACGACTGAAGAGTTTGTTCTTCAGTCGTTATAGCTTTTCAGTAGTTTCCTTTTCAGTACTTGTAATAGGTAGAACACTTAGAAATTTTGTAAGAAGATGTCAGCTATTGTGACATCTTCAGTAGTTTAAGTGCTCTATCAGTAGTTAGTTAAATAACTGTTAAATGTCAGTGGAATCTGACAACAGTATGGGTCTTTTGCCTATAAAAGGGCAGTGACCTAATTGTATTTTGTGCCGAAACATGTGAGACAAACAGAATATTATTCGTTTTAGGCAGAATTATTCTCTCTCTCTACATTTACTTTACATGCAATATTCCTTATGTTCTTGTATTAATTGCTAATTATCATGCTAAATCCGCTGCGAACACAACCTAATTAATCAAACTAGAGGCTGAGATCCTGTCAATAATTCGGGAAAATTCTGGAAAAATCATAGAATGACCTTTGTGGAGTATAAAAACTCCAGGAATTATTTGGTATTTTATTTCATTATTATGTTTTGAAAAATAAATTTTTAAGTGATCTGTAGTAGGAAAATCTCAATAAATACTTAACTAATTTCATAAATCGTGAAAAATTCACTGAAGATATAATAAATCAAAATAGATTGTATAACTTTTGCAATTTTTGGATATATATAAATATTTTTAGTGAGTTTTAGGAATATTATGAGATTTACAGAAAGAAATACGTTGTGATTTGGACATCCAGAAAATTATGGAAAGATCTAGACTGTTGAAATAACATTCTGTAATTTTTTGGTGATTTTTAGATAACCGTAGCTCATTTTGGTGATTTATGGAGACTTTGGACTAATTATAAGTATTTATGTATAGTAAAATTAATGTTGAGAATTTTATGATAACATCATTTGACTATTTTACAGCTGAACTTTCAAAAGTTAATTAAATCTGAGGTTCTAAAAATTTTAAAGCAATTAATGTCTAATTTTGTGAATTATTTATAGGTTCCACTTTGGAGATACGGTGAGACTCAGCTCCATTTTTGACCCTTTTGGTATTTGTAAAGTTTATGGAGGAAAAAACATACTAGTTATGTTGATGTATTATTTTGAAAATATTTTGAGACTTACTATCATTTGTGATACAACCATTAATTCAAATGAGGAACCGTTTAATAATATTAGTAGCACTACTTAGGAGAATATTTGCACCAACAGGATGAGTGTTGTGATGCTATTTTCCTGCACCTAACGAATGAGGGTTGAGATGTAATATTATCTGATTCTGTGATTATTTGTGACAGTATGATATTGTGTCAGGTTTGGTTGTAATTGGTACATCAATAAAAATATTTTGTCTGAAAATAAACCTATGTTCTCACCAACTTTTTGTTGACTATTTTGAGTATGCTTTTTCAGGAAACGATGACTAATACCTTTGACTTTAGTTTTGAGGTTCACAACGGTTGGGGAGAGATTGTTGGAATGGTTTGTGTGACACTAACAGTCAACATAGTTGACTATAGTGTGTATGTAGACGCACACTTCCACTATATCTGAAGACATGCAGTAGTTTAACCAAGTTGTAGAAAGATTATATCTAATTTTGAAAACTTATATATAAGATGTAATCTCAGATACTATGAATAAATGCATGTCCTACTTTATGATTTTAAGTGTGTATGTTTATTGTATTTAGTTCGCTATAATTAATGTATTCTGATCAAGCAAGTCACACCCCACCCGCATCTTTCATGCTTCCGCCGGGATGTGAAAAGATGTGGAACAAGCAAGGCTCAACCCTGCAAAGGGAATGAATCATGAAAATTGGAGTAAAACAATTGATTTTTTCTTAGGTGACGGACACAGAAAAGTCTCATCATCAAACAAAGCAAACCGGCAACAACAACAATACACTAATCGTGGGGGGACTGCCTCGTATATTAGTTATTGTTACAAGAAGATAAAGCTTTAACTATTTTGTATGTGTATTGTATACAATTATTTATTTAATATATGATATACTTTTAAATGTTAATCAGAATAAGAGCAGACTTGAGTCATTTCAGAATGCTCATACCAGTAAAGATGGAACCTTTGATATGGAGATAGCTGAGCAATAATATGTAAGTTTTATATAAAGTAGGGTTTGAAATATTAAAGATGGAGCCTTTGTATATATATATATATATATATATATATTAAATCATTTTTTGTTAATTAATATAGAATCAGCTTAAAGGACGGTTTGATGAGCTAAGTCAATCCCAAAACGAAGAAAATTGTTCATCACTGAATGAGGTCGAAGTTTTTGAGTCGGTGTTGGGAGAACGCCGCGGGCATATTAGAGGGATTGGGCATAAACTGTCTTCATCTGCAGGGTCGACTTCGTTTGTCCATGATCAGCAACAAACACCTCAGACATTTCAGAGGTATTAAAGTTATATACGTTTTATCTTGAAGTTGTTAAATGTATCATTGTTGGTTTATCTTAAACGGGTCAAAATGGGTAAATTTAAGTTGAATTATGTAAATTTTGGTTGAAATGGGTCAAAATGATACAAACACACTTGATATAGTTAAAACCATGTTAATTTGAGTTAAAACAGGTAAAAATAAACTTTAACTGCTTAAAGTTGAAGGTGTTAAGTGTATCATTGTTGTTCTATCTTAAACGGGTCAAAATGGGTAAATTTAATTTGAATTATGTACATTATGGTTGAAATGGATCAAAATGATACAAAGCACTTGATATAGTGAAAACCATATAATTTGAGTTAAAACGGGTCAAAATGGTAAATTTAAATTGAATTATGTACATTATGGTTGAATGGGTCAAAATGATACAAACACACTTCAAGGTGTTGGTGTATCATTTTGGTTGAAATAGATCAAAATGATGAAGAACACATTATATACTTAAAGTTATACTAAGAAGCAAATACAACAACTTATAATGTATGTTTTGTTTTGTATGCTCAAATCGCAAGTTTGTTTCAAAATGCAACTTTATGTCGCAAATGACGCAACTTATCGCCTCCCAAAAAGGTACACAACAAGCTGATGAAGATGATGATTCGGACGAGGACGATGAATAGGATGTTATGTTATGTTATTTAAGGAGTAGTTTAAGTTTATTTTAACGACATTTGAAGTTGAAGTTAAACAATTTGTATGTTTATGTTATTTGTGTTGGTTAAACCTCGTATTATACTTTTTAATACTTATGTTATTTGTATTGTTGGGAAATCTGAAAATCTGGTTTTATTACAGGTTTATTTGGTTTATAAAAATAGAAATTAAAAAAAATAAAAAAAAAATTTAAATGAAAAATTAACTGTCGCCGCTAAAAGTCATTATGGGAATTTTTTAATCGACTATATAGCGGCGATAATATCGCCGCAAATGATGGACATCATTAGCGGCGACTCAATAGCGGCGATTGTTTTCATATTAGCGACGAATCATTAGCGGCGACTCTTTAGCGGCGACATGTCGCCGCTAATACTAATAGCGGCGAAAATGACCATCAATAGCGGTTACAATCGTCGCCGCTAATAGTCTTATTCCTTGTAGTGTACGATCATCAGATTATAAAACTTTTATGCTACAAAAAATGAACATGTCGCATAAAACCTTGAAATTGTCCCCAACTTCTTTAGGAAATACATATTGTTTTTGGCAAACAGAAATTATTGGTTTTTATATATATTATATTATCTTTATTAATCGATGCAAGATACTAATAATATCCTGGTAAGTTTAATAATAAACTTCATGAGCTGAGGACATCAAAACTAGAGTCGAATCTTTATGAATTGTTCCGGTGTTCCCTATTTATTATACTTACTACTATTCTTTTATTACCAATGCGCAAGATAAAGATTCTTGTATAACTAACGTATCAAACAAGGATTATACCTAAAGGCCAGAGAAACAAAATAAATATAAAATATGAGAAAAAAATATAAAATATATACATGTATATAGTTACCTTCTATAATTCACTACATTATGTATTTAAGTTACAATAATCATGTCTATATTTTTTTGAGTATTATACAGAAACTGAAAAATGATAATTATAATTAATGGAATAGAGTGGCAACTTCCTAATTAATGATGCCAAAGTACAATTTAGTACAATATTATTGTTAGAAGAGCCAAAGGATCTGAGGATCTTTTATGCAGGTTGAATGGTATCAACAGACATTGGAGTTCGTTTGGTTGTAACGTACATGCAATGAGGTTCAATGTACCACTTATTGATTCAAGATTGATATCAAGTCTCACGATATCAGGCATTCAGATTTGGCTTTTCAATAATATGCAATTTGAGTGGCTCTTTGTACAATGCAGCCATAATGCATTGCACAATTGCATGTTAGTGGTGATCAGCTGAAATTAATAGATATATAATGTTTTTGATTATCTTGCATGGTAAAAAGGATGTACAACGTCAATCCTTAACTTGACTAGTGTAGTGAATTTGTAAATCATTAAAGGCATGTACAATCCATATAAACATTTTACTGAAGGTCATGAAATGAAATGTGTGACTGCATTCCACGCGTTATATTTATGGCTTGTGTGGTTGCGTCAAAAGAAGACGGTGGATACACAACATATCAAGCTAACTATGTAATCGATCAAACGAAATCGATAAGAAGTGCAGGAAAGAGTTCGACATGTGTAGTTATATGTCTTTAGGCGGAGGGGCAGTTATGTTATTTAATTCTTTGTGCTTACAATATGGAAAACTCAAATCATATAAAATGATTCTTGATCTCCTTTTATCTCCCCTTTTATCATATCATAAGTTTTCTCGTGATCAATGATGACTTCCCTTATAATCATAATGGACCCAATGATTACGAGTTATAAAATGTTTGCTTTTTTAAAAAAAAAATTTCGATGAAGATTATTTGGGATTGCATTTTTTTAGTCTTTTTATGATGGTGTTGAGAATTGTGAAATTCGTCTTTTGACATATCATTATTTTCTGAATGTTATTTGTCATAATAAACAGAACAAGTTATTATTCTTTTATGTTTGCACATGAGATTAGGTTTTTACCTTATAAACTTGTGTGTCAAACCAAGTACAACAATGGGGTAACTTTAACTTTGGATGTATCATTGTGATGGTTTACAATGCACAATCGAAGGCAATAGACGCACCGTTATAAACTTCGCGCGCCAAATCATGTATAAATAGTGCATTGTTCTAAAGGTTTTGCATTGTTCTACAGGTTTTGGATGTGCCATTTTAAAGGGGCTGGATGTAGTGTTCTAGATATATAAATGCACCATTGCATAGATGTAATTTATAGGTCATCGCCACATCTAGCACCGCCCCTTGACATCCGCAACTAGACAAGAGAAAACAGCAGTTTTCAGGCATCCTCTCATTGAGGAGGCGTTAATGGCACAACTTATTGACTATTTCCCCTTTTAGAAGCATTATTGATGGGTAGACGGGCCATTTAATGACCATGTCAAAAAAAAGGTTAATATTTTTGAGTAAATTATATAGCAAAACACATATCACAATGAAAGAGAAAAAAATCCTAGATTTGATGGTGTAATTTTTTTCTATAAAAATAAAGTTAAAGAAAATATTCAAGGTTAAAAGAATTGATCAATCTACCTAGAAAAAATCCTGTATTTGATGGTGTAATTTTTTTCTATAAAAATGAAGTTAAAGAAAATATTCAAGGTTAAAAGAATTGATTCAATCTACCTAATTTTGGCTTTCGTATTTTGTCATTCCATTAATATTTTAATTTACTATAAAACACAACATACACCACCACTTAAATCTAAGCCTTGAATTGGATCTCATTAAACCATCATATTTCTTCATACGGACCTTGCAAAACACACACATGTATACGGGCCATTTACTTCAGTAATGAAAGCCCAATAAAAGTCTGTAAAGACACAACAAACATATTGGCTAATGGCCACGCACTTAAAACAATGAAAAAAGTTTCGCTACAACTTTGCTACAGGATTAGCCACAGATAGAGGTGGTAAAAGAAATTCAAAGATGTAATTTTGGGTCATAATGGGTGTTTTAAAAATAAAGATGGGTTAGAATGGATTAAATAAAAAACACAAGGGGGTCAAGATGGGTTAAAAGCCTTTTTGGTAAAAAAGAAACATAGGTCAAGAAGGGTTTTCAAAATTAGATCTACAAGTCTAAGTCAATGTTTTTTTCACTCAAATTGATCGCCTTCGTCGCACAAGGCACCACCGCACCACCACCACCACACCACCGCATCACCACCGGTCCACCACACCTCCACCGCATCATCACCGGTCCACCACACCACCAACACACATACAACCTCCCACCTCTGTCGAGTTTCATCGAGCATCACCACCGGTGATGGTCCCTGCGGATGCTAACGCAATGTGATTTCTGCCCAGTGCTCTGAATGTCAAAGTGAAGAAATTCAACCAAGCGCGGGTAAACGGCGCGAGTAACTATGACTCTGTCGCCACGGGTCCGCCGCGTCACGACGGGTCCGCCATGTCGCCACAGGTCCGCCGCGTCGCAACGGGTCCGCCGCGTCGCCACGGGTCCGCCGCGTCGCCACGGGTCCGCCGCGTCGCCACGGGTCCGCCCCGTCGCCACGGGTCCGCCGCGTCGCCACGGGTCCGCCGCCTCGCCGCGGGTCCGCCGCCTCGCCACGGGTCCGACGCCTCGCCACGGCTCTGTATATGCATCTATCTATATGTGGTGTTTGATTGTAGATGCATCTATCTATTATAGATGAAGTCTTATATGTATCTCTTTGAACTCGTATATGCATCTATATATGTGTGTTGTTGGATTGTAGATAACTAATAAAATAGTGTTGACTTTTTTTAAAAATTATCCATCCTGATCCGAACCCATCCTGATCCAAACCCATATTGACCCAAACCCATCCTGACCTTTTTTTTTCTAAATGACCCATCCTAACCCAAACTCATCCTGACCCAAATCCATCCTAACCTAACAACCAACCCAATCCAACCCACCCATTTTGCCACCTCTAGCCACAGATATGTAAAAAAAATTTACTACGGTTTAGCTACGGGTATTCCACTAGGGGTGTTATTTTTACCCGAACCCGAATATAAAACCCCACTAAATTCTACCCGAAACCGATTAAGGCATAATCCGAAAAAAGCAAACCCGATTACGAAATTAATCCCGAACCCGAAATTCTTATTTAACCCGGTCTTTGGGATGTGTTTTGGCGATTCGGGTTGACCCGAATAACCTAAATACAATATCCTCATAATTGATAATCCCTATTTCATATCTTAGGATTTCAATCGACACCATTTTGTTTTTGACTTATTTATGAACACGATCAATACTTCATTCACTCCATTTTCAATCGAAGACACAAGTCGTAAACTCGATCATTCAATCAGTCCATCTTTCATACTTAACCAGTTAGAGCTAATTGCAAACAAGGTATAATGATTTCATACTCGAGCATTCTCATGTGTTTGTTTAAAATATATTTTTGTTACTCCTTGATTGACTACCAAACCTGCTTATGAAGAGATGTCAAATCCGATTACCAAAACCGAAACACTTTTTCAAGTATGTTATATTTAATTTTTAAATTTACGATGGACAAACCAGATCACCGATTAACCCGACCCGAGTAAACCGAAAACATAAACCGGATACCGATTAAATTTACTTTAATTGGTTCAAACTTTGGGTTGATTTTCTATGTCTATAAACCCGAGGAACACAAGGAAACCGAAACCCGGTTAAAAAACTTGAATGAGACCTATATATTCCATCAAAAAGAAATCTGTAAGAAATCTGTAGTAGACAAAGAAAGTAAAACGTAAGAAATATATTTAATATTTACTAACAAAATTAACAAATTAATATTTAATAACCAACTTAATACAATCCATAGGAAAATTCGTAACAAAATCGACAACAATATATATTTAATATTTCAATTTTAATAAAATCCGTAGCAAAATGAAAATAAATATATTAAAATTTTAAAAATAGTTTTAGTAAAATTCATAACAAAATTAAGAAACTACATATTTAAAAAATTTAATTTATAAAATCATTAGCAACGTTGGTAGCATAATCCAAAGAATATGTTTCTAAAATCTAGAAGAAAAACTAATTTAATTAAACTCGTAGCAAAATCCACAAATTAAAATTTTTGAAAGCTAGTATAATAAAAATTTAGACTAAATTATAAATTTCATCCTTTATGTTTGATGAAAATTATGGAATGGGTCCTTTCGAAAATGACTTTCACTCAATGTCCTTTTTTACAAAAAGCTCTTATGTAATACGTCCTTTTTACTAACTGGGGTTAAATAATTCTGTTAAGTCAAGGGCATTAATGTCATTTTATTCATAAAGGACTACTTTTATAAGTGTTAAAATTTCTTTTTATTCTTCAATTCTATTCATTTTTTCTTTTATTATTTTTATTAATGGATTATTTAGCTTATTTATTTTATATAATATATATTATTTAATTTATTTATTTTATTATATATTTTTCAGTATATATGTATATATATATATATGTATATAAATGTATATATGTGTATATAGATATATATACATATATATGTATATGTGTGTGTATATATATATGTATATGTGTGTGTGTGTATATATATATGTATATATGTGTGTATATATATATATGTGTGTGTGTGAGACACATAAAATACCACTAATTTTTATTAAACTATTTTAACTCTAATTAAATAGTTTTAATTAATTTAAAGTCAGTTTTTAAACATTTAGCTTTCTAATGGCTCATAATGTATTACTCATCTCATTCATCTTAATTTTTTTAAAACCCTAGATGGCATATCGATGTGACAATATTTTTTAATCATGTTTATAGTATTTATTTTGATCCATTAAAGATGACTTGACATATAAAGATGCTAATTGGAGCCCTTGTTTACCAAGAAATTAACATCTACAATCGTGCGTTTAATTCTTTGTTTGTGTTATTTGATTTTTTAATGTATTTTTAATTCTTTATACCATAAGCCAAACTATTTAGCACAACTGAAAATATTATACCAAAATGGTATTAAAATCTTTATACCATAAGCCAAACTATTTTTAAAAAAAATTTAAAAACCAAAATGATAATATAAAAGCGATAGTGAAATAAAACCGATTACTAGTTTAAATTTTATAACATGAAAAAAATATTTTTAACCCTCTAATTTGTACTCGTACAATTAGAAAAGTAGATAAATAAAATTTTAAAACAAAAAAATATATATAATAAATTAAAATTATTAATAAAAGTATATTTTATAATAAAATTTAAAAATAATTAAGTAATAATATTTAAGATTTTAAATAAAAAGTATATTAAAAAAGATAAAGTAAACAAACAAACAAACAAACAAACCCAGTCTATCCCACTCAAGAGCAGGGTCTGGGGAGGGTAGGTGTAGGCGAGTCTTTCCTCTATCTTGTTAGGTACAGAGACCGCTTCCAAAGAGATCCCCGACTCGATAGCAAAAGCCATACTGAAAGCCAGACAACAATACAAAAACATAAAGAAAAACATAAAGAACATAAAGAAAAAAGATAAAGTAAATAAACTAAAAACATAAAGAAAAAAAGAAGTAGTAAAAAATTACAGATTTCATCCTTTTAATAAGGGTAAAATGGTCATTTACACAAAACTAACAGAAAAAGTTAACTTTTGTTAGTTGAAAGGGTATAAAATATGATAAGTTTTCAAATAAAGGACGCTCGGTGTAATTATGAAAGTTTAAGGACAAGATCCATAATTTTAATCATACTTAAAGGATAAAATTTGTAATAAACTCAAAATTTTACGATAACTTATTGCAATTAATTATTTGCTTTTTAATTTAAAAAATATTGGAGTTTTAAATTGAATTATTTATTTTAATCAAATCAACCCAAATTCAAGAATTTGAATTTAAAATCAGATTAGAATTCCGATATAATATTTCAAAGACTTAAATAATTTAATTCCATTAACGCTAAGTAAGTGAGAATTCATAGTATTTCAGTGAGAAATTCATTACACAACGATAAACAATCACTATCACCTACAATCTTAAATGGTGCCTATTAATTCTAAATAGTATTAAGGTGTTGTGTTTTTTTTTTAAATGGTTAGGGGTGAAGTCTTAACATAATCATATGTGTAGCTTAGAAATATATTAATTGGTGAATAAGGTAGGTGTTAAAAAAAACTATAGCCTTGTGGCATTGAATATTATATATATTGAATATTATATATATATATATATATATATATATATATATATATATTATATATATATATATATATGCTTGCTACATAACAGTTAAGGATTTTCGTTTAATCTCAGCCATTGAAACTCAAGTTATTTTGATCTCGACCGTTTAAAATGGGCGGTTATTCAATGTTGTGGAGGTTACGGTGGCTGGTCCGAGCTGTGACAACTCACATATTCAAGTTTACAGCGTTTCTACTTCCTTAACTACTCATCGCTGCTCACGAACATAATGCTCATTATTATTATTATTGTTGTTATTATTATTAGTAGTAATGATACTAATATTGTTACAATTATTATTTAACTCCAATTCTAACCATAACTAACCACTAAAACAAATTAAAATCCTAAAGTGTAAATTATATAAGCCTAAAAATCCTAACCACTAAAACAAATTATTATATAACTAACCACTAAAATATAAGCCTGAAAAATATATATTAAGATCACGCGTTATTCTGCCAAAAAAACGGTAAGAAGACTAAAATATATATAGGTAATGCCACAGGGAATCAATCATAAAGTAATATTATAATTACCTAATATATATGACTTGTTTAATATATACCTAATTATTTTACTTACCTAATCCATTACTAACTAACGATCGCATAACTTTATATTATCAATGCTTCCACTTAGAGCTTAATTATTAATGTTAATGATTGAAGAGATGGATAGAGTTCCATTCTTCTTATCATTATATATTATGATACATAACATATTATTACTGGTATGCCATATATAAGTTATGTACCACAAGAAGCCTTCACCTCTCAGCCAAACCATGATCGCAGCCTCGGTTCCCCATGTTGTCGATACGGTACGTTTTCCTTTTCGCTAATTGTGCGGTGGGTTGCGGTTTCACCTCGGCTGCGGTTATTAGTAATGGATCCCGGTTAATGTTCTTGACGTATGTGCTCTGTAGTGCGTGTTCAATCTTATAAGTATATATATATATATGGTTGAGCGTCGACTGCTGTAGAATGTGTGTGTTTCGGGGGGTTGTTGTGTGTCTTTCTCAAATGTATATAGATACATACAAATATGCATATGTATGCATGGATGTGAAGTGATGATTGTGTATGTGTGTTTTGCGAATTTGGATTGTGGGTGTGGTCCTTCATGGTGGTGCACAAGTAAGTATGTATGTATGTATGCTCATATATGTATGCATGTTTTCATGGAAGTGTGTGTTGTGCAGCCATACAAATTTGGCATTATGTGTGATGAGTGAATTGTACATGTGGGTGTGTGGTGTGTTTGTTTGGCAGCATATATAATTAAATATACATTGACATAATTATAAGAGTGTTATGTGTTTGCATGGTGATTAAACACTCTAGGTCATAATATATACAAGTTTATTAAAAGTGTGTGTATAAGATATATATATATATATATATATATATATTATATGTCTAATATACATTATAAGGGTGTAAAATGTTTAGGACTTTGAGTGTGTGCAATGTGTAGATGATGTATTGTTATACGCATGGGTTTTATTATAAAAATGACATGTAACTAAAATGTACTTTTTGACATAATATTTGGGGTCTAGGCATTTGAGTCGAATTGGTATTTACGTATGTATGTGTGTGAAAGGTGGTAAGTCATGATCTGCTTCGCAACCGAGTCGTGAAATGCGAATCCGTACAAACCCTTATGCTTATAATTAATAATCAATATTAATTATATATTAAATGAAATCCAGGTTAACCGAAACCCTAACCGTTGTGCGAACATTCTTTCATTGCTATGCATTCAAGGTGAGTTTACAGCCCCACTTTTACGCTATGCATTCAAGGTGAGTTTACAGCCCCACTTTTACTTACATACTCTTTTGGGGGAGAGAAACATGCTGTTTTCATAAACGTTACATTACATTGGATTTTTGTAATACTGCATATACTTGATACTATGGTGTTATACTTCCCCAACGGACCGTTAATTTGGACTTAGCGAGGTAATTGTTAGTAGTACTACTGGGATTGACATACCCCACCCGGGCTAGTCGCGCTAGCACAACGTTCGTCAAACGGGTGAACGGTTAGCCTAATTACAAGTGTTGTGGTGTGTGATCCACATCCGGGCCTGTTTATTATTTGATTACATGTCAGCTCGGCCGCGACTTCATACACATAGTGATCATTATGGACTAGCTACCCATTATATTGTTTAATTACAAAATCCGGGAATTTCACTATACTTGACGGATTATAAATCCGGGGATTTCATTATACTTATCGGATTAATAAATCCGGGGATTTCATTATACTTATCGGATTAATAAATCCGGGGATTTCATTATACTTATCGGATTAATAATCCAAGGATTTCATTATACTTATCGGATTAATAAATCCGGGGTTTTCATTATACTTATCGGATTAATAAATCCGGGGATTTCATTATACTTATCGGATTAATAAATCCGGGGATTTCATTATACTTATCGGATTAATAAATCGGGGGATTTCATTATTGACGGATTACATAATCCGGGAATTACATACTTGACGGATTACATAATCCGGGAACTTCATTACTGATAATTACTATTTTCTGATAAACCTGTGAACTCACTAGTCTTGTACTAAGATTTTTACATGTTTTCTCTCAGGACATTGATGTGGCACGTCTAGGAGCACAGCATCCACTGCATGTCATTCCGCGTTCATCTCAAACTATTTTCAAGACTTTATTCGCATTTACTTTACATAAATTGGATTGGACGCGTGTTTGCGTGTTCCAAAACTATTGTTAAATGTTTTCCTGTTTTCGCTTCCGCACTACTTAAATATATTTGGTTTATTTCATTAAAATTAAGCAACTTATATGATTTGTAATTATCGAGTCGTTTGGTGTAACTGATGCTTATCTGAGATCCTGGTTATGTCACACGCCTGACGGTAAAACCCCGTTAGCGGATTTTGAGGGTGTGACAGATTGGTATCAGAGCATTAGTTATAGCGAACTAAAATGAACTTTGCATCTCACCTGCATTGCATTTTAGACTATAGCTGGATTTGCATTAGTTACACACACATAGATTACTAAGCTATGCCTACTAAATTGGTTGCCTGGAAATTTTTGCTTTAACATATCCCTATGAGCATATGGCTACCGGGATGGTGGCTCCGAGTTGCGGCGCCATTTTGATCGATGTCGTGTGGTCGGTCAAAAAATATATATTAAAGAGTACCTAATCACCCTTAATAGCAAAGGGTAAGCAGGGTGTCGAATTCACAGGGAATCACAGGAAAGTGCTAGTAACGATTAAACTAAAATAATTAAATATTGAAAAAGGAAATTGCTTGATTAATTGGATTGTGAAATAATTAATTTAACGAAATAAAGTTTTAGTTTTTAACAATCTTGATTGAAAAGCAACCCACTTCAGGATTCAGGTTTGGCAAAGTTACGATTTTTCTTGAATGAAACCTAGTGAGAAGTCATTAATGGTGACTTACACATGATATGATTTAAGTGAAAATTATGGATTAAAGTTTAAAGGACCTTATTCACACAATTACCAATTTGAATAATGAAAACCCTAATTCTAATAATTACTCACACAATGATTAAAGACAACCAAAGTTAAAGAATATCAAAATTAGGTTAATCATAATTAAACAGTTTAACGAATCAAATCATAAATTGAATCCAAAAGAACTTAAAAGGTTCAAGACTCAATCCCAATCTAGGTTACAAACTAAGAAAAACTAGAACTTGCACAAACCCGTCCCCCGAAGTGAATCACAATGGATTTAGCCTTGCATCTTCATCGATTCTTCAACAAAAACGTAATTGATCATGTAATTCGGATGAAATCGACGTTCTTGATGTTAGAAGAGCTTAAGAATGATCCAAGATTGCCAATTTTCGTCCAAGATTGCTATGTGAAAAGTTGTCATTCGTAATAGGGTTTTTCCCCTTTTAAATCCCTTCAAATTAGGTTAAAATCCACCAAAACGTGGCGATCGGCGTCGGTGGCGCCACCAGTGGCGTCGGTGGCGCCCCCAGCGCCATCTGGGCTGAAAGTTACTGACCAACGGTGGCTCTGACGGTGTTTCTGACGGTATCGGCGTCGGTGGAGGTGGTCATGGCGTCGGTGGAGCCAACCCCTGCACAAACTTGATTTTCATATGTAACTTTCCAAGACCTTTCCGTGGATAGGTCATGGGTCCCGTAACTCATTTCCTAGCTCAAGTTATGCCCGTTTTAAAATATTGTTTCCGTACAACTTTGATTTATCCTAGCTTGACTTCTCGAACTCCAATTACCATCCCGTTTCTTCCAATTTCTTCGTATTCTTCACGTTTAACCTACAAATACAAAATAATCCCAAAGTAACTCTATTTCTCATACATTTATACGTAAAACACGGAAATAAAGCCATTAAACGTTGAACTTTCACCACCCGATCACAATCCCCACACTTACCTTTTGCTTGTCCTCAAGCAAAGCTCAATTGTAATTTATAAAACCATCATTGCAAATATATCTCACTAGTCACCTATTAAAGATTAATTAAGGTCCAAGGTCATGCCCTCATTCACATGACTTACATCGTCTACTAGATTTATATTCTAGCAAGTAAATCATAAGCAAAATAAGACATCACCCAATTAATATTAACGTGATTTTGATTTCTAATCTCATGTACACACCCCTCATAATAATTCACTCTTCTCGGTTTTATATCTGGACTAGTAAAAGATATACTAGTTTAATCACTCAATAATCCAATATACCACATTGTTCACATAAGCTTGTATAGCAATCACACCTCCACCATTTGCATAGATCTTGCACACATCTAAAGGGCTTAAGGGTTTTTGGGCTTAGGCACGAGTCAGACGTTTTGGCTTTTAAAAGTGGCTAACACACATAGAATTATAACCCAAACCATTAAACCATCCTTATCAACATGACTCACAAAGCTAAATCACTTTGATCATTCTTGAACCATTATTTTTTCTCCTTTTTTTCTCTTCTTTTTTTCATTATTTTTCAATTTCTTTTTCACAATATAAGCTTGACTTCGGATGCTCTTTTACTTTAAATGGTTTCATGGTCGGTTATCAACTAACAGCTTGGACTTTATATATCGGTTTTAACAAACGAATGGCTTAAGGCTCAACATGGCTACTAACGGTTAGGATGGATAACACTAACAAGCGATTAACAAGTAAATGGGTTCCTAAATTGCCTTTGTCATTTATGTGCAGCATCTTGCTTATAGTCTTGATACGCATTAAACAATACAAGTTCTGTAACAAAAGTAGTATATGGCATACCCTTAACAAATGAATATATATATATATATATATATATATATATATATATATATATATATAATGTGTTTGAATTTATAGGCTCAAAATCTCACCAAGTAAGAATTTAGGCTACCGATGTGCGCATGAGTTTATTGTATCAAAAGCTCATTAACACTAATGAGGCATCCGTCACATTTTAAAAAACAACCCGCTTGAAAAACTTATCTCGCAACTTAAAGAATATGACCATGACCTAGGATCTACACCAATCTTCTCATAAACAACAAGTCATGTATATTGAACATTCTGGTTTCATAAAAACATTAAACTTTACAAGAAAACTTTTGCAAAAATTGAAGCTTGATAGGATGTTAATTTTTTTTCATAACTCCCCGTATCCCCACACTTAAGATGTACATTGTCCCCAATGTACTAACTAACTAGTGTGAAAACAAGAGAATTTTAAGAGCAAACCCAATCTTATCACATTCACAAATCATTTACAATCAGTCGGGGACTCACCATCAATTACCAAAATTTAAACCTAACTACAAATTAACTATTTTTAACAAATAATAAGGGAAATAAATGCACCTGATTATATCTTTATGTCTAGATCTTTAGTTGTACTAGTGATCTTCAACATCGCGTCCACTAATCTACAAAACATACTAAACCCGTGTACAACCGAAGTTCTCACTTCATAATTACCTCACATTTAAATCAATAATGCATCCACTTCCCCACACTTAAAGCATTGCATTGTCCTTAATGCAACTTTTAAGAGGAAATTTGATTAAAAATAGTTAACTTTTTAAATAAATAAAAAAAATCACTTTAATAATAAAAGTCCTAAACTCACTTTCGTAGGAATCATGGTTGTATTTAGCATATGCAATAAGCCTTTTAAACCATCCGGTAGACCCAGGTGGACGAGTGTAGTCTCGTGAGGGTTTGTAGTGAACACACCCACAAAGTTCTTAAAATAAAATAAAATAAAATAAAATTATAAATAACCAAAAATAATAATAATAATAATAAAACACAAAACACCTTGGGTTGCCTCCCAAGTAGCGCTAAGTTTTAGGTCTTCAGCCAGACCGTACCTGATATTTGTTATGGTGGCTTAAGTGCACATTTGCCTACTGAATTCCTGATAAACGCTCGGTAGTTGACATGCCTGTTTCGTAGTTGCTTTCCAATAATCGACAAGTCAATTGAATATTTGGTGCGGAGCCACTTTAAGATGATTTGTCCAATGTCTTGTAGTGTCACCTTCTTTTTCTTTTTCCTCAAACCCTCTTCTCTAACTTTGTTTGTTAAAATAATAAGCACGGGAGAAGGATCAGGATAAACTTGGATTATTTTAGGCTTTGGCTCATCTAAAGGTGTTATGTCTTTTATCAACTTTAAGCATACATGTTCCTGCTCTTGAAGTTCTATAACCTTTTCAACCATATCACTATCGATCATGGTATCCTTATCCAACTCAAATCGCTCTTGTCTTAGTTGGGCCATATCCTCAACCAGTTAGCCAACTTGCTTACTTAATACCTGGAGTGTTTTATCTCTTTCTTTGTCTTCTTTTTTCATTTTTATCAACATGTTCAAGATTTCATCATGGTTAGAGTTCATTGAACCTTGGCGCTTCTCGTATAACACTTGAGGATATTCAGGATAGTAGTCATCATACTCCTCTTGGTAATTTGATAAATGTGACATCTTGGGTTCATGGTGGTTGACATCCCATTGTTGGGCATATTTGTGCTCTATGTCTGGATGAGAATATTCTTGATAATTTAATGGTGGAGGTCCTTCATAATGTGGATAATACGAGCGGGTTTCTTCATATTCATAGTTTGCCCTCACATATCCCATTTGTCGCCTGTATTAAGAACATCTTCTTTCTATGTTTCCATATTTTCTCTCGAACATTGGACAATCTTGAACCCAATGATAAAGGCTTCCGTAACACATACATGGATCATTATCCCAGTTGCAATCCATGATAATATCAAAATTCTTGAGATTATACTAAGAGTGCAAAGAAACTACCTGCAAACAAGAAGGGGATACCACGCGTAATTCCGAACGACAAAAGAATAAATAAATGAAAAACAAGAAAAATAAAATATTTTTATTTTTTTTAGATTTTTAAGAAAACAAATAATTAATACTAACACTAAGCGCAACGATTCCCCGGCAACGGCGCCATTTTGATCGATGTCGTGTGGTCGGTCAAAAAATATATTAAAGAGTACCTAATCACCCTTAATAGCAAAGGGTAAGCAGGGTGTCGAATCCACAGGAATCACAGGAAAGTGCTAGTAACGATTAAACTAAAATAATTAAACATTGAAAAAGGAAATTGCTTGATTAATTGGATTGTGAAATAATTAATTTAACGAAATAAAGTTTAAGTTTTTAACAATCTTGATTGAAAAGCAACCCACTTCAGGATTCAGGTTTGGCAAAGTTACAATTTTTCTTGAATGAAACCTAGTGAGAAGTCATTAATGGTGACTTACACATGATATGATTTAAGTGACAATTATGGATTAAAGTTTAAAGGACCTTATTCACACAATTACCAATTTGAATAATGAAAACCCTAATTCTAATAATTACTCACACAATGATTAAAGACAACCAAAGTTAAAGAATATCAAAATTAGGTTAAATCATAATTAAACAGTTTAACGAATCAAATCATAAATTGAATCCAAAAGAACTTAAAAGGTTCAAGACTCAATCCCAATCTAGGTTACAAACTAAGAAAAACTAGAACTTGCACAAACCCGTCCCCCGAAGTGAATCACAATGGATTTAGCCTTGCATCTTCATCGATTCTTCAACAAAAACGTAATTGATCATGTAATTCGGATGAAATCGACGTTCTTGATGTTAGAAGAGCTTGAGAATGATCCAAGATTGCCAATTTTTGTCCAAGATTACTGTGTGAAAAGTTGTCATTCGTAATAGGGTTTTTCCCCTTTTAAATCCCTTCAAATTAGGTTAAAATCCACCAAAACGTGGCGATCGGCGTCGGTGGCGCCACCAGTGGCGTCGGTGGCGCCCCCAGCGCCATCTGGGCTGAAAGTTACTGACCAACGGTGGCTCTGACGGTGTTTCTGACGGTATCGGCGTCGGTGGCGGTGGTCATGGCGTCGGTGGCGCCAACCGCTGCACAAACTTGATTTTCATATGTAACTTTCCAAGACCTTTCCGTGGACAGGTCATGGGTCCCGTAACTCATTCCTAGCTCAAGTTATGCCCGTTTTAAAATACTGTTTCCGTACAACTTTGATTTATCCTAGCTTGACTTCTCGAACTCCAATTACCATCCCGTTTCTTCCAATTTCTTCGTATTCTTCACGTTTAACCTACAAATACAAAATAATCCCAAAGTAACTCTATTTCTCATACATTTATTTGTAAAACACGGAAATAAAGCCATTAAACGTTGAACTTTCACCACCCGATCACACATAGACACCTGTATTCTGGATTTCCTGGCAAAAGACCCTCGGGCTAAGGCAAGCATATCGCATAAATCTCATTGCGAGACCAGTTATGCTTACCTGCGGATTTCTAGGATGAGTGATAAACTATGGTCAATATACACAAATATCTATGTCACTTGTATCATCCTCGACTAACAGAGGGGCAGGAGTCCCGCTCGCTCACTTCCAACATCTACATATGATTCTTCACTCTCGGAGTTGAAGCAACGACAACTCGAACCTAACATTACCACTTGGGAACACGAAACTCTTTTATAACACACACGACAAACCTAACGATGACAAGCAAGGAGAACAACACACATTACTTTTCTAACTCTATCGTACTTATTTCTACTTCCAACATGCCCTATCATCTTCACTAGTCTTAACAGATAGCACTCGGTACTTGACAAGGTATGTTATCACGAATGGGAGGAACCATGAATGACCATGCAAAGCAAATTAGAATCACGGGTGCACACTTAATTGTAACTTGTCGTGCATGAGAATTCTGGCGACTCTGTCGAGTGATAACGGTCATAGTCAGTACAAATTTTCAATATCTATACTTGGAGACATGAGGTCTCGGTTCTCATAAAACCTCACAATTGATATGATAACAAATCCTTCATTCCTACTCGTATAAAAGTTCTCATCTGCCTCGAGCCTTAATGAGATTCGTATTATGGCATTAGCCCTAGTCCTTATGAGATGTTACCCTTTCTGTCATTTCAGTGATCGTACATAACTATCTATCTACAACGTACCAGATCTTCAAATTTTGTAATAGAGTGGGGATACTCTCTGCCGTATGTAGTCCTTGTTCATTGAATTGATCATAAGACTTAGAATCTTGGTAATTTGAGCGTTCCAAACATTCATTTCATTTGATATTTATCATGTTTAAGCGTACATTATATTTGCTTGTTCCCTAGTGGTGGGACACAATCGGATTTTTCCGGCTAACTATGTTTGGCGTAGGACCAAATAACAAGATATTATGACGACCTCGTTCATTTCATCTCTGCCTTTCCATTATAAATAGCAAGTACAATTATAACCGCCACCCGTGTGCTTGGCAGTTGTGATCTAGGTGTGTCTAGACATTCGTTCGATATAAGTCTGATTTCTATTACCCATGGTAACTACGATGTCGTGGTCAAAATGGATTGGTTGTCCAAAAACCAAACATAGATCAGTGGAAACAAACTAATTAAGTTACCTCTTCTTAGTGGTGGAATACCTGTGGTAGAAGGTGACAGGGTTGGTGTGGTGGTTGGCATCATCTCAAACGTGAAGGTGAATAAATGTCTTAAGAAAAAGGATTTCTCTCTATTGACACTAATTACAGAGAAGAAGGCGGATGAGGAGCGTGTTAAAGTTATTCCAGTTGTCAGAGACTTCCCGGAAGGATTTCCAGGAGACTTAACTAGTATGACCACTATGAGTTTTTTTTTGGTTATGCTATTTGGGTTGACCAACGCACCAGCGGTTTTCATGGACCTCATGAACCGAGTGCGTAAACCCTATTTAGACAAGTTTGTCATCGTCTTCATTGATGACACCCGCATTTATTTAAAGAATAAGGAAGAACACGAGGAACACCTCAGACTGAATTTGGAGCTGCTGAAACGAGAACAATTATATGCTAAACTTTCAAAGTGTGACTTTTGTATACGAGAAGTCCAATTCTTGGGTCATGTGGTCAATGAGAATGGAATACATGTTGACCCGGCAAAAATAGAAGCCATCAAGAACTGGGCTACACCTAAGACCCCGACTAAGGTATGACAGTTTCTTGGGTTGGCTGGCTATTATCGACAATTCATCGAAGGGTTTTCAAAGATTGCTCAACCTCTCACCACGTTAACTCATAAAGGCATTACGTACAATTGGGGTGACAAACAAGAATCCGCATTTCAAGTTCTAAAGCAGAAACTCTGTACGGCACCAATTCTATCCCTGCCTGAGGAAACAGATGATTTTGTAGTTTATTGTGATGCTTCTATTCAAGGTCTCGGTTGTGTGCTAATGCAACGCGAGAAAGTGATTGCTTATGCTTTCCGCCTACTAAAAGTTCATGAGAAAAACTACACGACACACGACCTAGAGACGGGAGCCGTTGTGTTTGCACTCAAGATAAGGAGACATTACTTGTACGGTACCAAGCGCACCATTATACCGATCATAAGAGTCTCCAACACACTTTTGAACAGAATGAGCTAAACATGAGACAACGCCGTTGGGTCAAGTTGTTGAACGATTATGACTGTGTGATTAAGTATCATCCGGGTAAGGCTAATGTGGTAGCTGATGCCTTAAGTCGAAAGAAGACACCTAAACTGAGGCGAGTTCGAGCATTACAACTCACCATGCACGCCAGATTACCCGATCAGATACGTAAGACTCAACTTGAGGCTCTTAAAGACGAGAACCTGAAAGCTGAATCACTACGAGGCATGGAGAAGCAACTAGAAACCAAGTCTGACAGAATCCACTACTTCATGGACCGAATATGGGTTCCTTTGTATGGACATCTACGAGAGCTGGTAATGGATGAAGTTCACAAATCACGATATTCTATTCATCCGGGTTCAGACAAGATGTATCACGATCTGAAGGTTCTGTACTGGTGGCCGGACATGAACGCTGACATTGCCACATATGTAAGCAGACGCCTAACCTACTCTAAGATCAAGGTGGATTATCAAAGACCATCTGGTCTACTTCAACAACCAGAAATTCCAATAAGGAAGTAGGAGCAGATATCCATGGACTTTATCACGAAACTGCCACGGACTCCCAGCGGATGCGATACCATTTGGGTGATTGTAGATCGTTTGACGAAATCCGCACACATCTTACACCAATCAGAGAGACCGATAGAATGGAGAAGTTAACACGTATTTACTTAAGAGAAATAGTCTCTCGGCACGGTGTGCCAATTTCCATTATATCTGATCGTGATACTCGATTCACTTCACACTTCTGGCAATCTTTACAACGAGCATTGGGTACACGGCTAGACATGAGTACGGCATATCACCCTCAAACGGATGGCCAGGGTGAGCGTACGATTCAGACTTTGGAAGACATGTTACGCGCTTGTGTGATTGATTTCGGCAGCATTTGGGAAACTCACTTACCATTAGTTGAGTTTTTATACAATAATAGTTATCACACATCGATCAAAGCTGCTCCATTTAAGGCACTGTATGGGCGTAAGTGCCGGTCACCTATTTGTTGGGCGGAAGTTGGAGAAAGTCAACTTACCGGTCCTGAACTTGTGCACGAGGCGACTGAAAAGATCGTGCAAATTCATAACCGCATGGCAGCAGCACGTGACCGACAGAAGAGTTACGCTGATAAGCGTCGCCGACCGTTGGAGTTTCAAATTGGCGACAAAGTACTTTTGAAAGTGTCACCTTCGAAGGGTGTGATTCGTTTTGGGAAACGTGAAAACTAAACCCTAGATACGTGGGACCGTTTGAGATTGTCAAACGGGTTGGCTCCGTAGCCTATCAGCTGAACCTACTCGAAGAACTCAGTGGAGTACACGATGTGTTCCATGTTTCAAACCTGAGGAAACGTCTTGCAGACGAGACTCTCGTCGTTCCGTTGGACGAGATACATGTGGACAAACAACTACGTTTCATCGAGGAACTAGTGGAAGTTATGGACCGAGGGGTCAAAACGCTCAAACATAGTCGTATCCCTATCATCAAAGTCCGTTGGAACTCAAAGCGTGGACCAGAGTTTACCTGGGAACGCAAAAATCAGATAAAGAAGTACCCACAACTATTCAACGATCAGACATCTAATCCATAAGGTATTCATTTTGAAAATACTTGTTCCTTTAAATATCGAGACGAAATTCCCTTCAACAAGGGGATGATGTCACAACTCTGTCAAAACCATACATGTCCGACATGTTACAAACCACTAAACCTAACTAAATCTCATACATTTGACCACCTGTCATTCTAATTTTCGGGACGAAAATTCCTTCAACAAGGGGATGATGTGACAACTCACATATTCAAGTTTACAGCGTTTCTACTTCCTTAACTACTCATCGCTGCTCACGAACATAATGCTCATTATTATTATTATTATTGTTATTATTATTAGTAGTAATGATACTAATATTGTTACAATTATTATTTAACTCCAATTCTAACCATAACTAACCACTAAAACAAATTAAAATCCTAAAGTGTAAATTATATAAGCCTAAAAATCCTAACCACTAAAACAAATTATTATATAACTAACCACTAAAATATAAGCCTGAAAAATATATATTAAGATCACGCGTTATTCTGCCAAAAAACGGTAAGAAGACTAAAATATATATAGGTAATGCCACAGGGAATCAATCATAAAGTAATATTATAATTACCTAATATATATGACTTGTTTAATATATACCTAATTATTTTACTTATCTAATCCATTACTAACTAACGATCGCATAACTTTATATTATCAATGCTTCCACTTAGAGCTTAATTATTAATGTTAATGATTGAAGAGATGGATAGAGTTCCATTCTTCTTATCATTATATATTATGATACATAACATATTATTACTGGTATGCCATATATAAGTTATGTACCACAAGAAGCCTTCACCTCTCAGCCAAACCATGATCGCAGCCTCGGTTCCCCATGTTGTCGATACGGTACGTTTTCCTTTTTGCTAATTGTGCGGTGGGTTGCGGTTTCACCTCGGCTGCGGTTATTAGTAATGGATCCCGGTTAATGTTCTTGACGTATGTGCTCTGTAGTGCGTGTTCAATCTTATACGTGTATATATATATATATATATATATATATATATATATATATATATATATATATATATATATATATATATATATATATATATATATATATATATATATATATATATATATATATATATATATATATATATATATATATATATATATATATATATATGGTTGAGCGTCGACTGCTGTAGAATGTGTGTGTTTCGGTGGGTTGTTGTGTGTCTTTCTCAAATGTATATAGATACATATAAATATGCATATGTATGCATGGATGTGAAGTGATGATTGTGTGTGTGTGTTCTGCGAATTTGGATTGTGGGTGTGGTCCTTCATGGTGGTGCACAAGTAAGTATGTATGTACGTATGCTCATATATGTATGCATCTTTTCATGGAAGTGTGTGTTGTGCAGCCATACAAATTTGGCATTATGTGTGATGAGTGAATTGTACATGTGAGTGTGTGGTGTGTTTGTTTGGCAGCATATATAATTAAATATACATTGACATAATTATAAGAGTGTTATGTGTTTGCATGGTGATTAAACACTCTAGGTCATAATATATACAAGTTTATTAAAAGTGTGTGTATAAGATATATATATATATATATATATATATATATATATATATATATATTATGTGTCTAATATACATTATAAGGGTGTAAAATGTTTAGGTCTTTGAGTGTTTGCAATGTGTAGATGATGTATTGCTATACGCATGGGTTTTATTATAAAAATGACATGTAACTAAAATGTACTTTTTGACATAATATTTGGGGTCTAGGCATTTGAGTCGAATTGGTATTTACGTATGTATGTGTGTAAAAGGTGGTAAGTCATGATCTGCTTCGCAACCGAGTCGTGAAACGCGAATCCGTACAAACCCTTATGCTTATAATTAATAATCAATGTTAATTATATATTAAATGAAATCCAGGTTAACCAAAACCCTAACCGTTGTGCAAACATTCTTTCATTGCTATGCATTCAAGGTGAGTTTATAGCCCCACTTTTACTTATATACTCTTTTGGGGAAGAGAAACATGCTGTTTTCATAAACGTTACATTACATTGGATTTTTGTAATACTGTATATACTTGATACTATGGTGTTATACTTGCCCAACGGACCGTTAATATGGACTTAGCGAGGTAATTGTTAGTAGTACTACTAGGATTGACATACCCCACCCGGGCTAGTCGCGCTAGCACAACATTCGTCAAACGAGTGAACGGTTAGCCTAATTACAAGTGTTGTGGTGTGTGATCCACATCCGGGCCTGTTTATTATTTGATTACATGTCAGCTCGGCCGCGACTTCATACACATAGTGATCATTATGGACTAGCTACCCATTATATGCTTTAATTACAAAATCCGGAAATTTCACTATACTTGACGGATTAATAAATCCGGGGATTTCATTATACTTATCGGATTAATAAATCCGGGATTTCATTATACTTATCGGATTAATAAATCCGGGGATTTCATTATACTTATCGGATTAATAAATCCGGGAATTTAATTATACTTATCGGATTAATAAATCCGGGATTTCATTATACTTATCGGACTAATAAATCCGGGGTTTTCATTATACTTATCGGATTAATAAATCCGGGATTTCATTATACTTATCGGATTAATAAATCCGGGGATTTCATTATACTTATCGGATTAATAAATCCGGGATTTCATTATTGACGGATTACATAATCCGGGAATTACATACTTGACGGATTACATAATCCGGGAACTTCATTACTGATAATTAATGTTTTCTGATAAACCTGTGAACTCACCAGTCTTGTACTAAGATTTTTACATGTTTTCTCTCAGGACATTGATGTGGCACGTCTAGGAGCACAGCATCCACTGCATGTCATTCCGCGTTCATCTCAAACTGTTTTCAAGACTTTATTCGCATTTACTTTACATAAATTGGATTGGACGCGTGTTTGCGTGTTCCAAAACTATTGTTAAATGTTTTCCTGTTTTCGCTTCCGCACTACTTAAATATATTTGGTTTATTTCATTAAAATTAAGCAACTTATATGATTTGTAATTATCGAGTCGTTTGGTGTAACTGATGCTTATCTGAGATCCTGGTTATGTCACACGCCTGACGGTAAAACCCCGTTAGCGGATTTTGAGGGTGTGACACGAGCTTCCACCCCACGTTCCTTCATCTCCGGCGGTTTTCGTCACCTCTCATTTTTCCTCGGTGGTAACCTCCACTTCCAGCCCTACAAATACTCACTGATCATCTTTCTCCTTCGCACTCTCAACCATGGTAAACTAGAGTTGAAGACTAACCCGGTATCGTTGGATGTAGCCAAGACAATGAAGGAAGAACATATGATGATGAATCGACGGCTCTCAACCCTCAGTAGGTATGTTACTGTACAAATTCTTTACTCAAGTGTCCTTCCTTATCGATCTATCAATCTCCTTCTTTCCACTTTATTTCTTATTTTAAGACGGGAGACATTGATCTAGGGTTTGAATAAAGCATGGTGCCTGAAAATGAAGAAAAAATTGATTTAACCCCAAATAATAATTTCACCTGTTGGTGTTTAGATTTCACAAGCAAATTCACTTTGATGTTTTTTTGGTCACCGGTACTATGTTGGGGAAGTGGGGAGTCTCATTTTTGAAAGCTTAATTGCAGTCTCCCTTGTGTTAAAGCTCACAAGCAACTCACTCGGTGCACAGGCAACACAACAACAACTAAGGGAGATTATTTTGCATTTAGATATTGACAACACTCTTCTTCTGTGTGGTAATTTCCTGATAAAACTCAGTTTTTGATTCAATTTAATTTCAATTTTACTTCATTCCTCATTCTAGTGTTTGCTTTTATGGTTTAACTCGTAAGTGATTAAAATTACTTTTCTGATTGTACGTTTTAGAAATTGATTCTGGGATAGAGTGGTTCAAAATGCATGTACTTTGTGAGGGATATTTGAGATTAATTGTTACATTTGCTTATGCAATTTTTTATTTTTTTAAAAAAAGCAAAGCATTATATCTGATGTAACAAAAAATCATGTAAGAGTGTTTAATTTGATTCAACCTTATGCTAAGTGTTTGCCATATATATTTATTAAAAGAATCCAAAGGTGTGCTACATAGTAGTTATGGTGTTCTAGAAGCGAGGGGAATATTAAATTTTAAAAATCAAAACAGTGGTATGCATTCAAAAAGTTCAATTCATATATAAAAATAAAAAATAAATCTGTTTTCACAATGAATTCCAATAACTTGGTGTATGCATGGCGGTTGTAGTGCCTGACATGATAATTGCATATTAGTATATAATTGATGGTGTTGAACTTGGTATCTTACTTTAGTTTGGTGCCAGATCACATTTTCAAACCATGGGATAGTAGTTCTGTCGAATTAAATAATATTTTATCACTATAATAAATCACATAATAGCTATTTTAATTAAGTATATTAAAACGATTAAAGATGAAGATATTACGATTTTTTACTTGTGGAAGAAGGTTGATGTGTAATATAGATGCAACTTTTGATTATCTTACAGGAGAAAAAAAACTTCTTCTGGAAAAAGATGGGCTTCATGTTGCAAAAGCATCTATTTTTGAAGTTCGTTACAAAAGTTTTTATTAGATTAGCTTATTTGCAACTTGTATGAACATAATTTGTATTACTGTTTTTTAATTTTGGATTTATCTTCTTATGCAACTAATAGATTGTTAAGGAGCCATCAAATTGTCGAGGAGAAGAATACATTTTTGTTTAAATAACCTCCTACCGTAAGTGTTTTTCTATTCTTACTAACTTTGCATGATTTGGTAATTAAACCTTCTGTGAATCTATTTGAAGTCTTAACATATATGTTATACTTAAGAGGTTATATTCTTATGCTATCTATATGGTTGACTTTAATGTTTCTATTTGTTAACAATAGTGAAATCCTTTTAATTTCTACGTTTTTGTGAAACTGGAATAATATCAAAACAATATACTTGAGTTGAATTATTCCTAGTCCTTCAAGCGTTGCATTAAGATGTGACATTTTGTTTTTTTGTCATATAAAAAGTGAAACTATATAATGTTCTATAATCAAGTATTTTGCAGTTTGGGTAAACTACTACACTGAGAATATACTTTTAATTTAGACGTGTTGTTGGTCTCACACATAAGTGTTTGAGCATTATCATTGCAGCTAGCAACGTATCTTGATTTGGCTTGTACTTTGTTGTGTGTGTGTGTGTTTTCAAGATTGAGTTTTACCTAGAACTTTGCTATATTAACTTATAGTGAATTCCCATGATTCATGTCCGATTTGGCTTGAACTTTGTTGTGTGTACGTTTTTTGAAGATTGAGTGTTTCCTAGAACTTTACAAAATTTAACCTATTGTGAATTCCGATGATTCATGTCCAATTGAGAATTTTTAGGTGGTGCAGCTAATCATTTGTAATGTTCATTTATTTTTTTGTCACCAGGGTTTGTCTACCACAACCATAAGAAGTATCATAGAGAAGTAGTTCTTGATTTGAAGATAGACTAACGATGAGTGATTATACATGTTTGGTAGATCAAAAGCATAGGCTTCTTCTTTGTCTATTTTGACTATGAAAAATCGCTCCTCCATGAATTGCGGTCAACACGTCCTTCACAAACCACGATTCATCCCAGTTATGATTTTGTTTGTTTTCGATTTGGGGTTAATATTTATGTGCTTATCAACATTGTTTACCAAAAAATATATTTTTGTATGCCCACCATCTGCCCCTTGATAAATTCGATTCTAATGATGGATTCTGTAGGGGCCATGGTTATTGTTGTGCAGCCTGCAAAAGAACTAACAACAAAAGAAACCACCATCAAGAAACAAAGGAAGCGTTTGGTTGGAAGGAATTAAATGGAATTGAGAAACTAGTATAATTTTCAAGTAAAATTATGTTTGAGTGGGTAATGAAATGTAAAACCCAAGGGAATGTTTCACCTTAAATTCCCTTGGTTGTGGGATTTCAAATTCCCTCTCTAGGTGAAAGGATTTTGAAATCCCACAACCAAGGGAATTTGAGGTGAAACATTCCCTTGAGTTTTACATTTTATTACCCACTCAAACATAATTTTACTTGAAAATTATACTACTTTCTCAATTCAATTTCATTCCTTCCAACAAAACACTCCCAAAGAGTTTTGTTAGCTTGCAAAGCAACCTGCCCTATGTATGTATAGGTAATGTTGTCAATAACAATGGTTATATTTAGGCCATTTTCTTTCAGGATATAGGGCACTTACTATTGTAACTACGACATGGATCCAATATTATATGTTGGGACACATTGCCAACAAACTTCAGTAATATTTTTGATTAAATGTGATCAAAAGGTTAAAGAAAACTTTATGAATACCCATTTCTAACTATTTAAAACAATATAGTTTGTTAATACATGAACGAAATGAACCATATCTGGGATACATAGTTGTTGATTTGTTAATATATGAGAAATCGATTTAGCTTCGATCGTATTTTTTTTTGTTAGGCTGAATGTTTACATCCATGATTTTTTTGTTGAAACAAAAGATGCACACATCTGCAAAAGATGTTTACATCCATAATCAAGTATTTTGCAGTTTTTAGTAAACTTCCATTTGTTTTCTTTTCTTCTTCTTCTTTTCTTTTTTTTTTTTTTGAATTAAAGCGGAGTGCAAAAAAACATTGATGCATTTATTTACTTATTATTCTTGATTTTGGGTGGTTCTTTGTGAACAAACAATAATCAATAACATGAAAACTTGACACATCTGTTTGTTGATAAATTATTGAAGAGGAGAAAGTATCATAAAATTATATGGCTCCAGACATTCAAGCAAAAACAATCATAAATTCGTCAAAGTTGAATTGGGTTTTTGATTCGAAGCTTAATTTCAATCACTCAGATTTAGAATTTGGATGACTCTAATTGGTCAAGTGGATGTCAGAACCTTACGCTGATGGTGAGCTTTTCCTCCAACAATTTGCAAAGTTTATGAGAAATATTATTTCGTTATGAGTAAAATGTTTCACTCCTCAAATGAACTTTTATTGTTTAACGAACTTTTATTCTTTTTATCATTTCATTTGATTTAGAGCAATTTTGTTCCAAAACCAATAAACAATGGGATTTATTGTGACTTCTTATCTGTGATTATTTTAATGTAGTTGTTTTTTTATACTTATAAGTTAAACGTGTTGTAATTTGATCTTGAACAACTATTGTTTCCGTTTAGAATGAAAAAAAAGTTAGTTACAACATTATAGTATTACATTATCCGGCTAGCTACCGGACGGGTATAAAACTAGTTTTGATTTGATGATGTAAATTTATTCAAGACAAGCAAGGTCATCCCTGAGAATGTTAAAAAAATGAGCCCATAGTCATCGATTTTTCTTTTTTGTTTTGTTTTTTATTTTTCTAACTTGGGTTTAGATTGGGTAACTAGGGTGGACCAAACTAATTCAAATGTTAATGGACTTTAATGTTTAATAGACTAAAAGATTTAAGTTTATTGAGTTTGCTAATTATTTATAATTTTTTTTAACCATACGCACACATAATATAATTTTTATTTAATTTTGAGCCTCTATGAGACCGGGCCCTGGCCGGTCGCCCACCCGGCCCCCTCAGGGCCACCCCTCAAGACGAGATTTTATGGATTGCGTGATTGGGCATAAAAACCAAAAATAGTGTCAAAAGTTAACAAGTATTATTGCCTTTGTGTAAAAAGTTAATGAATAAATGAGACCGATAAAAGTAAGATATATCCTTTAAAGTAGGGTTGTACAGTTAAACACAAATTATTGCCTTTGTATAAAAGAGTGTGGATACATGGTAGCCTGGGCGTTTTATTTATTATTGTACTTAATCAATTGGACAATTATTGTTTCTTTTACTTTCTTGCTTTTGAGATTCCGATATGGTTTTGTGAATCGTAGGCTTATATGCAAGGTACTTCAAATGACATTTCTTTGGGGTTCACTGACAACACGTCCATGCACTATAATTCATAAAATTATTATTTTAAAAACTAAGTTATTTAGTACATGAACGTGTGTTTAAGGCTGCCTATTGACCCGAATATTTATCGACAGATGGTATCTGTCAGAAAATTATCTGAACAAAGTTAAATATTTATTTATTTACTCTTTTCTCGTGGGATCCAATTGGAATCCGCGGTAATTATGGAAAGATTTTTCGGTCGATGATTTTGTGTTAGTGATACACAAACTTTTCTAGTGGTCAAAGATTGTTTAGATGGCATGACCAATTATTGGAGTAATTAGGGAAATTCATATATTGATGTGCTAATTGAAAGAAAAGGAACTCTTTAATTTCTTTTACTCACTTTAAAGTTGCTTTATGATGTGTTATCCTTTGCAATGTACTTTGACCGTAATAGCATTACTTTGGCTAAGTTGCTTGTAAGATGAAGAGTGTCATCCAAACATGGAATACCAAAGCTTGAAGCAAAGCTAGAAAAATGAAAATAAAAGAAAGAAAAATAATAATGTGCAATATAGAATTTAAATATATACACATACACACACAAGTATTTTAACATATATTGATACCGCTATATCAGATGCATTTTGTTATCTAACTATAAAAGATGAAAGTTGTGTTATGCATATACTATATATTTAAGTTAACTTGTGGTCCATCCTTTGGTATTAGTAACTTCAAGGCAATTTCGATCCTTCTCCATTTTATATTCGAATTCCAACAATTAAATGCAGCGGTGATGTAGAAAGTTTCTATGGGTGTCAGAAATTATAATATTTCTAGATGTCTACCAATCGATTTTAGATTTTTTAGTTTAGGTCGGATTAGGTCACACAATAAAATGAGTTGGCATCCTCCAAATATGAATCAAAACATTGTGCCTAAACATCTCAACATATCTCCGCTTGCTGCAAAGCCTTTATTTCTCGTCTTCGCTTGGTCGATTTAAACTCAAATCAACCAACAAGTTGAATGCTAAAATCGACTGAAAGGTAGCGATGGTGTGGCGGTGGTGATGAATTGAGGTTGAAATTGAGCGAACGAAGAAGATGGGGGGTTACTGTTGAAATTATTTGTTTATGGGTGCATCCACGTGGTTTAGTAAGTGAGTAATGAGTAAAGGGATAATACGATTTAAATTGAATACAAGTTACTTAAAGAAATAACCTTTTATATATAACAAAAAGGTAACTAAGAATGACATGTATCATCACCAATTCATGTTTATTAAAATTTTCTCGTTTTTTTTTTATTAAATAAAAATATTAATTACTAATAATATTAGTTTATTCTTTTAGACTACAAAAGATTTTTAATATACTAAGAAAGAGATTTATTTATTAATGTTATTTCTAAAGAAATAAATTTTTATAAGATAAGAAATTTTCTAAATTATCAAAATTTTTTAAAAATACAAAATATTTTAAAAATTGTTATTTTTAGAAAGCAAGACTTTTATACACCAAAAATAATTAAAGTTGGAAATTATAATAAGAAATTTAAAAATGATATTTAAAAAAATAGTTTGTTTTGATCTAAAATATTTATTTTTTTGAAAAAAATAAAAGTTTAAAATTTAATATTATTGTTTTATTACTTATAGCCCTTACTAATACGTAATTGCAATCATATCTTGTCTTATAGTTCTTACTATATGGCTAATTAGTTATAATTGAATACAAATTGGCTTAGAAAAATTAGTTGACAAGATAAATGAGTATTAGATGATTGGGTAATAAGTTTAGTAATTGATAAATTCTTTATGTTATTTAATTTTAAATGTGATTAATATTTTGTTTATTTTTTTTAATAAGTAAAAATATAATAAAATCAAAAGATTAATTGATTTTTGGATGTCTTTGGTGAGATAATTTTTGGGTGTTAGATATAAAAAAATCTTTGACGTCGGTGGGCTTCCAAATATATACATGAAAAAATAAATTTCCTGGGTTTCGGTTGAGACTTGAGACTTGAGACGCTCGAGTGTTCATAAATTAAGAGGTGTATATTGTTCATATCTTCTAATATTGTTCAAAACCACAAAAGAGGTATATATTGTTTATTCATATCTTTTGTATCATAAAGAGGTATTTTACTACATTCCTCTTTGATGTCATAATGTCTACATAATACGCAGAAATCAACTTATACAATAAAAGCACAAGAAAAAACATTATGGGTCTAGTTTAAAACAATCTGATGAGCTCGACACTGAATGGTTCTTCGCGATCGATTCGTTTACAAGACACGCATCGTCACAGTTCCTATTCGCGAAGATTTGGCGCAATCCCGAGACTTCCTCCTTAAGCTGCGTATTCTCTAGAACCACCTGTTCATGTGTCTCCCAGAACTTGTTAAACTTATCCACAAGTAGTTGGTTCTCATTACGGAGCAAAAGAACCAATGACCAAAGCTCATCAAGGTGTTTCTGCTTGCGCATACGCGATCTGCGTGCTGACTCTCGGTTCGATATCATCCTCTTTCGCTTCCTCTCGTTGATCAAACTCAATTGTTCATCTGCTTCATCGGAAGTTGAGTATAGTGATTGCATAATGAGTTCTTGAGGCTGGTAAACGGGTCCAAGGGCGTGTTAGCATCGAACAAGACGGTTGTCGGATCGTTTGGGTTCATGAATAATTGTGTTGTGTTAAGATTTTGAATTGAAGGAAGTAAGTGGTTAAAGTCACCTTCTTGCATGGTTATGAATATATATGAAATGGTGTTGAAGTTGTGGTTGGAAGATGAAGGAGAAGATAAGGTAAAGGGGTCTTTTATAGTGTGCTAAAAGATCCCACATGTTTTAGAAAATTAATTTGTTGAACGTGTAAAGAAATGAAAACTATGCCATACGTTTGAAGTGCTTTAGAAAAAGCTAATCTTTTGATTAATATACTAATGGTTTTAGAAAAACGAACAGTTGCGTTCGTAGAAAGAAATTTATGATGATTAACTACTTTATAAGGTAAAGGAAGTCTATATATTAGGAACTCTAAAAACAGTGTTCACCAAACAAAATAGTATATTGGGTGTCACACGACTTAATTTGGTTTTATTGGTTTTTTTAATTATAACAGAGGAAGCAAAACAAATATATATAGTTTGTTGTGTGGTTAAGCTATCTATACACTAAACGGTCATGAGTTTGATTCCTTCTAGCAATTATATATTCAATGGCGAAGCTTCATTGGGGCCGGGGCCCCGCCCCCTCTCTTTTTTCATCAGTAGTGCAAATTTTTCGGCTCGATAGTGTAAATTAATTTTCGACTCGGTAGTTGAAATTTTTTAATATATATAGAATCCGGCCCCACTAAAATAGTTTTCTTTCACCCACGCCCCCGCCCTCGCCCCCGCCCCCTAACCTTGATTCAAGCTCCACCCCTATATATATTTGTCATGAATTCTACCCCTAGCCCAGTCAAATTGTTTGCTACTTTTTTTGGTCTTTTTCTTTTTTAATTTAATTCTTTCATTATTTTACCTTTAGTATTTTGTTGTTACTATTTTAGGTTTTTTTTTTAATTCTTTAGTTTTTCATTCTTTATTTGTGTGTTAAATTTTTTTTTATTTTGAAGTTTCACATGTTATTGTCGCCCCAACCATTATAACGTGTCTATGAACGCATGGATGTATCTAAAAGTTTTTATTGTTATAAAGTTTCGAATACGTTAATGTTTTCGTGTTTTAATGCATTGCAACGCCTAAGTTTTAGTAGTAGCTAATCTTAAATATCAAATTCCGTAAGGAGAACTTTAGTAAAAAATTATTGTTTATTTTTAATCATTAACGTACACTTTTGTTTAGTTTCATTTCAAATTCTCACTTCTTTTTAAATGTTTTTAACTTTTAAATATATTACATCATAAAAATAAATTACTGTATCTTTAAAATAAGTATAATATCGCTATATAAAAAAATAAAAAAAAATTACGTTTTTCCAACCCATATATTGTCTCTTTCTGCTCATTATTGTGTTTTACACAAAATCACTGTGTTTTCGTTTAAAATGATAAGTTTTAAAAATGACAATGTTGAAATAGTGTGTTTTTAATAAGTAAAACATAAAGACAACATAGGAACAAGTTAATCTAATACATAAAAGACAATGACAAAATAAAACGTAATAATTTAAAACGTAAAGTACAATGATAAAAACATCTGACGCAAAGACCTTAAATTGCATAGAACTAGACTTATAATTTATCCACAACAATAAGGTATAGATCAAGAATAATAGAATAACCATGTTAATATTTAATTTTGCAAGTCGATGTAATTTCCTTAAATCATAAAAAAAGAAAAAAATTAGGATTTATTCACAATAATCAATAGTTCAATAATAACACAATACGTACATAAAGCTTGATTGTGTAGTTCTACTTATTAATTTAACTTGGGATGGTCAACTATGTATATGATTGATTGAAGACGTATGTATTCCTTGGGCTTTTGGCTTTTATTATGGATAGAATTTTAAGCAATGTTCTTACGACCGGATCGGACCGGCTGGTCCGACCGATTCGATTATGGTTCATTTTGTCTGGTCGAACCGCCGGTTCGTCCGAACCGGTGGTTGGACCAGGAAACCAGACCGGTTCGGACCGGATTTTGGTATTTTTTTAATTTTAATGGGTAAAAACAGGGTGTTAAACCGTAAATTAGTGTGTTGGATATACAAATATAGTTAAGTTTAATATAAAGCTATAAAATACATATATAATTCATATATAAATTACTTATATTTAATTACATATATACTATATACATAATTATGACGTCATCTGGTTCTTAAATCCGATCCGACCGGTCCAACCACTAAACTAGGAAGGCGTCCGGTTCGACATCCTATCCGGTTCTGAAGACATTGATTTTAAAGCTTAAAGCATGTTTTCATCACTCAAAGTGGCACACATACTAAGAGGTGGACCAAACGTCTGCAGTCTGCTAAAAAAAGGCTGTTTGATTTTTTAATATTTGCAGACTGCTAAATATGTTGTAATTAAAGTAAACCAAATTTGATTTTTTAATATGTTATAATTAAAGTAAAATATGTTGTAATTAAAGACAACCTATAACATATAATCATTTACATAACCATAATCAAACATCAAACAACCTATAACATATAATCATTTTACATAACCATAATCAAACATCAAACAACCTATAACATATAATCATTTTACATAACCATAATCAAACATCAAAGCCATTGCATAATTCTGCAAATTTTCAACTTTTCAAAACCTTGGTAAAATCGGTACATAACTACATCATCGACCTTCAACCCCATCCCCAAATCCACCCATCGAACCTGTGAACCCGTGAACCCCAAATTCAACAGTCGACCACATCCCTGAACTCCATCATCGACCGACCACCATCACCACCATCAAACACCATCCCTGTCGACACCCTCTGACACTACTGTCTACGTCGGTGAAGGCGGTGGTCACAGGCGGGTGTCGGCGATCCGGCGCAGGTGGTGGCGTGGGGCGGCTCCGATCAGTTGTAGAGAGGTAATAGAGAGAGAAAGTTTGGGGCATTGATTTTAAAAAATAAACAGTCTTCTTATTACAGACTGCAGACGTTTGGTCCACCTCTTCTCCTGCAGATGTCTGCAGATGTGATCCGCAGACTGCCACTACAACAATTTCACTCTATACCGACAAAGGCTATAGCGACGACAAAAGTCGTTGGTATAGAACACTCTGTACCGACGACATGTCCTCGGTACAGATAAAAATTAAAAATTTAACACTTTAACTCTATACCGACGACATGTCGTTGGTATAGAGTTGCGCGGGCTGCCAAAAAAAAGGCGGTATGAGAAAAAACTCTGTCCCGACGACAAGTCGTTTCTGAAGAAAAAAATATTTTATTTTATATTTTTTTAAAACTTTTAGCTTAAGAAAATAAAATTAAAAAAAAAATACATCCTCTGTCCCGACGACAGGTCGTCGGGAAATACAAAGATTAAACTTATTTCTTTTCTTTTTTTAAACCTTCGTGTAAGAAAAATAAAAATAAAAAATATTTTTACTTGTACCGACGACATATCGTCGGTATAGGTGAAAAATAAAAAATTATTATTTTTATCATCTATAGGGACGACTTTTTTTTTAATCTATAGCGACGACATGTCGTCGCTATAGAGTGCAGACCCCTTAAATCACAGTTTCGACCTTCTGCCCCATTTTTCAACCAAAAAACCCCATTTTTTCTCCCGACTTCATCTCGGTTCATCACGGTTTCAACCGAATTGAAGTGTTTTAAGGTAAGATTGATGTTTCTTTTACTATAATGAAGTTATATAATCTTGTTTTTATAAGTTTTATCTAAATTTTTATGTTTTAGGTGAGATTAAAGTTTAAAGCTTGAAATTAAAGGATTTGAAGATTTTCAAGGTATGAAATTCGTTTATAGCTTATGATTTAAGTGTTGTTTGGTGAATATGTATGTGATTAGGTTTATATGATTGGAAAATTGTATATATATGTAAATATATATGGGTTTGATGTTAGATTAGGTTATATGGGTTTGATGTTAGATTAGGTTATGCCCACCAAGTGTTTGATGAAATGTCACCATATATATTTTCATGGTTTTAAGTTTGTATGCATTTTCATATGTGTTATTTTATATGTATATGGTTTTATGTATTTAGTTGTTTATGTGTATGTTTATATGTATATAATTATGTTAATTCTGTATGTGAATGTTTGTATGTATTTATGTTTATATGTTATTCATTAGTATATTATATGTTTGTTTTTTATAATTGTGTAGTAAGTATGTTGTATACTTGTATGCTTTTTGTATAGTTGTAAGTGTGTATGTAAGTATGTTTTATACTTGCATGTAAGTATGTTTGTAGTTTTATAATTATGTAAGTATGTTGTATATTTGTATGTTTGTACACTTGTAAGTGGTTGTGTTGTGATTATGCTTGTATGTATGTATATGTAAGTGTATATGACTTTAATGTTAGTATATCTTTGTGAATATGTTAATTGATAAAGTTGTATTTCCATGTTTTATAACACCATAGATATGACAATTGATAAGAGTTGGATTAAATTGCGAAATCGGAGTTCTCCGGAATTTATAAAAGGTCTTCGTAGCTTTCTAGAAATTGCCAAGAACCATGTTGACAGTTTAGGAAAATCTTTTTGTCCATGTAAACGATGCTGCAATGGGTGCCGGCAGGATCTGGATATTATTTATGCCCACATACATGACAATGGGTTTCTACAATCATATAAGACGTGGACTTATCATGGTGAGAAATATCCACATGCTTCAGAAATAGAAGACCTTTTTGCTCCAAGAAAATCTATTCCAGCAACAAATAATGAGATGTTTGATGCAATCGATGATGTTATGGCGGAGCAGAATGTTAACGAAGAAAATGTAGACGAAGATGGAACCGGTTTTGACCCGAGTTTGATGCATTATTTAAGGAGCTGAATACCGAGTTATACCCCGGTTGCAGTTGGATGTCTTCTTTAAACTTTTTAGCAAAATTGATGCATATCAAGGTTATCAACAAATGGACGGATAGTTCATTTAACCAACTTTTAGAGTTTTTGAGAGTTGCATTCCCTAAAGAAAATCAAATTCCAACCTCATACTATGAAGCTAAGAAGAGATTAAGAAAGATTGGGTTAGGATATGAATCTATCCATGCTTGCATTAACGATTGTGCTCTGTTTTGGAAAGAAAATGAGTTGATGCAAAATTGTCCGATTTGTAACGAGAGTAGATGGGTTGACAAAAACACAAAGGGGAAGAAAGTACCTCAAAAAGTGTTACGCTACTTTCCTTTAACTTCCCGACTTCGACGAATCTACAGCTCAAGATTCACAGCAAAAGAAATGACATGGCATTATACTGGACGCTCAACGGATGGTATGATGCGTCATCCTGTTGATGGGAAGGCATGGCAAGACTTTGATGAAAAATTTCCTGATTTTGCTAAAGAACCCCGAAATGTACGTTTGGGTTTGGCTGCGGATGGTTTTAATCCATTCGGTAACATGAGTCAATCTTACAGTATGTGGCCAGTGGTGTTAACAACATATAACACACCACCATGGTTATGTATGAAAGAGTCTTCTTTTATGTTGACCTTGCTTATTCCCGGGCCTAAATCTCCTGGAAAGGACATTGATGTTTTCCTAAGGCCTTTAATAGATGAGTTGAAAATGTTATGGGTCGAAGGAGTTCAAATGAGAGATGCATCAACCAAACTGTATTCAGGATGCGTGCAGCTCTATTATGGACTATAAACGATTATCCTGCTCGTAGCTATATGTCTGGATGGAGTGGTCAAGGTTATATGGCATGCCCTACTTGTAACGTAGACACACCCTCGTGCCCTATAACAAATAAAATAGCCTTTACTGGTCATAGACGATTCTTGACAAAAAAACATAGTATGAGAGATGATCTTTTGTTCAATGGCAAAAAAGAGACAAGAGATCCTCCTAGACGTTTGAGTAATGCACAAATCTTAAAACAACTAAAAAGCCTCCCGGGTCGTGTTCCAGGGAAACATCCTACGCATGGAGGTGTGAAAAGAAAGCGTGCTGCAACCGAGTTGAATTGGACCAAACGGAGTATCTTCTTTGAGCTGGAATATTGGTCTTCACTCATTTTAAAACACAATCTTGATGTCATGCATGTAGAGAAAAATGTTTGTGAGAGCTTGTTGGGTACTTTGTTAATGAATGAAAAATCAAAAGACACGCACAAAGCAAGACAAGACTTGCAAAATATGGGTATTCGACCTGATTTATGGCTAGTAAAGAAAAACAACAAGGTCTACCAACCACATGCTTCTTATTCTTTCACACCCGGTGATCGTGAACGTTTTTGTCAATTCGTTAAAGGAGTGAGACTACCTGATGGTTTTGGTTCAAACTTTAAAAATAAAGTGCTTTCTAATTATTCAAACATAATTGGGTTAAAGTCTCATGATTATCACATCCTAATGCAACGATTGCTACCAATCGGGGTGAAAGTTGGTCTCCCAAAAAATGTGTCCACAGTAATCATTGACCTTTGTACATTTTTCAGAAAATCTGTGCAAGATCAGTAAATGTGAGTGACATGTACAAAACAAATAAGGAAGTAGTAAAGATATTATGCAATTTGGAATTGATATATCCTCCAGCATTTTTTGATATAATGGTTCATTTAGTTCTTCATTTACCTGAAGAAGCTATTCTTGGTGGTCCCGTTTATATGAGATGGATGTATCCTTTTGAAAGATACATGAAAAAGCTCAAAGCATATGTTAGAAACAAAGCTAGACCTGAAGGCTCAATAGCAGAAGGTTATGTTGCAGATGAGGCATTGACATTCTGCTCTATGTATCTTGAAGGTATGCAAACCAAATTCAACCGACCCGATAGAAATGCAGATGCTGGCATCCCAAAAAGACAATTCCATGTGTTTTCATCACAATGTCGACCAATGTCTAAAAAGAAAATCATTGCGATATGTGAAGATGACTACAAATCATTACATTGGTTTGTACTAAACAATTGCAATGAAATTAGTGACTACAAATCGGAATTTGAATCTAAATTTCCTGGATGTAGTATGAAAACAGAATTTTCTTCATGGTTAAAGTATAAAGCTAATACATCATCATTAGCAGCATCATCTTCTTTGTCTCAAGGGGGTATCAAAGAATTAAAGGCATTGGCACATGGTCCTTTAAACGCATATTCTTACACTGCTTGCATAGTCAATGGTGTTAGATTTGTGGTTCATAGTCGTGATGTTCGACACACAACTCAAAACAGTGGTGTTGTTTCAATAGGAGAAGACGATACTCCATTTTATGGTCAGCTAGAGGAGATCTTAGAGTTGAACTACATAGATGGTTACTCGGTTGTACTATTTCGTTGTAAATGGTTCAAAACATCTGGTAAGAGGTTAATCAAGCAAAACAATGTCACTGTTATCAACATCAGCGACACATGGTATGATGATGATCAGTACATTTTAGCCACACAAGCTAAACAGGTGTTTATCTTGAAGATCCTTCTCGAACCACTGACAATTGGAGGGTTGTTGAAGACGTTCACCATCGAAAACTTTGGGATCATCCCACCATGAGTGTTGTTAACGAGATAGATATATTGCACGACACACAATCATCAGATTATAACTTGGTTGTCGATTCAGGTTATGAAGTTGGTGAATCAAGTGCACAATTCATTGATGATGACACAAATGTCTTGCAATACGCGCAATCAGATAGATTTGGTAAATTGGTAGTCGACTTAGGCTACTTGCCCATGAAATCAACTTTAGATGTTGGTGAATCAAGTGCACAATTCAATGATGATGAAATTTTATTGATGATAATGAAGAAGATGAAGATGAAGACGAATACAATTCTGATGAGGAAGATGATATAAATGATGATAACGAAAACGACGAAGAAGATGATCTAGTAGACACCCTTTATTGTAGTGATGATTCCGATTGAAAGTATGTTTATTATTTTTGTTTATGTTTATGGTTTATGTTTATATTATATATTTACAACATATTTATTTTTGCATGTGTTTATTATTAATGTTTATTATCTTTGCATAGGTATATTGTTAATGTTTATTGTCTATTTTTGTTGAAGCATGTCAACATATATTGCTCGAGGACATGGTGGGGATGGCGGGGATCTACCTCCGCATGGGGATCCAAATAGGATTCCAACAGGTTGCGAGTCTTGTAAGTTATTTGTTAGAGTTAAAAATACATCTTTATGTTGAACATATATAATCTCTGTTTCCTGACTTTTCAATTGCATATATTAATGTAGCACAACCCGCAAGAAAAAGAAGATCAAAAGGAAAAAACATTAAATTATTTAAAAAATTTGAGCAAAATAAAGGCCAACCATTACCGATTGAAGTTGAAAGCAAGGGGGGCCAATATAAGTTTGTTGGAGAGAACAGCTCGGATTTTATAAGGTTAATCTCTAATGAGATTAGTAAGGTTGTTCCTTTCCATTATCCCAGTTGGCAAGCTGTTCCTGATGAATTTAAAAGAGCCATATATCCCACACTTTTGTAAGTATACAATGTTATGTTTTTATTATATTTTATTATATAAGTGTTACATGTTTTCTAATTACATGCTTTGCAGGAATATTTTGATCTTGCTAGATGGAGGGAAAGCGAACAGTGGGAAGGCATAAGGCTCGGAATCACTGCCGAGTGTCAAAGAGCCTATAAAGATCGAAAGCAAGTTCTAAAATCTCATTTTGATGATGTGGGTGGTTATGATGATGTGGAAACAACATTGACTTGTCCTCCTGAGGGAACTGACCCGCAATAATGGGCTCGGGTGATTAATGAGTTGTTCTTAGATCCCGCTTATAGGAGCCGATCTGAAGCAAACAAATTAAATAGAGGTAAACAACGTTATCCGAGTTTTCATGGGAGCCAATCATATGCACAGAAGAGACATATGGAGGTAAAAGTATAATTGTTAGTATAAAAATAAGTATTAAATGTCGAAAGATTCATTTCTAAGAATTTTTATTATTCATAGGGGAGTCGTCCGATTGATCTCTTTCAGAAGATGCATTCAAAGAAGGTACGGGATGGGTGAATGCAAGCGCAGAATCGGACTGGGTAAGTTTAAACTAACATTGTGGTATGTTTACATGTGTTGGGGTCAAAATGACCCATTTTAAGCAATTCTAGTATGTTTAAGTGTGTTTGGGTCAAAATGACCATTTGAACTAACTTTTGATTGATTCTAGCATGTTTAAGTGTGTTTGGGTCAAAATGACCCATTTGAACTATCTTTTGATTGATTCTATCATGTTTAAGTGTGTTGGGTCAAAATGACCCATTTGGACTAACTTTTGATTGATTCTAGCATGTTTAAGTGTGTTTGGGTTAAAATGGCTCATTTTAAGCAATTCTAGTATGTTTAAGTGTGTTTGGGTCAAAATGACCCATTTGGACTAACTTTTGATTGATTCTAGCATGTTTAAGTGTGTTTGGGTTAAAATGGCTCATTTTAAGCAATTCTAGTATGTTTAAGTGTGTTTGGGTCAAAATGACCCATTTGGACTAACTTTTGATTGATTCTAGCATGTTTAAGTGTGTTTGGGTAAAATTGCTCATTTGAACTAACTTTTGATTGATTCTAGCATGTTTAAGTGTGTTGGGTCAAAATGACCCATTTGAACTATCTTTTGATTGACTCTATCATGTTTAAGTGTGTTTGGGTCAAAATGACCCATTTGGACTAACTTTTGATTGATTCTAGCATGTTTAAGTGTGTTTGGGTTAAAATGGCTCATTTTAAGCAATTCTAGTATGTTTAAGTGTGTTTGGGTCAAAATGACCCATTTGGACTAACTTTTGATTGATTCTAGCATGTTTAAGTGTGTTTGGGTTAAAATGGCTCATTTTAAGCAATTCTAGTATGTTTAAGTGTGTTTGGGTCAAAATGACCCATTTGGACTAACTTTTGATTGATTCTAGCATGTTTAAGTGTGTTTGGGTCAAAATTGCTCATTTGAACTAACTTTTGATTGATTCTAGCATGTTTAAGTGTGTTTGGGCCAAAATGACCCATTTGAACTATCTTTTGATTGATTCTATCATGTTTAAGTGTGTTTGGGTCAAATGACCCATTTGGACTAACTTTTGATTGATTCTAGCATGTTTAAGTGTGTTTGGGTTAAAATGGCTCATTTTAAGCAATTCTAGTATGTTTAAGTGTGTTTGGGTCAAAATGACCCATTTGGACTAACTTTTGATTGATTCTAGCATGTTTAAGTGTGTTTGGGTTAAAATGCTCATTTTAAGCAATTCTAGTGTTTAAGTGTGTTTGGGTCAAAATGACCCATTTGAACTAACTTTTGATTGATTCTAGCATGTTTAAGTGTGTTTGGGTCAAAATGACCCATTTGAACTAACTTTTGATTGATCTCTTTGATTGATTCTAGCATGTTTAAGTGTGTTTGGGTCAAAATGACCCATTTGTACTAACTTTTGATTGATTCTTGTATGTTTAAATGTGTTTGGGCCAAAATGACCCATTTGAACTATCTTTTGATTGATTCAAGCATGTTTAAGTGTGTTTGGGTCAAAATGACCCATTTGGACAAACTTTTGATTGATTATAGCATGTTTAAGTGTGTTTAGGTCAAAATGACCCATTTGAATTAATATTTTTAATATGTTTAATGCAGGAACGAATTCAAGAGGAGTATGTGAGATCCTCTAGCGAGACTGGTGGAGACTCATCTGCTGTTGATGAGATTCAATGCATTGAGCGCGCCTTAGGTCAAAGGCGAGGACATATACGAGGTGTTGGTCGCGTGGTGAGACATCCCACCCCTGATTTTTCTAGCTCACAACCTGCAACACAACATTTGCAAGATGAAGTTGCAGAGCTTAGACAATCACAACAACAACAACAACAACAAATAGAAGAGATGCAACGAGTGATCCAAGAGCAGATGGAAATGATGCGTCACTTCCAGCAGCAACGACCACCTGGAGGCAATTAGAGTTTATATTTTTATTAGATTTTATAGAACTTTAAACTACTTTAAAATTATATGAACTATTTGTGTGTTAAACTTGAATGTGATTTGCACTCATTATATGTTTGTTAAATTTGCATCAATTATGTGTTTGTTTAATTTTTATAATAAAAGCAGGTTCCAAAAAAAAAATAAATAAATAACAGTCTATAGCGACGACATGTCGTCGCTATAGACTGTTATCTTTTTTTAAAAAAAATATATATATCATCTATAGGGACGACAAGTCGTTGCTATAGATAACATAAAAAATATATATTATTATAGGAACGACATGTCGTCGCTATGGATAGTATAAAAAAATAAATATCATCTATAGCGACGACATGTCGTCGCTATAGATAATATACATATATTTTTTTATTTTTTTTATTCGTCAATTTCAGAAAACTCGACTTTTATAGGGTCGACATGTCGTTGCTATTGCTAAATTTATGCCGACGACTTCTATCCCGACGACATTTTAACTTATAACTACTAACTTTTGGGACAACATCTATAGCGACGATATGTCGTCGCTATAGATTAAAATGGTCTATAGCGACGACATGTCGTCCCTATAGGGTCTCACTTTTTCGTTGCTATAGACCCATTTTAGAAACAAACATCATTAATTAATTCAATGGATCAATATATAATATAGGAGGGAAAACAAATGATATAAAGAAAAAAATGGATTCAAGCTTAGAGGTAGTGATTGTTAAATTGAGTTAAGATGATATATACCACCTGTCCTTCCGATCCAAATTCAATACATACTCTTTATGCATTTGCTTTAATTAGTTTCAAAATTATTGAACATCTTTGTCTTTTTAAATCACATTTGCAGAGAGAACAAGTTGCCTTAAGGATCACATTATTATTGATATGATAGATGAACTACACGCGACATCATCCTTTTAGTTTACTTACCTTTGCGTGATTAGGTATCCTTTTTTTTCAAAGAAGACCATTATAGAAAACACCATTGTAGATAGGGGTGGCAAAAAGAATATGGTTATGGATTTATGTCCATCAACTCAAATCTTGACTTCAGGTTAATATTATACGCTCAAATTAACGTGTTAACTAGGGTCTATTCCAGGATCGGCCTATAAGGAGTCTTGAGTTGACGACCGCACAAGACCCATGTTCAGAGTCAACATTTCGAACACTAAAAATATAATGTGACTAACAATTATATATGTACGTGGTTAGCAATTATTCCAAACCTCCTCACCTTAGAACCGTGGACTGTGGGGGTGTGAATTACCAGAACTGCATGCATCTGCAACTACCGGTTAGTTCTTAATTTTAGGCTTTTGTTGCAATCTTTTCTACACGCATACAACATTGACAAATATAAAAATAGGATTTGTGTATATCAATATACTAGATTAACTTTGTTTTATTATTGTTATAACAATAGTCGTAATACTAATGACTTATATATATATATATATATATATATATATATAAAGTTTTATTTTAAGATATCCATTTTTATTATTCACAACAGTCTCTAAAAAATACGGACCGACCTTAGTATATTCAAATTATACAGGGTTAATGTGGATCAAATTATAAGACATATCTCTTTGTACTTATTCATCAGTAGTGATTAGGGACGGCAAAAAGACCCGAGCCAGGTGGGTATACCTAAAACCCGAAACATATGGGATTGGCATGCCTGAAGCCCGATGAGTATTGAGACGGTATGGGATTAGTGTTAAAAAAATTTGCGGGTATGGGACGTGTATTAGATTACGTAATACCCGGCCCGATTATCCGAAACCGTTACCCGAACATATCCTGAAGTTTTTTATAGGATATGAAAGCAAAATAAACTAACTTTTTTAGATATTAAATAAAAATTTTGAATATAAAACTTTATGATATGAAAATACTTAGTATGACTATCTGAATATAAAATTTTAAAACACTTATATATTGTAGTTGTTTTGTAATCTCAAGAAGAAGTTAAACAACTTGTACCTATTTTTAATGTTAAATTACTAATAAAATATTATTGTAGTTTTTATTGCAAGAAATTTTATAGAGATGATCATATTTAATATTTAAAATAGGGTGCTTATATATATAAAATTGTATAAATAAACCCGACATCGATTGGTCGATACTCGGGGGTATGCCTGTAACCTGATGCTAAGGGGTATATGCGATACCCGTGGTATGCCCGATACCTTATGGGTAATTACCCGATCAATACACAACAGGTAATGGGAAGGATATGGGACAATATTTTAAAACCAGACATGGGCTTGAGATTACCAATACCCGACCCGACCCCGACCCATTACCATCCTTAATAGTGATCTACCAATCAATTTGATGGTATTCGAATAACACCATTATGTTAGTATTTTCTCTTTTAACTTTTGCCCTCTTATAACCCATAGCTTAAAAAGTAGTTAGACCTATAGCTGGAAACAGAAGGATATACGTCATTAAATATAAGATTATAAAAAATAAAACCTTAATGGGTTATGATTTGCACACCTTTGATAATATAATAAGTTATGTGCCTTTTATAATTTGTTTTTCATAATTTACCTAAAACCAATGACATTGTGATAATTTAATAACGAGGAGGATACAAGATTTCCTATCAGTGTCTTTCTCTAAAAGCTATTACCTCTTATGAAATTATCAATGCCGATGAACAGTACGGGACTGAATCTTGGCCGTTGGTTTCTTATGCGTGGATCCGTTCCGTTCCTTTTTTTTTGTCGTGTCTCTCGTTTTTTCCCCAACAAATATCTTCTGCTGGAAATTGTTATTAGTTTGGTGGGTAGATCAGATGGTTGTGGTTTGGTTTTTGTTTTGTGGCTTAACGGTTCGATCTTTCGGCCCCTTTTTTTTCCCTCCTTCTCTGAAATTAGTGGGGCACGTGTCGTACTGGTGTTTAACTCCTTGATGATGTGCGTTTTAACGGAATGGGTTATTGCTTGGGTTTGATTTGCAGGTGTTACGCTGTGTGCTCTCTCACTCTCCGATTGTTCTTCAGCCTTTGAGGTTTTATTTTGTTTTGTTTTTTGTTTCATCGTCTTATTTATTTAATCGTGTGGTTATTGTTTGGGTTTCATTTACAGGTGTTATGCTTTACGCTCACTAATCCTCCGATTGTTGTTACGGGCTTCAGGTTTGTCTTCTCTTCTTTTTTTCGTTTCATCTTTTCCTTTATGTAATCGGATGGTATTTTTTGGGGTTGCATGTTGGTGTTCTGTCTGATTTTTACTCCTTGCGGTGTTAATCAAATGTTTTGGTGAAATTGGTAGTAAATCCTGATGTGTTGTTGACGTTTATTGTTTTAGGGCTTTATTTGAATGTTTTGTTCTCTTTTTTTGCCATTGTTCAGTGTTTTTGTTTGTAATGGCATTGTTAGGCAGATTGCTTTATACATTCTCATTGGTGTTTGTGGTTGTTAGAGGTGCTAATTGCTGCAGTTGGTTTGGTTTTGTTGTTCTCTGTTGTTGATTGCAGTTGTGAGTTTTAGCTTTGTGCTTTTCATCTGTGACTTTGTTTAGAGTAATATATAATAGTATGTTAATGTATAAGGGTTTTGTTAGTTCCTATGTCTTTGGGTAAATTGAATGTTGCTGGTTCTCCTTTCTTATTTTCTGTTCTGTGTTTATGTGTTGTGTCGTATAAAATGTTTTGTGTGTGTGCGTCTTGTCTTGGAGGATTACATAATACTGTTGTTCATGCATATTGTTTCATTTGCTGGTCATAGAGTTGACTTATGTGGCAGTGGGTTTTGGTGTCAAACTAATATTTGTATGAATCTGACTTCGTTTGTCACATCTTCCATCGTGTTTGATACCTACTTGTCAGCTGGTTGCTTGCGCACTTGAGCTTGCGTTGTTATGTATTGTGAATTGATTACTGGTAGTTATTAGTGGTAATGATAATGCTATACATGTGTTGAATGTTATGTTTTTTTTCTTTTTTAACAAGTGGTTCAATAGTTGTGTTTGTGATCATGAGGTAATTGCTGTTTTTGGTTTCCCTTTATTTTACCCTGTTCTGTGTTTATGTGTTGTGAGACATAAAATGTTTGTATGATCCTTATTTTTTTGGTCAGATCTTGGATTGTGTGTTGATACCTAATGATGTCCTTTGAGAGTACTTTGTGGTTATAAATTTTCGCTGACTTTATATCTGTTTGTGAATTGTACATTGTTGTATCTATTTCAAAGTTTTGAGTCAAAGCTGCAGAGGTATTGTGATATATGATTAAGGGTTAGTTTGGTGGTTTATGATGATGACCATTGTTTGTTTGTTTTTTTGTCAAACTAACATACGAACATTGTGTCTTTTATAATTTTAAAGATGATAAATTTAGATTCTAGGTCTATTCTTTTATGTCTGGCATCTATGTTTCTGCTGCGTATTTGAAATTCAATTTTTTAGCGCTCACATTGGTCAGATCTTGGATTGTGTGTTGATACCTAATTGATGTCCCTTGATAGTACTTTGGGGTTATAAATTTTCGCTTACTTTATATCTGTTTGTGAATTGCACATTGTTGTATCTATTTTAAAGTTTTGAACCAAAGCTGCAGAGGTATTGTGATATATGATTAAATGTTAGTTTCATGGTTTATGATGGTAACCATTGTTTGTTTGTTTTTTTGTCAAACTAACATAGGAACACTGAGTCTTTTATAATTTTAAAGATGATAAATTTAGATGCTAGGTCTATTTTTTTTTGTCTGGCATCTATGTTTCTGTTGCGTATTTGAAATTCAATTTTTTAGTGCTCAGATTAATAATTTGCTTTATGAAGATTGGGGTTGAAAGTTTGTTTGAGTTTCTTTCTGATTTATATAATTTTAAGAATAAGGAATTAACACTGTTTTTTCTGTTTTGTACTAAAGGGTTTTCAAATTGTTTAACATGTGTATTGCCCTTCCAATTTAAATAGTTTGATTTTGCTGATTAATTTTACTTGCTATGCAAGTGAATATACAGCTGTTATTTTTGTGGGTTGCTGCTCGGGTATGACTATATCTTTTTCTTCTCATCTTCTTTTAACTTATATGTTTTTGTCGTGTTAATACTAACGTTATCATATACTCTATATTTCTTTGTGGCGGTGTTGTCTTTTGACATTGTCAGGAGTTTATGCTTTGTGTTGGTTCTGTAAGCGGGTATGTTCTCATGTTGTATATGTTGTTAATCTTTTACTAATGTGAAAGTATATGGAATTGTTAAACGTTTCTGTTTTTATTCCTTACGGTGTTAGTCAAATTTTTGTGTCACATTGGTGCTAAATGTTGATGTATTGTTTGAGGTTTAGCGTTTTAGGTTTTCGCATTGTTTTAGCATTGCTAGGAATTATTTTTTTTGCTGCCTGTATGCGTGGGTATATTCTTATATTACCAGTAAGGTTTAGAACTGTGCTTATGTTTAAAAGCATTAAAGAACGTTGTTGTATGATCTTAGTTTGGTGTTATGGCTTCTTCTATAGCTTTGGAATGTGTATTTTTGCTTATTATTGATATTGCTTTTTTAGAATTCAATGCCTAAACGTAGACGTAAGTAAATAGATCCTTCGAACATTCCCTCATCTTCCACCTCACGGTTTGAGGCTGCAAGTCAGACCCGTTTACAGTCCTTACGTCGTATATCAATGCTTCGATCTTCTGTACGTGCTAACTCACAGTCTATGGAAGATGCGCCTCTCCAGTCTGACATTGGCCTGGATTGTACGATGAATAATGACAGTTCTTCGATTATATCTACTGATTATGCGGACTTGGGAAGGTGTGATAAGGTATGCGAATTTTGTGGTGCGCTTTTTTGGTATGATGAACGTTTGGCCTCTTTTCCTACCAGTCAAAGACCTCGATATCATAGATGTTGTAAGGCTGGAAAGGTTCTTCTACATTATCCTGTAAAACCTCCAGATTTGCTTAAATCGCTTTTCTCAGATCTTAATTTTATATGTAATGTTCGCGTATATAATGCAATGTTTTCCATGACATCTTTTGGTGCTACCGTTGATAATTCTATTAATCAAGGTGGATCTCCGTATGTTTTTCGTGTTACTGGTCAAGTATCTCATTGGATTGGATCTGTGTGCCCTGATCCCGGGGATCGGCCTAGATTTTTACAGATGTATGTGTTTGATGGTGAGAACGAGATTTCAAACAGACTTCGGTTCTTTTCTGATGATAATACCTTAGCTTTGTCTGTTGCTATTGTCTCGGTGCTAATTGAAATGCTAGATGATGTTAATGAATATGTTAAAATTTTTAGAACAGCAAGAGAGTTATGTGCTCAGGCTGTGGTTCCAAATTTCTCCATTAAGCTTTTTAGCCGTAATAAAGATAGGAGGTATGACACCTCTGCTGCAGATGTTATCGGTGCAATCATTTGTGATTCATACTCTGCATCAGAGGATTTTGACATAATTATTCGTGGAAAAGACAATACACCACATAGGGTCAGCAAACTTCATCCCGCCTACATGCCACTGTAATATCCTCTCTTATTTCCTTATGCTGAGCAAGGATGGTCCCCTGAACTCCAAATATCAGTGGATGAAGAAACAGAAGGCCGTAATCTGACACCATCTATGTTTTACAGCTATCAAATTCATGATCGCCATGGTTATATACACATCTTTTGCATGCAGGTTGTCTTTTCCAACAGTATATTGTCGATGCGTATGTTTGTGTAGAACATTCACGGCTTGAGTACATACGAAATAATTAGCAGGACTTTCGATGTGAATTTTTGGACGGTGTCCAGGCTGCTATTTGTCGTGGCGATATAGAAGGACGTAGTGTAGGCCAACGTGTGGTATTACCATCATCATTCACTGGTGGCCCTAGAACATGTACAAACATTATCAGGATGCACTCGCCTTATGTCGTGTGTTTGGTAACCCATAATACTTCATCACATTCACGTGTAACGTCAAATGGCCTGAGATTACTAGGGAAATTTCAGCCGTAGGTGTCTCGTGTGCACAGGACAGACCTGACATCATTGCCAGGGTTTCCCAAATGAAAGTCTGATCTTTCATTAAATACCTGAATAAAGATAAACCATTTGGTGACGTGACTGAAGGTACTCTTACTCTATGTTACCTCTTTTGTAATGTACTAATATACCGTTACCAAGAAATGTTGTCGATCTGTTCTATGTCAAAATTCTTCTTTGACCTCAGAGGTCTACACTATTGAATTCCAGAAGAGAGGTCTCCCTCATTGTCATACATTATTATGGGTCACAGAACCCTTTCTTATTCGTCATCCAGAAGATGTGGACTGTTATATAAGTGCTGAGCTACCTGATCCAACAACCGATACTGCATTATACAGGATCGTAACAAACTTTATGTTGCATGGTCCGTGTGGACTGGCCAGATTGAATTCACCGTGCATGAAAGACGGTGTTTGCTCAAAATCGTATCCTAAGGGTTATGAATTGCAAACCCGTATTGACAGCGGTGGTTATATTCATTACAAAAAACATAATGATAATCGCCGGCATTTGAAACGTGGCTTTTCCCTGGATAATGGATTTGTAGTTCCCTATAATAAGAAGCTGCTTCTACGTTTTGATGCACATATTAATGTTGAATATTGCGGTTGGAGTATGCTTATAAAATATCTTTTCAAATACATCTCGAAGGGTACGGATAGGGTTCGCTTTGCACTGGCTGAAGATACTTGTGCTTCCGAACCCAATACACATGATGCACCGGAGGTTGTTGATGAAATTAAGAATTATCTTGACGGCAGGTTTATATCTCCTCGTGAGGCTTCATGGCGGATCTTGACCTTCCGAATTCATCATCGAAATCCACCTGTTTAGATATTAGCGGTACATTTAGAAGGAAAACAGAATCTCACGTTCCGGCAGTCATAACATTTACTGGACGTTGTCAACAATCAATATGCATCTAAGACTACACTTACCGAGTGGTTGGCTAATAATGTTACAGAAAAAAATTTGCAACCATCAGTTTCAAACAATGGCTTGCATCTGCGCTACATTGATTATCTTTCAAAATACAGATGGCAAGTGTCTTCAAAAACATGGATTAAAAGAACATCTAAGAGAACACCTGCTATCGGTAGACTTGCCTATGTACATCCTACATGCGGAGAACTCTTCTACCTAAGAATGTTACTTGGCTATCAAACTGGGTGTTGTTCATTCACAGATATACGTACTGTAACTGGTGAAGTATTTGAAACTTTTAGACAGGCGTGCGAGAAATTGGGCTTAATAGGGGATGATAAAGAATGGTTAGCTACTATCAATGAAGCATCAGAATAGGCAACATCTGCACAACTTAGGCTGCTCTTCGTTCACATACTATTGTTTTGTAATGTATCAAACCCAAAACGCTATGGGATACCGCCTGGAAATGTATGGCTGATGATTTCGCTCGTAATATCAACGTTAGCCTTCGTCATTCAGACAGATTAATAAGTGAATCTGATATGAAACAATTTGTCTTATATGAGCTTGAATTGTTATTAAATTCGAATACTAGCCTAAGGTCTTTATCAGATTTCGGATTACCATTGCCTACAGAAAGTACAATGTCTATTTTAAGGAATGTATTGCTACTTGAAGAAAAAAGCTATGACAGAGATACTTTACACCGAGACTGTCGTTAAAGGCAAACCTCCAACCAGAACAAAGAGCGGCCTATGACCATGTCATGTTTAGTTTTGAGAGGTCATCATAGATTTTACTATTCGTTTATGGTCATGGTGGTTCTGGCTTACCTGTGGAAAACTATTATATCAGCATTAAGATCCGCTGGTCACATTGTGCTAGCTGTTGCAGCATCAGGAATAGCATTGCTACTATTACCGTCTGGACGTACAGCACATTCAAGATTCAAGATACCACTTGAATTGAATGATGAATCAGTTTGTTACATAAGAAGAATACAAATTTAGCCATGCTTCTCTTAGAAACTACGTTAATTATTTGGATGAAGCACCAATGAGTGACCGTAGGTGTTTTGAATCGCTGGACAAAACTTTGCAAGATTTAACAGGAACACGAATACACCTTTTGGTGGAAAGTCGGTATTGTTAGGAGGAGACTTTAGGCAAACACTACCAGTTAAACCAAAGTGTACCAAAGAGGAAATTATTGCCTCATGTCTTCCGAGATCATATCTTTGGAAATACTTTGTTGTGCATATTCTTTCCACGAACCTCAGAGTTCTAACGTCATCTTCAAACACATCATCACATACTGACACACAGGTGTTTACAGAATGGTTACTGAGAATTGGAAATGGTGAGGAAGGTAGGCAGACGGTTCCAAAACAGCCAGATACCAAAATTATTCAAATTCCCGCTAAATGGTGATTGAAGATGGTAATCTAGCCTTATGTGACTTGGTTAGATTTTTTACGACGACAACAGCCTCTTTAGTCCGACGGCAACAACAATGGCAGAACGAGCGATTATATGTCCAAAGAATGACACCGTTGACGAGATAAATAATATTGTTTTAAATTTATCACCAAGGGATTATATTTCCTATTTAAGTACAGATTTAATGGTTCCACATTCTGCGAATGCTGGTGACATTGACATGATGTATCCTATTGAATATTTAAACACTTTAAATTTCAATGGTATTCCAAATCACTGTCTTAAACTGAAAAAGAATACCCCAATTATGTTAATCCGCAACAAAGATAAAAAAAATGGTTTGTGTAATGGAACTAGATTATTAGTTTCTCAGTTATTACCATGTGTAATAGAGGGACACATAATAACAGGGACATCAATCGGTGCTAGGGTCTATATTCTAAGGATTAACTTCGTTCATAACACAAAAGATTTACCATTTGTTTTTACAAGAAGACAATTCCCAGTGAGAGTGTATTATGCAATGACAATAAATAAAAGTCAAGGTCAAAGCTTAAATAAAATTAGAATTTATTTGCCAGAACCTATTTTTGGACATGGTCAACTTTATGTTGCACTTTCAAGAGCCACCACCCCCAATTCCGTTAGAATTTTGACAAAAAAAGCATTGATAACAGTAATGATAAAACTTTAAACATTGTTTACACAGAATTATTAGATGAAGTAACAAAAAAACAGGTCTGTTTTAAACTAACATTCAACATTTTATTTCAAATGCCAATACAAAAGTAAGACTCTAGCAGTACATATTCACTCATTACTATCTCACTAACTATTAAATCTTGCCTCTATTACAGGTGACAGTCAATGGAAGACACTGGCATTGCAATGCTTAGGCCCGGTGGCATTGCACTAGAACTGGAGGTTCGCGTTGTACGTTGCTGGAAACCTGCATTCCGTGATAACGAAGTCTGCTATGTGTTTGTTGATAAAGAGGTACTCTCCTTTTTAAAAAATGATACCTATTCCACCAAAAAATGTGTATGATTTTTCATTCATCAACCGCTAAAGAAAATGTAAATACAATTTCAAAAACTATGTAAGTACTTTTGCAAAGAACAATAAAAGTTTACGCTTCTAATAAATTACAACATCACGAATTTACCCACACATTAAATGTTTGTATAACAGGGTATGGGTATTCAAGCTATGGCCAAAGGAAGAGACCAAAGAACAGTTACCTCAAAGTTGCAAGTACATAAATGTTACAAAATTAATGGCTACGCATGCGTTGATCCAGACAAATATACATCTACCCTATCACATCCAGCTTACATGTGAATCGGGTCAGCATCTGTTTTTACTCCTATACCAGAGAATCCTGAACTTCCAGATCAATATTTTGAGTTTATAAACCGACAAAGGCTAGAGGCATTGCACAGTAAAAGTAAGGATCCAAACCAAGCACAAAACAGAGTCATCTTAGGTAATCAGACCAAAAATTTTTTCCGTCATTACAGCTGTTAATAACATAAATATAACCAATCACTTTTGAAAATTTTGCTACAGATTACATTGGCATCCTACAGGAATTGGAGGACAACACTACAAACAACGGAAAGCCATATGTCGTCATAACCTTAAGAGACTACAGGTAACAACTAACAGAGGCAGTTATTTATACAATCAAAAAATCTTTCTAAAACCATAAAATTATTAGTACAACATTTTCTTTAATAAATACTGTTATAAAATCATGCAGCAATCAAAATGTTACCATAAGATTATGGGAAGAAATTGCTTCATCATCAGCCAGATTCCCAAGAATCACAATTGAAGCATCATCACCGCCTACAATACTTGCACTAACAGCTTTAAGACTCACCGATTTCATGGGTAAGAGACAACGCACACCTGAACTATAGGATCAAAAAAAATAATACTTAACAACAGTTTTAATTACAGGTAGACTTCAACTTCAATCAACAAACGCAACCCACGTTTATGTCAACCCATCAACAGTGGAAACTAGACTCCTTTTAAGCATGTAAGAACCAAACAAAATTAAATAGAAATTTTCACAATTATGTGAAGCAGTGCATATGCAATGTACCTTTGGCAGGTTTGACAGGTTAGGCCCTAATGCACTTAGTGAAGAGACACAACATGAAACAGCGCTCCAGCAAACAACATCTGAAGAGCCTAATACAACTGTATCACAGTTACAAGCAAAGGAACCAAGAGAACTTAAGATAACACTAAACATAATCTTAACCCTACTTTATACTTCCCTGTATTAACTGAGATTAACGACATTTGTTTTTCTTCAAAATACCATAGTAATGATGTCTTATATTTTGCTTTCTGCTGATACCTGTTTTACTCGATATATCGTTATATCTAACTACTTTTAGGTTGCTGTTAAATAATATAATTATTTATTTTTCAAACCCATTATTTCAAAGAACCTGGCTGCTAAATATGGTCATATTCATAGACTAAATACTGCTATTTTTTCACATATTTCTGCCCAACTTGCATGTTTTGTAGTAACTGTGTTTGTGTTACTAATAGGTATGATTACTCAACATTAACAAGCAGATCATCATAAGCTTATCAGCACTTTAACATAATTCTTTATGCATATACATACATTAAGACAACACAAAGCTATAAAATCTTGTCTAGATATGCAGTTGTTCAAATTCATTAGAAGACTGTAAATGTATATTACTATATTTCCAAAGGTACCTGATACAAACTACTCGAATTTGTTGTTCCTGGCCATTAAATATGTAGTTGACCCACGTATAAAGAAGAAGATGTCATTAGCATGTGAATGGTACCTGTAATTTAAATAAAAATTTTGACTTTTACTGAAGTTATACCTGTTATTACTCATAATGACATATAACCTGTGCACAATATAATACCTACTATTCGGTATTTACTCCTTTAATAACTTTTCTAAAATTTAATTCAGTTTTGCTTGTATAGAGTTTCTATGATCTATGAAATCCGTAAGACTCTGAGTTAGTAGTGAAAATTTTGCGAAAGATTTCAACTCATAATGAAGAGGTTATTTTATTAGTTAAATTTTATAGTGAAGTTTCTGTTATGTTATTAGTTATTGTATTATTTTGTATATAGGATGAAATAGCCACTGAGGTTTGCCCAGTAGTATAATAAAAACATGATAGGTTATTAAAGCTTAACGTCTTAATGTCATAAAAGTAACATAGTTCTCATGTTATACGATAAAGGTCTTCCAACCAAATTTTAATGTATTAAAGTTCTTGAACTTGTTTAAAATATATATTGTGTTATCTGCAATAAGTGTGGCTCACCACCACACAATTAGTTACATGGACAGGAGGCTAAATAACTACTTTTTTTTAACGTGCAGGCAGGCCTACATACTTGATTGTTTTTTTACAATCTTTTTTATTCTACTTGCTCTAACAGGCAGTACATACTTGATTTCATGAACTACCTAATAATATTATACACATACATATATATACAGTTGTCATATATCCCTTGATTATGGCCAACACTGAAGTTTTGTATCATATAAACGCAATTTCAGGGACATAACTTCACACTGAAGGGAGCAGTAACAGAAATAGACACGGAAAGGGAATGGCATTGCGTAGGCTGCCCAAAATGTGATCAGTCCCTAATGAAAGTTGGAGACGGGTGGTTCTGTTCTATGCACGAAAACCTCAGTGTGCCAACTGAAATGTATACCATTTACAACCGCTCTTTTTTCTTAACGCAATAAACAGCTAAAACATATTGTAATTACAGATATCGGATCACCGCCACAATCTCGGATAACACAGGAAGCATCCCTGTTCTAATATTCAATGACCCATCTGCAACACTTACCGGGATGACATGCCCTGACATACTAGGAACTCACAACCCAGATGCCGCCCTGCGTCAAATCATAAACAAAGCTGCCATATTCCATGTCCAGGCACATAAAAACAACAGAACTGAGATGCTGCGTTGTACCGTTACCAAAGTTTACATTATAAGAGACAGTACAACAACAGCAAACACACCTACATCGACAACACCATCATCATTCCAACCAGTACATAGAGCTGAAACAAGCACATCAAGCAAAAGAAGACTGTTTGCAGAAGAAAGTAAGAAATATCATAATTACACAATAATTAACACTTAATCATCCTAACATCATTTTGAAACACAAGTACTCCACCTGAGAAAAAGGCAAAAGAAGACTAACAAGAAGTAACAACACCCTTTTGAAGATGTCAAAACTATCAAAAATGCCCAATGGTCATGCCTTTTGTTAATACATGATCTCACCTTTTGAACAACAACATCCTTTTGGAATTATTATATAAGCAATGATATCATTTCAATGTAATCAATAACCACTCCGCATATACTTTTGCATGTAGCTAACAACCGCAATTTCGAACTTGATACAAAAAAGATTATATCGCGCAAAGCGCGATTTGGCTCCCACCTAGTTTCTTTTAAAAGACATCCTTTTATACAGTTTCTTGCTTTTTTAGAAATCACCTATTTTTGTGACGCAGTTGGCCACCAATTGAAGTCTGATTTTCAAAAAAAAAAAAAAAAAAGTTGGCCACCAATCAGTGGCACATTATGATAAAGTAGGTTTTTCTTGGTCATTATATATTAAACTAATGTGTGATAGCGAATGATTAGCTAGCTTTTATGCACCATTTCAAAGGAAAAAGGCACTTTTAATTGTAAATTATTACAATTGGTAAGGGCTAAAGCCGTACGTTGTGGTGTTATGATGTGCTACTAGATGATATCGCTTAATTGCTGAAAGTGTTAGCGAAGGTTTGACTAGAAAGTGTTGGCAAATAATGCTTTCTCATGGTCCCTTAAAGCCAATAATTATAACAAAAGATGACTAGAAAGATTACTCATATTAGCAAGTGAAAGAGATATGGGATTTAACTTAATTGTTAGGTTAGAATCACATATAGTTAGCATTATGATAATCGACCGAATTGAGAGATTTTAGATAAACAAGGATAAGATACACAAAGCATATTTTTGTTAAATAATAAAATACTAAATTGATTATCTCGACCATTTTGGTTTTGAATTTTTCTATTTTCCCCCTTTTGTTATTAACTTTTTTTCTATTTAATGTGTTGTCTTATCCCCCTTATAGACTTAGGGTATAAAGGTGAAGGCATTAAATATAGTATGCATCTCTTAATTAATTAGTTTTAGAAAATATGTGTCCGTGTGTTCTTTTTAAAAGATCTAAAAATAGGGAATTTGACCATCAACATGTTGTAGCGGCAATTAGGGTAGGATGTTAAAATAGTTGTGCTCATAGAATAGCGGATTGAACCTAACAAAAACCAACTTTTTTTGGTTATTTTAGTGTCAATATATGTCATCTTATTTCATTAAAATTTACTTAAGAGCAACGTACATCCTGGGAGAGATCATTATAAGTTAGGAAATACAGAATGCATATTTGTTTCATAATAACCACGCTTCAAGCACCAAGCTAGGGTTTAAGGTTGCCCCCTTGGCGAGGTCCGAGGGCAACATCCCTAGAGAGATCTCAAAGGCAACACTCTTTTTTTCTGGGTCTTGCCATATCAAGTGAAAATAAAATTTTACTGATGTAGTTGGAAGCCTCTGGACTTGTTTTGGATCTACACGAACTGTTAAATTTTCATGAGAACAAATCCATCTGTAGGAACTACATAATTACTAATTACCATGATTAACAGTAACAGTTGGACTGATAGTAACTATATATGTTAAAAACACTAACTATATATGTTAGATTATGTACGGGTTCGGTTACGTCGCGTGGCCAACCGAGCTATGACCCGTAAGAGTTACACCTTGGGCAACAAATATTAAGTCCACTTAATTTGATTAACTGGCGCTTACGAACTATATCGGGTTTTATAATTTATAATTGTTATAAATTATAAAACATTAATGTTTATTTAAAATAAATAAAGGAAAATCTTTCAATATATATTAAACATCTTTTGTAAAGCAAAATAATAAAAAAGATGGTTGAATGAATTGTGATCAGTAAAGCAAAGATAGATTCCTTTTGTCCATCACTTTTGTCCATCACTTTTGTCCATCAATTTGAATGGAAAAACTGACTTTTGAGACATTCATTCCATTTTGAGAAAACACTACGATCTTCTCTCTGGCTTGCTTGATGTTCTTCTAAATTTAACAAAAGAAAGAAGATGGATAGTTAGATTTTTCTTCCTATCACAAACAACCGATATATTTGATTGCAACCGTGGATCACGCCTCTTAGAGCCGCAACCACTGTGTTCCAATTTAGTGTTCGTTGATTCTAGCGTTCATTCGTTGTCCCTCGGTGTCTCAAACGGTTAATTATTAACCACAAAGGTATATTATATCTCATCAGTAGGATATTTATATTCTGTATTTGCATTGTTTGTAACCCAGATCCTGTCGGGTTCATTCTGGTATTTTATTATTATTCCGCTGCGTTAACTATTATTAATCTGATTAAAAATTATCAAAACTGTTTTTGATAAATAAACCTAACGAAGATACCACTGAACCCAACAGTGGTATCAGAGCCAGGCTTACAACATGCAAATCAGATCCGGTCTGTTAACTGGTTATAGATCACAAACTTTAAAATTATTTGAAGTTTCTGATTTATATTATTTTGGGCAACTTGTTTATTTTGGTTAAATATTTATTAACCAAACGATTGCCCGTATTATTTTGATTGTGTTTTAATTTGTAAATCTGGCTAGACCCTGTGGTTGAATGGTTATGATGTGATTTGTTATTGTTAAAGTTTTTGGTTTTATGGTTTTTGGCCCATTTGATGGCTCAAAGTTGTAATAGATTAGAGTTTTTTTTATTTTGTATTTCTTTTGTAAATATTGTAATATTTGAAGACCCGAAGTCAAAACTGGAAGCAGGACAAATCAAGGAGTCAGTGGGAGCCATCAAGACAACTAGATGCACTTAGGTCCATCCTTGTGGTTGTTTTGTGTTTTCACCCGTGACCTAGCTTGATCTCGCTATTTGGCTCTAGCGAGATCAAACAATCATAGCCATTAGATTTACATATTACTTTGCTATTATGGTTGCTTTATTTTATATTACCCAACCTAAATATCAAACTAATTAATTAATTAAAAAAAAAATTTTTTTACAATCAAAATAAATAACAAGTTTTAACTTATTTTTACAACTTGTTAAATTATTAAAACAAATTGTTTGTTTTAAATGGGATAATCGAATAAGTTTTCAAATTCAAAATTAGTTTGAATTTCAAAACTTAAAACTTGATATTTTTTAAATTAAAATTAATTATCCTTTTAAAAGGATAACTAGATAAGTTTTCAAATTTAAAATTAGTTTAAATTTTAAAACTTAAATCATAATAATTTAAAATTATCAACTTAAAAAAAAATCGGTTGTCTATCTCGCGATGAACCTAGTTTTAATAGGATATTAAAATCTGGTGTCCCGAGAGCTGAAGGGTTTGTCATTTATTATCACGAACTATATATTGTAAAACTAAATTTTACGACGCACGTATAACTTAATTATACGTTGTGTTTGACCCTATTCGGTAAACACTAAAATTGGATCCCATAGATAAAAATCAATAGTCTATGCCACCCTAAAATAAGGAACACTTGGAACATTAAGCGAAACATCAGTGTTTGGAGCCACAGCACCGCACTTGATATGTAGTTTATTCTTCCAAGGTGCAAGGGTTTTGTTGACACATCCGGCCCTTTCACAAGTAACTGTTTTAGGATGACTATTACTTTTCTCTTTAGTTACGTGCCACAGCTGTCTAGAGAGAAAAGTGGGCATAGATGAGGCTAAACGTATCAATGCATTGACAAATGTTGTCGTTGCGGCCTCATACACGAGAGTTGTGCAATTTTCACAATTGATAAACTTTGTCAGTCTGCCTAATCACTTACTAATGTTGCGTGCCCCAGCTGCCTTTAGTGACTGACCAAGCCAGATTCTCATTCCTTATTTAAAATTACTGTAAATGGGTCATTAATTAAAATAAGGAAACAATACATCGAAAATACTAATTAATTTATTTTGCTTATAGATGTCTTCAGAAACCAACAACTCCTTCATTCTCAAGTCTATTCTTGAGAAAGAGAAACTTGATAACACCAACTTTCTCGCATGGCACCGCAATCTGAGATTGGTTCTCAAGATGGCGAAAAAGCTCTATGTTATAGATAGCGCTGTTCCCAACGAGCCTGAAAACAATACGGCCGCAGCCCGTAGAACTTGGGAAAAATTTAAGGAGGATGCCGATGAGGTAGCCTGCCTTATGCTAGCCACCATGTCTCCTGATCTCCAGAAGAACATGGAGGACATGGCTGCATTTGACATGATTGAGCAACTTAAGGGCATGTTTCAGAAACAGGCCCGACAAGAGCGCTATGATACCATGAAGCAGCTTATATCCTGCAAAATGCAAGTGGGCTCGCCTGTTAGTGCCCATGTGCTTAAAATGAAAGGGTACATCGACCAAATGGCCAAACTTGGTTATCCTATGCAAGATGAAATGGCAGTAGACTTCATTTTGAACTCCTTGCCTAGTTCTTACGACCAGTTCATAATGAACTTTAATATGAATGCATGGGTTAAGAGTGTTGCTGAACTACACGGTATGCTCAAAACTGCTGAGCAAAACATACCAGGTAAAGCCAGTCAAATGTTGATGGTCCGATCTACTGGTGTTAGGAAACCAAACCCCAAGAAGAAAACTTATAACAATAAGGGTAAGGGTAAAGTTGTTGCTGCCAAGCCTGCCACCAACAACAAACAGCTGGCTAAAAACAAAGCAGCGCCCCCTCCTGAGGAGCGACACTGTTTTGAATGCAATAAGATGGGACACTGGAGACGTAACTGTCCTGAATATCTAGCCAAGCTGAAGGTGAAGAAGGCCAATGGTGAAGGCTCTTCTTCAGGTATTCTGATTTATGTTATTGAACTTTTCACTGTTTCCAGCAACACATGGGTATTTGATACTGGATGTGGTTACCACATCATTAATGTCTTGCAGGAGCCTGAAAAGTGGAAGAAACTGAAACAAGGCGACATGGAGCTCATCGTTGGTGATGGGAAAAGAGTACCGGTTCTAGCAACTGGAACATATCATCTTTCTTGTCCATCTGGTCTTGTAATTACTTTAAATAATTGTTTGTTTGCTCCTGGTTTAACCAGAAACATTATTTCAGTTTCTTTATTGTTTGAACAAGGATTCAAGTATGTTTTTAATGATGCTGTTATTTCTGCCTACTTGAATGATATCTTTTATTTTGAGGCTAAACCTCGAGTGGTATTTATGAGATTGATATTCAAACAAACAATAATGTATATAATCTTTCTAAACGTATCAAATCTAGAATTAACGATACGTTTCTATGGCATTGTAGACTTGGCCACATAAGCAAGGCCCGTGTGAAAAGGCTTCAGTCCGAAGGGATTCTTGAATCCACAGGACATGAATCTTTTGATGAATGCGAATCTTGCTTAGCTGGCAAACTCACAAAGGATCCTTTCACCCATGTTGGTGAACGGGCCAAGGATCTGTTAGCACTTATACACTCTGATGTATGTGGTCCTTTCAGAACCATGTCTAGAAATCACGAAAGATACTTCGTTACGTTTATTGACGATTATAGTCGATACGCCTATGTCTACCTTATGAAGCATAGACATGAAACCTTTGAAAAGTTCAAAGAGTTTCAGAACGAAGTAGAAAACCAACTTGATAAGACTATCAAAGTACTTCGATCAGATCGAGGTGGAGAATACCTAAGCCAAGAGTTCATTGATCATCTAAAGGAATGTGGAATTGTTTCACAGTTCACTCCACCCGGCACACCCCAACTTAATGGCGTGAGTGAGAGGAGAAATCGAACCCTACTTAATATGGTTCGATCGATGATGTGTAGAACTAACTTACCTCACTCCTTTTGGAGTTATGCTTTTATGACAGCCACCCGCCTTGTCAATCTGGCACCGACTAAGAAGGTAGATAAAACTCCATATGAGATATGGCATGGGTCTAAACCCAATTTGTCTTACCTTAGAGTATGGGGATGTGATGCTTATGTCACTAGTGAGTCTAATGACAAGCTAGATCCTCGAGGCGAAAAAGCTATTTTCGTTGGATACTATAATAGAAGCGGGTATTACTTTTACCATCCTGATGCAAATATGATTTACATCAAAAGGAAGGCACATTTCCTCGAGAAAGAGTTTCTTGATCAAGGAACTGGAAGTAATATTGTGGATCTTGAAGAAATTCGAGAACCACAAACAAACGCTGAAGTAGTCGGTGCGTCTGAACAACAAGAAATTGTTATTGATTCAGATATAAACACAAGCGTTCGCAGAAGTAGCAGAACTCGCAAAGAACCTGACAGATATCTTTGGAATCTAGAGGGTCCTGAGGTTCTGGTAGTAGCTGATTCTGGTGATGAACCTACTAACTACAAATCTGCTATCTCAGATCCGGAATCTGCGAAATGGCTAGATGCCATGAACGCCGAGATGCAATCCATGCGAGACAATCAAGTCTGGGACTTGGTTGAGCTACCTCCCGGTTCACGGGCTGTAGGGAGCAAGTGGCTTTTCAAGAGAAAAACCGACATGCATGGAAATGTACACACCTATAAAGCACGACTAGTTGCGAAAGGTTTCACTCAAACTCAAGGTGTTGACTATGATGAAACTTTCTCACCTGTTGCTATGATCAAATCGATTAGGATATTGCTTGCCATAGCCGCGTACTATGATTACGAGATATGGCAAATGGATGTCAAAACCGCTTTTCTAAATGGACATCTCTCTGAAGATGTCTATATGGTTCAGCCCGATGGTTTTGTCGATCCACAATATCCAAATAAGGTGTGCAAACTGAATAAGTCCATTTATGGACTTAAACAGGCATCCCGTAGCTGGAATCTTCATTTTGATCAGAGAATCGTCGAATTCGGTTTTGTCAAAAGTGAAGATGAGCCTTGTGTTTACAGAAAGGCTAGTGGGAGCACTATATCATTCCTCATATTGTATGTGGATGATATACTGATCATTGGAAACAATATCTCAATGCTTAACGAAGTTAAAAAATGGTTGGGAGCTTGTTTCGCAATGAAAGATCTTGGAGAAGTTGCTTACATTCTAGGAATAAAGATCTATAGGGATAGATCTAAGCGGCTTCTAGGGCTTAGTCAAAGCACATACATAGACAAAATGATGACACGCTTTAAGATGGAAAACTCCAAGAAAGGAGGTGTTCCAATGACTAAAGGTACCGTGTTGAACAAATCGCAATCTCCTTCAACGGACATTGATATTAAGCGAATGGAAAATGTTCCATATGCTTCAGCGATTGGTTCCATCATGTATGCTATGCTGTGCACTAGACCTGACGTCTCGTATGCTTTAAGCATTACTAGCCGTTATCAGCAAAACCCTGGTTTTGCCCATTGGACTGCAGTTAAGAACATTCTGAAGTACTTGAGAAGGACTAAAGACATGTTTTTAATATATGGAGGAGTTGAAGAACAGCTCACTGTAAGATGTTACACTGATGCTAGTTTTCAAACTGACCGAGATGACTCTCGCTCACAATCTGGTTTTGTATTCACACTCAATGGTGGAGCCATCTCTTGGAAAAGTTCCAAGCAAAGTGTGATGGCAGATTCTACTACTGAATCTGAATACATTGCAGCATCTGATGCTGCAAAGGAAGCTGCTTGGATGAAGAAGTTCATAGCCGATCTCGATGTGGTTCCAAGTATTCAGCAACCAATCGAGATATTTTATGATAACACAGGTGCTATTGCTCAAGCCAAAGAGCCCAGATCTCATCACAGGGCCAAGCACATTCAGAGGAAGTTTCATTATATACGGGACATAGTGAAACAGGGAGACATCGTGATAAGAAAAATCGACACAGATCAAAACCTAGCAGACCCGTTTACTAAGCCCATGACTCAGAACAAGCATGATCTGCATAGAAATGTGATCGGGCTTAGATTAGCTAGTGATATGTTTTGATTTAGTATTTGGATGTACGAACTTTTAAACAGTTATACTTTTGAATTCATTTTGATCTACTGATATAGATACAATTATGAATCCTATAACTGTGTTCGATTTTAATACGTTTAATCCATGGATATTGTATTCTAAATTATCCATAGTCGATCAGACTTGTGGGAACAATTCTGAATTAAGACTATTCTGAATTTAGACTCAAGGAGTTGACTTCTAAATTCACAGACCTCATTATGAATGACGTTGGATGTAGCTCGCCACAAACCATCTTTATTATAGGATGCTTTGATACTGGTATACTCATTTAGTATCCTATGACCTGAGATGCATACTAGAACTTCCGTTTACCGAGGGTTATTCTTTGATCACTGTCAACCGCTGTCGCGTAACTGCCAGTCATAAAGGCTTTGGTTGGGAATAATTCTGAAGTTCAGTGGGAGTTGTATGTAGTCAATAAGGGATTCTGTACTCTTAGATTATATGTAACAGTTAGACATCTTGGCGCCCTCGTTGATTCAAACTGGTGAAGTGTGAGGCCTCACCCAAACTGACTGTGTGTTTGATTGGACCATTTTGAATCTGGATCGAGAACAATAATGATTGAGCTCCATATGAGAATTAATCTCAATGACTCAATTGATGTCTTTTACAGAAAGGATAAATGACTATGATTACCATAAGTTTATTGTCTTGTTATAGTAAAATGATACTAGAAGAAGATGTTTGGTTAATGACTTTAAAGTGTCATACCTTGTTGGGGGCAGCCATGTGCAGCTAGAGCGCCACTGACTGTCTACGTGGAATTTAACCGAATGCCGTCCAAGTGGGAGCTTGTTAGATTATGTACGGGTTCGGTTACGTCGCGTTGCCAACCGAGCTATGACCCGTAAGAGTTACACCTTGGGCAACAAATATTAAGTCCACTTAATTTGATTAACTGGCGCTTACGAACTATATCGGGTTTTATAATTTATAATTGTTATAAATTATAAAACATTAATGTTTATTTAAAATAAATAAAGGAAAATCTTTCAATATATATTAAACATCTTTTGTAAAGCAAAATAATAAAAAAGATGGTTGAATGAATTGTGATCTGTAAAGCAAAGATAGATTCCTTTTGTCCATCACTTTTGTCCATCACTTTTGTCCATCAATTTGAATGGAAAAACTGACTTTTGAGACATTCATTCCATTTTGAGAAAACACTACGATCTTCTCTCTGGCTTGCTTGATGTTCTTCTAAATTTAACAAAAGAAAGAAGATGGATAGTTAGATTTTTCTTCCTATCACAAACAACCGATATATTTGATTGCAACCGTGGATCACGCCTCTTAGAGCCGCAACCACTGTGTTCCAATTTAGTGTTCGTTGATTCTAGCGTTCATTCGTTGTCCCTCGGTGTCTCAAACGGTTAATTATTAACCACAAAGGTATATTATATCTCATCAGTATGATATTTATATTCTGTATTTGCATTGTTTGTAACCCAGATCCTGTCGGGTTCATTCTGGTATTTTATTATTATTCCGCTGCGTTAACTATTATTAATCTGATTAATAATTATCAAAACTGTTTTTGATAAATAAACCTAACGAAGATACCACTGAACCCAACATATATAATGACTGGATTGGCAGTAATAATACTTGAAAACATCTAGCACTTGTTTCAAATTCATAGATGGTTAAAATTACTTTAATGAGATACTAGTGCTACATGATCACTAGTTAATTACCATGATTAACAATAATAGTTGGATCAACGTACAGTGACTATGTTATCAACATGAACTACGTAACCATAGAAATTTGTGTTGGTGTTGAGGACCAACCATCAGTAATATCTAAGTTACATTAGACACAAACAATATTTCAACAATGACTAAGCTATTGCAGAGAGATATAAATTATCATAGTAACCATTAACTATTTTAACCGCAAACTGACATTTTCTTTCATGAAGCAATGTGTTATTTCAGCTAGAGATGTTTCACAGCAAGCAAAACAAAATTCTTTCGTATATATGCTTTGAGCAGGTAAATTTCTAAACATAAATATACACCTCTTTTTAAATGATCCAATTAGCCTGAATAATTATTTATTTATTTGCATATTAATACAACAAGATTACAACATTTTAACCAAACAAATGTATATAAAACACTACAAATAAATTATCTTTAAACCTTAACAGAAAATACCTAATATCAATGTAATGTATGACAAAATAAATTTCTAAAGAAATATATAAAAATGAGTGTGTTAGACACGTGAACGTACATCAGCTTGAACGAATCCAACCTATTTAAATATGCTCAACAAATATCCCTATCCCAAAAACCCACATGACTCTTAATTGTAGCATTTTTTTTCTTGAAGAAACGCGAGACATTGCCAATTCACCATCAATAAAAAAGGAGTTTTATGTCATATTCAAGGAAAAGAGAACGTAAGAAGCTTATGCACTAAAATATAAAGTTGAATATGAAATTAAGAAAGCATATTTCAATTGGACTCTTGTGATTATTCACTCGGTAGGATTTGCTAAAGTGGTCTTTGAGTTTGTGTGCTACGAATGAATTATAATGTATTGTTCTTGGTGCAAGGGTATGACTAGGGCTGCAAACGAACAAAGTTCAACGAAAAGATCGTGAGCCGTCCAGCGGAAAAGTCTTTTATGTTCGTTCGTTTAATAAACGAACTAATATATAAACGAACACGAACAAGTACAAAAAAATTTTGTTTGTTTAGTTGAACAAACGAATATGAACATATGTCGTGTTTATTCATTTATGTTCGTGATCAACGTCCGATAATATGTTCGTAAACGTTCGATAATATGTTCGTTTATCAAAAGGTGTAGTTTTTATTCTAAAATGAATATGTGAGTGTTCATAGTTGTTTGTGTTTATGAACTTTCGTTTATGTTCATAAATATCTGTTTGTGTTCGCTCGCTTTGCTTGCGTTCATTTATGTTCACTAAGTGTTCGTTAACAGTTTATAAACACGTTAGTTTCCTTAATGTACCAACACAAAACAAAATATTTCGTTCGGTGGGTGTTTGAAACAGTTCATGAACACATGCATTTTTTAATGAACGAACACGAACAAGGTATTATTCATGTATATTCGGTTCATTTGAAGCCCTGAGTATGTCACAAAAAGTTTATCCTTTTTAAAGGTTTGCACTTTCTTTAATATAGACCTATGAAAAAAGTTGTTTGGTCGTTCTCTAATTGATATAATTATCACGGATTCAAGATTTTTTTATGGGGTGAGGTTTCGGTATTAGATTGTCTTCTAATTTGATTTAAGAATTTCTCTCGGGTCTAGTCATGCTTAGTTAATTAAAATTAACCTATATGTTTATAAAACAACGTAATGAATAATAGCTTTAGGATTTTCAATGGTTCATTTTGTAGATCTACGATTTCAATCGAAGGGGAGGTTTTGTCCGCTTCCCTTTCAATAGGTGGAGAGAAAAGAAAGCTGGAAGTTGAAGAATCTCAAGACATTATGTCCATTGCAATAAGTCAAAATCTCTTTTTTTTTTTACTTTACTTAAACTTTAATCACCACAGAGATCAGGTTTAAAACTTGAAAAAACGGAGGAAAAGAAAGTTTAATTGATTTTTAGGTTTTTTGCTAGTTTCTCTATTTGAACTAACCTATTCCACTACAAAGAATTCGACCATTAGCGGCGACATTTGTCACCGCTAATGATGTCGTTTCTCGCCGTTATTACTATTAGCGGCGACAAGTCGCCGCTATTAATTAGCCGCTAATGATCAAAAACTCGTCACTAATAAGTCGCTGCTAATGATGTCGTCGCAAAAGGTTATATTAGCGGCGCCAGTTGTCGCTGCTAAAATAATAATTAAAAACAATCTGGAAGACCATTAGCGGCGACATGTCGTCGCTAATGCTCAATTTTTTAAAAAAATCTTTTTTTGTATTTTCTTTTTTCCAGTTTTACAAACTAACCAATCATAAATCTAATCCAGATTTACTAGTAACACAAAATACCCTAGTGTTCATAAAAAAATATAATGTTCACATGTACATAAACGTTTAGTAAGTAGGTTAAATATATTGTTGAACTTAAACATAAAACTACTCTAAAACAACTTAAACTATTAATCTGATATGCTATTCATTCCCCTAATCTGAATTATTTTCGTCGACTTGATTTGAAGCCTTTTGTGAAGCAATAATTTGTGTAAGTTGTGACATAAAATTTGGATCTTGAAATAGACTTGAAATTTGAGTCTACAAAACAAAATATATGTTATAAGTTATATTTAAACCCGTTTAAACTAAAAGTTAGATAACTTAAGTCTATTTTATCCCCACCTTGCGAACAAACATATCATTAAGTTCACCGACGGGGGTATAGATGGAAACTCTATCAAAAGGGAGAGATAAATGGGGCCCCTTTTTAACTCCTGCTGCAACTTTTTGTTCTTCGCCTTCCCTCTTGTTATTCACGAAGGCGTACCTGTAATTACAATAAAAATTCTGAAGTTACAATATATATTAATAATAAATGAATAAACATAGCAAATAAATAAATTATAATAACAATTACCATCTAACTCATGACTTCCCGGACCGTCAAATGAAGGAAGTGGTGGATTCCCCGCGCTATCACCTCCTTGACTCATGACATCAGCCATAAGGTATACCAAAATAATCCATAATGATATCATGTCTTGAAAACTTATAAGATATACAACATAAAGTTAAAACAATTTAATTTTAACAGGTATTTCTAAGCTCATGGTGATTAGAAGGAAGCCACGAAACCTAAAACTAATAACGCATAATAAACTAAGTAAAACCTAATTATTAATTAATTTTCAACCAATTAAGCACCTAAATTAAAACCTAATTACTAAAAACTATTAACAAAACAACACAACTGAATAACAACATATAATCAAACTTCAAACAACACGTTTTTACCTAATAACACAAGTAAATAACATCTAATCTAACCACTTTTTCAAAAACCTTCAAGCTAAACAGATCCATTCTTAACTATTGATAAATTCAAGCATAAAATGTAGGTTATCTTATATATTCACCATCTTTAAATACTTTTTTTTAAAACCTACAATTACATAAATCTATTTCTCAACTAAGAATAAATTCAAGCATAACTTAATGTTATTTCATAACTAAGCATAACTTTAAGCATACCAAACTCAAGCATAACTCTAAAACATATATTTACAAAATTATAATGTATTTCATAAATTCACTATCTTTGATTAAAACCAACAAAATACATAAATCTATGTATCAACATAGTATAAATTCAAGCTTGAGACTAAATATAACAAGCATAATAAACTAGATGTCAAAATTGGGGCAAAACATTATAACCAAGATGTCAAAAAAGGGAAAATTAAAAGAGTGGATGAAAGACCTCAACTAAGAATAAATTCAAGCATAACTTATGGTTATTTCATAACTAAGCATAACTTCAAGCATACCAAACTCAAGCATAACTCTAAACATAAATTTATAAAATTGTCAGGTATTTCATATATTCTGTCACACCCTCAATTTCCACAAACGGGGTATTACCGTTAGGTGTGTGACTTCCAGGATCTCGGTCACTAGTTACGCCAAACGACACGTTAATTATAAAACATAATTAATTTTCAAATGTTTAAAATTACCAAAGACCAAGTTATTAACGTAAACATAATAGAAGTTGCGAAAGCATAATAAATCTTAAATCTTTAAATGGCGTAACACGCGCAAACCAAACAAATAAAATTTATTGAAAAGCTTTAAATAAGTCACGTGTGACGTTGAATGCATAAATGATATGATCCTAAGCGTGTGCATCTTGTGAACCTGAAAGAAACATGCTAAAGTTTCAACACGAGGTTGGTGAGTCCACATGTTTTGTTAAACAGAATACGAAATAACCGATACAGTAAATAAAGAAATATCCGTAGGTAGCTAACCTACTTAACAAGTTACATAGTGTATGAAGTTCGCAATCGACACTGACAATGAACACAGTGCCTTGGCTGTGGCTACCAAACCACAGCAACAGAAAACTAGGTCAATAAAACACTCGTTCGACTACCGGTCGTGCTAGCGCGACTAGCCCGGGTGGGGTTTGTCAAACCCAGTAGATATACTCAAAATTACCCCGCTGAAGAACATATATTAATGGTTCGAAACGTGAGGACTTCAATTGGTACAACACTAGTAAACATGCCATCATTACAAGAATACTAAATCAAATGGAAATAAGTTTGAACACATGTTTCTTTCCCCCAATGAAAGTAGGAAAAGTGTTGTTGAGGACTCACCTTGAATGCACAACAATAACGTAATGTAGAGAACAAGATATTAGGTTCCCGAATAACCTAGAATTCATTCAGTAAACAAATAATATTAATTACTGAATATTAATATAAAAATGGTACGGTTTCACGTTCATGTCTCGGTTCGGTGTCGGTTATCGATATTCTCACTCCCATGCAAACACCAACTCAATTAATATGCACAAACCCAATTATCACGTGTGAAAGAATTTTTATTATTAGTATTATTAAATCATACGTTTATTAACATGAATCCATACCCACATACCTTAGTACTACATATGACTCACCCAAAGATATATAAATGCATAACATATGCTTGAACACCCAAAGCTAAACCGTGACCTGAACGTCAACACAATATAGATTCATGCGTAAATCATACAACACCCAAACCCCTCTGCATAACATGCATACACACGCATATAATATGATCATTGATATTTTTACACATACATATGCTATATATATTTGTTTATATATGAATAATGTACATAGTCGATTTGATCACCATTTAATATTAATAAAACAATGCTTGATTCAATGGGTTATGTGCTCACCACCTTTGATGGTGGTTATACCCACTTTCGGTACCCTCCAAAATTCAAGAGCCACCCACCTAAAACACACATAATTCACAGCCATATTCACACACCCATATACCACACACATATGTAAAGTAGAAACATATACTCACTGTGCACAACACACACTCACACCATGAGCACACAATTATCTTTACACACACATTTATATGCATTCATGCATATATATATGATACCCAAAAATGTAAGTCAAAGACCCCACATACGCAGAAGACATTCATATAATGCATACATACATGTGCAGAAACATATGCATACATACACAAATTAAACATATACATACACACTACGCAGAAGCTTATATGCAGCCCCCTAACCTTGCGGGTTTTCTACTACAGAGAACAACACCCAACCACGATAATCCTTGCCCAAACGGGCTGCTAAAACCCTACCCAACATACCCCTTTGACACACACATCAACACAACATAAACGCAACAACCCGAAACCGGCATCACAATAAAAGCGGGTCATGAACGGAGAAGAACCATACTCGAAAATGAATAACATTGAATAAAGTTGTAACATCCTGTATTTTTATGTTAATTAAAAGTTAACGTTGTTAATTCTTGTAAGGACTATTGTTGGCAGCGTTTTAATTTGTCTTTAAGTCTTTAATTTGAAAGATAATAATGTCAACTATTACATAATAAATAAATGATAATCATAATATCAATAATAATAAAGATAATAATAAACCTAATAATATCAATGTTAATAATAATAATTATAATAATAATAAGAACAATGCTAATAATAATAATAACAAACAAAATTCTTAATCTTGTAATAATATAAGTTTTATTATGTTAAAACTTGGAATTAAATAGTTTCTACATAAATTAATAAAACTTTAAAACCTCAGGGGCTGAAACCGTAATTTAATTTAAACTAAAACCAAGGTTTTGGAGTTGATTAAACAAAAACTAAACTGCAGGGACCGAAAGTGTAAAAATTCAAAACCCAACCCTAACTACCTTTCTCTCTCCCCGAAAATCCGTCTAATCGTCGGCGGAGTCTCCGGCGAGCTCCGACGAGCCCCAAACCCACGAAAAACAGCCGATATCAATACCCAAACTGTTCCAAATCTTTCGTGTACATGATTCGAACATGATTAACCACTTAAATTGGGTTTAAAACACCGGTTACTAAGTCCAAACGAGTCATAACCGAAGCCTTTAATCCTAGAGCCGTTCGATCATTAAACCTCAATAATAATATAATTAACTCAACATAGACGGTCATCTATCAACCCTTAATCGAATACCACTCTCAATTTTACCTGAAACAATCACAAAACAACCCACTCGATTCTCTCTAATCAGCGACCTACAACTCTATCGAAATCCATCTTCCGAGCCCATTAAACTGAAATTGATAGAGGGCTTAGGGTCGTGAACATCCTTCGAAGCTCCACACGAAGTTAATTGGATTATAATCGTCATTTGAACAACAATCAAGCTCTACGTTGGTCACGGTTTGTTCCTAACCTGTTCTTACCAATCTCAGCTTCACTTCGGGTAATTAAACTTATGTACATACTCGAGATTACATGGGGAATCAAAGCCCCATGTTCATTCCTGTAATCGTTATCAAATTGATGGTCAATTTGGATCACAATCGTTCTAGGGTTCATTAATTTGAGGGTTCCTTTATAACTGAGTTTTTATAGTTTAAGAACTGGGAGCTACCACGGCTTCGGCCCTTGGCCTATTGGTCACACGCACACTTCACAACCCTGAGGTCCCGGGTTCGAACCCGGGGACCCTCAACATATTTTTTTAGGCTTTTTCAGCCTTTAAAAAATATAAAAATTTCTAAAAATTATAAAAATCGGTTTTATAAACTTGGTTTACTTTAAAAGTTATTTAATTATTTTCTATAAATTTATCTCTTTAAACATCTTAATATTTTTTGTTTTTATATAAAATAGTACTAACGAATGTTATAATTAGTTTATTTTCATCATATATATATATATATACACACACACACAAACATATATATGTGTATATATAAACTTTAAGTAGTTAAAATCAATAAAAATATTACTGGTCATTACGTTATCCCTAATTAATAGATTAATTATGTTAATTATAAAACTTTATTTACATTTTATCATTTAATTTCACAAAACATTAAAAAAGAGATTAGTTAAGTTTCCTTTCGACACATTAAAATATATATTTATGATTTCGATAACTAACTTTATTCATTAACTTAGTTATTTTTTTATTAAATAACTCCCAAACTCCTATCGAAACCCTAGTTCACGTTAAAACGTTAATCTTATTATTAAACTTAAACTTGTAAAATATATTTAGGTACCTTGTGAAGGACTACGTTGGAAGTTGTTTGTTATTCATTGTTTTAACCATCGTTTATACAATTATACATCATGTGAGTATTTCTATATCCCTTTTTCCTATTTTCACACTTTGGGGTGAAACATGTTACATTATAACAATTGCACTCGTAAACGTTTGATTCTTGTAAACTTATGAAAATTTACTTGTGTGTTGTGGTTAGTTGAACTTTGTAGCTACCACGTAATGTCGAATATATGTACAATCATTAACTATTGCTAGCCTGGCGACGTCATAGATCTATGGGCCTGACAAGCCTGCTTGGTTGATCCAAGTACACTTAGCTAATCGTATATACTTGTAAACGTTTGAGACTTGTAAAACTTTGTCAAGGTTTGATTGTGCATTCTGTCTTACATCCCTAGTTACTTTGTTCTCTAATTTACAACATGAATTGCCATCTTTTATATACTTATGTATTGAAACTATGGAAGTCTCACCAACATTATTATTGACCTTTTATTTTTTTACATATTTCAGAAAATGCTCAAGTTTGATTGATATCTTAAAGTGCTTTCACATCTAGGAATGGACCTAGTTAAATAAATAAAATAAATTATATTATTACATCTATGTTATGTTATTTACTTTCTTTGAGACTTATGTTTGTAATGGTACAATTGGAACTTATGGTTAATGTATATTTGGGTTATTAATAGCGTTATGTGGCTGTGAACGATCTTAACCCTCGCACTTCGACATTTCCGCTGTCAAGGTTGGGGTGTGACAGATTGGTATCAGAGCCCATAACTATAGGGATTTAGGCTATTAGAAATGATGACATAGACTATAGCATATGCATGAACCTTATAGAATTATATTTCTATCTTGTAAATTATATGGTTTGTATGCTACATAATGCTATGCCTTCTTGTGTGCAATTTGATGCCTTAGCATAGGATTGCCTAAACATTGCTACATGTCTCCCTAAACTAAACCTTTACTCTTTAACTCTCCCCCAACATGAAACCTCTTAATCTTATTCTCGACGACACGTGGAATCGTATACTTATGCTTATGACTTGGATCTTTAGACGTTATGTCTAATCTATATAAATCTCATCAAGGTTTTGATTCCATGAACCTAAATATTGTGTGACACATAGACACCTGTATTCTGGATTTCCTGGCAAAAGGCCTCCGGGCTAAGGTAAGCATTTCGCATAAATCCTACGGGACTAGTTATGCTTACCTGGGGATTTCTGGGATGAGTGATAAACTATGGTCGACATACATAAGTTTCTAAGGCAAATGGATCAATTTACCTTGACGTGTCAACGTTTCCAAATGGTATGTGTTACCAAATGGTACCATTCCGCATGCCTTACAACTCTTAGCTTATTCTTGTTTTAACTATGTCACATCCCGGCGGAAGCGCGAAACGATGTTCGGGAGTGACTAGTTTTTATCAGAGTGCATTAATTATAACAGAATAACACGTAGAAATATTATTAAGTAAAACAACAACTTAAGACATGCTTTATTTCATAATATTCGAAGTTACATCATATTATATAATATATCAAAATCGATGTAACAAATTACAACTAAATCAATCTACAGCATGTCTTTCAAACGCGATGGAAATGGGCATCCACGTACACACTAAAGTCAACAATGTTGACTGTTAGGGTGACACAAACCCTTCCCACGATTTCTCCCCAGCCATTATGGACATCAAAACTGAAGTCAAATGAGTTAGTCATTGATTCCTGAAAAAGCATACTTAATAAAGTCAACAAAAAATGTTGGTGAGAATCATAGGTTTATATAACAAAAGTTATTTTGTTGATGTATTAGTTACAACCAAACCTGCACAAACATAATCATACTGTCACGAAATAATTCACAAAATCGAGTAATATTGCATCCTAACCCTCATTCCGGTTAGATACAGGAAAATAGTAACAACCCTCATTCGGTTGATACTAATTCTCACAAAATCGAGTAATATTGCATCCTAACCCTCATTCCGGTTAGATACAGGAAAATAGTAACAACCCTCATTCGGTTGATACTAATTCTCCTAAGTAGCGCTACTAATATTACCAGACGGTTCCTCATTCGAACTAATGGTTGTATCACAAATGACAGTAAGTAACTCAAGTAAATCAAGATAATACATCAACCAAAAATCGTATGCTTTTTTCCCTAAAACTTTACTGAATATCAAAACGGTTGGAAAATGGGGCTATGAACTCACCGTATCTTCCCACTTGAACCTAATAAAACAGTTCACAGTGTTAGATAATACTTCAATATATTTCTGGTTTTAATTGACTGTAAAAGGTAAATGGATTTTTGTAGAGAAACACTTTCGGGCCTCAAAAATTCCCTTTTTAATTGTTTCTATATAATAATGGTAACTTACTTTATAAGTTACAAAAATAACTCAAAAATAGCTCCTGGCTTTTAAAATTTACCAAAATGTTACAGAAACTTATTTAATTTATTTAGAGTTTCTTTTAATTTTTATGGTATTTATCTCCCAACAGATTATTTATTATAAAGTCCACAAGATCACAAGAATTCATAATAAATAGCTACTGGAGCTAATAAATTCCTATATTTTTACAGTCAACTTTTAATATTAGATATAACAACATATAATTAAATCACAGTCCAAATCCAATCAGATTAGTTTATATAATTTTCCACAATAATCCTAATATTCATCAAAATAGTCACTGTTGTCCAATAATTCCTCATAAATTCATAGAATTTCTTCCAATAGTCCAATAGCATCACAATATTTTTATAGAGTCCAAATATTAACGGATTATTTTCTGTAAATTTCTTAATGTTCTCAATAATAGTTAAAAATAGTTTCTGCTTATGAAAAGTTCTAAGATTTTTACAGAAGACTTTTTATGAATAACCAAACATCATATATTTATTCCATGGTCTAAATCGTAATATAAGAGTTTCTGTAATTTTCTCAATAATCATAATATTTAGAAAAAATAGTTATACTATTTTATAAGTCATGAAAATTATATATTCTGTACTAAGTGTTTTAATACTTCTTCTGTGATTTTATCCAGATTTATTATGTCCTTTAAGTATTTATTACGATTTATTTATTTCAGAACATACAAAAATTCGTATTTAAATCATAATAAGGTATAAAATTATGAAATAATTCCAGAGGCTTTTATACCTCAAAATAATCGTTCTGAGATTTTATCAGAATTTTCCCGAATTTATTTATATTTTTTGACATTTTCTTCTATTTTCCATTATAAAATAATTTGTATAAATTATCTTGTTTATCAAAATTATACCAAAATCTCCAGTTTATTATTTTAGTATAAAAACAAGAATTTTTTATGTTTATTCCCACAATTTCTTTCATTAAATATTTGTTTGATTTTTCTTACTATTTATGTTATAAATTTTATAAAAATTCAATTATATTTTTGTAAAATATAAGTTCCTGGATTTTGGAACCTTGTTACTTATAATTTGTGGTTTCAAGTCTCCCAAATGAGTTTTAGATGATTATACCCATTTATACATATACATATCGATATGTATGTATATATATATATGTTTTGTAACATAGATGTAATCTAATCTTTTTATTTACCTTAGAAGAGGTGTTTAATGATGTTCTTCACTTCTGGGAATCCAAAGACAAGGTACCGAGGTTGTGGATGGTGCTGGTTGTTGATGCTTGTTGGTTTGGTGTGGATCGGGTGGTAGGGTTTGGTGTTTGTGATAAGTAAAGCCGAGGGAAGAAGAGAGATTTGTAGGGGGTGGTGATGTTTGCTGGTACCACCGAGGGGAAGGGCAGAAGGTGGCTGGAGATGGTAGTAATCGGGTGGAGGTGGTGTTGTGAGTTTATAGATGAGCCGAGAGAAAGATGAGATGATGTTTGTTGGTGTACAATTCGAAGGACCAAGAAATATGGCTGGTAAAGTGGTCTTTTTATAATGTATGTAAGAAACAAATAGGCTTGATGAGTCACCACCAGCCTAGGTATGGAGGTGGCGGTTATAGGAGCTTTGCACCCGAGAATGTGCCACCTTGTTTCATGACATTTATCATGGTGATGTGGTGGCGGGTTGCTAGGAGCTCCTAATGTGAACTCTAGATTTCTTAGTCAACAAATATTCCTAGGTTCATGATGATAGGCAAGGTGTCGAGAGTCATGCATGGATGGAGTTTCCATCGGTTATGGTGAGAAGAAAAAAAAATGGAACAAGGTATCTAGACTAGGATTAGACTTTTTAATGTGAATAGTGGGTGTAGGGTGATGGTTTTAGGTATGACATACATAGATTCAAGGTATGGTGGTGGTGGTTTTTGGGTATGGAGGTTTTTAGTAGGTAGTGGTTTGTGGTTTTTAGTTTTTACTTTTAGATTGGTTTTGATTGTTTTTGGTTTGATTTGGTTAATTTTTAGTCGATTTATATATACATATACGGATTTAAGTTATGTATATGAAAATATGTCACTTAAATGGTCTTTTATAAACCTATAGCATATAATCATATGCATATTAAATATACGTGTGAGTTTGGTTCGTGTATTAGGTGATATTTAAATATGCCTACATAAAACATAAACATATATACACATGCATACGTACATCTCATGCAAATATATATATATTTATGTAAATTTGTCTTAATACTATACATGCATGTAAGCATGCTTATGAAAATATATACACATAACCTTTTTATAATTAATAATAATCATATACCTATAAAAAAATTTCAAGGTTGTTACATTCTCCCCCCGTTAAATGAATTTCGTCCCGAAATTCAGTGGAGTGTGCTTTAGAAATTTAAATAAATATTACCTCCAAATAGGTGGGGGTACTTCTTTTTGATTTCATCTTCTCTTTCCCAAATGTATTTCGGTCCTCTTTTTGCATTCCACTTGACTTTTACTATAGGAATTTTACTTCTCCTTAATTTCTTTATTTCTTTTCCTATGATAGCTATTGGTTCTTCTACAAAATGAAATTTCTTATCAATTTGTGTTTCTTGCATTGGCACAACCAGATTTTCGTTGGTTAAGCATTTCTTGAGGTTGGACACATGAAAAGTGTTATGGACTTCACTTAATTCTTGTGGTAATTCCAACTTATATGCCACAAGACCAATTCTGTTAGTAATTTTAAATGGACCAATATACCTAGGATTTAGCTTACTGGGTTTTCCGAATCGAAAGATTCCTTTGGACGGTGATATCTTCAGGTAAACCCTGTCACCTACTTGAAATTCCAAGGGTTTTCTTCGTTTATCTGCATAACTCTTTTGTCGATCACGTGCTGCCTTTAATCTGTTCTTGATGTCAGAAATTTTATCTGTAGTTTCCTGGATTAGTTCAGGACCTGTGAGCTGCTTTTCTCCTATTGCGTTCCAACATAATGGTGATCTACACTTTCTTCCGTATAGAGCTTCAAACGGAGCTACTCCTATACTAGAGTGGTAACCATTGTTGTATGAGAATTCTATTAGGGGTAGATGACTATCCCAACTTCCACCAAAATCTAGAGCACAAGCTCTTAACATATCTTCCAAAGTTTGTATAGTTCTTTCACTTTGTCCATCTGTCTGTGGATGGTAAGCTGTACTGAGGTTCACTTGGGTTCCTAAGGCTTTTTGTAGGGTTTGCCAAAACCTAGAGGTAAACCTACTGTCTCTATCTGATATGATGGATAGGGGAATTCCATGTCTGGATACAATTTCCTCTATATAAATCCTTGCCAGTTTTTCAATTTTATAATCCTCACGTATAGGTAAAAAGTTAGCTGACTTGGTCAACCTATCCACTATAACCCATATTGTGTCATAACCATTCCTGTTTCTTGGTAACTTGGTTATAAAATCCATTGTGATTTGGTCCCACTTCCATTCTGGGATTTCTGGTTGCTGAAGACATCCTGCAGGTCTCTGGTGTTCCGCTTTTATTCTAGAGGATACATCACATTGTTCTACAAATTTTCCAACTGATCCCTTCATTCCTGGCCACCAATATTGATTCTTCAGATCCTTGTACATTTTGTTATTCCCTGGATGTACAGAATATCTTGTTTTATGAGCTTCTTGTAGAATTGCTGTTCTAATCATTTCATTATCTGGTATCCAAATCCTGTTCTTAATTCTTAAGATTCCATCTCTTCCCTCCTCCAACTCTTTTAATTATCCTTTTAACTTTGACATGTCTTCTTATTGAGCTTCCCGAATCTGACTTAATAGATCTGACTGTAGTTCCATTTTCATAGCACGTACTCGAAGAGGTTTACTTCTTTCTTTTCTGCTTAACGCATCAGCAACTACATTTGCCTTACCGGGGTGGTACTTGATCTCACAATCATAATCACTTAGTAATTCCACCCATCTTCTTTGTCTCATATTTAACATCTTCTCATCAATGATGTGTTGTAGACTTTTATGATCTGTATAGATGATGCATTTTGTTCCGTACAGATAGTGTCTCCAAATCTTTAATGCAAATATTACGGCTCCTAATTCTAGATCATGGGTAGTATAATTCTTTTCACTACCCCTAAGCTGTCTAGACGCGTATGCAATTACTTTATCTTTCTGCACTAAGACACATCCAAAACCTTGACGAGATGCATCACAATATACAACAAAATTATCTGTTCCTTCTGGTAAAGCTAGTATAGGTGCACTACACACTTTTCTTTTGAGAAGTTCAAAATCTTCATCCTGTTTTTCTCCCCACACATACTTTTTGTCTTTCTGGGTCAGTTCTGTCAGAGGTTGAGCTATCCTTGAGAAGTTTTCTATAAATCTTCTGTAATATCCTGCTAAACCTAAGAATTGCCGTATCTCTGTTGGGGTTTTTGGAACTTCCCACTTTTTAACTGCTTCTATTTTAGCTGGGTCAACTTGGATTCCATTCTGATTAACTACGTGTCCTAGGAATTGCACTTCCCTTTTCCAAAATTCACATTTTGAAAATTTTGCGTATAACTTTTCCTTCCGTAGTAATTCCAAAGTTAACCTTAGGTGCTGCTCACGATCTTCCTTATTCTTAGAATAGATTAGGATATCATCTATGAATACTATTACAAACTTATCTAAATAAGGTTTACATACTCTATTCATTAAGTCCATAAATACTGCCGGAGCATTGGTTAAACCAAATGGCATCACAAGGAATTCATAGTGTCCGTATCTGGTTCTAAATGCAGTTTTTGATATGTCATCATCCTGAACTCTTAATTGGTGATACCCAGATCTTAGGTCTATTTTGGAGAAATAACTAGATCCTTGTAATTGATCAAATAAGTCATCAATCCTAGGGAGAGGATACCTATTCTTTATAGTAACTTTATTTAATTCCCTGTAATCAATACACATTCTAAATGTTCCATCTTTCTTTTTAACAAATAGAACTGGTGCTCCCCAAGGTGACATACTAGGACGTATAAATCCCTTATCTAATAATTCCTGTAGTTGGCTCATAAGCTCTTTCATTTCAGTTGGTGCTAACCGATAAGGGGCTTTAGCAATAGGGGCTGTTCCGGGCATTAATTCTATTTTAAATTCTACTTGTCGAGGGGGTGGTAATCCAGATAGTTCATCTGGAAAGACATCAGGATATTCTTTTATAACAGGAACGTTTTCCAATTTTCCCTTATCAAGTTTTGTATCAATTACATAAGCTAGAAAAGCTAAACATTTATTACTTAAACATTTCCGAGCTTTTTCACAGGAGATCAATTTTACCATTTCATTGGATCTATCACCATATATGCTTAAGGTTTTATTTCCCTTAATCAACGGAAATTTTACCATTTTCTTATCACAAATGATTTCAGCATGATTTTTACTTAACCAATCCATTCCAATCACAACATCAAATCCTCCTAATTTAATAGGAATTAGATCTATATAGAAACAATTATCATCAAGTTTCAGAATGCAGTTAGGGATGATTTCATCAACTTCTATCACTTCACCATCAGCTAATTTTATCAAATAATTATTACTTAATTTCTCAGATATCACACCTAGTGATGGTCTAAAGGTATGCGAAACAAAACTGTGAGTTGCTCCTGTATCAAATAATACTTTGGCGTACTGGTTATTGATAAGGAACATACCCGTTACTGTTTCTGGTTCGTGACGAGTTTCATCCGCTTGCATCACAAAGGCTTTTCCACGAGGGTTATTCTGGTTCATAGGAGCCTTGCCCTTACGTTGCGGACATTCGTTGCGAAAATGATTTTCACTACCACACTGAAAAAAGACAGTTTTAGGGTTGGCAGGACTTTTGCAGTCTCGGGCGACATGGCCTCTCTTTTTGCAGTTGTAACAAATTACAGTCATACAGTTTCCTGTATGATACTTTTGACAGACGTTACATTGTGGCTTATCCATTTTCCTTCCTTGAGCCGTTCCTAAGAAGTTTCTGGGTAAGGGTCGGGTTACTTTCTTTTGAGGGTTTTCTCCAAATCTCCTTCCAAAGTGATTTTCATTCCACTTCCTCTTTTCTCCTATCTGGGGTTTGCTTAGTGATCCATTCCTGATCATTTCATCAGTTAAGCTTCCTGATAGGGCTACTACTTCCTGAAAAGTTTTGGCTCTTGCAGATTTTACCAGTCCTCTTATCTGTGGTACTAGTCCCCAAATGTATCTTCCTATCCTCTTTGTTTCTGGGGTTATTTGGTGAGGTACTAGCCTAGATAATTCATTGTACCTATCGGTATATTCCCGATATGCTGCACCTTTCATTTCTAAGGCTAGGAATTCAGTTTCTAATTTTTCTACCTCATTATAGGGACAATATTTTTCTACTACCAGTTTCCTGAATTCTTCCCAACTTATTTTACTCATAATATCCTTACCTTTAGTGAGTATTTCCATCTTCCACCAGGATTGGGCTTCCCCTTTTAATGAATGTGAGGCAAATAAGGTTTTGCAATTCTCAGCACAGTTGCTGATTTCTAAAACTCCTTCTATCTCGTCCAGCCATCTTAAAGCTTGCACAACTCCTCCTTTTCCATCAAAATCCCTAGGTTTACAAGACATAAAAGTTTTGTAAGAACATCCTCTGGAAATTTCTACTGGAATTTCTATTTCATGACGTTCTCCAAGGTTGATGTTTTCAGGTTCTTCTGGTTGCCGTGAAGTGTTTCCTACGTTTAAGTTTTGCTGGAGCTGGTTTATTAGAGTAGGTAAGGTTGCTTCTAGCTGCTGGGCTATCATTTGGGAAATTCTGTCACTTTCATTGGTGTCAGTGTTTACAGGTGTTTCTTCCCCAAGTCGGGTTCTAGGCCGTCCCACTCGAGCTGTTCTTCTGATAGGTTGATTGTTTCTTTTTGGAGGCATGATTCACTATAGTGAATTCATAACGTTAGTATGTTAATAAAATATTTCAACACAAATCATTTTCACACATAATCAAACAAAATACTTAGTCACAGAAATACATATATCATTTAAGCTCTTATTTTACTTTATTCTAAGTTAGACTACAATCCTCTAATTCTTGCAAATCCATTCCCACATTCTTGCAAAGATGTTCTTTTTAGGTGCCTTGAGTTTCTTAATGTCTTTCTGGATCTTCTAGATTCTTGTTGAATCTTCTTGAGTTTCTTAAGGGTCTGCTTGGCTGTTTTTGCCTGATCTAACTCTTGTTGTCTGGTTACCTCATCTTTATCTTTGGGAGTATCAGACTGAGAGTGTTGTATTTCCACATCTTCAGTTTGTTTAATTATAACCCTGTCTCCACGTCTGTAGAAGACTAATCAAGGCTCGGCAAAACAACTTGTGCGATAAAGAACACCACGCGAGACGAAGATGTCACGCGAAAACAGACTGCATGATGCGAAAGCATCTGTCACGCGAGAAGCAGATCTCACGCGAAAAAGGTCTCCACGCGAGAGATTGTTGCCGCGCGAAAGCTTGTTCCACGCGAAAAGCGTGTCGCGCGAGAACTTGATGTTTAGTATAAATAGCTTGTTTTCGTTTTGTAATAAAGCTTTTTGTTCATTTATCATTCTGTACTGTGCGAAATCGCACAAGACCTTTCATAGGTTGTTTGATTCAATCAAAGAAGCATTTTGTGTTCAATTCAATCTTCTTTTCTATCCAATCATGTTTACATTCCACATTCACGTGATTGAGATCGTGTGTTATTGATTTCTGGGAGATTTCAAGGTTTTACAATTGGTATCAGAGCTTTAGGCTCTAGAACCACGATTTGGAAGAGATTTGGATTGTGTTTTACTCTTATTTGAAGAAATTCATCATTGATCACTTTAGATTCTGAAATGTAGATGTTATTCTGCTCGATTTTGGAGGATTTGGACTGATTTGGACCGATTTGAACTGAATTAGTGGATTTTAGTTGAATTTTAATCAAAATTATACATAAAATTGAACTAAACTCATTAAATTTGGACTAAAATGGGTTCAATCAGACATATTCACTGATTTGGAGGTGGTTCTCGCTTGAACGAACTGTTGGAGATTCGATTCTGCACGAAATTGACTATTTTCGCTTGAAACTGAGGGTTTTCGCGTGCGAAAAATTGTGTTTTCGCTCAGACAGTTTTTTTCACCTTTTTGTGCGATTTCGTGTGAAAAGGTATCTTGGAAATTCGCACGAACTGCTCTCTCGCGCGAAAGGTTGTGTCGCGCGAAACCTCTCTTCGCACGACTTCTTATTTCGCACGAAAACCTGATTTTTGACTTTCTGATCTCTATGGCTTCAACAACACCGAATTTGAAGCATCTTACTGCTTCACTTCATCTAGACACGGAAATTGGTACTGGTAACAAGCCACTGAGACTTCTCTGTGAAGACGATTATACTGATTGGGCTTTCCGATTTGAGAGATATGTTATTTACACGGAACCTAAGATGTGGAGATCAATCCAGTATGGTCCTTACATTCCGTTATACAAAAATGATAAAGGGGAAATGGTTCAGAAACCTGAACACTTGTGGGATGAAGATGACATCAAGAGATTGGAACTGGATGATAAAGCTTATGCTGCCATCACTATGGCACTGACTACTGAGATTTCACAAAAGTTTCAAGAGTTCAGGGGTGCTAAGGTATTATGGGATGCTCTGGAGTCTCAGATTATGGGCAACAAAGACATGAGAGAGAGAAAAAAGGATATGTTGAATCAAGAATTCAACATGTTCAATCATATTGTTGGTGAAGAATTGGAAGCTCAGATGGCCAGGTTTGTTAGACTGGTAACAAAAATGAAGAGTGCGGGTATTACTCTGGAACCCATCACTGTGAACAAGAAGTTGTTAAATTCACTTCCTTACAGTTGGAATAACAACTGTACATTGATCAAGAGAACCAAAGACTTGTATACTCTTCAGTTGACTGATCTCATTTCAACTATCAAGTCTTATGCTATGGACGATAAGCAGCGAGCTGCTAATCATCTCAGTTCTCTGGGTGCTGAAGGAACTGCTCTCTATGCAAAGATGGCTAGTAATCTGAATTACTATGTCAGTTATACACAAATGTGTCAGCAACAACAATCTGGAAGTGCAGCATCTTATTATATGCAACCAGCAGTAAACCATCAAGTTCATGTTCCAGCTGCTCAACACTATTCCCCCATCATCCATCAACAAGTCTCTCAATCTCAAGATTCTCATAGTGGTCAACATGCTTATGTTGCTACCACTAATCCATCAAAGCAGACTGTTCAGATTGCTGAGGAGCATCTTGCTCTTTTCACCACTTTCATGTCAAGTTATGAAGCTTTCATGGCCGGAAGACTTACTGCTCCAAATGTATTGGTTGATGATCTTCAACAAGTCAATCCTGATGATGTTGAAGAGAATGACATCAAATATCAAATGGCCATGGTAGTTTACAGGGCTAAGAATTTTGCCATACGAACTGGGAGGAAAATGTTTGGCGTTAACAACTCTAGCAAAATCGGTTTCGACAAGACTAACCTGAGGTGTTACAACTGTGACAAACCAGGTCATTTCGCCAGAGAGTGTACTGAACCAAAAACTGGTCAAACTGAAGGCCCCAAGAAGATGGTGACTGTGGAGATAGAGCCGAAGAAAGACAAAGCTAGTACTTCTGGTGGTACTAAAGCATTAGTTTCCCAAACTAATGCTGAATATGATTGGTCAGATCAAATGGAAGCCCTTGATCTAACTTTGTCTACTGCATTTATTGCAAAGATTGTTCCAGAACCAGAAGAAGAAGAAAATCTGTTTGCTGAATTCGTGTCTGATGATTTGTTGGAGGGTTTGTTTGCTACAGTGGAAGAAGAGAAGGAGAAAGTTGAAGTAGAGAAAGTGAATACTGAACGAGAGGTTGAGAAAGTTGAACAAAAGGAGACAGTTGAGAAGAAAGATCAGGTTGAGAAGGTTGCTGAAGAAAAGAGTGTGATTGAAGAGTACACTGTCGAGCCTCCAGTCAAAAGCCCATGTGTTGATCCACAGACTGTTGATGTTGCTCCAGTGGAAGAACCAGCTGCTGAATTGAAAGCATTCATGGTCAAGAAGGAAGAAGAGGCTGAAGGGAAAACTTCTGAACCCAAGGTATATGATGGTTTGTGCAAAAATTCATGTGTTGAGAAAGTTCAAAAATACAGAGTTCACAATGAGAGCCTGATAATGGAAGTTGAAAAACTTCAGTATCAAGCTTGCAAACACAAGTCAAATGAAAAGATTTTTAAAGAAAAACTTGAAGGTTTAAACAAAACAATATATAATTTAAAATTAAATCTTCATGATAAAGAATGTACCAATAATGACTTGACAAATAGAAATAATGAACTCGCTTTAGAAATTAATAGACTTAACAGTGAGTTAGCCACGGCTAAATTAACTGTTGAGAAATTTGAACTTTCATCAACAATGGTTGAAGGAATAATCAAGTCACAAATGACTCAGAAGATTAAAGGAGGAAAATGTGGTGTTAGGTTTTCTAACATTGCTCCTCCAATTAATCACGATTATTCATGTTTACCTTCATCTGATAACATTTGTGATTCTGATATGGTCTATGGGATTGGTTTCTCTCCATCTCAAGACTTAAAACCTTCAGTCAAATTAAATTTATCTGTTGATCCTATCATAGTATCAAAATCTAAACAATCAACTGAAAACTTTTGTGCAGATAAATTGAAGGTGGATGGGTTGGTTGAAGAATGGGAGAGTGATAGTGAAGGAGAAAATGAGAGAGAAAATTTGAAAAATAAGAATGTAAAAGTTTTACAATCTGATTGTAAACAAACTTTGTATGGAAATGAAAAGTTAGTTAATTTGAATGAGATTAAATCTAATAGTAAATATAATTTGAGTGCAAATCAAAGGGTAAATCAGAAAGAAAGAATTGAAAAGGATTTTAAAAGTAGATTTGTTTCAAAAGGTTTAATTGAAAATGAAGAACATATTTTTAAAGAAACGAATTCTCGATTCTTTAAAAATAAACTTCATTATAATGCTAACCTTGTGAATCAAGATGTTTGTAGCCCAGATTTGCAAGTGAATGATTCTTCTGCATTCAATCTGAAAATTCAAAAGCCTGGTCCTTCTCCAGCACCAATACGTATATCTAAGCCTGTCCTCCTCCAGCAAATTCAAAGTCTGGTCCTACTCCAGCAGAATCAAAGACTGTTCCTATTCCAACACCACCAATCCAAAAAGTCAAAACTGCCAAATCTCCAATCCAAAGTGGTCATAATTCTTCGATTTCCTCGAATCTGCAAAAGATGAATTTGCAATTGTCAAACATGGCAAAGATTCGAGAGACTGTGGAGAAAGTTAAACCTAGTCAATCTGACTTTGGTTTTTATGACAATTTTCATAATTGTCATCCACAGTTTGTTTTCCACACACAACAAAAGAGATGCTATCAGTGTGGAAACACAAATCATTTGGCAAACAATTGTCCTTTTCGACAAAAATCATTAAGTAAACAAAGATTTCATAATTCTATTTCTCATAATAGAAAACTGTTTTTCACTCGTGGAAAATTTTCAAATAATATGAAATCAAAGGTTGTTAATGATTTTAATGTCAAACGGGATAAGAATTTGACTAATGATGTAAAAGAAAATGTCAAGCTTAAAGGCATAAATGAAAAGAATGATGTGCAAACAAAATATAATAATACCAAATCATTTTGTCTTGCTGCAACACATAATGTGCTCAAGTCATGTTTGACTTGGGTACCAAAAACTAAGTAATTTTGTTACTTATGCAGGGACAACCGCAAAAGGCTATTGAAAGTCTATGGCATGTAGATAGCGGTTGTTCAAGACATATGACTGGGAATTTATCATTACTACAAGATGTTCAGTCATATAACGGAGGAAGAGTGATTTTTGCGGGAGACAAAGGAGGACGTATAACAAAACGTGGTACAGTTACAAACGGCGTCCTTAGCTTTGAAAATGTTAACTTTGTTGAGGAATTAAAACATAACCTGTTAAGTGTGTCTTAAATCTGTGACAAACAATATTCTACACACTTTACTAACAAAGAATGCATAATCTTAAAACCAGGTTTTGTTGTTCCAGATGAATGGATTTTGATGAGGACTCCGAGAGACAATGACACATATCTTCTTGATATGCATTGTTCTAATTCTTTGGTAACAGCTTCTTGCTTACTATCCAAAGCCTCGGAGAATGATTCTATGTTATGGCATCGTCGATTAGGACATGTCAATCTTAAAAACATGAATAAAATTGTACGTGGAAATCATGTTATTGGTTTACCTGAAAAAGAATTTCAATTAAATGAACATTGTTTGTCATGTTTAAAGGGTAAACAACATAAACTTCCTCACAAACCAGTCGCACACAACTCAGTCGAATCAATCTTACAACTCTTACACATGGATCTTTTTGGTCCAGTAAGTGTTTTAAGTTTGGGTCGAAGATCTTACTGTCTGGTTGTTACTGATGACTTTTCTAGATTTACTTGGGTGTTTTTCTTAGCATCTAAGGATGAAACTCCACACCTTTTGATCAAGTTCATTACTTTGGTGGAGAATCAGACAGAGAAAAAGGTAAAATGCATCAGAAGTGACAATGGGACAGAGTTTTGCAATCAAACTCTGAATGAGTTTTGTGAATCCAAGGGAATTGCCAGACAATTCAGTGCTGCTGGCACTCCACAACAGAATGGAGTTGCAGAAAGAAGAAATAGAACATTGATTGAAGCTGCTAGAACGATGATATCTGCGGCCAAATTACCTTTGTTCTTTTGGGCTAAAGCAGTAAATACTGCATGTTATGTTCAGAATCGTGTTTTAATCAACAAAAGATTAAATAAGACTCCATATGAAATATTTTATAAACACAAACCCAAAGTTAAATATTTTAAAGCCTTTGGTTGTTGTTGCACTTTGTTGCATACAAATGAATCATCTTCAAAATTTTCAGAAAAGGCTGATGAATGTTACTTTGTGGGATATGCTGCTAATAAGGTTGCATATCGAGTTTATAATAAAAGAACTAGACAAATAATTGAGTCATTTGACATTGATTGGCATGAGCTTAACATTACTGATGCAGGTTCAGCTCCTTCATGGGTTTATGATTATGAATCTTTGTTCATAAATTTTAAAATTTCTAAACCTTCATCTGCAGATTCTACTTCTCAAGCAATCTCCTTGGAAAACAAAATAATTGAGGAACTTCCATCTTTGATATCTGATGATTATGCTATTGCTTCATCATCCAAAGATATTCCTACAGCTTCTGTACCAGTATCTGCCTGTTCTGAGTCATTAGATGTTCCTTCAGAACAAATTCCTACTCAGGAGCTGGAAGAATCGTTGAGTGCTCCATTATCTTCATCTTCTTCAGAAACTATACATACACTGATAGAAATCATTCAAGTTCCATTTGAAGAATCTCCAAATGTGTCTACTGCTTCTGAAACTCCTATTTCAGATGACACACTTGAAGAAACTATTGTGTATCAATCTCAACATTCTGAAGAGGTTATTGATAATGTTGAACATATTACCAATTTGGAAGATGGAATGGTTGCAGATGAGATTCCTCAATTAAGAATACATAAAACTCATCCAACTGAAGCAATCATTGGTCCTTTGCATGAAGGTGTAATTACCAGAAGTCGATCAGGGACAATCAACACATGTCTGTATGCTTGCTTTTTATCACAAATAGTGCCCAAGAATGTGGAAATGGCACTCAAAGAAAATAGCTGGATAGAAGCAATGCAAGATGAGTTGATGCAATTCAAGAAGCTCAATGTTTGGCATCTTGTTGAACTTCCAAAGGATAAGCTTCCGATTGGAACAAAGTGGATATTTCGAAACAAGACGGATGAAAAAGGTGTTATAGTTGGAATAAAGCACGTCTTGTGGTGCAGGGATTTTATCAAGTTGAAGGATTGGATTATGAAGAAGTGTATGCTCCAGTTGCAAGACAAGAAGCAATACGCATATTCCTAGCCTTTGCTTCATACATGAACATCAAGGTGTACCAGATGGATGTTAAGACTGCATTTTTATACGGAGAAATGAAGGAAGAAACCTATGTTTGTCAGCCTCCAGGATTTGAAGACCCAGATCATCCTGATTATGTATACAAGTTGGATAAGGCACTATATGGATTACATCAAGCACCTCGTGCTTGGTACGCAACTCTGACTGAACATTTACTCGCAAATGGTTATTCACAAGGAGCAATTGATCAAACCTTATTCCTACGAAAATCAGGCGATGATATCATTTTGGTTCAAATCTATGTCGATGATATCATTTTTGGCTCTACAAATGAAAGTATGTGCACGGAGTTTGAAGCAGTGATGAAAAAGAAATTTGAGATGAGTTCCCTTGGAGAAATTTCCTTTTTCTTGGGTATTCAAGTTACTCAATCTGAAACTGGTATTCTCATCCATCAAGAAAAGTATGTTCAGACTATTCTTGAGAAATACAAGTTTCAAGATTCCAAAGTAGCTCCAACTCCAATGGCTTCTCGTCCTACTCTTACTCCAGATCCATTAGGAGAATCAGTTGATCAACATCTTTACAGATCGATGATTGGTTCCCTTATGTATCTCACTGCAAGCAGGCCGGATGTCATGTTCCCTGTTTGTCAGTGTGCCCGCTATCAAAGTGATCCAAAGGAATCACACATGAAAGCTGTCAAGCGGATTTTCAAGTATCTCAAGGGTCAACCTAAATTTGGTCTTTGGTATCCTCGAAATTCCGATTTCAATTTATTTGCTTATACTGACAGTGATTATGGTGGTTGTAACTTAGACAGGAAATCGACCACAGGAGGATGTCAATTCTTGGGTAACCGACTCATTTCTTGGCAGTGTAAGAAGCAGAACACTGTATCCACATCCACTGCCGAAGCTGAATATGTGGCTGCTTCGAGCTGTTGTTCCCAGCTTGTCTGGATTCAGCAACAACTTCTCGATTATGGTCTCAACATTTATGACACACCAATTTGGTGTGATAACACGGCAGTTCTAAACATCGTGAAAAATCCCATTCAACACTCAAAAACTAAACACATTGACATCCGCATCCATTTTATCCGCGACTGTTTTGATCGTAAACCTATTCATATAAAACAAGTGCCGTCAACTGAAAATATCGCTGATTTATTTACCAAGGCATTTGATCATTCTCGATTTGATTTCCTTGTGCAATCATTGGGAATGATTAACTTTGGATAAATTGGTTTAATGAATCTTCACAAATAGATTTTTTTAATAAAGAATAAAATTGCAATTGTTTCTTTTTCTTAAAAGGACAATCACAATTTTAGGGGGAGAAAATTAGAAAAACAAGTTCTGAAAAATATTTTTGGTCTTAGGGGGAGTTAAGATCAAAGGATTGCCAAAATCAAAAGAAGATATTTTCATAATTAAATGAGAAATGATATTACAAAGTTCTACAGAGTCTAAGTACTTTCAAAGGCTTAAATACGAATAGACTTGGATTATGTTTGATGTGTCGATAGGCTTTGCTTTCAGAAATGAAAAGATTATAATTGAGTGATTACACTTGAATTAAAGAAATATAATACGAATTAGTGGGGAACATATCAGGATTCTGTGCCAAAAATGTTCTAACACAGACTGAGAGATATAATCTTGTCATGATCAAGCCTGTAAGTGATTGATTCAGTGATTATCATAACTATATATATATATATATATATATATATATATATATATATATATATATATATATAAAGGATAAAATACAAAAGAAACAAAAAGAGAAAAACACAAAAAGAAAATAATTGAGCAAAAAGATGCCAACAAAGGCCATATAGGATATAAGATGCCAAGAAGCACAATAAATCAAAAGATATGTCTAAAAGACATACATACTATATGGTATATATTTTCTATTTTGAGAATAGTTTTTAACTTTGGAAGGCAAAATCGAAAGATGGGGCATGTAAGTCCGGATGGCTTGTAAGTCTTAAACATCTTGAGAGGGCAGACGTAAGTCCGGATGGCTGTCAGTAAGTCCTTAAACTTGTTAATATTCCGGGTTATGAAATATTTCTCAGGCTAGTTATGCTCAAATAGTTATATTTAGGAATACAATAAATGGTATCACTGATCATCAATGCATGGTTTAAGTCAAATTGGGGTGACTTGAAAATCTCGATAGTGTCTTGAAGGATAATAATTACTTTACAAAAGTTCTGATTGTGGGATCCACTGACTTATATTAAATAAACACAAAACATGATATATATCACTCATTATGTTTCTGAGTAAAACCTGAAGTATAAGTTTAAAAGGACAAATTATATTGACAATCAACTTAACCAGTTATTTTAAATAAAGTCGGACAAAGTCTTAACTTGACAAAGAACTATATGATCTCATTATGAAAATTCTTATACAAAAAACAAGCAAATCCGATCTTGATTCTTTAATTGTTTTCATTCTTTTGTTATTTTTTATGTAAGTGTTTGTTTTTATTTCATTTTTATATTGTTTTGTTTTTAGGACAAATAAATAACAAGAAAATTTTTGAAAAATTGAAGATTCATTAAATTAATTGGTCACTTGGTAAATAACACTTTATGTTGACTTAAATTCATTGAGAATAAAAAGTTTGAAAGTTGTGTAAAAATAAGAAAGATTTTAAAAGTTGAAAATTTTTGAAAAACACTGTCTCTCGCGTGAAAGGGAAAAAATCACGCGAAAAGGTAATTTATGACTCAACAAGAATTGATGAAAAGACTAAAGCTCCAATGAAAATACGAGTCTATCAACATCCTAAATTTATCAGGAAAGTCCCTGTGCATGCTCCAGTTCCTCCCAACTCTTTAAAGCAATTACTCTCATGGAGATGTGAGAAGGATTCCGGTCACGCTGTGATCAGATGTACTGACAGGTCATTTCGAATCATTGATCCAGCAGACTTGATGAAGTTTGGCAAAGACGACTTACTCAAGCTTTTACACTGCCCTATTACAGCTGATGAGTCCGTTTATTTTCTATCTTGCCAGTATGTGTGGATGACTGACCGAATCCTTAGGAATAAATGGTATGCATATGCAGGAACGTACAAGAACGCAAACGTTAATTTTGATTGATCATGTTTCACCGAGCCTAGGGGGAGATTGTAGAAGACTAATCAAGGCTCGGCAAAACAACTTGTGCGATAAAGAACACCACGCGAGACGAAGATGTCACGCGAAAACAGACTGCATGATGCGAAAGCATCTGTCACGCGAGAAGCAGATCTCACGCGAAAAAGGTCTCCACGCGAGAGATTGTTGCCGCGTGAAAGCTTGTTCCACGCGAAAAACGTGTCGCGCGAGAACTTGATGTTTAGTATAAATAGCTTGTTTTCGTTTTGTAACAAAGCTTTTTGTTCATTTATCATTCTGTACTGTGCGAAATCGCACAAGACCTTTCATAGGTTGTTTGATTCAATCAAAGAAGCATTTTGTGTTCAATTCAATCTTCTTTTCTATCCAATCATGTTTACATTCCGCATTCACGTGATTGAGATCGTGTGTTATTGATTTCTGGGAGATTTCAAGGTTTTACAACGTCGTACTTTCTTCCTAGGAGTCTTAATTGTATATCCTCCTACCTGTATTGGGGCACGCCGGATATAGAATTTTGGTTTTACTTCCAGTCGAGGAGTTTCCATAGCTTGCTGGGGTTCTGGTTTAGGTGTCATTTCCTCAGAGTTGCTAAGGTCAGAGTATTTGACAGGACCAGTCTCATGAAGATAACTATCTGAATTCATGCTGCCCAACTGTTCTTATAATAATTCTTAATTAGTTAGTCATATATTATAACACAAAATTATAATCACAAAATTTACACATACTTATCACATAATTAAAGTAATATTAATTTGAGCTTATGGTTATAGTCTAGGTATTGTTATGATACCTAATTCTCTATAACCAATGGCTCTGATACCAACCTGTCACATCCCGGCGGAAGCGCGAAACGATGTTCGGGAGTGACTAGTTTTTATCAGAGTGCATTAATTATAACAGAATAACACGTAGAAATATTATTAAGTAAAACAACAACTTAAGACATGCTTTATTTCATAATATTCGAAGTTACATCATATTATATAATATATCAAAATCGATGTAACAAATTACAACTAAATCAATCTACAGCATGTCTTTCAAACGCGGCGGAAATGGGCATCCACGTACACACTAAAGTCAACAATGTTGACTGTTAGGGTGACACAAACCCTTCCCACGATTTCTCCCCAGCCATTATGGACATCAAAACTGAAGTCAAATGAGTTAGTCATTGATTCCTAAAAAGCATACTTAATAAAGTCAACAAAAATGTTGGTGAGAATCATAGGTTTATATAACAAAAGTTATTTTGTTGATGTATTAGTTACAACCAAACCTGCACAAACATAATCATACTGTCACGAAATAATTCACAAAATCGAGTAATATTGCATCCTAACCCTCATTCCGGTTAGATACAGGAAAATAGTAACAACCCTCATTCGGTTGATACTAATTCTCATAAAATCGAGTAATATTGCATCCTAACCCTCATTCCGGTTAGATACAGGAAAATAGTAACAACCCTCATTCGGTTGATACTAATTCTCCTAAGTAGCGCTACTAATATTACCAAACGGTTCCTCATTCGAACTAATGGTTGTATCATAAATGACAGTAAGTAACTCAAGTAAATCAAGATAATACATCAACCAAAAATCGTATGCTTTTTCCCCCAAAACTTTACTGAATATCAAAACGGTTGGAAAATGGGGCTATGAACTCACCGTATCTTCCCACTTGAACCTAATAAAACAGTTCACAGTGTTAGATAATACTTCAATATTTTTCTGGTTTTCATTGACTGTAAAAGGTAAATGGATTTTTGTAGAGAAACACTTTCGGGCCTCAAAAATTCCCTTTTTAATTGTTTCTATATAATAATGGTAACTTACTTTATAAGTTACAAAAATAACTCAAAATAGCTCCTGACTTCTAAAATTTACCAAAATATTATAGAAACTTGTTTAAATTATTTAGAGTTTCTTTTAATTTTTATGGTATTTATCTCCCAACAGATTATTTATTATAAAGTCCACAAGATCACAAGAATTCATAATAAATAGCTACTGGAGCTAATAAATTCCTATATTTTTACAGTCAACTTTTAATATTAGATATAACAACATATAATTAAATCACAGTCCAAGTCCAATCAGAACAGTTTATATAATTTTTCACAATAATCCCAATATTCATCAAAATAGTCACTGTTGTCTAATAATTCCTCATAAATTCATATAATTTCTTCCAATAGTCCAATAGCATCACAATATTTTTATAGAGTCCAAATATTAACGGATTATTTTCTGTAAATTTCTTAATGTTCTCAATAATAGTTAAAAATAGTTTCTGCTTATGAAAAATTCTAAGATTTTTACAAAAGGCTTTTTATGCATAACCAAACATCATATATTTATTCCATGGTCCAAATCGTAATATAACAGTTTCTGTAATTTTCTCAATAATCATAATATTTAGAAAAAATATTTATACTATTTCATAAGTCATGAAAATTATATATTATGTACTAAGTGTTGTTATAATTCTTTTTTGATTTTATCCAGATTTATTATGTCCTTTAAGTATTTATTATGATTTATTTATTTCAGAACATACAAAAATTCGTATTTAAATCATAATAAGGTATAAAATTCTGAAATAATTCCAGAGGCTTTTATACCTCAAAATAATCGTTCTGAGATTTTATCAGAATTTTCCCGAATTTATTTATTTTTTGACATTTTCTTCTATTTTCCATTATAAAATAATTTGTATAAATTATCTTGTTTATCAAAATTATACCAAAATCTCCAGTTTATTATTTTAGTATAAAAACAAGAATTTTTTTATGTTTATTTCCACAATTGCTTTCATTAAATATTTGTTTGATTTTTCTTACTATTTATGTTATAAATTTTATAAAAATTCAATTATATTTTTGTAAAATATAAGTTCCTGGATTTTGGAACCTTGTTACTTATAATTTAAGGTTTCAAGTCTCCCAAATGTGTTTTAGATGATTATACCCATTTATACATATACATATCGATATGTATGTATATATATATATATGTTTTGTAACATAGATGTAATCTAATCTTTTATTTACCTTAGAAGAGGTGTTTGATGATGTTCTTCACTTCTGGGAATTCATAGACAAGGTACCGAGGTCGTGGATGGTGCTGGTTGTTGATGCTTGTTGGTTTGGTGTGGATCGGGTGGTAGGGTTTTGTGTTTGTGATAAGTAAAGCCGAGGGAAGAAGAGAGATTTGTAGGGGGTGGTGATGTTTGCTGGTACCATCGAGGGGAAGGGCAGAAGGTGGCTGGAGATGGTAGTAATCGGGTGGAGGTGGTGTTGTGAGTTTATAGATGAGCCGAGAGAAAGATGAGATGATGTTTGTTGGTGTACAATTCGAAGGACGAAGAAATATGGCTGGTAAAGTGGTCTTTTTATAATGTATGTAAGAAACAAATAGGCTTGATGAGTCACCACCAGCCTAGGTATGGAGGTGGCGGTTATAGAAGCTTTGCACCCGAGAATGTGCCACCTTGTTTCATGACATTTATCATGGTGATGTGGTGGCGGGTTGCTAGGAGCTCCTAATGTGAACTCTAGATTTCTTAGTCAACAAATATTCCTAGGTTCATGATGATAGGCAAGGTGTCGAGAGTCATGCATGGATGGAGTTTCCATCGGTTATGGTGAGAAGAAAAAAAAATGGAACAAGGTATCTAGACTAGGATTAGACTTTTTAATGTGAATAGTGGGTGCAGGGTGATGGTTTTGGGTATGACATACATAGATTCAAGGTATGGTGGTGGTGGTTTTTGGGTATGGAGGTTTTTAGGAGGTAGTGGTTTGTGGTTTTTAGTTTTTAGTTTTAGATTGGTTTTGATTGTTTTTGGTTTGATTTGGTTAATTTTTAGTTGATTTATATATACATATACGGATTTAAGTTATGTATATGAAAATATGTCACTTAAATGGTCTTTAGGTGTAAATCATATGCATATTAAATATACGTGTGAGTTTGGTTCGTGTATTAGGTGATATTTAAATATGCCTACATAAAACATAAACATATATGCACATGCATACGTACATCTCATGTGTAAATTTGTCTTAATACTATACATGCATGTAAGCATGCTTATGAAAATATATACACATAACCTTTTTTATAATTAATAATAATCATATACCTATAAAAAAAAAATTTCAAGGTTGTTACAAACTACTATCCTTTGTTATTTTCCTTCCCGTAACTAACTCATTTGGTATCTAGCATGTCTCGCCATCATGGAAAGCGTGGAAGTTCCGACCGAAAGCTTGCAGCAATGATCGCCCGACAAATGGCTGCTGTGCTCCCAACCATGGTTGCTAAACTTAATAGCACCCTAATGACTAATAGCAACAACAATGCTAATGGGAACAATAGCGGTGCTCATGGAGAAAATAGCAACAATCAACAAGGGACACACTCGCAACTGCACTTTCAAACACTTCAACTCGTGCAAGCCCACTAGTTTTAGTGGGAAAGAAGGAGCCACTGGACTTCTCGAGTGGTTTGAAAGTATGGAGAACACCTTTATCATTAGCGAGTGCCCCGATAAGTTCAAGGTTTGCTATGCTACAAGTGTCCTTCAACAACGGGCTCTAACATGGTGGAATAGTGAAAAGAGAAACCGTGGGACTAAGGTTGCATTGGCGTTGCCCTGGGAAGAATTTAAGGATATCATGATCCAAAAGTTTTGCCCGAGGAGCGAGCTGCAAAAGTTAGAGGAGGAGTTCTGGAACCTCAAACAAGATGGTGGGAATCACTTGGCTTATTACACCCAACATCATGAGTTGAGTATGTTTCTACCACACATGGTGGACACCGTGCCCCGTAACATTGAGAAATTTATCAAGGGGTGTCATCTCAAATTCAAGATGCCGTGGTGGGTAGTAGGCCCACAACTTTGAAAGAGGCAATTACTATCACCGCGCAGCTCACTGAGAATCATATTAGAGCTGGCACTATGTCGGCAAAGGGTTCCAAATCTACTGCGAAGGTGACACCTGAGGCACCAAATGAGGTACGGGCCGAGTCATCTTCCCAAAACAAGAAGCGTAAGTTCACTCCAACACGCAACTACGTTGTGACCGCCCCAAATGCACCTCAAAAACAAATGGTGGTTGCAAATCAAGCTCCCATGGCTAGAGCTTATATTGGTCCATATCCTATGTGTAACACGTGCAAGTACCATCATGCGAGCAATACTCCATGCCGAGTCTGCTCGTTGTGTGGAAAGTATGGGCACTTGGTGGCTACTTGTCTTCGTGCGCCAAACAACACTGCAATGCTTACCAACCAAACCTGCTATAACTGTGGTAAGCCTGGTCATATTCGTCTGCAATGTCCTCGTAATACGGGAACTGTGCCACCGGCTCGTGGAAGGGCTTTCAACATCAACGTCAATCAATCTCAAGCCAACAACGACGTGGTAAATGGTATGTTGTTGAGCTCCTTTTAAATCATTTCTTGTTTAACAAAGATTCCTATCTTTGTGTTCATCATACCAATAATAGGTTATTACCAAACAAATATGTATCTTGTAAATAGTCATTATGCATCTATATTGTTTGATTCGGGTGCGGATAGGAGTTTCGTGTCCTTGGAATTTGAGCCTATACTTTCTAAACCACATGTCAATCTAGAAAGATCCTTCACGGTCAAAGTCGCCGATGGAAAATCTATTGTCATTGACGTCGTACTACGTGATAGCACCTTAAGCCTTAACGAACACGAGTTCTTCGTCGACCTTATTCCTATGCAATTGGGAAGCTTTGATGTTATTATCGGCATGGATTGGTTAGCCAAACATCGTGCGGAAATTCTATGCTTCGAGAAGTGCATCCGAATTCCTTTACCGACTGGTGATACTTTGAAAGTCCTTGAAGATAAATTATCCCAAGGACTCAAACTTATGTCTTGCATCAAGGCCATAAGTGCTTAAGTAAAAACTACATGGCTTTCATGGCATATGTAGTTAATACGAAAGCCAAGGGTAAGGAATTGAAAGACATTCCTGTCGTGCAGGACTTTCCCGAGGTTTTTCCCGAGGATCTTAAGGGGCTACCTCCCGTGCGAGAAGTTGAGTTCAAGATTGACTTAATCCCTGGTGCAAACCCTGTGGCTAAATCACCTTATCGTCTTGCACCGTCTGAAATGCAAGAACTAGCTAGTCAACTGCAAGAGTTGACCGATAAGGGTTTCATTCGCCCTAGTTCATCACCGTGGGGTGCACCTGTACTGTTTGTGAAGAAGAAGGATGGTTCATTTCGTATGTGCATCGATTACCGAGAACTCAACAAGCTTACTATCAAAAACTGATATCCTCTCCCTCGAATCGATGATCTCTTCGACCAACTTCAAGGAGCAACTCAATTCTCAAAGATCGATCTACGTTCTGGGTATCATCAACTACGTGTTCACGATGATGACATTCCAAAGACCGCTTTTCGTACTCGATATGGACACTACGAGTTCATGGTTATGCCTTTTGGCTTGACCAATGCACCTGCCGTGTTCATGGATCTCATGAATCGAGTATGTAAATCGTATTTGGATAAGTTTGTGATCGTGTTCATTAATGACATTCTTATTTATTCCAAGACGAAAATCGATCACGAGACGCACTTGCGACAAGTTCTTGGACTTTTGAAGAATAAGCAATTATACGCCAAGTTTTCCAAGTGTGAATTCTGGTTAGAAGAGGTTCAATTCTTAGGGCATGTGGTGAATAGCCAAGGAATTTACGTTGATCCTGCTAAAATTGAAGCAGTGAAGAATTGGTGTGTTCCCACAACCCCAACCGAAGTTCATTCTTTTCTTGGCTTAGCAGGATATTACTGTAGGTTTATAGCGAATTTCTCGAAGATTGCTAAACCGTTAACGACGCTAACCCAAAATAATCGACTGTTTGAATGGGGACCCGAGCAAGAAGAGGCTTTCGAGACATTAAAACGCAAGTTGTGTAACGCTCCTATTCTCACACTTCCCGATGGAAACGATGACTTTACCGTGTCTTGCGATGCTTCAAATCGAGGTCTTGGTTGTGTTCTCATGCAACGAGGCAAAGTCATAGCATACGCGTTGAGGCAGTTGAAGGTTCATGAAGTGAACTACACAATTCACGATCTTGAACTTGGTGCTGTGGTTTTCGCTTTGAAGATTTGGCGACATTATCTTTATAGGACGTAATGCATAGTTTACACCGATCATAAGAGCCCCCAACACATGTTCAACCAAAAGGATCTCAACATGAGACAAAGATGATGGATTGAGTTGATTAGCGACTGCGACTGTGACATTCGCTATCACCCTGGAAAGGAGAATGTTGTAGCCAACGCGCTGAGTCGCAAGGTCCCCAACAAGAGTGTCTCGCTTCAAGAAATCCGAGATTGAAGGCAATGGTTTGACACATTAAGGGAATTTGATACCGAGATTCATGTGGATGTTAACAAGGCTACTATCATGCTTCAAAATATAAGGATTGATAGTGATCTCGAGTTATGCATTCGCGAGGCTCTACAAACAGCATTAACCGACGAAGGAAAAGATGAAGATTTGGCGTCTAACGTTCGGTCACAACTGGAGACAAAACCGAACGGCTTGTGGTACTTCTTGAATCGACTTTGGATTCCTAATCGTGATAATCTTCGTCACTTCATTATGAACGAAGCTCATCAAATCCGATATTTTATTCATCCTGGCTCTGATAAGATGTACATGGACTTGCGTAGTCAATATTGGTGGCCCGGAATGAAGAAAGATATCGCGACTTATGTTTCCAAGTGTCTCACGTGTGCAAGAGTCAAAGCCGAGCATCAACGACCAAGTGGTTTACTTGAACTACCCGAAATCCCTATGTGGAAATGGGAACATATATCCATGGATTTCATAACCAAGTTACCTTGTACTTCTCGTGGCCATGATAGTATATGGGTGATTGTTGACCGTTTGACCAAAACGACACACTTCATACCAATACGAGACACTTACAAAGTTTCAAGACTGGCCCGCATTTACATTGATGAAATTGTGAGTCGTCATGGCGTGCCTTTACACATCATATCCAACTGAGACGCTCGTTTCACTTCTCCCTTTTAGTCGTCTATGCAAGAACTCTTGGGTACTCAATTGGATCTAAGTACGGCTTACCATCCTCAAACCGATGGTCAAACCGAACGTACAATCCAAACCCTCGAGGATTTGCTACGTCTATGTGTCCTTGACTTTGGTGGAAATCGGGATACGCATTTACCGCTCGCGGAATTTTCGTATAACAATAGTTATCACTCAAGTATCAAGATGGCACCATTCGAGGCTTTGTATGGTCGTAAATGTCGTTCTCCGGTCTGTTGGACAGACATTAGGGAAAATCTCATCACTGGTCCTGAACTTATTCAAGAAACGACCGAAAAAGTTTCCAAAATTCGAAACAACCTTGAGGTGGCTAGAAGTCGCCAAAAGAGTTATGCCGATAAAAGACGCAAACCGTTGGAGTTTCAAGTCGACAACATGGTTCTTCTTCAGGTCTCTCCATGGAAGGGGGTTGTACGTTTTGGGAAGAAGGGTAAGTTAGCACCACGCTTTGTAGGACCTTTCAAGATTCTGAAAAGGATTGGGAAAGTGGCTTACAAACTGGAACTACCTTCTGAACTTAGCGGGGTTCATCCTGTCTTCCATGTCTCAAACTTGAGGAAATGCCTGGCTGATGAAAATTTGCATGTTCCTCTCGAGGAAATTCAAATAGATGAGTCATTGCATTTTGTTGAGAAACCTGTTGAAATTATGGACCGAACCCTGAAAAAGACCCGAACAACTACCACACCGATCGTCAAGGTCCGTTGGGAAAACAAACCTGGAGCTGAGTTCACATGGGAGCGTGAGGACCATATGAAGGAGAGATACCTGCGTTTGTTCACTTAGTTCATTCCTAATTTCGGGACGAAATTATTTTAAGTTGGGGAGACTGTAACATCTTGTATTTTTATGTTAATTAAAAGTTAACGTTGTTAATTCTTGTAAGGACTATTGTTGGCATCGTTTTAATTTGTCTTTAAGTATTTAATTTGAAAGATAATAATGTCAACTATTACATAATAAACAAATGATAATCATAATATCAATAATAATAAAGATAATAGTAAACCTAATAATAACAATGTTAATAATAATAATTATAATAATAATAAGAATAATGCTAATAATAATAATAATAACAAACAAATTTCTTAATCTTGTAATAATATAAGTTTTATTATTTTAAAACTTGGAATTAAATAGTTTCTACATAAATTAATAAAACTTTAAACCTCAGGGGCTGAAACCATAATATAATTTAAACTAAAACCAAGGTTTTGGAGTTGATTAAACAAAAACTAAACTGCAGGGACCGAAACTGTAAAAATTCAAAACCCAACCCCAACTACCTTTCTCTCTCCCCGAAAATCCGGCTAATCGCTGGCGGAGTCTCCGGCGAGCTCCGGCGAGCCCCAAACCCACGAAAAACAGCCGATATCAATACCCAAACCGTTCCAAACCTTTCGTGTACATGATTCGAACATGATTACCACTTAAATTGGGTTTAAAACACCGGTTACTAAGTCCAAATGAGTCATAACCGAAGCCTTTAATCCTAGATCCGTTCGATCATTAAACCTCAATAATAATATATTTAACTCAACATAAACGGTCATCTATCAACCCTTAATCGAATACCACTCTCAATTCTACCTGAAACAATAACAAACAACCCACTCAATTCTCTCTAATCAGCGACCTGTAACTCTATCGAAATCCATCTTTCGAGCCCATTAAACTGAAATTGATAGAGGGCTTAGGGTCGTGAACATCCTTTGAAGCTCCACACGAAGTTAATTGGATTATAATCATCATTTGAAGAACATTCAAGCTCTACGTTGGTCGCGGTTTGTTCCTAACCTGTTCTTACCAATCTCAGCTTCACTTTGGGTAATTAAACTTATGTACATACTCGAGATTAGATGGGGAATCAAAGCCCCATGTTCATTCCTGTAATCGTTATCGAATTGATGGTCAATTTGGATCATAATCGTTCTAAGGTTCATTGATTTGGTGGTTCCTTTATAACTGAGTTTTTATAGTTTAAGAACCGGGAGCTACCACGGCTTCGGCCCTTGGTCTATTGGTCACACGCACACTTCACAACCCTGAGGTCCCGTGTTCAAACCCGGGGACCCTCAACATATTTTTTTAGGCTTTTTCAGCCTTTAAAAAATATAAAAATTTCTA